>JAWWEV010000115.1:55634471-55702127 GCA_035583235.1 Hafferia zeledoni | reverse complement strand
CGGTGTTGGGGGTGGGGGGAGGAGGCTCTGACCCTCTGTCTTGGAGGGCTGGCAGTTTGCCAGCTCAAACCGTGACAGCAACTTTTAAAAGGCCCTACATTTTACATTTTCAGAATAAGCTTGCTTCTATAACAGCCTCCACAGTGAGCTAAACAAACAGAAAGACTTGCCAAAAAAGGAGTTTTACAATCAATATTAAATTCAGAAGAAAGGGAAAGAGGTGCATGTAAGAGCAATACTTGCCTATAAAGAGACAAGTACCGATCTACCCTAGTCATTCTAGCTTAGTTTTAATGCTCAGAAGAATTCCAAGACAGGAAAAAGTTTGAGTCTCAGCACTGCATATTCTTACAAATTTCATAACTACCATCTGGCAGTCCTGCTAAAACCAACAACTGTCACCTCAGATCCGTCCAGCACTATGCAAACCATAATACTCTGTTCCTAATTTAAACACTTTCACACAGTTCACCCCAAAGAAATTGAGAGGAAGGGAAGAGAGGGAGGGATGAAACCTAAAGCCTTGCCTTTTCTCCCTAGTCCTCGTGGCCTAGAGAAGGGTTCTGCAGCTCCTATCCAGCTTCCATCAGCAGGCATCGACAATGGACGAGGTTTTCCTAGAGGCAACATACAAGGTTATGAGGAATTACAGGTCAAGGAGACCAATTTTTAGAACGATTCTTTTCACAATTAAACAAAGGGAGAGATACATTAATAAGAAGTCCAAATTGTGGGAAAAAATATTTGAAGATACTTTCAGTGGTGATGTATAAGAAATCAACGTGCGGAGACTGTATAGCTTTGATTGAACATGCTTGCTCATTTACAGCAGCAGTGGACAGAAGTTATAACCAAAACACCAATGGAAATGGCCACCTGTAGCAGCAGAGCCCAGAAGAATGACACTCATTAAAGAAATAACATCATTTAAGTGACCTTATTTCAGATGTGGAATTTAATTTACATTTACCATTTGCACAGAAGGCCCTTAATAACCATCAAGTCTAATGAGCAGTTTTCTAACACTAATCACATCAAACTGACCAAAATGCTTATCATAACAGCAATAATGAGAGAGCAATTAACTCACCATAGGACTGCGTTTTTTCCCTCATCTTGGCTGGTAGGACGTTTACTTCCAGAGGATAGCCAGGCAACTGATCTGAATCGGCAATAGTAAACCTTCGCCTTCGACTCTCCTGATCCAGAAAAGAATTGGGAGACTCGGCCCCCTTGGAACCAGGTAATGGCTGACTGCGTTTGTTGCCTCCTCCATACACAAAACTCCCCTTTTCATCTCTGAAAGGACATGTCACTTCAGTTAGTAGCTTAAAAGAGCTTAATGCTACAGACATGAGTAGGTCTGAAACATATTTCTAGCACCCAATCATGCTCATGACAATGGGCATTGTGCTGCAAACAAGCTCAAAAAAAAAAAAAGCAAGTCAGGTGATGGAAGACTTCATTATATTTACAGAGGAGAAAAGAAAGCTACCTGCCTCATGCTAATTCACTGTTAATGAGCCAGGAATTTAACACACAGAGGAGTTTAGAGGTTCCACTTCTGCAAAAGATTTTGATAAATAAGACCTTTCTGCCTCGAGAGTAACAAAGCCTGACTAGTATGCAGGTGTGAATTGGGATAGTACCTAAATGTATCCCTCTCTGTTGTAATGGCAACACCTATCACCTCCATCTAAGGAACTATGTTTTCAGTTACTGTAGGAGTCCAATAAATGTCACTGAATTTTTACACCTTCTCTCTCTCTCTCTCTCTCCTTGAGAGTTTCAATAATAGGTTCATGGGGGGGAGGGAGGTGTGTATATACATACATATATATATATACACACACACGCCCCCTATACATACATATATGTAAGTATATATGATTTGATGAACTGCAGGAACTCCCTCCCCAGAGCAATCTCCCATTCCAAAGGCCAGGGACAGACATTTTTAGAACCTATCCTTACAAGTACTTTTGGAAGAGAAGCTACCCTCCAAATTAAGATTTGCCTGGGTTTCTTTTTTCCCCCCTTCCCTGTGCTTGCTATAATCTTACTGTTTGAAGCAACCATTAGCCAAGACATGTGTAAAAGTACACAGCTGACTGACTAAACACATATATATACCCCAGCCAGCACATACCACTTTTCCAGCCCTCCACCAAGAACAATGATACAGTTCAGTGAATGGGAAGGAACAATTTATGGAAATTCAGAGAGCAAAAAGTGGACTGAAGTGTTACCCCACAACTGTATGTGTGTGGAGAGCTTCTATTACACCACCACCATGTGAAGACTGCACCACAGGGAGGGAAACAAAGCATTGCTCTTTGCCTCCCAGTGTGGACCAGAGAAAGTCTCTGTCAGGAGGGGAAGGGAACAGGATGATGAGGGGGTGGGGGGAAGGAATAACTACACAAATGCACCACAGTTTCAAGAGAAAAGCAAAACAGTCAGAGGTAAAAACAAATAGCCAAGCAGAAAACAAAAGAATTGCCCTTTCTCCTTTTCCTGCCTGTCACAAATTCCTACATTTGCTTTCTTTAAAAGTCAGAGTCAAGTCCCCTTTCCACACATCATCCAGTACAAGTTTTACAGCTCGTCCTCTTACTTCCTTCCTTGCCCAAAGGGACTCAGGCCTAAAGGCATCTGAAGCTTGATATAATTTTGTGCTTCTTTAGGAAAGATAAACAAATTGAGCAAATGCACCTAAATCACCAATGTGCTTTAAATTTAAAGAAACAGCATTCATCTGCTAAATCTATATGCTTGTTATTATGCCAAAAGATTTGAGGTTTTGGCTTTATTTTTATAAGAGAGCATGTGTTGCCATAAAACCAGCAAGAGAGCAGGTCAAGGTAGGTCCAGCTTCAGTAAAAACACCCTCCCAGTTCTTCCCAAAGACTGCAGTAATACAACCTTTGTCTCTGCTGCAGCCCTTAAGTGACAGGAGGCAAGCACTCTCCCACGTGTCCTGCAGCAAAAGGTCAGAGTTTCTGTGCTGGGCTATCCACACATAACCTGAAGTGTCAGGGCACGCCAGAAGGCACGCCTGCCTTTCATGCCTTGCCTGAAAACTCTTCTTTCCAATCACCTTCCCAGATCAGCTGGCAGGGTTCTGGCATGAGTCAACATGGACTTGAGAATGAACAACAGTAAGCCTTACCATACACACCACCCCCCACCTGCTGTGTACACAGGTCTGCATTTTTATAGCTTACACCACAGTATAAAAAAATAAAAGTTGAAGTATTGACTCTCCCTTCCCCCTTCAGTGAGAACATTCCTGTTTTAAGCAACTTGCAAATTTAATGATTTAACATGATAGGAGTCATTTAACGTGACGTTCTTTCCTATACTAAAATCTCACAGCACTTACTCAACCTGCTAGAAAAAAATGAACAGTGAAAAAGGTTACAGACAAAACTGACTACTTGCTATGTTGGATTTAAACAATACCAGAAATTACATCAGTTCATGTTCTGGGAACAATTCAGATCAATGTGGCACACAATCTTTTAGTAATAAAATCTGTTACAATCCTGGTAGTGTATGCATTTAAGCATAAGTTGAAGCAATCCAATTCATTCAGGCAGCTAGAAGAACATCTTGAGATTTACAGTTTTCTCAAGCTAATCTGCACAGAGCTCTACCAGCAAGCCAGCTCAGAAAGAACCATAATGAAGGAGCTTTTTGTTCAGTAGTGCATGTTTATTCACATACCGAGGAGAATACGGAACAGCTGGAGGAGGGGGTATGTACAGATCCAAAATGGCTGGCTTCTCTTTCTTCAGTGAGGTATCCATGGTGCTTTCTGGTGACTGAACTGAAGTTGGTGGAGGACTGGTCTGAAATGTTAAGACACCTATCAAACACCTGAGCATTCATTTATCATTCACCAAAAGATAATTTAGTAATCAGTAGTACCATTTTCATCCCCTAGTGAAACTATTATCTCTGTGCTGTATGAACACACTAAAAACTCTTAGAAGTTACATTTTCCTCCACCTCCAGTTTTGGCTAGCTTTGCAGTCCCTCCTACAGAAGTCCTATCATGGGTAATGCATTGCTCAAGAATATTTTGCTCTTTCCAGTTCTACTTTTTCTGTAAATTCCATAGACAAAAAAAGCAACTGAGACAAAACCCCTTGTTCTATTTTTAGATGAATTAGAAAAATCCAATCTGTTAAAAAAAGATATGATTGGCAGCCCTTGCAAAGTCAGCTCATGCTACCTTTACTCCATACAGTCCAATGCCTGGTGCAAAAACAAGAATACAGTAAAGTTCACCATAAATTGGATCAACAGATATAACTACTAGCAGGGAAGTAAAGAAGAAAATTGATTTGGCACTGGTCATTTTTTTGGCTCACTTCTATATTCTCAGCATCTTGCCAGGATCCTGCCTGCCTCTAGGAGAGAAAAGGCTTTAAAGACCCTTTCACCTTTGTCAGGGGAAAGAACTGCACTCTCCCATTTTTGTCAGGGACATGTCCACACTTTCACTCTGCCCATTTAGTTAATGGCAAGCCTGCATAAGCATCTGCCTTTTAATGATCAGTGTGCAGAAACCTAGAACTGTCAACAGGCTTCTCCTATCACTCATTTCCCTAAGGAAACACCACTTGGCATAGTCTATATGCCAGCCCACCTCAGCTCTACACACCTGACAGTACCCGTCAGGCATGAAGACAGAAAAACAAGACACTGGCACTGGTAAAAGGAAGAATGAAAGAAGTAGTGAAGTATACATCTTCTACCCAATTTGAGAGAAATGTGCCTTCATCAAGACCTGTGATAGCCACTGGCACTTCACAGGTTGATAAATTACCCTGTCAGCTATAGGGAGACCAGTATCAGAACAGGAGTAGGAATGGGAGCTCTCCCTGATTTTATTCATTTTAGGTAATCACATTAAATTCACTTTGGTTCTAATGCAACAAAGCATTCCTCAACATGGTTATTTAAGAATTATTAACATCACTTTGTCTGCTCAGTACTCAATCTAAATTGTCCAACAACCAAATCTTATTTAAACAAGTAGTTTAAATGACTTCTTGAAAAACACTCTTTCCCATCCTTCACCAAACTAAAAAGAGGACAAAAATATGGAATAATCTATTTCTGCAAAAATGTATTACTGTGTGAAACAGAGAAAGCATTTATTGCCCCATGCTGATGAGTTCCATGCATGTCAGCAGCTTCAGCAGTTTTTCCTGAGATAAGTTCTCCCAGTGACACATAGACTGATTAAAATGTTCAGCACACCTAGTCCGCTTTGTGTACCTAGAGGGCATTATCTGGTTATCAGGAAAAGGGATAGGGAATAAAAAATTTTCCCTTTTATCTAGGAAGCAGAAGAGGACAGCCATTTCACCTAACCTTCCGTAACCTATACATAAACTTGAGTACCTGGGAGCATTTCTGGAATTTCTCTTTTTCAAGCTGCAACCAAGGCATTCCCATCCTGAGATCAGAGTGGAGCTGGCAGCTTCTCACCTGTACCAAGGGTGGTTTCCAGCGCAGGTTCTTTAATGGAGCAGGAGTGAAATGGAAAGAGCCAGTAGGGCGCTTCTTAAGCAGCAGTCTAACTCCAGTAGGATTCTCTCGCAACTTTGCCACCAGATTTTTTAGCTGCCATCCAACCTGGAGGAGAATAAAGACATCCTTTATTTAGCATTCCTCTTCTGAAAGCAAACAAATGAGAAAACCCCAAATCCCCCAAGTCAGACTGTTTGTTTTAACATGAACCTAGAAGAGATAAGGGGGATTCAAAAAAGCCAGAATTAAGAAAAATAAATTGGAAAGCTTCTTTTTTGCATGATTATTCGTTTTGTTTCCAAGAAAGTTCTCTACTTAAGCTGCAAACTAAACTGAGATCTCAAGCAATGTTCTTTATATCTCAGTTCTAGTCCTAGAAGGATGCATGGATGTGCTCGAATTGACTAAGACAGGGATTCAAGGTGAACTACTTTTGTCATGTTTCTTTCTCCCATTTAAAGGCACTGCTTACCTGTGCTAAGCAAAAATTTAATCATTATATCCAAGTTCCCACATGCAAATAAGGGGTTTTTTAAAGCTGGTTTTATCTGCATTTCAGTGGTCTGTAAAGTGGCACTTGAAAATAGGCCTTAAATACAACATAAAGTATTTTAATATGATGCATATGGCATTTAAACATGAAATACTGCATTTTTTAAATCAAAATATTGCAAAGAATTAAATTTGTCTTGAAAACAAAATGTTAAAAAGCCTCAGATATTTCATCAGGAAAATACCGGAACCACCTCCTGAGCCAATCCCTTCAGTATCTGTTGGGAGCAACCTTTGCAGAGCAAGTATAAAGGAAGGCTGGTAACACTGTTAGTTACTAACCACAGTTTGCTGATTAACCTGGATCACTTCATCACCAGCATGAATCTTCTGAGATCGATCAGCAGGGGACTGCAAAAAGGAAAACAAGAGTCATATGCTTCAGCAGGTTTTCTTCCCTCCCATAACTGCCCCCATCAAGCTAAGTCAAAGGTTGCATCAGAAATGCTTGCCAATATAGATAATTTTCACATCTGTTGATGACTTGAGAAATGCAAATGAATTCATCATATTACTCATTTACAGGCTAAATTGCACTGAAGTCTCCACTGTCCTTTTGCCTGCAGTTTGTACTATAGTTTCAGACAGGAGTGGGAGAGGATTGAAGGTTTCTGCCTTAACACAGCAACTATCTTAAACAGCTTTCAAATAAATGTATATTGATTAAAAAAAGAAAAGACTTTCAATGTACAGAACAAAGGACCAAAAACCCTCCAATCCACAAGATAAATCCATTGCACTTTTTTTTTGTTGTTTCCTAATGTAAATAAAACCTTCCAACTTTACTGTAAAACTGCCTACCTGCATCATCAAGGTCAACAGATAAAAACACGTTTGCACACATCAGGTGTGCACAGACAGGTATTTTTCAAGTATCTATCTAATAATAATACACCTTAAAATACCAGTCTCTTGGAACAAACCCTACGTTCTGGGGAACCATTAGCAAGCAAGAGCTAAATGTGCCAATATTTACATTTATCAAGAGCTGGTGCAATGCACCAGCTATTGCTGCAGTTACTGAAAACAGTCTCACTGCTATAACACACCAACTCTCACCAGCCTTGACAACACCCGAAGCAACAGTCATACTACTTTGGTATGTATTGCACCTTGGACACAGGACAACTCCTCTCATTACCCCCACCCCATGAGTAACCACCTGGCAGCACACCAGCTATTCCTAGGGACTCCAACACCAAGCACTGGGATTAAGGAGTCCCTTTTGCACACCTCATCATACATTTAGAGCCAAAGTAACTTTCTTATGAGAAAGAACTAAGAATAAACAGTGCAACAAGGAAAGAAAACATGGGGGAATTTATGGGAGGCTCCAGCTACCATGAGCAACGCTATTTCTTCATTGTCTTCTTGCTTCCTCTGAGAGGAAATGCCTCTGTGGAAGGCTGCATATATGAGTCAAGCAAGATCATGAAAAAATTCTGGGTCAAAGTCAAGTTTGTGAAAATACAGAAGTCATTTCAAGCTGTCCTTTGGGTGACCAACAGCTCATCTGAGGGAGAATGGGGGACCCTTGCACAGAGAACTCCTACTAGTGACAGGGCACAGTGCAGACACTGTGATCACATGGTGAAAACAGAGAAAAGAGCAAAGTCTAGATCTACATCAACGTGACATAAGAAGTCACAAGCAGTATGGCACAACTTAGGAATCCTCTTGGCTGACTGGTACCAAACAGACTTTCCCAGTCTTTTCACTGTTCAGTATTGTCAATTTCAGAGTGCAATTCCACTGCATTCCCACACAATAGTTTCTAACGACAGCTACTAAAATACCATTCCAAACCTATGAAGAAAACTGAGCAAAGACCCAGCCTGGATCATCTAAACAATATCACAGTAGCATAAAGAAATCAGTTGTTGGGGATCTCAGTCACTTTTCAAGTTCTGTTGCTCCAAGGGAAGAACCAGTGTTGATAAAAAAAAGCAGACATTTAGGTCAACACTCAAAGCTACAGAAGGAATATAGGCCCCAAAATAAGGTCTACATGCAGAGGCAGCTTGTCAGAAGTCAACATTACATTCTTTCACATCTATCAGATGTTGAAATTGCTGTCAAATTGGGCTTGGTCTTTGTGGCACATCCTGTATACAGTTATGCCATGACAATAGCATAAAAGTTTTCACTCTGCACTGCAGGCACAAATTTTCACCCTCTCCTCCCGGCCCCCAGACTTGGCAGGGGTAACAACTAGAACCACTGGCTCTTTCCTATTCACAAAAAAAAAAAAAAAAGAAACGCTGCAAAAGCCAAGTTTCTCCACTGTTTGTTCTTTCAGTCACTGCTCCTATACAGCAGCATGTTTGACAACAGCACAGCATCACCTGCCAGCGTTGGCTGCGGGCTAGAGAGCCACTCACTCCTTCAATGGCTGCCCAGAACCCTTCAATTAAGTCTCTGCTACAAAAGACTCACAGTGTACAACAACCACTTGCAGCAAAAACTAGCTGCCTATCATGCCAACTATTTCCTTTCAGCTGACTACTCTTAAAAAGTCTTACTTGTTTCTAGTCTTTTTACTCTGCAAGGTAATTTTGTCCCGGGACAGCTCATTGATTTCATTACTCATTACTGAATTTAGTACACTACCACCTAATTGTTCACATTAGGGCAGATTGCCTTTACCAGCAAAGAGCAAATACATTCAAGACTTTGTTAATCAAGACATCATAAGGGCTCAAAACAGCAGATACAGTAACTTATTAAAGTAATTATTTTAATGCCGAGCATTTGAACTAACTCATTTACTTGCAGAAACTGGTTTAATTTGACTAACAGTGAAACATGCAGACACAAAATATTTACAAATTGTGGACAAACAAATGATGCGTCACACAGTATTCAAAGCAGTAATACCATGCAAGTCATACATAAACCAATAAAAAGTAGTAAGTCAAAATAACTCAGTCAAAGCTACTCTCCAGATAGCCTGAGTTAATCTACATTTATTTCACTTACATTTTCTGTAGTTCCAGTAATTACATGCAATCCATCATAAGTTGATTTTATGTACATTCCCTAAATATAAGAGAAAAACGAAAAACAATTTTAAAGGCAAAACAAACCACATAACTTATCTGATTAAACAACTGTTGGCAACAGACTTAAAACATTATTAAAACCAGTTAACAAGTCACATATTTTCCTAGAAAAGTGTGTGGTCTAATATTATATTACTCTAAACTTCTTCACAGATCACTTTTACTGTAATTAATTATAATATTTATAAATACTTAAAACATCAAATATATGCAATGCGATTTAGAAACACTGTCTGGTTGGTAACACCAAACACTGATGGTTTTGCTGTCTTGTTGGTCTTTGGCCTCAAACAAAAGTTTATTTCCTTACTCCTCAGTCTGTCTGCACTAGAGAATTACAGGTTTCACAAGGTGGCCACTAGCGCTCTCCATACAAAGCTCACTTATACAGGTGGGCTACAAATATTGCCAACGTGTTCTTTCTACAGCTTCTCTTGGCAAGTCAATACACAGACTGCCCCATAACCCCAATGTTTACATGAGCAATAAAAGCTCTAACAGAGTATCTGTGGCTCTGTGTTAATGCTGAGTGTGAATACCTTGACAAACTCAGATGAAGTGGGTGTTCACCCTAAGAACACCAAATTAAAAATCACAAACAGGCTATTAACAATAATTACATAGATTTCCCCGCAAGAGGTGACCAGTACATCTGTTTCATCATTTACGAACAAAGACATATCTACTTTTCCTATCTACGTGTGTTGTTAGAGACATTCACACTGAGCAGTACAGAACTGGATGCTCTTCAGAACCTGAAAGCAGCTTAGCTGCCTGAAGTTACCACACTTGCTTAAAAGTACAAGGAAAAACAGAACATTTTTTGATCCTTCCTTTCCAGCCAATTCCTTCTCTGTTTGCCTGTCAGTTTCCAATTCTGTGCTCCTACCGCCTTGTTTCTTACTTAGTCCAAGCTAGATTGACTTTGCTGTGCTGCAGCTTATGCATTAATAAAGAGGTCCCCATAATTTCAAGAATGCATGACTTACCCAGTCAAATCCACTGGTCTAAGTAAAACTGTATAGCACAGGAAGACTGTGCAGCTTTCTCTGTAAGTGTTCATCCTTTCTGCCTTCGGGGCCAGGGGTTGAATACAAATGCACTTAAGAATTGAAATTCCCTCCAACTCATTTTAACATGTCTGTTCCCTAGATAGACAATCCACTAAGATTTCAAACTAAGTTTCTCATAACCAGCACCAGCTAAGTAGAATCCAGTGAATGAACAAGAGTCAGTAATGTTACATGGCCACTGAACACTTAAAAATTTATCATATTCCTGCTAACAGTCAACATCAAAAATTCTCATATTCTTCTAAATCTTGCTACAAAAACACATTCGAAAATGCATCTTGCAAAACACAAACATCATTTCTCATTATCTTCTCCCTCCCCCAGCTCCCCTAGAAAAACAATCAGTTACAGTAACCTGCAAAAATAAAACTACTAAATTCACAAGCATTTGTACATTCTCCAACATCATGGTTAAGACACAAATCTTTGACAACTTACCATTAAAAATTGTATTTGGGATCAAATTCATTAACATACATACCTGCCTCTAGCAGCCATTCCAGCATACCACCTGACAACTGACCTTTAGAGTTCCTCCCCATGCCTTTCTTTTCTTCATAGGTTATTATTGGGTTTGAAATACCTTACTATGCCTACTCACTTGCATTGGCTCACAAGACTACCTATTAAACACTGGGGACATAAGGACACTAGAATCAGTTCTTACCAGGCCTTCCCCAGGTTTAATGTTGGTTAAATGAACCTCCTCCAGACATGCACACTGGCTCATCAATGGATCTGTAGTTGATCGAATGGCTTTATCGCAAATGCCATTTAAAGTCTTCGCCTACAATGACAATGTACAAAAAACAGTTAGGAAAATTCTCTCCTGTCTTCTTCCTCTTCCAGTTTTCAAGAGATGTAAAGGAAATGAGTCTGAAATCCATTGAAATACCAGATTCATTTGTACAGATCTATTCTACAATGCGTTTATATTCTTACTGTAACATAGTACAAACAACTTGTTTCCATTAGTGCCATCTCACCATCATTAATAGATGCTGACACATCCTCTGTCTAAAAATATAAACACATAAAATATAGCAAAAATTGGGTACAGGGCTTGTTTACTTTAACCAAAATACAACTCATTAAAATACTGAAAGATTTTGATGATTCTTTGTGGGGAAAAATTGACAGTTTTTCATGTTGCTCTTTATTTTTGCTACAAAAACAAAATTGGCCATGTGTCACAAAAAGCACTGTGCTGCCCACTGATTTATCTGCACAAAGCTTTACAGTATAAGGTAGGACAGCTAGCACTTAAGTATTTCAGCAGTACTTCTTTCCACTGTGCCTCTGAACTGACCTCTTTTGGAATGCTTACACAGGCAAGGTTCATATTTCCTTTTGACCGAAACATAACTGATCCTAAGCCAACATTATAACTAAAGGCTAATTCTGACCTTGGAGTGTGTGTCAGTAAAGCTAGAGGCACAATGGCTTTGCCTTGTAGAACATTTAACTGTCAGAAGGGGTAATTAAACATGGGGGGGAAAAAGGGGGAAAAAAGAGTCAAAAAACTGTGCCCTCTCTACACTCACAAATTTCATTACGTCTCATGATGTGGTGTCTGCCTTGATGTGAACTGAAGCAGTGCTGAAACTCAAAGTTAGTTACAACAGCTTAAAGCAGACAGGATAGAGGATTAGTACAGTACCATAGTTAGTTACAAACAGTTTGGGAATGAGCAAGTCACCTTTCAAAAGGGATTTGAATCCTTCAGTCAAAGTAGACACATGTAATTACAGGATGGGGGGAGCTATGTCATAGGAAGACATTGGTTTGGACTACAGTACTCCCTGGAAACAATAGTTGCAACGTTTTCTGTTTTGTTTTACGTCAGAATTTTAGAGCAGCAATAAAATAAATCAAAACAGTGTTTAAGTGTGAATGTGAGGAACTGCTCAAACAAGGGAATTCCAAATAACAATACCTACTTCCAGAATGGGTGTGTACAAATGGAAAAAGAAAGATGCAGAAAACTCCCTTTTATGTGGCCTCATTATTTACGGACAAAATTATTTTTAGTTATTTTGCTACTAAATTCCTAAATTCCTATGATCTACCGGAAGGCCTTATCAAAGAGCACAGCCTGGTTCATGTCAAAAGCAGGAAGCGATGATTAACTGTTACAAAATATAAAAAGCATTCCATTACACTCCACATTCGGTCACAAGGCTGCTTCAAACAACCCTGAAAACTCAAGCTCAAGTATAAACAGAAACTGAACTTCAGTTCTGTGGCAGGGCAGCTCTTTTACAAGAAGCAGCATAATAAGGCATAGCGTTTGCTTATGAAGGTACTAAGTGCACTTCACAGGCATAATTGGTTTATTTAGTCTAAGACCATTCTGCAGTACCACTCCTCCCTTGAAAATTTGAGGTCTAAATTCTCCTGGAAGAATAGCTGTGCAACAAAATTTCAAGGAATACTTGACTCCATGCTATTACACACGCTACCTATTTGTTCAAATTTCACTGATTTCCTCTACAGCGAAGAGTATTCACAAAGCAACCCACGGTAATGTTTACTTGCATGATATGCTTGTATATTTGGAATTGCAAAGCTGTTGTCAATACAGTCAGCATAGAAGCAACTGAAATAAATGTGAATGCAAACAGCTGAGTTTGAACAGAAATGTAAACTTACCACAGTCTGGACTTTATCTTCCATGTCAGCCACAGTGCAATCCTAAAAAAAAAAAAAAAAACCCCAAACCAAAAGCTCTACATTAATCAAGAAACATGTAAACAAATGATCTCTGAAAACATTGCAAAACTGCCAATTTAACCTTGAATAGAAATACAGTCATTCATGCTGCAGGGATTAATCAGATTAGTTTCAGCCAGTAGGGCTTAAATGGACTGTTAAGAAACTATTTTCTGGCCCTGGTAGAAAAGCAATAATAAACCATGAGAACTAAGAGAACATGGGATTCAATTACAGCAGTCAACATTTCCAGAGAAGCAGAACACTGCACAATAAAATTAGACTTCCAGAAGGCCAGGCAGATGAGTTTGCCTTACACTGATAAACCCCAACTCAGATACTCCCCTGTCCCAAGCATCAAAATGTATCTAAAACGTATTGTTAGAAACAGAATAGGAAGTGATTTTTTTTTAAAAATATGCTATTGATGACCTTCCTGAAGGACAGAGGACTGCACACAAGGCATTATTTACACAGTCCAAGTACAAAGGTCTTTGAAATGAAACAAGTTCATGTAACAAACTACAGAAGTCATCATTGTTTTCTTCAAGAACAGCTGAACTGGAGAATAATATTATTCTCAGATTAAAAAGTTGAAACAGCAAGCAAATGATAAAAATAAGATTTACAGTATCTACAGGGAGAAACCCCCCAAATCTCATGCATTTCAACAAGCTAAAATACCAGTATATTTGTGTTTGACCTTTGTATTGGGTTTGTGTGGAAAGATTTTGGTAACAGGGATGTAACAGGTGTGGCTTCTGAAAGAAGCTGCTAGAAGCCTCCTCTGTGTCTGATGGAGCCAGTGCCATCAGCCTCCAAGACAGACCTGTTGCTAGCCAAGGCTGAGCCCATTAGCAATGGTGGCAGCACCTCTGAGACAATAGATTTAAGAAGAGGGGAAAAAAGCCCTGTGTAACTGCAGCCAGAGAGAGGAGTGAGAATGCGTGAGAGAAACAACCCTCCAAACACTAAGGTCAGTGAAGGAGGAGGGGCAAGAGATGTTCCAGGCGCTAGTGCAGAAATTCCCCTGCAGCCTTGGTGAGCCAGGATGTCCCTCTGCACCACATGGAGGTCTGCAGTGGAGCAGAGATCCACCTGCAGCCCATGGAAGACCCCGCACTAAAACAGATGGATGCCCAAAGGATGCTGTGACCCCATGGGAAGCCCACACTAGAGCAGGGTTGCTGGTATAACTTGTGACCCCCATGAAGGACCCACCCTGGAGCAGTTTGTTCCTGAAGGATTGCACTCTGTGAAAGGGATCTACGCTGGTGCCGTTCATGAAGAACTGCAGCCCATGGGAAGGACTCATGTTTGAGAAGTTTGTGGAGGACTATGTCCTGCCTTTCTCTGCTACATAAATCTGCATGGATCAATAGCAAATGTCACCTATCATCATGCAGTCCAATCACTCCATATTGCCAAGTCCTACTGCTCCTACATTTTAACATCTAAGTTCATCATAGAGCTTTAAGTGGAGTAAACTCTGGTCCTTGACTCTATACAGCTATCATTAAAGTCAACTAGAATCCTCTTGCATTCTTACCTTGCTTTATTATTCACCCACTTTTATACATGATTTATGATTATGTAGAGCAGCATTGGTTCCACAGGAGCAACCCAGGTCTTTTCTCCACTATTAGAGATGACCATTTATTCCTATAATCTATACTGTAATAAGAAAGACTATTAAAGTCTAAAAACCCATCTAAACATTTTTCAATCGTAACTCTTCCACATCAGTGGACTCCTTCAGACTGTTCCCACATGTCTGTAGTGTTCCAGTACAAAACAGTGTGGTTCTTCCCCCATCAATGCTATTTCTCCTCTGCATCAATCCCATTCTTTATTATAGCTCATATCAAATTGGTAGGGCAGTAGTTTGACACTTTTTTAAAGGCTAGGGTTGTTTTCACCAACTTCCATTCCCCTGCCATCAAAGACTGATTTAATTGAAAGATTAGACATCCTTTTTAGCAGTTTTATTAATAAATTCAGCAGTTGCATATCTCAGTTCCTGTAGCACTTCTGGGTGAACACCATCTGCTGCTAGAAACATTTACTGTTCTGCTCCACAGTCTGCAAACCTGTAGCTGTAAATCACTGACTTTGTGAAATTGTATGTGCTGCACCCAAACAAGAAGGGCATCAAGCAGCAGGACAAACATATGCACTTCAGAACTTACAGTACCCAGATACTATCCTTGCACAACAATACAACTGGCATAACTGGGTGTCATCACAGCCTGACAACTCATAGAATGTTTCTGTCCTTTGGCATCATCCCTTCAACATGGGGAGAGAATCACACACATCACAGGACATGGTCCTTCAGGGTTTTAACAATATATGGCGAAAGAGTAGTGGTTATAGCAAGTCTGGCAACAACTGAAGCATGCACACAGTGCTTCACAGCCCAAGCAGTGGCATGCTCTCAGAACAGTTTCAAAGACAGGCAGTATTATTCAGAGAGCAAAATCATGCCATTTGCCAAGATGGTACATGTTCCTATGCATCCTTAAAGCTATTATCCGTACAAGTACTCCTCACGCAGCTGATAAATTAAAGCTCTGAAAAATACTGTGGTCTTGCAGTAGTGGCAGAAGCAGCCTGGCTAGCACAATTTGTATCACAAAGGTGGCAGCTCTTTTCTTTACATGCAGCATTTTCCATCTGATGGCTAAAACCCTGTGGATCAAACCTACAAAGCCTTCAAGTATGGATTAAAAAAAAAAAAATAACATATTCAATGAAGCCATGTTTTTGTTTAGTTAGCACTGGTAGCTGTTTCTCAACGTGTTGTTTGGAACATGAAAATCTTCAAATGCAGACCAACTATTTCAAAAACTAACCCTATTTCCAGTAAAGCTCAAGAAAATATAAGTAGCCTTTAAACTGCAGTTATTTCAGATACAGCCAGCAATTAAACTGGGGAGGGGAACAACAACAAACTCCCACCACTCTCAAAAGTGCACAACTGAAACTGATTTTCACAAACCTCCAAAGTTTAAAGTAAGCTCTCATTCCCAGATCTGCCTTTCATTAGCACTCTGCACATAGTGAGAACCTTACTTCCCCAAACACCCCCTTTCCTTCCCTTTTGGAAAGCTAAGAGGAAAAGAAATCAGCTGACCTTCTGAACAGTAGTAGTGAGGTCCAAGCAGAGCTGAATGATTCTGTTCTTCATTGATGAAAAGTCAGCAATACCTGTAAATGGGGTCCTGCAACAAGAGAAATTCCCCTTAGATAGAAGGGATCAGCCTTCTCCTATACTACCTTATCACTGAGGAAAAGTATATGAAACTACACACTGCAACTCTTGGCATTCAAAGGTGTAAGGATACAGTTTTACAACATAAGTATTCCTGACTGCATAGTCCTGCACCATTCTTGTGCCAGAAGTGGGAAATGTCTATCCCTGCGGTAACCAAGTTCAGAGAGCAGAACCAGAAGAAATGGTCAGTTTTCTAAACTACAGTCCTCTCTACTTGCAAGTTCAAGTGTTGTAAAAATCACACACTTGAGTTTGCCAATGAGCAGACCTCTAACTTTCTGACTGGACAAGGAAAAAAAATTCTATAAAAGAAGAAAAATGGATTTTCACATTTTACACAGAGATACAGTGAGACTTGAAGAAGAATTATTATAGGTTGGGCATCTTTAGAGTCTGTAGAGTACTACCTCAGACACTTCAGGCAGCTGCAAAAGGGGTCGAGAAGTAATCACAGCAGGTTTGGAAATGGACAAGCCAGCAAGTTTCCTGATGGTGAGTTACAGAAAAAATTTAGGGTGAGCTGCCAGTAACAGTGTGAGAGGAGAGGACCAGGTGAGAAGCACAAGCTGTTAACATCACAGTCTCACACAGATCAATGCCTTGCTTGAGAACAGGGATACTGAAGGATAAAAGTGCTCCTTGCTGCCATCCCTGTGAGGTTTTCCTCCTCAGGAAAGCCAGCAAGGGGTTTGAGAATTTATGTTCATCTGTTATGATGCCAGCACCTGATCTGCTGCAGCTGTCACAAAACAGCTCTGGCTCTTTCCAGGAAAAAAAAAAAAAAAAAAAAGATAAGAGGGGGGAAAGGGGAAAAAAACCCCCCCCAGAACAGAGAACAAAACAGGCAAAAGGAGAACCTCTCCCACTGCCCAGTTTTCAAATCACACAGCTAAAGCCACAATTTTAGCATAACATTAAGAATTCTTTTTGAAAGGGACCTGCCAATGTCAAGTAATTTTGAAGGTGGAAGGAGAAAAGAGGAAATCATATGTATGAGAAACTGACCTAAAAGGGAAGATGACTACTTTTATAAATACCAGTTTGCATGCCATATTAATAGTTTTGCTGGATTTAGCAAGAGTGGAAGCACAAGAGTGGATACCCTAGATTAAACGTGTCCACTAGAGGCCTTCTGGCAACACAAAAAAAAGGCTGATTGAGATCAAGGTCGTTACACCCAAACATCTAGGAATTGACCTACAAGGAGATGCAATTTGTTAGAGCAACAAATAAAAATATAATGATTTTATTCTCACCTGTCCAACCATGCAAGCAAGGCTTTAGCAGCACCAATAAGTTCTACCACAGAAGTAAGGAATTCATTGGGGGGCTTCCGAGAGGTATTTCCATCATAATTTGAACTTTTCCTACGGCTGCTGATGTAATTTTGCAGATTGTTGGATGATGCTCGCAGCTTGAGAACCAGGTTCTTCATATTGTCTGTTTCAAGGCCATAGTTCTGCAAGGAATATTATTAAGCTTGATAAATATCCCTGTTGAGTTCTCCTATTTATTACACCAGAAGTTACAAGCTTATATGAGATGAAAAGTCTGAGGATTTGCACAATTTTCTTCTGGTTTTTTTTGGCAAAAATATCTTCTAAGATTTGCTCTACACTGTAGACCCTAAAGAATATTTTTATGGGTGCCAAACACCCTCCGTTTCTGACATTGACAATTGAGGACACTTTTCAGTCAGAATGAAGTCCCAGTGTCCTAACAGATGTCATATACTTGTTAATAACAGGATTGTGTCATTTTTCTTTTTGTTTAAGGAAATCAAACACTGTTTCTTTCTTAAAATGTTTTCTATACTGTGGTACATAAACACTGAAGCAACATTTCATTCACAACTAAAGTTAAGATATCTGGTAAGAGACAAAAACATTAACAGGAAGCAAATGCAATTTTGCAATCAAAAGCTTGAATAAAAATTTGGATCACAAGTTTTCAGTAGCTGTGCCCTTTGAATACAGCAATGCAATTACTTGCAAGTTTAAGGTTTGCATCAACACTAGATACAGTAATTAAAACCCTTTTCAGACATCATATTTTTCATTCAACAGCATCTTTACAAAAATTCACAGAACCTAAAAATTCTGTAAGTCTTGCCTACAACTTCAACTTTATAAATTCAAATACAAACAAGTCATGTTCCATAAGACTAAAACCCTATTGTTTTAAGCAACACATCGACCATCTCATTCCAAACACATCAGAAATGGTTCTCTCTTCTGAAGGCAACTCAGTTTTCTAACCAAGAATTTCTTCTTTTCACTGCTAGTGTGCAAGTGTGTGAATTATGTAGCAATATGTAGCTATCTTTAGTTATTCCACCCTGTAAAACTTCTGTGGGCATCTTCTGAAAATTAAGTCTCAGGCAAGGCTTAGCTCTTTCAGAATGAAAATTCCTACTTTTCTTCAGAAAAGGCAGAAAAACAAAAGCAAACACTTATAACAAAAAACCACCCCAACCAGAACCAAGCAAACACCCAGAAATACAAAGTTCTGTCTTCCTCTATTCTTTTGCTGCTACAAATTCTTCCAACTAACCTCCAAGTTCCATAGTTTAGGCAACTGTACTATCTACTCTTTCTCCTTTCCCACTCAAAAACCTAAAACAACTAAAGCAAATTTTAATTCCATGCACTTCCTAGTTTCCAGGGGTTCCAAATACCTCCACTCAGGATCACAGCACCACCCAGGCTGGAGGGGAGCTCTGAAGTCTCAGACCAACCTACTGCTCACAGCACGCTCAGCTGAGAGTTCCAACCAGCTTGTTCAGGATTTTATCCTGTCAGGTCTTGAAAACCTCCAAGGACAGAGACTGTACAACCTTTCTGGGCAACCTGATCCAGCATCTGACTGCCCTCAGAGTAAGCAAATGTTTCCTTGTATCTAGCCTGAGAACCTCTTGTTACAGCTGCTGCCATGCAAGCCCAACTCTGTCCTCCTGACAACTGTGCTCTCCACCATGGTAGGTGCTGGGGATCTGCTGTTGGGCCTCCCTGGAACAGTCTTCTCCCTAGGCTGAAGAAGTCCCAGTCTCTCCAGCCTCTCATCATGGGCAAGTAGTCCAGCCCTGGCCAACCTGATAGTCCTCCACTGAGCTTGCTCAGGTTTCTCTTTATCTTTCTAGTACTTAGGGGCAGGGGCCACTTTCACACTAATGAGTGACTACTAAAGGGCGATAATCACTTCCCTCCCTCTCCCATTAATGCAGGTCAGGATACTGCTAGGGTACACTTCTGGCTTGTGGCTCCATTCCCTCCATGATCAAGCATCTGTAAAACACTCTGCAATATTTTAGATTAAGTAATTTACAAAAGATGAGACAGAATCTTGGACCCAAAGAAACACATCAGTGTATGGAGAGGTTTCAGCTACATGGCTACCTTTAAAATACTACTATGTCCTATGGATAAGATCCCAGTGGGTTTAAATTACATAATTGCCTCCCTCCTCCACCCCAGGGCTCTTGGCAAGGAAGTATCCTTAAAGTGCAGCCAGGAGTAGGGGTTGAAAGGATATATGCAATTTTAAAAAATGCCACTGTTGCAACAGCAAAGGATATCCTTAAACTTTTCAGGATCACAGAAAGGCAAAGATGTGGATTACTAAACAACTTTAAAGTACTTGCACAGTATCATGTGTGAACTTACCATCTTTTAACAAAAAAATACCAAACAAACCAAATCAAACAAACCAAAAAAAAAAAAACACCAGAAAAAAAAAGAATGAAACAGAAGAGCATCATTCTGATGCATTTCTTGGAGTTAGTTTTCTCCTCACAGAACACTGAGTATTAGGCTACTGTTGAAGGAATACTGTTTCACAAACAGATCTCTATGTGGGACAAGCACCTATGACCACAAAAAAGTAGTCACATATCAGAAATCACCATCTTAAAGAGGATGTTGACCCACTCCTTCATTAAACGGACAGAAAATACTAAACACTTTTTCAGTACAGTGGTACACCTACCTAATAACTCTGATCAGAACTTGAGAGAACCTTCATATAATTAAAGTCTCTCTTTCTGTCATTTACATGCAGAAATTGTGCCAACCATCTGCAGGTATTTGAGATTAGAGATGGCACCACCATTTAAGAGGATACGTGCTAATATACCATCTAAGATTTTTGGTTTTGGCCCTACAACATTCATATACTCTTATCACGCCTCTTATTCAAATTCCTTATTTACACAGCGTTTGAGTTTGGTGTGACTTTTCCAGATCAGGTAGTTTTTAAATAAATCTGTCAAGTAGTTATCAATTTTGAGCTAGTTTGAGCTAGACTTCATCAACACAGGTGTTGCCTCTAGAGAAGCAGGGGCTGCAGCTCATAACTGCAACTGATCTCCCCAGCAGACTATCAAAAGTCCACGTCACAGCCAAGCTCTAACAGTCACTGCTCTAAGCACTTCTGTAACTTTCACCAAAGAGTCTACAGAGCACACCAGAGACATCTAAACCAACAGTTTGTGCTCCAGAAAAGGTCTTAGCTAAGCACTATGCCTATCCAGCATAACAGGGAGCATGCAGCTCTTCAGTACTGGGATACCAAATTATCCAACTATGGATCAGCTTTGATGATGAAGTCCCCCAGAACAATGCGCCATCACCACTCAAGCCACCTTTGCTCCAGGGACAAGCCAGTCTCCTCACTTGTCTGTTCTAATACCTAAAGAATTCTGCCTCTTCACAATATAGCAATCCTTCTATCCAAGCTGATGCTGTCTTAACCACCTCACACATCACTAACTATTTCTGCTCTTTTTCTGCTCCTTCATTTGCGGTGTCCAGTCTGTTGGGAGCCCCGGTTTGGGGATCTAAACCATTCAGAGAAACATCATCCCTTTTTACTGTCATGTGCTCTCAGCTGGCTTAGCTTCCTGAGGTAGCTCACTTCAGGGTCAGGTGAGTGCAAGCACAAAAGATCACTAATCAGCGAACAGGAGGGGGTGGAGGCAGCAGGTGATTTGGATTAATTTAACTTTTCATGGAACTGTAGCCCCAGTTCAGGACAGATAGGAATGTTGATATAGTGGCAGCACACCAAACAGCCTGCACAGTGACACACAGCTGAAACACAAAGCTTAGCAGGCTTTCCTTGAAATATTTCTACAGGATTGAGTCTACAACAGTCAACAAATTCTTATTTAAGAAACCAAAAGGTTTTAGATGTTGCCCATGAACCAAAGAGCAGGTTATGTTTTCCTATCGCTCCTGATTTAAAATATGAAACCTGCTTTAATCATAACACAGGTTGAAGCCAGCGGTCAAGAGCACCTGATGTCAAACATTCCCAGGTTATTACTCATTAACCAGGGGAGCCACGCACAGGACTGGAGCTAGAGGCAGCACCCACACGTGCATGGGAGAGAACACGTGCACAAGAGCACACTTTCTAAACTCCACAACATTTAATGAGAAAAAGTAAGCTGACCAAGTAATTCCTCAAGGTCAGGCAGCCAACACAAAATAATAATTAAAAAAAAAATGTAGCTAATCGAAGTTAAAGAGCACAGTAGTTGTGTCAGAGCTGATTTGGGCTGATGCAGAGCCCTGCCACTGCCAAGGGACAGCATCCCCTGCCCTTTCACAGGCATGTTCACGTGCCACAATGTGATGAGCTGGATCTGCCAGCTGAACCAACTGAAAACCTGTTCTGGGAAAAAAAAAAATGAAAACAGACTGAATGCCTGCTCAGAAGCTGATCCAACTCAATGCATGCCTACATAAACACCAGAGTTAATGCAAGGTACTGTCACAGTCACCCTGCTCTTTTCCCTTTAACAACAATGCATCCTAAAGAATCCTTTGGAATAACAAATTTCCTAATAAACAGCACTAAATTTGAAGCCTCTAGAAAACTGAAGTCTTGTGAGGCAGCGCACAGATATGCTTTGACAAGGATTAGGCACTAAAGGATGAGTCATCATGTATTCATATTTTATGTTATGATATTATATTGTTACACTGCAAATATGCTGGCAGAATATTACTACCAGTGAAATTATCAGAGGCACAACTATGCCGTTTTTTGGTTTCTGTTTTTTAATATTTTGGTTTTGATTGTATAAAACTAATATCTCTTAATTCTACCCTCAAGAGAAAGTCACTGCTTTTTTGCTTTGAAACTCTATCATACAGTGTAGGTAAAGACTCAGAAACTGAATCCAAAGAGCACATTAAAAGTGAAAATACTTGCATAGTTTCCTATTAATGAATATAGAACAATGCAAGCATTAAGCCCCCAAAAAGCTTGTTTTCTGATTTCTCTCCCTGCTTTTATGGTTTGGGAAGCATACTTATGCATGTTTCTTCTCCCCCTTCCCCAAATACTTCACACTCAACTAAGAAATGTCTTTCTTCCATCCTTTTCCCTCCAAGCAAATAGTGTCAATGAAAAGATGGAGGCACTCAAGTTGATGGTTTTTCCCTGCTCTGGGGAATTCAGGTCCTTTGATATATCCTCTAAGTTCCTCAAATAAGTCTTCAACACCTGTTCAGAGAACTCTGTTAGACCAGTTCGAGAGCAACAGAAATGTGTGCTCAGAGGAAGCCCTCATTTTTTATCCAAGTCCACAGTCCCCTGCCACCTCTTCAGGATGTTGTGCATGGGGCCACTGCCATGAGATGAGGGAACACTGCATCATCACCAAAGCAGCAGAGAAAGATGCATTAATTTCTCTTTCACATCATAACTTCCAGATGTATTTTCAGCTTGGCACTGCTAAAGAGTACTCAATTCCTATTAAAAAAAAAAACAAAAAAACAAAAAAAACCAAAAAAACACCTAAACAAAAAAGCAGATGTATTTGGTGTCCTTCCTCAAGGAAAGGAGTAGCTTCACAATGTATTATTGTGACTCATCTACTGAGGCTGAAACATAGGTCTGAATAGTGAATGCTTGAAAAGAGTTATTGCAGGAGGAAGATGTTCCAAAGACAGCTGCCTCACTGTTTTTAGAGCCACATATGCTCTTGTGGTGTGAGGGAACTGATCTGAAGGAAACTCAGCTGGGAAACTGCCAAAGTAAAACTAGATAAAAAGGGATATTTCTTCTTGAGAACTCCAGGTCTGGGAAACAAGCAAAACTCATTCTCAGCCTTTCCCCACCAAGAACAACAACTTTCAAAGTGTGACCTCAGACTGGACCAGCCAATGCCACATTTCCACAGTGTATGTTAATACCATAGCGGGGGTGCTGGGGGACAAAAGAGAAAATTAAAGGGATAAAATCCAAAAAATAGTTCCTTTGTTTTTAAGGCCTCAGAAGTTAGGGAAATGTCACCATATGTAAACACAAAACATCCCCTAAAGGATATACATTCCCACTTTCAAAGAACTAACACAGATGGAATCAGGAAACATTTATTCTCAGGCAAAAACAAGAGGGGGCAAAATAAAAAACTGGCTGTCACTAGAATCTAGTGTCCCCTTGAAAAGAGAATCAACTGCGATTTTATACAATTAAAAAAATCGCAAGGGAAAGGACATCAAGAAGGTGGCAAAAGGTAACCTAAAACATGGGAATTCTTCCTCTACCTCTTAAAAAGAGAAAAGAACATTTCAGCTGTAATACGCAATATCTGTCTAACACATTAACTTGAGTTGAATTTCACAAAGGATTTTCAGAAATGGGTCTGAGGTCAAAACTTTTGTCTACAAAGGAAATTAGAAGGAAATTGTAGGAGATAAAACCCAGCTTTAAGTTCTGGCAGTTGTCCAGCTTTGTTCACTTTATTCTAATATTTTTAAAAGAAGAGAGAGGTGCCTTCAGGGACTCCACATAGATTACTTCAGTCAGCAGCCCACAGTACATTTCCTAACTCACCAGACCCCTTCACTTGTTCAACAGACTATCCTTTCACACACCATAAACTGCATTTCAGCCTTATTACTTCTTCTATTAGATTTTCAAGCTGGATGTTAAAAAATTTTTGACAGATCAAATATGTG
Organism: Hafferia zeledoni; assembly: GCA_035583235.1. NCBI lineage: Eukaryota > Metazoa > Chordata > Aves > Passeriformes > Thamnophilidae > Hafferia > Hafferia zeledoni. Next base: position 55,677,934 of record JAWWEV010000115.1, on the reverse strand, counting down.
AAGGACATAAAATGTTTTTCAAACATAAGACCAAGTATTTGAGAAACATTTCAGCTGGTATGAAGAGATTTCATTAAACATGCTTCTTTAAGTACAGGCTATCCAATTCGTTCCTGGGCATGGATTAGGAACAACCACTGTAGCACCTCTCTGCAGCAAATAAAGCACATATCACACAGGCAATAAAGACTCTCCATTTTAAGAAGAGTATGCTCAGTGCTGCAAACATTGCCTAATGAAGGGAAGACAGGCCACTGCTGGCCAAGAAATCACTGGGCAGGCTTTCCCATCCTTCTCCCTAATGTAATTATATATACCTCTGGTGCTCATTGACTGCATTACATCAAACATGCTTTCATGAGTGTGTCCAAACTACAGCTTTTAAATAAAGCCTGAACTAGCAAAATAATCCAAAATACATTTATTCTTTACAGAGTGTATTTGTTTTAAAAGTATCTGGAGTTATATATCAGGAGTAAGACACAGGAACAGCTTAAGTTCCAAATCCAATGGATATAGACTAGTACTAGACTGTAACTAAGGTGGCAAAACATCCCTCATTTCAAGAATTAATTTTTCTTCACTTCATAGGCTTGCTACAGAATTGCCCTAAACCTATTTCAACTGATGCAAGGAACTTTTAGCTCCTGTCATTTCAACAGTGTGCCTTCTAAGACAAACTCACTCTACTCTAGCAATTTTAATCACTTTGTTCACTAACAGGAGCCACAAGACCTAACAATGCCACTCAGGTAACTTCTTCCTTTGGAAGTACAACCAAATGAGGTAAAGTTGCCTCTTATCAGGAAAAAGTTCAAGAGCCATTAATATAAATCTTTCAAGAATTAAACAGATTCTTACTGTTTTCTTTATCGTGTAGTGTAATAGAAAGAAAGGGACAAAAGTATTCTGGTTTTATCTGTCTTGCCTTGGCTATTCACCAAAAAAAGCACTTGAAGAAATTCTTTGCATGTCTGTTCACCACTTAACTAACCAGTGCACACAGAAGATCCACAGCCTCTAGAACCAGTTCTTGGTGTCCAATTCGCGAGATACCCAAGTCTTCAAGGTCCTGGTGAGAAATCTGTAACAGCTGTTCACCATTTATCTTCTCCCGTTCAAACTTATGGACATACTGCTGCAGGCAATCATCCAGCCCTACCAAAACACAAAAAAGAGAGAAATGGACATCAAAAACACCCAAACAAACAAACCAAAAAGAGAAAAAATCCCTACCACCCTGCAAAAGTCAGAAATTGCAAGTTCACACAACAGACAACGTGAACTTACAAAAGAAACTTGTGGTATGATTAAGATTGTACCACGGGGGCATAGAAACTGAGCAAATAAGTTCTATGGATCTTTGGGTCACCTAAGTCAATGCACAGTCTGCATGATCAGCAGTTAAGAACGTGCCTTTGGTGTCTGCAAAGGCAAAGCAACCAAAGGGCATGAGCAGAGTCAGCTATCAGTGTAACCCAAAACCCTTGAAGGGCATCCAAAGCAACAACAAAAAACTGGCCAAAACAAAACAAAAAACACCAAACAGGACAAGAACAGAAATCTTGCCCAAAACATAGTTAAACAAGCAAAGCAACAAAAGCACAAACTGATGAGAAGGCAAATTAAAAAAAAAAAAATAAAAAAAAATCAAAGGCAAAGCAATCAAAATGATGTGTGGCTCAAGTCTCATTATTCCATTGATTTATGAGACCCTGCAGCTTCCTGAAGCAGCCACTCCTTACCCTTGCTAAGGATCAACCACAAATATCAACCAGAGATCTAATTCATTTCTCTATCTAGAAGTATTTTTAAAACAGCTTAGAGTATTTTGTCCCAGCAATATCCCAAATCCTCAGTTTAAAATGTGATTCTATAATCCTGTTCTCTACAGTAGGTTTTCCCCAGTGATTACATAACAGGTTTCTGGTTTTCAGCTTATTTAACTAAACTTCATGTGTTAATCCTGTTTTCTTGTGTATTCTGCTCATTTCCTCTGTTGTTAAAGATCCTGTGAGTAGCAACAATCTGGGAGGAAAATCTGGATGAATATGTTGTTTTAAAGATGATGCAGTGCTCTTGATGTTCTGTTCCCCTTCAACATACTGGCTAGAGCAAAAGGAACAGACCCAATTACATTTTAGAGAAATACACCATGTTCATTGAAAACAGTTGACATGAGCAAAAATTCCGATAACACATTTGACATTTACTTTGTATCATCCACAACAGCTACATTGTTTCACAGTTCTGTGTAAAAAAACAAGATTGAACCTTTAGCTGTATGAAGGATGTTTATCCACTACACGGGTTCAAAAGGAAACCATTGAGATGGACAGGATATCCAACGCAGCAGCTGAGAAACATGAACAGCATCCTGAACCACAAAGAAATGAGAGCCAAAAGACCAGCACTTGGTTCCACTCATGGAGCTGCAGCTGCAGCCTGGAAAACAAGCACTCTACTACCAAGAAAATATCTGACACAGAGTACAAGGGGGATTCTAGGAGTCACGTGAAACATTTACTCCATAACAGCAGCACGAGCAGTCGCTGCTTCCTTGCAGTGCCTGGTCACAGCAGATCTGCACACTGTGGACTCCCAAAGTCATTTGCCTTTTCAATGCTCACCCAGAAGTTACTAAGGAAAGACAACCCTTTACATGACTTGGGCAAGCTTAATTACTTCAGTAAATCAACATCTGACTGGGCAAGCTTGACTCCAGTGCACCCAGCTTGATTTTGAAGCATAATGATGGCGGAAAAAAAAAAAAAAAAAAAAAAAAAAAAAAAAAAAAAAAAAAAAATTGGTTGTATCTTTGGCTTAAACTAGTGTAACAGTTCAGTATCAGTGTATAGCTTTTTTTTCTTTCCTCCTACCCTTCCAACTCCAGTTACTCTATATAGAGTTTTGCCTTTTTTTTTTTTTAATCTTGTCACTATTACAGCAAATAAATAGTAAATACAGTAAAACCAATAGTAGTTTTCACTAGCTATGAGACAACAATTTTCTTAAGTCTTAGGATAAGACTTCACCCTTACTGTTAGGGTGGTGGAACAGGTAGCCCAGAGAAGGAAAACCTTTTTGCAAGATTAGCAGTTTCCCAGGGCTACAGCTGTTTGGGGTGCACTCTTGTTTCTTCCAATCTGTCCTGGCAAAGCTGCATAAATTTTGAAAATTGAGTCCACTGTTCTCTTTCCCATAGACACCAAACTCTCCCTTAGGCTATATAAACTCTTTTCCCAGGAAAAATAATAAAAAAATCTGACCTTCATTGTTTAGCAATTTATTTTTTCAAAACCGATTCTCAACCAATGCTATATACAGTCCACATATTTGGCATTCCTAATTTTTACTGCTGCTTTGCAGACCACATTTCCCATCATTTTCCCTTGTAAGACCGTAGTTTCCATTACAAAGTATACAAACACCTAAAATAAAATACTTCATTCAGTATGCAGTGAAGTTTCTATTTTTTAAGGGTTTTTTTGATGCAGAGTGGCTTTTGCCTACTATCCTTCGTGTGTTGACTCAACTTTCTAAAACTTCATTCTCTGCTAAAACATGAAGAATCAAACGTATATATCCTCCCCTAGAAATACAACTATGGTTTTCAGCTTGCCTGTGCTTTTTTAGTTTGTGTTTGCCTATTCTTGGAGGTCTATTACAACTTGAAGAGCTACCTCTAAAACATTTTTTTAAATAAGGGTCCTTATAAGCAATACTTTTACATTCACATCATAGGACTATATTTCACAAAATAAAATATTACAAAATTGCACAAAACATTGACTCAAAACAGTCAACACAGTGGCACAGCAGCTCAGTTAGACATTTATTTAAGGGACCAAAACTATGCAAAGCAGTAATTAAAGACAGACACACAAACTCATGCTTGCTGATGGTTTAAGATGAGCTTACTCTCATTAGTGTTGCTATTATTTTTACTAAGAAACATATGGTAAAATATTAAACATTTTAATTGAGATTACAACCACATCTACAGCCTATTGTTTAATTTTCCATCACATGAATCAAGTGTTTAAAAATCATATGCAAATCAAACTTCCAGGAGGGAAGGGAGAAAGGAGGAAAATGAACTCACAACCCAGCTCAAGAAACTTTTAAAATATTTAAGTTTTAAAAGTCAGCCATTAGTAATCTAAATGAACTGCTCGTTTTTTCCTTCTTCCAGGCACCTGTGTTCTTCCACATATTTTCTTCATGAAATTCAGAACCTCATGGAGGTCTGGATATTTTTGAGAAACTCAGATGAATTAAAGACTATAAAAAGCAAGTCTACATTACTTAGAAAGATGCTTTCTTACTTGCTGGGTCATTTGCAGCAGTGCAATATTAGCAAGCTTAAGCAAGAAATTTTTCACTATTTTTGAAAAAAATACAGTTAGGACTCTAACATTGGAAAAGATAAATATATTTATCTCCTTTACTGACTGAAGAGTCTTTCTGAAAGCTAAACTATTAGTTTTATGCCAAAGTGTGTTTAAGACAAATGCTTTTCAATTGTACATGCAAAATCTTTATAATATTATTTCTTGCACCTACATCAAAACCATGAACAAAAGAAGGTCCTTCCTACTTGCATAATTGTTAGAGAATGAGGAACAGTGGAAATGGCAATAGCAATATGTTACTCAAGTTTTACAACTCTAGTAGCAGTGATTTTGGGGGAGAGGGAGAGAGAGACTAGTCTAGTTAGTGTTACTCCTGTTGTGAAAACCCTTCCGAGGAACCTCAGTGTAACCTGAAGAAAACTCTTCCCAAATTTTGGCAGGAGTAGAGATGTGCAATAGATCCTAAGAACTGTCTAGACTTTTCTGTCTAAAATAACCACCATGCAAAGCACCCTAGAAGACATTCAATACCTTGCATTCATACAAAAACATTAGGACAGACCGTACACTTACAGATTTGCACTGATACCAATCTCAGTCTGTTTCCAAGATTGAGAAAGTTACTTTGTATAAGAATTGAGGGCAAAAAAGAAACAACTTTGAGGGAGTTAAGGGGGAGACTTGGGTCTAAGCCATACCTATTAGTTTACTATTCAAAGAGAATTAACATTTCTGTTGTTGAGAGATGTCAGCCATTCAGCAATGACATTTCTTACACCTCAAGAAATAGAGATGTGTGCTTCATGAGTAGAGTTGTTGTTGCTTTTTGGCTCTACTTCTGTGTTGGACACTACCAAATAATTTACCTGCCATAAAGCAACAGTTAACTAATGTATTACAACCACAGGTCAAAAAACCCAGCTGACTCACCACCTCATTCTTCCCTCCCACTATCCCATTCTTCCTCAACTCGCTTCTCTTGTGATACCACAGAGTCTACACAGAATTTATATACTCCAACATGGAGGGGCAGGGGGGCAGTGCAGAGGAGGCAGAAAGCAGGGAAGATAGATAGAGTAAGGAAATGAGGAAGGGCTGGAGAGGGCAAACTGGAATGGGACAGGATTACTTTCCATTTGTTCAGGAACTTGAACAGATTCTCAGGATAGCTCATAAAATGCCATAAGTTTACTCAAGGAAGCAGAAGGAACACAAGTCACTTGAACAAAGGAAGAACTCTTAAGTACAATACCATTTCCTTCACACAGCACTACCATGTGGATCATTGCTCACTGTCAAAGAAATAAAGCCTTCTGATTATGAGCACGTACTCTCCTCTCTGTTGGGTGACTAACAAACAGGCAGCACCTGGTGTCTCAGGGCAGAACCAAGGTTCAACAACAACTCTCATGCAATTGAGGGGCTCTCTTCAACCTTGGAGAGCTGGTTAGGTGGAACTGCCAAAGTCTTTTTTTGCCTCCTCACCTTAAAACTGATCTTCCCACCTAACAAAGTCTCTCTTATTCTGGTCTACTCTTCAGGGTCTATTCAGTAGCCACTTTCAGTCTTCAAAGATTCCTTACCCACATCAACTTCAATCCATTCCTCCCAAGCTTTGAAAGATCATCACTTCTATGAGAATCTTTGACATACCCCACAGTGCATGCCATTATACTATCATTTCTATTTCACATCCTTTTATAACTGTTATTGTATTAGCTTCCTTCTATCATTTCCTCTATTTCTAGAACTGGAAAAAATTAATCAAAATAAAAGCAGGATGGGAATCAAGGCAGCAAATGAACACTAGAAAGAGAAAATAATTCCATTAGCAGATGAACCTGTCCCTGAGAAGGAAAATTAAGGAAAAAGAGTCTGCAAGGAAGTTGTGAAAGGCTGAAGCAGCTCAGTAGGAGAGGTACAGGGTGAAAAAAAAATAATTGAAGAGTTCAAGGAGAAGAAAACAAACACACAGTTTTCTTTAATATAGAATGCAGTGGGAAGGTCATTACACCGTGACATCTCAGTTGCCATTCTCCCCCTGTAGTATTACAGACAAACAGAACCAGGGATGACTTTAACAAAGGAATTCAAGGTTCTTTAAATGATGATATAAAAATACATCTAGAGCAGTCAGTGGAAACTTATTTCAGTAATAATTTGAGCCTAGGTAGGAACTTACTTTCTAGGATCCACATGTCTGATTGTTTCTTAGCCATCATGAATGTTTTAGCATTAATCTGTCCCAGAGTTGCAAAAAAAAAAAAGTTTAGTTATCAATTGGTGTGAGCCACTTTTAGGAGCCAAGAAAGAGCTCAAAGCTCTTAAGTTTGCCAAGAAAAGAAAAAGCCTTCAAGAGAACTTTGTATTATCGTCTACTGCAAAGGTAAAAGCCACTTTCCCATTCCATTTTTTTACTCCCAAGTAATTTCACAGTTACTCATAACACTGGCACCATTTGAAGGAACAATCACTTAAAAAAAGTTGAAGAGCAAGAGCTGCTTATTATCAGCATCAAAAAAATCTCCATTTATTGTTTATAAAGTCATGTAGTCAACTGTAAGCAACTCTTCTACCTTTTTGTCTAAGCATCTGCATCCTAATAAAGCAGGCACAACTTGTTGCCTCACCAAACATTAGGTATAGCTTTGCTCAGGACAGGCATTGCCTAGAACAGCCAAAATGGTACAGAAGTTTCTTGTTTGTCTCCCCATCACACAGGGATGGTACCAGACAAATTGCTGGGCTCTGCCTGCCAGCAGGGATGTGAAGGGCAGCTCTCTCATTAAGGTCACAGCAGGACAGAGGGAAATGGTGAAGCCTTCAACCTTGATAATGAGTGCTTTACTGTCCCCTCTGTAATCCCCTCTGACTGACAGTTGCACAGAAAGGCTTTTGCAATGTTTCTATTTTCAGTATTTCCAACTAATATATTTAGCCAGGAAAAACAGGCTACATACACATGCATTCGTGTTACCTCAAAATAAATCTATTCATTCCATTCAAATCCAGCCATAAATCCCCTAGCTTTTTTTTTTTTTTTTTTTTTCCCCTTTTCCAAACACAAAACTGAAAGCTTTGCCTTGTAATAAAAGAACTCGTGGGTAAATTTGTGTTGTAAACTATCCTGACCAAAAGGGCTACAGGAACTGTGTTTAACCTCAGACTGACAGGCCTTGTGTTATGCTACACTTTTTATCAGTCCTCCCTACAAAGCTATTGATTGGGGTTCTGGGACTATTCATTATCTTGGTCCAGACGGTAAATCTGAGGACAACTATAAGCTTTAGCACTTGACAGTCATTAAGTATGTACAGAAATAGTCAAAACAGTTTGCTGAATCCTTCCAATACTCCAAAAGTTTTGTAAAGCAAGACCTCTCTCTACAAAAACCAGGAAAACCCACTCATACTTTCCTCACGAAATATTTTCAGGAAATTAAGTAGACATGGAATAAGAGAAGAAAATATTTTGGGGAGGAGAAGGACACAATAAAGGCCTATAAAGTAAGAAGTGGCACATTAAAACCAGAAAGAACACCAATTGTACATCACCTCTTCCAATACAGGAATTAGGGAGAGCCAATGAAGAGAGCATGTAACAGGTCCAAACAAGCAATAAAGGAGTGACTCTTCATACAGCAGTATGCAATGAATGTTCAGCATCCATACAGGTTCAGGGAAAAGTGAATAGGTTTTTGAAAGAAAGTGCCACTGAAATCATGTTGGACTCTGAAGGACTCAAGAATTACTAAAGGCTTGAGGAGGCCTACAGAACAAAACACAGTGTGTCACCTTTCCTATGAGACTGCTTAACTTACCCCTTTTTGGCAAACATTTAGGATGGGACATTTAGTTAGGTAGCACAGAACACGGGACTTCCACAGTTGTGCCATGCATGGCACCACAAAGTAGGTGGCAGCTTCCCTTTTAATTACTCTTAGAATCACAAAAGGGTTTGGGTTGGAAGGGACCTTAGAGGTCATTTATTTCCACATCTCTCCTCATCCCCTCCCCACCACTAGATCAGGTTGCTCAAAGCCCCATCCAACCTGGCCCAGAACAATTCCAGGGCAACCTGTTCTACCATCGTCACAGTAAGGGTGGTATCTTATCCTGAGACTTAAGAAAATTATCTCATAGCTAGTGAAAACTACTATTGGTTTTACTGTATTTACTATTTATTTGCTGTAATAGTGACAAGATTTAAAATTTTTAAAAAAGCAAAACTCTACACAAAGTAACTGGAATTGGAAGGGTAGGGGGCAGGAAGAAAAAGCTATACACTGATACTGAATTGTGGTACTAATTCAATCCAAAGATATAACGAAAGCTTCGACAGACTGGTTAAAAAAAATGCAGCAAAAAAATAGACCATAGTAATACTAGGAAATAGACCACAGTGAATCACACAGCTGCTCGCAGGGGTTTAGTAATCCAGCTTGAGATATTAACATCAAATGGAAAAATTGCAAGAGTGAATTATTTAGAAATTGTACCTTCGGTTGACAATGAGTGAATTTGCATCGGAACCCTAAAAATACATCTGACATGAATGAATGGTAGCATACAGTAAACTGGGATAAAAGCAATTCTGCAATAGCTGAAAAGTTAATGGTATTTAATTCCAAATTTTCAGCTAAAACTCAAAGTTGATTTTTCTTTCATTTTAATAGCTCTTTTTCAGGGAATTCATGAAGTAACGGGGATGGGGGAAGAAAAACTTATTTCTACCATTTTCCATATGGGGGTTCTTATTATGACATACCTTTAAGGGTTCAAATTAAAAGGCAAAATTAAAATGCAATGTTTTAGAAAAGTGAGTTAAGATGGATATCATGTATCTAGGGAAAAAAAAAAAGGGAGAAAAATAACCAGGACATGTACAGACTTAAGCAAAAAAAAAAAAATCCCCCTTTATAAGAGAGATATGAGCATGAAGACAGTAGGTCAAACACACTTCACTATACTGGAAAATAGACCACTGTGCCAGAACCAGACAGAAAGAAATTAAAACCTTTTCCAATTTGACAGGGCATTCCTCCTAGACAGGAAAAGTAAAGTACATCAGGAAACAAAAAAAATCTCTTTCATTACATTCTCACTGATTTGAAGACAGGTGTCAGAATACACGTGCAGTGATGTCCTTCACCATCAGAACTGGACTGGACATCTGTGTAAAACTCTGGGGCCCTGCAGCACATCCAAGGCCATAACCCCATGTGGCTTGGCTGCCATCACACTCGCTGGTATCACCCACTTCCCTGAGAGAACATGACAGACTCCATCTGTAAATATTCAGCCCATTAAGTATCATTTGGCTTCTAGGGTTGAAATTTTGACTCTCCTGGGAAAATAGGACAATATGAGACACTGCCTTGTTCAGAAGCCATCACTCAGCCCCAGGCAGCCATACTCCACAGTGCTACCCCCAGACACTCATCTTGAGAAAAAATAGGTTTCCAAGAAGGAAGAATAGGAGCCACAAACAGGGGCTCATATTCAAGACCTCAAACACCTGGCAGCATGATACCTTGCTGGCAGCATTTCAGCTGTAAATCTTTGCTAATTCCAGCCACCACCATAACAGGACTGCTGAACAGAGAAAGATTAAGGATGAAAAAAAGAAGAAAACTGATGCACATCATTTTTTCCTGCTGACTTTGGTGTACCTTCTCTGTATACATCAAGGATTAAGTTCCACATGATGAAGTAGTTTCACATAATGTAAAACTCAGGCTTCAGTTTTCTCTTTTAAGAATCAACAGCATCACTCATTGACCAGCTATGCTTTGCAAAACCCATCTTTCCATGCTTTAACAGATTTTGTTTGGCAAATTAAATGAATGAGATGGAAGCAAAGCATATCCACATGTTGTGTGCAGATAGACCTGGCACTCTAAGTTTCAACAGAATATGCTGTGAGAGTCAACATTCAGCACATTATTAAAATAGAGAACACACCTGCTGTAGGCAGTAAAACTCAAATAGCTTCCTAGCCAATACCACAGGATGTCTTCAGGGACACTTCTGACAACATCCTCCCCATCTTCACAGTAAAAACAATATCCTACTTGTCGCAAGGTTCAACTTGTGTTCATCTGCTGGGTGCAGCATAAGCCAGGCAATAGGAGCCAAACAAAATAGCAGAATGTTGCAGCTGTAATGAGGCACTTTTATTTAGTCAACACTTACTGCTCCAGTGTCACTTCAGAATGACTATAAACTCCAAACTGAAACAAGAAAACATCTCTTTGCCCAATATACTAATATGTGCAAAGGTGTGTCTATTTGTGTGTTGGTTGCATTTTAAAAAGTGGTAATTAAATGGGTTTATAATGGCTCTCAACTGACACAGTAGTACCTCAGCAAGCATGACCCAGACCTTGTTATTCTTTCTCGCCCTATTTTTTTACTATTATATCTAGCAATCAAATTACCCCACTAAAAAAAATATTTTAAACCCACAGAGCTTGGCACAGCATATTGTAGTAGCCTACTGTAATAGCAGAAAAAAAAATGTACATTTTTTTTTTTAAGTATTGTTCTTGAACTAATTCATGCAAACTCTTTTGACAGTCATCATGTCCAGTGAACATAACCCAGTGTCTGTCACAACCTAATAAAATAATTTGGTCAAGACATAACTGACAGTGTTAGCAAATACAGAGCCTTTAGCAGTGTAAAAGAATAGTCACTCCATGTGACTTTGAAGTCACACACATGCATTATGGGAGGAAACACAGCTAAATGACTGTGCTGAGAAATAGATGCTACAGGACTTAAAAGGTCTAGAAACACTGCCAGCTCCTTTCTACACCCTAAAAAACTCTCATCTTTAGTTGCTTACAACTGATACCATGACTAATTTAAAAATGTTGCTTAAACAGAACATCAACCAAAGTTAGTTACCTTATTACACCAGCGTGGAGTGAGTTCATTAATTCCACCCAAGCAATCAGTGCACAAGGGTTTCACATCCATCAGGATGTATTAACATGTCCTACAGGCTATTAGTGACATAACGCATTGTTCTCATGTGCTGGTGTCAAAATTCTGACAATGAAACTTTGACCAAAGTTTCAATGTGAGGAATCTGTTTCACGTTGGCCTTGAAAACTATATTCCTCTGGGATACTCACAAATTGTTTCCCAAAAGCTTGAAGAACCCCTAAATCTTTCTGTAGCAGTAAACAAAAGCAAGTACTAAAATCAAAAGCAAGAAGTGGAGAAAACCAGATGATTCCAGTATTCATTTTTCTCAGCCTACTATGGCTTTTCTTCACACTAAGTACACTTAAAGACATGCTGGCCAATATATTTTAAATTGTATTCAAATGGGAATTTACAGCTTCTGTAGTCACGATAGGGCTCCTCACTGAAAAACTGTTTGTTTCATTGGTGCAAATAACAGCTTTGCCTAGGCACAGCAGGAATGAAAGCATAGTGGTATCTGGCCACAGAAAGCTGCAGTTGAGAAGAACCCACACACAAGACCTTTGTCCCTCGCTTCATACAGTGCTAGGCTTTGTAGGCAATCAATCCACTTCACCACGTGCTCTCTCCCGTACAGAGCACATGGGATGACTACTTCAGAAGTGAACCACAGCATTTGTCTCTTTTGCAGCTAGGTGGCAACAGGAACTGAGGTGGGAGAACAATCACCATTTCATCTTCAGGGCTGGTCCAGCACCCTGATTCAGTGTCTTAGGAAGGAGGCACATGGAAGAGGACAACACGACCTCAAAACATTCACTTCACTGGATCCCAGACGGCACAAGAAGATGCATAGTTGGTTACTGCCAACTCACTTTTACCTAAAACTGAGGTAAAGCTCCCTGACACCAGAGAGAAATTTGCTCCAGCCACTTAGTATCATCTTGACAGCAGAAGGCAGACCCCACACAGATGCCCCTGTGCCTGCCTCAACCACTGCAACAGGACCTTTAGAAGCTCAACAGCAGCAGCAGCTTCAGTTAGTAAAATGGGCTGTAAATTAGGAAAATATGCAGGAGAACACAAACTGGTCTGCCATCTCTGCTGTGGAATTACTGCAGAAAGCTAGGGCGGGAAGATGCAAAAGGGTCGGGAATAAACAGCAGGAAATGGCACAACTATGGCCAGCAGAGCTCCTCTGTCTGAGACCAGACTTGTACCTTGGGAGAATCCCCACATAGTTCCCCACTATATTGGCTGCAGACCCCACTTAGAGATGTGTGTTTCCTCACACTCATTAACAGCTCCAAAGAGAAGACCAAAAGAACTCTTACTGCTGCTACTAACAGATACAGATGTTTTCACTAAATTATTGCAACCACAGAAGAAATGCATTTCCCAGAATTTTCCAACTCACACAACCATGCTGAATTTGTTGTGTGGTTTCTTTTTTATACTACTACTCTAACACACACATTTAATGCGAGAACCTTTACAAAACAAGTTTCTAAAACACTTGACCATTTTGTTTTCAGAAGTATAATAGCACTGAACATAAAACAGTCCCAGTGCTAGGCTGTGGAGTCATTCACAAGATTACAAGAACCAGATTTTTTTATTTTTTTATTTTTTTTAGGAAATAATTTAATTTTGTTTTATTGTTTAAGTGAAATACATATCGTACATTAATCTATAGCAGGACTATGAAATTGTTTTAGTTCCCAGAGGCAAAAACTCTGGAAGCTGTAGAAGTTATGGAATTTGGACAGTCTTTAAATCATGATGCATAGCTGAAGACCACCTCTTTAGTCTCATTCTTCCCACTATCAATCCCACTTCCCTCTCCAACATCCCTGATGCCCTTCTTATTCACCTCAGAATCACAGAAGGGGTGAGGTTGGAAGGGAACACAGTGGGGTGTTCTGCTCCAACCTCCCTGCCCCTACACCATACTACCTGTACCTTGCCAGAAAACCTTCCAGGTCCTTAGCACAAGTAGTGACACAGCAAAAAAGAGCACAACTACAGGTGGTGAGGGGGCCCCATCAGTGCTCTGGTTGTGTCTGAATATATTCTGGGAGGCACATCAAGGCACCAGAGAAACACTACAAATAGCAAGCTAGACAAGCTCCATGTTCTGGGCCAACATACACCATCCCTGACACACCCATGAAGCACCTGGCAGCAAATGACACCCTGCAAGGCACAGGTTTAGCCACAGGTTTTGGGATATATATCGGAGGTGCCATATATGAGGACCAGACGCAGGATTGCATTTGGCACCATGGACTTAATGAATATAAGAAAGCACTTTAATGACTGATGGGACATTGGACAAAGATAGCGAATGCCACAAAACAGAGGCCAGAGAGTAACATAGTGTGGTGTGGGGCTGAGGGTTGCACAGCTAGCATGTTAATACATAGTCCTACACAGACAGGTTAGCTGAACAATCCTATTTGACTCTCTAAATATTTGTTTGGGGGGAATAGACAAAGAAGGTCTCTGCAGTGTCAATACTTGACATAAAAATAAAGTCCTTTCTGCATGACACTGCTCTTGTCATCTCCTCTGGTACAAAATATTCAAGGCACAACAAGTGCATTTACTGCCTAAGTGTTTAAAACTGGCTATGCTGTGGTCAGAGAGGTCTTCTGGTACCCAGATGCTATTATCATAATTTTGGATAATATGTGACATAATACACATAAAATGTCAAAAGACATTTCATTCTTACTGAGGGGTATGTCCTTCAGCAGGTTTCACACCAACTCTCATCTCTCCTTGCTCCAGTTTTCTAAGCAGCAGACATATGAAGTTAAACCTACCAAGAGGCACGTCCCTACCACTGTACTTTCCCAGTTTATCTAACTTCATTACTACTACAGTTTAAAATAATTCACAACCAAATTTAAACAATTTTCACAACAGTACTAGACACAGGAGCAGTCATGGACAACTTAATGAGCCATTTCCCTTATAAAGTCTTGAAATTTCAATTGTAATGTTAATGCATTCACAGTAACATGCAGTTTACACCAGCACCATCACAAGATGAAACTTCAACGTGTCAAAAATTCAAAGGTGTTTGAAAGAGGAAGTGTTTCTGATTCACAGCGAGTTAACCTCAGTAAAATAGACACCTGTATTTCCACCTACATTACTACTGACACTTCGAAGCAATGCTTCTTCAGCTCATTATTTTGATGCATTTAACTATTCTCTTTGCCTACGTGGCATCACTGATTTTTAACGAATAATCAATTTTTCCTTGTACTGAGATTCTTCTACGCTACTGTACAGTTTGAGTAGGGGGGTTTTGTTTGATTGGTATGATTTTTGTATGGGTTTTTTTGTTTTTAAGAACAATCTTACTTTTAAAGCTTGTTTTAGCAAAATACCACCTTCTCTCTATGGTAACTTTTTTATTACGGTTGGCTTTCATACCAAACAAATTAATCAATTAAAAAAAAAAATCACTATTCCCATTCTTGTCTCAGTTCACACAAATTGAATAGAAAGGACGAGAACCAGTAGATAAAGGAAACCCTTACAAGAGGCACAGCCTGGCAGCTACCTTCAAAAACCCAGCAAGCCATTCATGGAGAAAAAGTGTTAACCCAGGGGCTGTTCCACCTTGTAAGCACCATATTTCTCCTGCATCCCAAAAACTACTTCATTGCAGTTATATCAAACTTTACACTAGTCAACCTCCAGCTGTACAGTAGACAACAGAAAAGAGTCTCTAAACTGGATTTTAAATAAGGCTGAATGGATAACATTTGAGAAAGTGGTACATAACCATTTAACAGCTCTAATTCTAAGAGAGTATTAAGTGGACAATCTCCCCTTAAGGCTTTGAGTTATGTATTTGCAAAACAGATGCACAAAAGGATGAAAATCCCATAAATGGTTTGCATTCCTAATGTCTGACACACTTTAGTCCTTTGGGAGCTCATTACATGTGTACGTGCGTGTATGTGGAATACTGCAGGCAATTTTTCACAATAAGGCTCCGATCCTGAACCTGTAACATTACTTTAAACACCAAAAATAACCTATGGCCCTGCATAAGAGCAGTGACCAAAATGCCACCTATTAACTTTTGCATCACTCTGACAGCTTTGTAGTTCCTCCTCCCCAGCAAATCCAGTTGTTCTTCCCCATTCTTCTTGGTTGCTCTCTTTATAAATAAATAAACAACTGCCATAGATACTTCTTGTACACTTATGTTGATGATTCAGAACATATTATCATATGAATGTAGAACCTGTTTTAGCTTCCCCCAAGTACTTAATCACAAGGATATGTCTATTTAGTTGAACTCTAGCAACAGGAGAAAACTCTTCAATGTAATGTCACCAGCCTGGGTTATGAAGGCATATGAGAGAAAGTGCAAGATAAGGGAAGCAATGACTGCACTTAAAATTTGGAAACAAATTTGAAAGTAATACTTTGGTGTGATACTTTGCAACGGAAGAGTGAACATAAAACCAGGTTGATCCTCTTTAACCCCTGAGAGTACCCCTATTTGCTAATCATGCGGAGATAGACTTTTAAGATGGTGATTTATGGAAGCTTGTTTGATCACTCTTCATCTTTGTTCTTCTCTTACAGGCACTGTACTGACCTTATTTACACCCAAGTTAATCATTAGGTCTTACAGAGGGCTGGGAGTGGTGTAAGAAGGGAAGGGGTGTGGAGGAGGAAGAAGGGAGGTTTCTTCGCTAAATTAAAGGCATTAGTGGTATTTAGAAGTCATTGAAACGGCAAAGAAAGTGTTTCACACAGATAATCTCTCTTTACTCAGACTTAGCTTCACATTCCCAAACCCAGACTGCCACCGAGAGAATGACACCTTTGCCATGTTCTCTCTACTAAAATTTCCAGAAAACCCACGAACTCCAGCAGTGCCCTCTTTGCAAATAACGGAGACCTGTAAGAAGAAAACTGTGAAGTAACAACTTATTTGCAAACTGTGCCCACAGAAGCCATCAGGCACTCCTTGTCTTCTGCTTACCATTAGCTGGAAAAGAAGGTAGCTGAAAAAGAAGGAGGGCTCCCCACCCAAGGCCTCGTGCAACTTAAAAAAAAACAAACAAACAAACAAACAAAAAAAAAACAACAACAACCAGCCACAAGAGGAAAGACTATGAGAAATTACTATTGGAAGTTTTCATTGGAGACATTTACCCAACAGAGACCATTTAACTGACCTTTAAATAGTCATGTTGCTTCAACTGCAGCAAGTATAAAACTTTTTTTGCATTATTTTCCTCTCTTGGTGTTTATTTGAAATTGACAGAAGTAGCAGTATCTCAAAGCAAGCAATCCACAGAAGGGCATTACGAGCATATAACAAACAGGGCAACATAGAAGTCTTGTTATTCTGAAGTTACTCTCTCTAGATATTCCATTCCATTCCTGTGAAATATGACAGGCATTTATTTTACCCCCAATGTTTTCAATTTGGACAGATATAAAACTGTCATCAACTTCTCGGTCTGCAGACACTAAACTTCGACTACTATTTCCCCCTCTCAAGCGCACACACTAATCCTGCTGAAAAGATGCTGGAATGACAGCCACAGAAACCAACACCAAGTATTTACTGACAAATCAGAGTTGACAGCAGCAGCTCAATCCCTCTTCCTAGAGGGGAAACTGTTCAGGCCTGGGGAACTGTTAGACAAAGGGGATAGGGCAGACCCCAACCCACCTCGACACTGAAACGTCCAGCATGGGAAGCCTTTAGAGATGACTGCATGGCAAAACTTCATGGCAAAGCAAAATTCAACTTAAAAAACAGCCAACCAATCCCACTTGGAGGCAAAAAGCAAATCTTCAGCCCATTTTATCCAGAGCTGGATCTTCCATTACCCCATATATCTCATTAGCAAGCCTCTGCCCATCTGCTTTACTGTTGAAAACAACTTCCTCACAGCAGCACAGATAATTATTTTTCCAAAGGAATAAAATGGAAGTAAGTATAAGCACAGAATTCAACCACACGCAATATTAATATTAATCACAGTATTTACACAATGACTACAGGCAACACAAAAGCACTGTCCCCCTCAATGCATGCCTCCTAAGGTGACTATCTCCATGGCCTGTCAACTATAATAGGTTATGGCCCTTCTATGAGGAAACTAGGTCGATATCTTTGTAGCAAGAGTAATTTTTATACTCATTTTTGGTCTTTTCTGACCCTAAAAGTAAATACCTTCCTTCAACAGGTCAAGCACAAGGTCATTTCATTTTCCAAAAGCAGTAACAGTACACTCTACATTACTTGTTTATGTGTCCAGCACACGAAGCCTGTGAGCCTGATAACTTTATGTGCTTGATACAAAGCAACAACCTCCTGCCCCAGGGCCAATGTGCAATTAAGACTTGCCTTTTAAAAGTTACAAGGTTTCTGTGGTTGAAGGAGCAGTGCGTTAGCCACAAGAGCTCCTTTTCTTTAACTCAGGCAATTAACACTCTCTTGACTTGTTCCCACAGTAGAAACAAGAAGAAACATTGCAAAACTGCCAGCCACTTAGCTCCCAAGAAGTAGTGGGGTGATCCCTTTAATCTGGTTTGGCTGCCTTGTCGCACCACCATGTGGAACTGTTCTGGCTGATTGCAGCAAGGTCCATTACTCACAGCTGCTTCTCCTTTGTGTATGCACCCTTGCAAACTCTGTGATTACTGTTACGCCCATGAGCTAGTCAGGGAAGAGTCTGATGTAGGTGCCAGATAGCCAAGCTTTTGGGTGACAACCTCCTACACTGTTATGAAACATGGATGCCTAGCACTTCACAGTCTGACAGTCACCAGGGAGGAATACATGAGAATCACTAGCCATCAGCACCAGCTAATGACATTAATATGTCACAGTAAGCTGAATGACATTAACAGAAAAATGCTGATGGTGCATACCTCTTTCTATCACAGACAGATCACCAGGAGTCATTACTGGATTCTCCTAGGAGACACTGCCATTACTTGGATGTATATATTACTTCAAGTTAACAAGGCTCACAATACCTGCATCAGGAATTCTATCTTCTTACAGGTTACTGTTTACATTGGTTTATATACCAATCGGAGTCCCTTCCATGAGCTGGGATGTATAAGGAGCCTCAAGACCAAATAACAGAAATCCCAACTCCTGTCCAAAAGGAGCTCAAAACAGAAAGAACATAAGAGAAGGAATGACACTGTACCCTATCAGTCAGGCAACCATTTCACTGCACTAGCCATTGCCCTTCACCTGAAAAGGTCTATAGAGGCTGATGCCATCACAGTTGACTGCTCTGAAGAGTTTAACAGCAACGTGAAAAGGATTAAGCTTAAAGGTGTTCAAGTAAAGTAGCCTTTGGGTTCTAAATACCCGGAGAGGGAGGATGTGCAGGGCAAGGCTAGGAAAAGGCCTAGGCACAAAGATTTCTAAAAACAAGAGGAGTCAGCATACATTTGAGGCAATAAAGGTGGCAGCAGAGAGGTGGGGAAGAAAAGACTGATGATATTAACATACCGAGCTAGGAAAAAAACCCAAACCACACTGATAATGTTGTCACAGTGACAGAGACACCTTTTAAGGTGCATTTAAGGTGCATTTTAAGGCACATCACAACTGAGTCAAAAAACAAGGTTTGTCAGCTGAGCAGTCAAACACTAAACCTTTCAACTTCACCATAATTTTATTATCACTTTAAACATCCAAAGCGACAGCTTCCAACAATTAGCTGCCTGACACATTTTCATTATTCCACATTGTCTTTCATCCCTAGTTATGATGCTACTTCCTAAAATAGCAGAGACATCATCAGAGTTGAAGTGCAACACCCCAACCATAACAAAGCCAAAGGCATCTTAAGATCATCAGAGGCAAAGCTGACCGAGGGCTCTGTCTGAATCATACACAAGTCCAAAATACCATCAACCTGACCAGGAGCCCTACCTTCTTCCTAGACATAAAACAGAACAGAAGAGGGCAGGGAAGAGCTCTACATGTACCTCAGCCACTCCATCTGACATCCTCATTTTTTGTGATGATGAAGAGGCAAAAGTGTGAGCGGATAATCTACCCTCCTAATAGGGTGGCATCAAGATCTTTCTGACACTCTGCTGAAGCTCCCTGACACTCTTAAGCCACAACAAAGCACCATCAGATATTGTTTGGTTTACTTTTTGCTTTTTTGGGTTTTTTAAAGATCTGTTACCAAATGCAATTTTTTGTTGCAGCTTCCAGACAGTGTATAATTTCTAGGTGCCATGTATACATGGCTAATAAAGCTGCCAGGGAGATGCTGTAGGCAGAATGAAAACTGTTTAAATCTTAGCAGAAAACTAGTTTTCAGAAGTTAATAGATTTTTGAAAGCACTCAATAACAAGGAGAAATATTAAAATATTGAAGAGCAGAATATATTTCAGTAAAGTCACAAGAAATAACTAAGTTTCCAACTATCTTTCAATAGTCTCTTAACCCTTGGAAAATTGAGGATATTGGACAATAAAATTACATGCATTATGCTCAGTTATACATGTTAGAAACCACACAGTCCATTCAGTATTCTGTGGTAACCAAGCCATATTAATTTGAGTAAACCTCATGTAAGTGTACCTACAAGTTGAAAATCTTGGAAATCAGTATTTCTGTGAATGACAGCTCAAAAAAAGGCTCCAGGCATGCCTACCACAAGACTGCCTCTAGTGAGAGCTAGAATTCCTCTCCAAATACATCACCTTGAGAATACAGTACTAATCGTACTACATTAAAAGCTGACACAAAGTGTTGTTAGTGGTCCCACAGCCACATTGCATTGTCCAATTCTCAACTGCCTTATTTGAAGAGACAGTTCTACACACCAAAGATGCTAATTAGCTGGGAAACTAGGCATAACTGTGTCATATAAGAAGGCAAAATACTAAACAGCTTCCCAAAGTACTAAAAACTAGCTACTTCACCAAAAGTTTGCGGCAACATCAAAAGATCATTTTCTGCTTGTTTTCCAACCATGGCTAGCACCATAAGACAGGAGGGTTTCTGTTGTGAAAAGAAACCAAAGTAGCCCCAGAAGACTGCATCAAGTGTTTCCAAATATACCAACAAGATCTAAAAAGTATCAGCTGCCGCTAATTCTACCACAGTTGTTAGATGCTTCCTTTTCATGTAATAATACGTGGTGCTGCTCATCTTTCTACATAGTATTACAACGTAGCACACTGATGGAAGACACTGCACTGGAACTATACAAAATAGAGAGGACAGAAGTCATCAGTTAATATCACACTGGCATCTGTTACTTCTTGTATGCAATATTGTAAGAAGTATGTGCTAAAATATACCAAATTTTTCATCAGATGATGAACAGCACAAGATGTAGTTACAGCTCTGCAACATACAGATCACATTGATTACATTCAACAACTCTTGCATATCAGAAGCCTATCAACTAACAGTATTCCAACAACCTTAAAGGCACACTTGAAATAGTCCAAACAGACATTTTGAGACTTTATAAGCAATGCAACTGCATTAGGGGATGAAAATAGCCAAGACAATCACACTTAGAAGAGTTCCTACTACACAGATAACCAACTTCTTGTTAGTTGGACCTGTATTAAGGTAGATACACCCCAAATTTCTCACAATGCTAACTAACTCCCTATCTTTAATTTTAAAATACATTACTGAGAGGTGTGCTGAAAGAATAAAGACTCTGTAATACCAGGGACCCAGTAATGATGCATTAAGTTAAATCAAGACACAAATTGCATAGGGCACCAAATGAACACTTCATCAATCTCTAGAAGCTTTGTTTCTCAAGGCTCTATGCCAGTCATCTTCTCTTGATGTTTTAAAATACAAATACAAGGACAGCTAGCCAGAATCCTCAGTCCCCATCGCTCTGGCACACATACTCTCAAAGCAGTAAGGAATAAAACTTTTAGTAAGCATGAAACTATCATAAACAGCAGCCACAAAATCAGATCCCCCCCACTACTGACTGTCCACTGCCAGCGAGTACCAACTATGTAAGCACAGCATCCACCTCAATCCATTTTAATACTCCAGCTTTAGCACTGCTGCATCAAACCCACATCTACCCTCACAAATAAGCAATGAAAACTCATTCTCAGTCAAACGCCAATATTACATGTTCCTCCAAAATTACCGTTAAATTATAATCATAACAGAGGATAAAATACATTCTTAAGGGGTTTTTTTAATGCAGTGATGCCTAACATGTTACAATGAGATGAAACCAAAACCAGCAAGAACTAAAGATGTTATTGGCAGGTTTGATTTCCAAGTTCTTGTTTCAATCACACATACATTTATTCATTTAATGCTGTTGTTAGAAATAGCATGAAGTATATATAGTTAAGAGAAAATAGGAAGAATTGTTTGGAAATACAAGGAAACCACAACAATACTTTTACATTGACACAAATATTTCACAAGAGGTGAAATATACATGCTCTGGTAAATACAGACCAAGTTCAAGTACTACATTAAATACCACAAGCTTTGAAGGAGAAAAAAAGGAAATTCAAACACACAGACTTTATATCATAGTTATCTTTTATCTCCTCTTTCTTCCAAAGTTTTCATTATAGTTTGCCTTAGGAATCCCAACAATTACTAAATGTAATGTTTTGCCATAATCCTTTTAAAATTCTGTTTAGTGAAACTAACAGAAAACAAAAAGAATCCTGCACCTTGCAAAGGATGGGTGGGTGAAGCAGGGAATGCATATCATGACTAAAACTATTGGGGGAGGAAAAAAAAAATAAAAATGCCATGTCAGAGTAGGTATCTGCATTTCACTGAGTTCCCAGTTTTCCTCTGCAATACTCTCCAGGCACACGTCTGTCCCCTAGTCCCCTACACATGTTTTTCAGGCCACAATCTTCAGGCATGTCTGAACTTGTTCTTAGAGCCCTTCTTACTCAGGACAAGTCCTACATAGTGAGGGCAGGGAGAGGAAAATAAGTCCTGATCCCTTATTTTTCCCTTCTCCCTCCCCACCCCCAAGGCCAAGCATATGTCTTCTCAGCAATGCAGTGCTAAGATACCTGACCAGGTAAAGAGTTCTGCCTCCTGCCACAGTGGAACAGAAGCCAACTCTAAAATAAATTGTCAAGGCATTGAATTTATGATACTGTTGTCCCAATGAAATAAACTGGTAGATTTTCATTCTTCTATTTACATGTATACCTGTCACCAAAGGGTTGTCTTTTGGTCAACACAGCAAGGACACAGCTATTCCACAATGGTAGTTCAGGAGGAGTTAAAAACACTGCCAAGACCTGCAGCTCAGAGTAAAGCAGCTTTGGCACAGGCAATAGCAGTAATATCACAACAGAAGGCAGAAATACTCTCTTATTAGGTAGGGTCTTTTACAAGCTACAAAAGTTATAGAAAGCCCAACAGAAGCCCTTAAACCAGTCTGCCTCACAGTCCACTAGACTTGCAATATATCCAAAGGAGGCAAAACCTTGAGCCCTTCCCTTCTCTGCTGGCTTGGAAATCACCTGTACCAGACAAGATATCTTTTATTTAATGAAAAAATGGGCATATTGCAGACCTTTTCATAAAGCACTCACCCAACAATCTTCATTTCAAATGAACAAGACTCCGTGAAATTAAGAAAGATAGTGATGAAAGGATGGCAACCTAAGCAACATTCATTTTGCACACACAAGACAGAGACATCAGGATGATTAGCCCAGGAGCATGTACCAACACTTGCTTTAGCAGAAGCCTTAGCCCTTAATGAGCACCAATTAAGTTCTTCGCTTTGATCAAAGAGCAAGATAAGATCACGTTTATGACATAGAGCTTTGATTGTAATAGCACAGCATACACTTTGCTTACCTACACCTAACTACAAGAAACAGTCCAAAAAATTATTGTCATTACAGTGACAAAGAGCATTCTTCATATAAAAGGGTGTATCAGAGAAGTACAAGTTATAAACTGCTTCAACACAACACCAATGCAGTATTATAACAGAATTTAGCCAAATACTGAATGCATGACTGTAGACCAAAGTTCCAGGTCAGTGATCTGATTTCACAAATCAAACACAGATGCTTGGCTTTGTCCAGTGTGTGAGATGTTTCATGAAAATTAGCTACCATTCATAATATAATAAATATCTATTTTAATAGATAATGAATATTTAAAGCCAGTGAAACAGATCAGGCTGATTCAGTGTACCCCCTGCAAATTCCCCAAGCTGTGAAATGTTATTGTTTGTACTCTGAAAAGATGGAGGCAGGCATATGGAAACCCACAGGCAATTTCCTCATGCAGAGGAAGCATGGCCAGGGATCTGAATGATAGACTCCAAAGTCATCTCAATCTGGTAATGAGAGTCCAAATGACAAAAGGACCACAATACCACACCTAACATCAGTCAGAGATCCACAAACAGTCAAACAGCATTTATTTTAATCTCCTATATCTTAGTGCTGCCCTATGAAGAAACACAAAAAATCTTGAGCAATCCCATGACCACAAACAGCTGAGTGCTGAAGAACTACCATAAATACGTGAGAAGTTGCTATAGAGGCACCAGTTTAATTAACTCCTGTCCACTCTCCTTTCCTCTTCTCAGCTGTGCCTTGCAATTGTCAGAACCCCACTAACTTCTCCTTTCGACAGCACTTAAATATTTGGAGTGGAAGACAGAGCAAGGAGACACTGTAGAAGCACCACCCCTCTAAGGGAGACAAGACCTGACTCTGTGACACCATCAGGAAAATACAAGGTACAAATTCAGACCACTATCATCACTTCTATGAAAAAAATACAACGGTAATCAACTTTTTCCACTTAATTCACAGAGGCACTGTTTGGACTTATTCATTAACATACCTTCTATGTGAAGCTTTCCTATCAGTGAAAATCTTCTAAGATGATACAGCAAACCGAAAACCGAGCACTCTTGCTACCTCTTCTGCAATTCCTTAACTTTCAATAGTCATCATCTATTTGACACATCCCTCTCTAGAGCTCCATGATTTAAAGCAGGCAATCCAGAAACTGAGATTTAAGAAATCAAAAGGAACAAACAAACACCACCCCAAAAAATCCACATACTTTTGAATACTTGATAACAGGCTGTATGCACACATCACTCATAGCAGCAATTCACTCAGTATTGTGTGTTGGGTAACAGCTTTTTGTTTGGGTCTTTTACTTAAGAAAACAAAGCATTCTGACAAATTTCAACATACTTTTTATCCAGTACCCTGTACTTTATCTTCCCCTAGCTCCTGCAGTGTGATAAACAGCATAAAACCAGGGAGAGGCGTGATTCTTACTCAAGAAGATTGACAAGCTGAAAACATGGGGTCCCAGGCAGAAGTGCAATGAATGCACACATAACAAGAATTCTGAAAATCTGGAACAATACACACAATATTTCACCAAAAATGAGGCTTTTCCTATAGTCATCTCCAAAAACAGATATAAGTTACTTCCTGTCCCTCAAAGAAAAGTTTTAGACAAAGAAGGAAAAAAGCAACCTACCCACTGTTCAATCTCTGTGCCTTTGACTAAGCAGTTAGAAGAAATTTCTCTTCATGAGCATACCACCTCACAGCTTTTGCTGGTTAATCCTGAGCAAGCATCTCTGCTCTGAACACTGCTACCTATATTTAGGTACTACCTAAATAAACCTTGCATACCTAAAATCTATATAGAAGAATATAGTGAGATTCTGATAAAAGTTGCAGTCAATTTTTCACTAGTGCCCATTGTGATTTTAGCATTTAAAATATTGCTTTTCCAGACATTATGCTGACAGCATTCAACTTTTAGACTTTTGGTGTTTGGTTAAACTAGTTCGAACAGCAACTCAATGGCAAATAAAGAGAGCTGAATGTGAACATGGAAAGATCAAGGGAGGGGAAAAAAAAAATCACAACCCACAAGCAGTTCAAGAAAGTGCAACACAGCAAAAAACACAAAAATGTGATCTGAACACATGAACACAGAGGCCAACTTTGATTTATTTTTTCATATGTATTCACTGATCTTAACAACAATGCATGAATATTTTTAAGACTGCAGTAGTACAAACTTGTTGTGCAAGTTTTTACTTTATTTCAACCCACAAATAAACATAAATAGATGTATGTAGTGTATTCACCTTTTGCTAGCAGAACATTATGGACCAGCTAGATTCAGAATTTCAGCTCAGATCTGCAGAGCAGCTGTTTATTAGCATTTTCTGTTCTATTTAACAAATACTCACATAGAGTATTTTTTAAGTAGCCAAGTAAATAGATGAAAGATTCTTTTGTTGCTCCAGTTATGGGCAGCTCTCCCTGTTGTTCCTCACTGAAAGCAAAATACTGTCTTAAAAAATAACCAGGGGTTTCTTAGTGTTAGATTTGCCCAAATAATTTGAATCCAACAGCATTAATTTGAGAGTGCCTAAAAAGAAAAGTAAGGCTAGAAAGTAACTCCAGTGCTAACCATCACCCCTAATTGTTTATATGCAGCTCCCAGCATACACAGTTAACATGACTGACCTTGCTGAAATCTCGCTGGGTAAGCAAGATAGCTCTAAAAAAAGAACACCAGGCCCTCACGATTAATTGCTATTAATAAATTAGTATATTTCTCCCTCTTCTCCCAGGCATACCTATAAATATAGTCGTCCAAAGGCTTTACCAGGAATGGAAATCTGAGTATTTCATGACATAACAGATGCAGGAATAAGTAATGTCTGTGAACTACTAAGAAAGGGAATAACTGAACCTGGAGCGCAACAAGGAGCCAAAGCAGACGCGTGATCCCCAGCCAGCCCAGTCTACAGCTACAGCGACAAAGGCCAGACTGTAATGGAGCCTCACAACAACGGAGGCTTCTAACCACAAGCGCGTCAAACTGTTTTTACCGTGTAAAAGTTGGCTTGAAGTCACAGCTCACATAAGTATGTGAGGCCTGGGGGTGTGGGGGTAGGGGGAAGAGACAGATCAGGCTAGAGCAAACAAAGAGGAGGCACAGCGATGCTCCCTAATAAGACAGTGACATTTCTTACACAGGAGCTCTATGCCAACTGCAGCTTTCCCTTCCTCCCATCTTTTGAGGAATGATCTTAGCTGAGGGGTTTGCAGTAGCCAGAGGACTCAGACCTGAAAAAGTTTCTCCACATCATGAGATCACTCTGTCTCCTTCAAATTGTTCCTATGCCAGTAGAATTAACTCGCTTTTGCGCAGTGTACTATAGATGTGCTACAACTTCCATGGCTACTCACCTGCCCAACAACAACCTGAATAACTCCAGGAATTCCTCTTGAGGAGCTCTGGAGGAAATCAGGCTTGGGCGCACACAAGAGAGTGCTGCAAGACACAGGTGAGGACTTTGAGTCCTCAAGCATCTTAGACTGCACAGAAGCAAGACCACAGGTCAACTGCAACACCATGCAGATGTTAGTTTGTACCACAACAAGGATCAACTCAAAAAAAAAAAACAAACCAAAAAACAAAAACAAACAAAACCCAAACACATCATCTCAGCATAGTCAAGGAAACAGTGCAGACAATGTTGTTCAGAGCATAAACTCAGCCACAAGTAAATCCACCTGTGCATCCTAGCCAAATATGTACCTTTTCAAGGTTGAATACGACCCATAAACGCTATCTGAATTTGTCGTGCTATGAGAGAAACCAAAAATTACAGCATCACTTCTTCCAGACAGAAATTGAGGTGGCGCTTATAAAAAAATAAAATACCAGACACAGTTTTCAAACATTGATGCTGTAGCTAAAAAGTTATCACATCCTTGGTCAAAGCTTGATAAATGCTTCATGTAACCAGAAAAGTGCTAGCAATAAAAGCACAACTCTTCCTCTGCAGCTTCAGTTTAACCAGACCAGCTCTTATTAGTTAGATAGCCTGCTAGTGACAGTCCAGTGCACTGTGCCAGAAAAAACACCCTTGTTCACAAAAAATAGCAGCATTCTAGTCTCAGTTAGCAAGAGAAGACAAGCAACTGTATTTTGTATCAGCTTTTGTTGATAACAGTGAACAGAACACTTTTTATTTAAAACCTGACTACAAATACCTAAAAATATTTATGTTCAGCTTATTAGTTCTTGATGGGTTCTATTTTAAATTTTAGATAAATGCTACTTACAGTATTTACCTGGGAGTGAACAGCTCAAAATCACAGAGTAAAACTTTTCAGAATAAGAGTTACCTTGTTTAAAAAAAGTTAGTTAAAAACCACTTTGGGAAAAAAAAAAAAAAAAAAAGTAAGCTGACCAAAAGCAAATAAGCTGCACAGAATTGGTCATACAGCCTACTTTAAGATTTTGCATATAGGGGCTTGTTTCATGAGCAGAGGGAAGTTTCCATACTTCTCCAGGTTTGGAAAAGTTATTTAAAAATAATTTATTGAAGTTTGATTGTAAAAAGATTTGGAAGGCAGGGAAAAAACAGGGTCTGAACAAATATTCTCAGTTTCACATTGAACATTAAAATGGATTAAATGAGACCACTTATTTTTGCAACTCTCTACATTTACCCAAGATATTTTTTATTGTTGTATGATAAGCAAGAATTGTAATCTGCAAAACCAATCTCCCCACTGAGAGCTGGCATCTCCCATCACAGCTATTTATGTCATGCTCCTAGAATATATCTACATGGTACTAACTACCAGCAGCAGATAACACCAGCCAAATACTTTATCCTAAAGTTTGACGAGTTCAGTGAAGACCACGGTATCACTCTTCAGAGAAGACATGTGCAAGAAAGCAAATGGCATAAGCTCCCCTTCAATCACTTGTTTTATAAAGCTAACCTTGAGAATTAAGTGTAATACTTATAAGGTAAAATACAGAATATTGGTCTTGGTCAAACATGAAATCCAGTGGTTGTGAACTACACTGTAAAAAACTATTCCAGATTAAAGATAAACTATCAAACATTGTGCTAATAAGGCTGTTAGCTAGCTATTAAAGTGCCTATTTTAATGTGCAGAGATGAAAGTATAACCATAAAGAAAGATTTTCCACATCTCATTTCTTTATTACAGTCTTGTCATGTAGGGAGTGCCATAAAATGACTCTGTGCACCAAAGAGGGTGAAAGCTTACCTAGAAACTGAAAAACAACAGCACAAACAAAAGTCACCAGTAGTCTTTAATTTATTCCTTTACATTTCAAAGGACACGTGTTTGCATTAGTCAGAAGACCCACCTCCTAACTACAGCCAGCCCTCAAATTATTCTGCATAACTCTAATTGAGGGTCCAGCTAAAGAGTTACCTGTTCAAGGAACCTGCGCGTAAAATTAATTATGCAAGAAAGGAATCCGAGCATGCTTAAGCATAATAAAGACTCTTAAAGTGATTAGCAGGTTTACTCTTTAATCTGGCAAGCTAACCAACTTTCAGCACCCAAGAGAAAAAAACACAATGAGGGAAAAGCTTTATATAAATATTGCACATGCCAGAGCAAAAGGCTTATTTCATTGGAACAATGCACTCCTGTTTAAACCAATACGAAACATTTAAAAAAAAAAAAAAAAGAGAGAGAGAGATCTTTCTCTGGAAGCTATTTATATGTTAACGCATAACTTCACAGCACGTTTGTGTGGAATTCTCTCCTCACAAAGGCTGCTTGGACCGTCCCTCACTGGCACCGGCTCCTTCACGCACATGTTCACGCTCAGGAGGGCTGGGAGTATCCATCTCTCGCTGTCTGAAGACATGAGTCTGCTTTCCAAATTTGTCTCAGCTTTGAGCCGCACTCCTGCCAAGTGCTGACCACAGGCTCGCACTCCAATCAGCATTATGGTCCTGACACAGAGCAGTAATGGCTGCTGTAAGTAATGCTGCTTCTAATCCGGGCAAACTTTCACCCCTGAAAACATTCCCAACTTCTCATCAACTCCAGCAAAGCCTGTGAAAATACTTTATGTAACAAAAGAGGATCACGCTAAAACTTAGTCCTACAAGAAAAAGAAGCATACACTTCAGAAGGCATAAATCCCTCATCTAACTCCTAGCTCTATTCCCCTTTTGATTCATTCCCTGTGGAGCGGGAATTGCGACAGCGACACCCCCATCGGCATTCGGAAAGCACCCGCAGGGTCCAACCAGAGTTGACAACGCGAGGTTTAATCTGCCTTCACAGAGAGACCGATAACACCCTGCGCCGCCGAAATCCCCCCGGCAGGAGCGACCATCCCTGGCCCCGCTGCCTCCGATCCCCAGTGCCGCCGGGGCTGGGGGGCAGAGCGGGCAGGCTGCACACGGCGGTCCCGCCGAGGCTTTCCCGGCTATGTCAACACTCTGGACAAACCTCGAAGCGGAGGAAGAAGCTTTAGGAGGCGGGGGAGGGAGAGACACAAGCGTACACAAGAGAATGAGGGGTGGGAGGGATGGATGGACGGACAGACGGACGAAGGGGCCGCTATTTGACCCTCCGAGCGGGAGCCCAGCGTGTTCATCCCATCACCGTTGGCCAGAATTAAGAACTCCTGCTTACTTGAGCTAGTTTATAAACTTTTTGCTTAACTTACAAACCTGAAGTTTTTTCGAACCATGAACGGGTTTTGCTTGAGAAGTTGAGAAGCTGATTTACGTGGGGCTTTTCCGACCTGGACGCCTCTCCAGTTCCACGACCCTACCTGCCCGAAGGAGCACAGCTACCCACTCTCCGCGCAGGCAGGCTGGCCAGCGCGGCCACGGGAGGAGGGGGCCGAGCCACGAGTAGGGACCCCACGGCAGGCACCTCGAGCCAGCCATCCTCACTGCAAAGCTCATCGTCCTCTTTCTCCACGTCAAAAAGAACAAAAAAGAAAAACAAACAAACAAAAAAACCCCCAAACAAATCCACAAGGCGAACCACGCACAAGCACACGGACAGGTACGGACCCACGGCACGAGGGCGCGAAGAAGCCGGCGCAACCCGGCTCGCCCCTCCGGGAGCGCACCGCGGGCACCCTGAGCCCGCCGTCGCAAAGTTCCCCCGGCGCCACCCCAGCACGAGTGGCGCCCTCTTACCCTTAGTCCAGTCCACCACTTGCTTCGGGCTCCACCTGGTCACCGGCTCCATGACGAGCTCAGCCCCTCCAGCACCAGCCCCCGCAACAGAACCGCAGCCACGCTGCTCCGGCCGCGCACTCGCCCCCTCTCAGTCTCCCATCCCGGCAGCGCCGCTCCGGGCCGCCCCCTCCGTGGTCCGGCTCCTCCCGCCGCCGCGGCCGGACCCGCCCCGCTGCCGCTCCGCCCCCAGGGGCCGCATCCCGCCCGGCCCGGGCCGGCCTGGTGTTTGGGAAAGTGCCGAGGTGAAACTTCCTGGGGTTCCCGCTCCGACGGGTGCGGAGAGGCGGCGGTCCGGGAGTCACCCGGCATCGCGCTCCGGGAGCGGCGGCCGCGCCGGGCGCTTTGCCCCGCGTCGGTGGTGACTCTGTGTGAGTCACAGCCCTGTGGCGCTTCTAGCTGCCACTGCAGGCTGCCTTCAGCCGCGCTCGTCCCTGTGTTGGCGTTCCGCGCTTTTTTTTTCTGATTCCCTCTCTTAAAAGCGCCCTTGGGTGTGGAGGCCGCTTCACCCTAAGAGACTACTTCTGTCTTGCTGCTCCTGCTTGGGAGCTGCATTAAACCATCAGCTGTATCTCAGGCTCTCTTTCCTCAAGGGGATACGTCGCTTGTGTCCTGGCTGCCTCCCGAAGCCCATGTACCTCTGCCGAGTGCCAGCTTCTGCTCAGAGGTCAGAGGACTGACTTCTACAACTGTGTGCCCAGCACACCGCCCTCCACAGTTCTGTACAACTGAGCACGTAACTCAGCCTACAACCACTTTTCCTTTAACAAAGCAGCAAGGAGATGTGGAGAAACCAGTTTCTATTGTGTCTATCACAATACTATCTGGTTCAGCAGCAAATTCCAGCCTGAAGCCCTTTTGTAACATGCACGAAGGTCTCACTGCTCTTCTTCCTCAGTGGGAAAGAGCAGAGTAAACTCTGCTGTGACAGTAAGACTGTGAAATTTTAACTTGGCAATATCAGAGACCAAGTAAGCAGCTGGGATTTCAGACTGTCCAGTATCCCACTGTTTTCATCATCTCCCATCTCTATCCATCTGTTATCCCTAGTCATGTACTTGAAATGTAAGCTCTTTGGGAACGGGGCTGTCAGTTCTGTGCGGGGCTGTGCAGTGCCCAGCTGTGCAATGCCCGGCTTTCCCACCATGCCACAAACAGCTGCCTTCTGACATGCACTGCTGCAGAGCCCTGCACGGAGTCAGGAAGAGTTTTAGTTCTGGTTCTGAGAATCAGTAGTTTTAGGAAAATAGTCTCTTTGTGAGTATACCTGGAAAATAACAAGTTATTTATTCTTTTTGTTACATGGTGGTTGAAGGTGTATTTTTAGTTCATTATATGGTCAACTTGTTCTAGCTTATTTATTTATTTGTTTTTTAGTTTGTGAAATATTAAGCCTGTCATTTAACCTCTCTGCCTATTTGAAAGATTAAAATGCAGTTCCTCTCAGCTTTAATATTGGTGCAACAAGCAAAAGTTTCCTGATTCCCCATTGAATCGTGTGCCTTCATGCTTGAAGAACAATAAAACAGCAGCTCTCCCGGCCTCAAAGAGGCCTGAATAAACAGATGGACCTTGCTCTGTGCCCTGCTAATGGTTTCACAAGGGTTAACGGTAACAACGCTTCAGTCTTAACTACACAGATGCTTCCCTACGTTGCAGGCAGGAAAGCAAATGTCTCTCCCCGTTGGTGTTTGGAGCACTCATCTGCTGTCATCCTTCTCTGTCACACATCTTGGGCCAGTTCCTCTGCCTGATTTGGATCAGATAAGCACCATATTTAGTGAGTAAGGCATGCCGAGATGGTCTCTTGCTAGCAGATTGCCAATCCAACAAATCTGTTATTAATTCCTAATATTTTTTGTAAATTTCAAAATGATGAACCTATTAATGTATTTTTTTTAAGCAGGACAACTGCTTAAGCAGTCACTGCAGTGACTGTTCTTTTATTACATTATGTCCCCCAACACCAACTTCTTTATAGCCTGCTCTGGACACATAAAACAGGGCTGACAGGGGAAGGCAGTGCACCTCTGGTTTCTCAAAGGAGTTTGTAGCAACATTACTTGCCTGTGCTATTCCTTTCAAGAGCAGATTGCCACTGCCTTTGAGTTGATTTTTCTCATGATTGCATCATCTCAGACTCTTCTTTATTTGAGATGAGATTAACTAGTAGTCAATTGACATGATGCAATTAGAAGTTCTGTTTATAGAATATGGTATCTTTGTTAAAAAAATACACATTACCAAAACCAATGAAACAAACAAACAAACAAGAAACCACAACTCTGTCTGATTTCAAGCAACGCCAAACACTATTCCTTTGGAAGTCTTCAGATGCTCTTTAAGTTATTTCATCAGTTTTGAGCTAGTATCAACTACTACGAAAGATGTCCATTCACTTTCCTGGTTGCAGCCTTGTGTGAAGTTCATTGCTGTGCCAAAAAACAGGCTACCAACTTGCCAGAAGTGCAGTTTTTCTCTTGGTACATTTTTCCAGTGGTAAAAGTAATTTGGTTTGATAAGGAGATTCAGACCAATTGTTTGCGGATTCCCTAGTTTGTTTGTTTTCTTTCACTTTCTTACCTCTTTCAGGCCAGGTTTTCAAGGCTATCAGGCTAGTTTGCATGGGCGACCTGACAACACGGAGCTCACCATGGACCAGGATCATGGTTTCATAGTCACAGACACAGTACTGTGCACTCTCCCATCACCCCAGAGGAATGATAAAAAAGTCATAAATCCACAGCCACACCCTTGTCAAGCTGGTAAAGGAAGCTACACAGTGTTGTCACCTTCAGGTTTCTATGAAAAAAGGATGGCAGGTGATTCTTTTTAACAGAAAGTCTGCTGAAATAAATTATCCTTTCAAGAAAAAATTAAAAGTGTATTTGAATCATTGGAAAGGCTTCGCTTCATTTCAATAGCTATGTTGGCTCTAGTCTGGCTTAGCACTACATTTATCATTCTGTCTAAACGTAGTCTGGTTGACTCTGCCTTTAGGCCATAGTTTTCAGTACCAAATCTGTGTGCCACCAGCCACCAGCTTAGATCTACGTTTTTCGTGACAGATAGATTGTCACATTCTTGACAAAGTAACCGAATGGACAACAATGGTATTCAAATTTTAAACTAGCGTGAGGGCGAGAGGCAATGGTTGGTCTAGCACAAAGACTTGCTGATACAGTGAGACCACACCAAAATTCCTTGAACAGTTCAGAAGTTAGTGAGTTTGTACTGGGTTCTCTCTTCACATCACATTGCTGCTTGTGTCTCTGTGCTGCTGCATCACAGTCTGCCTGTTGCCAGACTTAGCACCACCGACTAGAGCTACGTCCCAGGTCCCATTGCATTGTACAGATTTGCACAGGCAGCAGCAGTTCTGCACAGATGCAGAGATCCCTGTCTGCGGGGATGCGGATTTGAGTCTTAAGGCCCTTTCTCTAAGAGAGGTAACTGCTGTTACTCATGTCTACAGGGATGAATAAACAAGTGTTTAGCCAAAGGTCACATTCCAAATTCAAAAAGTGTGGGTTTTGTTCAGCGCCACGAAAAGTTATTTTTATTACTGAATAAATTTTTTAGAGGGGCTCAGCATATTGCAGTTTTTATTTCTGAGTAGAAAGGATGTTTATGTTGTTTGGCAAAGTATTGTCTAGGAAAGATTTACCTTA
This sequence comes from Hafferia zeledoni, assembly GCA_035583235.1. Taxonomy (NCBI): domain Eukaryota; kingdom Metazoa; phylum Chordata; class Aves; order Passeriformes; family Thamnophilidae; genus Hafferia; species Hafferia zeledoni. The sequence goes on along the minus strand of JAWWEV010000115.1, from coordinate 55,643,902 downwards.
CATTGCATTACATTTTCACTACGTCATTCAGCTTAAGATTTATTTATATACTATTCACAGAGGAAAGCTGTAAAAATTGACAAATTTAAAGTATCAAGAACAAAAGCCAGTATATGGGTGGAAAATGCACTCTTTGCACCTATTGACAATCCACAAATGAGCAATTAGACGGTCATCTCTGACCTTTTGTTACTAGTAATGCTTCAGAGTCCATCAGTACTACTGCCACTACAAAAAAATTTAAGATGTCTTCCCAAACATTACCTTAATCGCACACACAGGCTACAGAAGTCAGTAGGGCTTTTTGCACAATAGCAAGAGAATTTTGCTATACTCAACTGGAAGTCACAGCTTCCCGGTAAGGTCAGTGAGTATTAAAGTTCTTTTGGAAATTGCAACAGGTAACTTAACTGAGTCAGAGTGAGTCAGATTCAGAACAGGGTTTGGTTCTTTAAGCATGTAATTAAAAAAATTCACACTAATGGAAAACTGTTGTTGCAAAAGAATCAACATCCTACTTCTCTCCTTGATACGGGTATTGGGAGATCTTGATGTAGCCTGATGAGAGAAATAGGTCTACCTAGTCCTATTTTGAATATAATCTATTCAAAGAGAGTATTTTTCAGCTGGATCAGGTAAGGAGGATAGCCTGAGGGATCCTCCTGGCTTGAGCGTTTACTTTGGAAAAACAATGTACTGACCATGCCTTCCCTGTCTGCTACAGACTGACAAAGGTGTAGTGTTGTTTGATGTAACACTGTCATGAATTCAGAATGATTTTGATAAAACAATTAAATTTCACCTTCAGTAAAACAAAAGCAAGAATTTCAGATTGGACCAAGTATATAGAAAGTCTTGCCTTAAATTAAATACTGCTTGCCAAGAAAAGGAGATGTGAAAAATGTATGAATTCAGGTCCCAGTGTTTGCACTAATTCCCTTGGTGATCTGGATCAAATATTTTAATCTCTATATTTCCATTTCCTCACCAGGCAAGGGTTAATCTTGCACTGATGGGAAATACCCTGTTTTTATTTACCCAATACATTCTTTCATTTTTAAATAACGGAAATATCTATAGCAATAAAAATAAATTGCTAGCTCCAGTTAATGAAAATATTTCTAAGTCCTGGAATATTCTTAGGTAGAAAGGAGTAAGAAAAAAAGAGATAAAGAGACAGATGCAAAATGGTTCTACTGATTTAGCAAAATTTCTTTAACTTTATGTGTATCTACAGCTGGCCATAGTACAACACATATTAAATAAAGAGGGCTATGTTTATGGCTGGTTTATCAGTAACCAAAGTTATGTTAGGAAGACCAACGTATATGGCTCTATTTATAATGTCTCTTGTAGGTTTATTATTTCTCCCCATAATAACCTTCCTGCACTACTTATTTCCTGGGGATAGAGCTGGTTTGAATCCTATACTTGGATTGTCCCTGTTTTCTTCCATTCAGCTTTAAAACGACCTACACAGAGTTTCTAGTTGGGTGAAAGTTGCCACTGCTTGTTGCTATTAGTGTGTGTACATATCTATTTGTCTACATATATATGTGTGTGTATATGGACACTGATGACACTGTACTAAACTGAGATAGGCCATAAGAAGAAAAGTCTTCTCCCGAAGTTTTTCCTCAAAGCAAAATCCTATAAACTTTAATAAGTTGTGGTTTTTTTCTTCAAGAATGCAGAAATAGGACCTTAATTGACATATATGGTGGTTTTAATTCACTAGGTGATTTTTTTTAAGTGAATCTCAAATCACTGTACAGAAATAATTTTCTCCACTGCACTTTGTGCTAAGGTAGCATGTTTTAGAAAAGGATCACAAACCTGCTTTGCAAAATATAAATTAATCAAAAATTTATTGTGCAATTAATAGACATTAGGTTGTAAATTTATTTTGGCCTACCTCATATTCCTTTACCTGGCTAGGAAACTATCTGACTCTCAGATAAACAAAGCACAGAAGGGATTTGTGTAAAATTGCAAAACTCACCAATATCAATGTATAAACTCAAATAACAGCATTTGGGTATAGAGAAATAGAGAAATTATTTTACCTGGTCCTCATTTCCCTGACCAAATGCCACACAAGAGGAAAGATTTGTCTTGAACATACCCCGTTAGTCAGTTTGGTTGGTCAGATACAGAAGATTTATTTTCCCAAATGGAAAACAAACAACTGCTGGGAGTTCAGCACCAGCAAGAAAAAGATTATGCTGGCAGAGCAGGGAAAGCACTTTGCAAAATTAGCAGGAGCAGCATCTGCCCCACCAGCTGCAGATGTTTGTCCAGAAGTCATTTATCACAAGCACACAGAAGCAGAGTCGGACTCAGTGTTGCCTGATGCCTGGAAGGGCAGAGGAAGTGAAATGTGCAGGTGAAGGAGACATGGTACAGCTGAGTTCCTGGACCAGGAGTAGAGGAGGATGCTGAAGTGCCATTTAGCTCTCTTGAGGCATCACACTGCTCCAGGCTGAGGAAGTGTGAGGAGAGAGGCTGCGATGGCAGGTAGAACAGGGGGAGAATGGGCAGTAGTGCAGTTGGGGTGTCCCCACTGCTTCTGAAGCCACACAAGGATGGGCGAAACTTCCTCCTCCTGCTGAAGGGGTGCATGTGGGCTAAGGCAGGGAGGACCATCTCTCATATATCAGAGGTGGCCTCAAAGCCTGTCACACATTTGCCTGGAAACTTGCTCAAAATAAGGTCTAAGAGATACAAATTTACAGAAGGAAATCAGAGTTATTCCTACATGGAGCATGCAGATAGTCTTTTGTATATCATATTTAAGGACCCCAATTCAAGAAACCTATGTTCTGCCTAAATCACACTAACTCTTCCTCCCCCTCTTACTTAAGTCTTCAGACATCAGGAAACAATAGCCAAATGGATCTGAAGCCAGGCTGGCTAAATGTGCACACACAGCAGTGGAACCACAAACTAGAAACATTTTTCTTTAAAAGTTATGTGGCCTTAACAAGAAGACAGAATTTCTTGCTCCCTTTTGCAAGTCTTCCTCTTGCTTCTTCTTTTTAAAGTATGTTAGACATACAAATATTTTAATTCAACAGTTTTTCTTAATAGTCTAAATTTATCTGCAGACTGAGATGTAAGAAAGGTGCCATAACTCTACCTGCTAGAGATTTACTTGCAATTAGAAGGGGGTTTTTTGGAAGGCAAAAAGAGCAATAGGAAATAAACAATTCATTTGAATATCTGCTTAGCTTTAAAAATAATACCTAAATACCCCAAAATAATACCTAAAATCTGAGCAGAAAGTTTGATTTTTTTTTTCATTAGTTATTATATATTGAAAACTTTTAAGTAGGATTGGCAGCAGTATCACAACTGGTTACTGTAGTTAAGAAAATCCACGCAATCAGGAACAAAAGACCACAGTAAACTTAAGCAACAGTTTCTCTAGAAAGCTGGAAAGCAAGTTACTGTTGTAGTATCTTCTATAGAATTCTCAAATCTTCACATCTGGAAACACACTGTAAACATTAATAAGCAAAATACCTGTGGTCTTGTGGTTAAGACAGCCCAACACAATTTCAAAAGAAAAAGGTTCAAAGCCTTGCTCTGCCACAGCCCAGCTCATGCAATACTAAGACTCTGATCCTGAAGTGCTTTATGATTAGGCTTGAAAGTAATTCTGCTAAATTTAGTGGGAAGAACCTGCTTAAATATTTTCAGATTAAGGGGATTTAAGGTTACCTCTGGGCTCAAGGTCCAAACAACCCCCTTGCAGCTGCTAATAGTCTCATTCCCCATTGTCCATTGGAGCACCTGAGAAGATTCCAGAAATAATTCCACGTACTCCCTTGCAGAGGGAAGATCTGTGGCAGAGGGTCTGCTGGAAGAAACAGAGCAGGGGTAATATCATAAACCACAACTGTTTAACTACTGCCACAGCTGTCTTGTCACATGTCTGCCCAGGCCTTCAGTCCAGGCTTGGCTAAGCTTTACAGAGCAATGACTATCTTTTGATCAAGGGCTTTTCTGGGTTTAGGTGCTAACTTTGTTCACTTCACTGTGGCACATGGGGATTCTGAATTAAGAGACGTACCCAGAGTAGGTCTGATTAAACCAGCTGGGTGAAAGTGCTGGGGCTTCATCCACCAACTGGGTGAGCCACAGCTTCACCCAGGTCGTGGAGCATCTGAGTTCAGCTTCTTGCTCTGCCCCACAGGATTTCAATTTGCTTCCCGAGGCCATTTATAGCTATAGGTTTCAGCTCCCCAGCCTAGTCCTAGCAATATTTCTTAAAGGACTGGCTCAGCTAGTTCTTCCAAAGCTTTCTAGAATTCATGGCTTATACCCTTCATGTGGCCAGCTTCCCTCACGTGTTGTCTGTGCAATTTGAGGAGTAAGCACATGCCTCTGTGGCCCTTGCCCTTATAGCAAGTGCTGTTGGTACTGGCAAAGTACCACTATTATAAAACATGGCTAGAAAATCAAATGGTAAATCACACTCAACAATTTGCTTTGAAAATTACAGCTTTTTTATTGTCATTGCTGAGAAATGTATACCTGTCATTCCTTCACTGAGGAGCAGCATTGAAATATTTTCTGTATATTAATCACAAGCTTCTTCCTTTAATAAAATCCTACATTGCTTCTGTAAAGAGTTGACTCATTTGTTGTGTTTAGGCTGGGATGCAAAGTGAAACCCCAGGGAAGAGAAGCTCTGAGGAATGGAGAGGGAAAAGGGGTCATTTAATCCCCTGAAAATATGGCTTTGCTGAGACCAAAGATTAGGTCTGGCCTTTGAATCAGTGACTGCTCTGAGAGCAATAAAAGTCACAAACAAATGTTGGTACCACAAGTGTTGGAAGACCTTATAAATCATATGAGAAAGGTTAAAGCAATTATCTGAAGTACAATAGTCCTTCTGGAAACATACTGATCTTCAAAAACAAGTTTACAGCCTCCCTTCTGTACAATAATTTTCATAGCAGAAGTCTAACAAAATACTTTGGAAACCATCCTGTAAGTATTCTTTGTCTCCACTGTAAGGATAATTATGTTTCCTTTCCTGCACTTTCAGGATTTTTTCCTCAAAATTTGATAATTTAATTAAAAAGTGTATCTACAAGCAAGGAGTTCACCAGAGTGGAATTGCACGTTTCTGCAAGAATCATACTTACAGTGGTCTTCTAGTAAAAGAGAATTTGGATAACCTTTTTCCTCAGTAATAGCATCCTATACAAGAAACTGGAAGATCTGAGAAAGGTATAATAAAAAGATCTGAGTGCATATGAAGACTTGAACGTAACAAAAAAAAAAAAGTCATGGAAACAGCTTTAAAACAGCAGATTCAATGGAGAGAAATTAGGCCAATACATCAAATATATATTGTTTGTTGATGCCTGAGGCCACAAAATTATTTGGAGTCTTTGGCCTTCTGTGTGTACAAAATGATGTCAAAAACCAGACAATGGGCTAATGTTTGTTCTTCCAGCCCAGCCACTAGATGAGTGGGGTTGTTGTTTTTAAGTATTTAGTGTTTTGCTGGAAGTCTGGCACCTCTCACATGCTCCTTGAAAGAGAAACAGCACTACAAGGACACAGTGCGAGTTCAAAACCCTCATTTGGCTCTCAGTTGTCTATCCCTCCCACACAGACAGAGCTGTATTTGCAACATATTAGTTTAAGGCCTACTTTTTAATTGTGATTCCAGTTTAGTTTATGAAACTATATATTTTTCATGATGATGCTAAGATGTACAGACCAAAAGCCCTAACTGAGCAAAACACAGAAAGACATGGTGTGTTGAGCACATTGGCAGTGATGGCCTTCGGTGCAGGTTCATGTCAAAGCTATTTTCACTACACAGCTTTGCCAAAGCATCACAGCTCTGCTATGTACAGACAATTATTTGTAAGGATCTCTGCTTGTGTTTTCCCAAAATGACATACCATTTCAAGAAAGCAGAGGGGAATCAGTCCAGCCACTGGGAGATGCTTATTTTAATACCAAATACCATGTGAGTAGCTGAACATCAGTATTCAAAAGACGTCCAAGGAGAAGACTGATCTCAGCTGTGGTCAGCCTTTCTACAAAGCTCCCTTTCTGAAATCAAGGGGGGAGATGGCCAGATTATAACTGTGTTCTGTTGGGAAGGGAGTGGAATGAATTCCTCCTCCACTGGTTTATATGCAAAGTTCCTCTCAACCATTAGCAAAATTTGTTCACTTAAGACCTTCTAGTGTTCTTGAAATACTTCTCTTTAATTTACAGCTTGATTTGGGACATTTTCTGATGGTTTTGAGGGAGAACTAAAGAGATTTTGATAAAAATTTGTGCAAGAAGAAAGTGAATCTGGTGTTCCTCTAAGCGCTTGTGTTGTTTGTTTTGCTCTCCATGGCTGCAAATGGCAAGAGTGGGCAGATATCTCAAAGGTGAACACCTTCAGTTCCCACAGGACCAAATCAGAGGTTATTTTAACCATTACCAAAAAAGATGCTACAAGATTTAAACACCAGAAATGGAAAGGGCATATTTCCATGCAGGATTCTCATCAGCTTTCTGGGGTCAATTCTGCCTGTGGAAGTTGGGAGCAGCTTCTCCACTCACTGGCCCTTTGTGTGGTTAGGATTTGCCCTATAAAGGCCTAATAGTCACTAACATGAATAGATTCTTAATTTACTGCCTCCAGCAGGTTTGTGTGAAGCCTGCCTCCTTTGGATCTCTGGCAATTTCTTCTGCAGGGTGTGCGTCAAAACACAAACCTCTTCTTAAAAAGGTGAACGTGTATGCTGCACATGAAAGAAATCAACAGAAACCTTTTTCCCTGAAAAAGTAGGGGAGAGCCAGGCAGCCTTTGTTTATATTCTGAAAGGAGCCAAATTCAATGGAAAAATAAAACACATATCTCAAAGGCTTCGTGACTCCCTTTTCATTCAGTGTTACTGTACTGAAAAATTCTTTTATATAGCAATATTTTAGTATCTTTAAACAAAATTCTAGCTTTACTGTGATCGATTGCTCTGGTTTTATTGTGGTATTATATGTTTGGTATCTCAATCTGTATTTAAGGCTTCTTAATGTTTTTGACCAAAATAGGTTTAGAAATGGACCACTTGCCTTGTGAGGATTGAGTCTTTTTCTATCTCTGTCTGTAATTATCTACTAATAGACAGAGTTTCACAGTGCTGTATATATGGATGTTTATGACTTGGACCTCTGTTTCTGGTCAGTTGAATCATGGAGTTTTCCCAGTAATTTTCTTGTTTTGAAGACGTATGCTTAAAAAAAAAAAAAAACAAACCACACACACACACACACAAAAAAAAAAAACCACCAAAAAAAACACAACACACCAAAACCCCACATAAACAGAAAAAAACCCAGAAAACTAAATGTGATCCAGAGCAACACAAGTCTGCCAATTTTGTTGAAGCTGCTGATTCAACAAGCTCTTTCAGCATTTGTAAATTTGGGGGCATGACAGATGGAGCTATTTTTGAAACAGTACCACTAGTCATATGTTTAAAGTTACACTTGTGTGTAAGTACTTTGTGAAACCAAACCTTAATGCTGTGGGTTAAACTGAGATGACTCATCTAAGGGAAAATATCACTTATGCGAAAAAATATCCCCACTTCCTGGTAAGTCAAATAGCTGCTTTTATTAAAATTCCAAAGACAAGTTTCTCCTAGTTGACCACACCATTGCAAGTCAGGAAGCACAAAACTCAGTAATATTATTAATATGAGATGGAAGAGGATTCTACCCCATAAGCAGCAATAAATATGACCAATGTAAATAAGAGATATCTTATTAACTTCTTAAGGAAAGTGTCTCTCATGGCTGGCTAATGAATTTAGCCAACTTCAGGTGAACAAACAATTCTGAAAATTTAAGTTCATGGCTTTAAGTGATGCAGAAGGCTAAGCAGAAAGTACTGATGCCAGATAATTTGCTCTTAAGTCCATGAATTCTGTAAACACAGTCTAGTGTTGGGTATTAAGTGTTAAACAATCTGAAACCTTCATCAGCAGTTTGTCCATTGGCAGGTAAATTTTGCAGATGGTCCTTAAACAATCAATTACGTTACTCCTAATTGCAAGTTGCTCCCCTATATGTTGTCTTCCCTGCCGTTTCAGTGTGAAGAAAGGTAAAGTCTTTAATCATCTTTAACTATTAATCATCTAGCATAACTAGCTAAACAATTTTTAGCCCTGCATTTGAGAATGTTTACAAAATTGATAAGGCTCAAGTAGGCATTTTAATCCTAGTGTTTATTTTTCTATATAAAACATTTCAGAAACAAAAATAGGTAACGCATTCTCAACTCTTTCTGACTGCATGTTTTTTCCATGAATGCCATTTACAACAGGTAGCTCTAACACTGTATTTTCAGAAAGAAAAAGTGCAGGTGAACAGCAACAACAACAACAACAACAACAACAACAACAAAAAAAAAAAAACAAACCCAAAACAATCCAAAGGGGAAAGTTCCTGTGTACGTAATACTGTCTTCCTCTGTCAAGTAAACTAAAGTCTCTAATGGCTGTAATTTGGGGCTATTTTTCATAAATCTCTCTAAAAAACCCCAAAAGTACAGGAATGTGTCTATGGAGCTGGTGGAATTCTGCATTTAATTTTTTTTGGTTTTTTGTTTCCTAATATGTTGAGTTCTTTTTTTTCTTTTTTTTTTTTTTACCTTTTAAAGTTCTACTTCAGAAGATTTGTTTATAAATGAAGGTATGAAGTCTTTAAGATATCTGGAACCTTCGAGTGACTTCTTGTTGACCTATTTAACTGTTCAACCCAACAGAAATAAGATGACATCTGCTGAAACTCAGATGAGTCTCCCCTGGCTATATACCACTATATTAAATTCTCCCATAGTCCATTAAAACATGCAGTATTCTTGTGTTTATACAGGCAGTATTGAAATATCACATGTGTGGTTTATGGCAACTTCTGCGTAGACTCCTTGGAGTATAAAGATCCCTGTTAAGACTATCCTGGGTATACAGACCCCTGTTAAAATACTAGGCAACTACTGTTTCTGAAGATCAATGGTCTTATTTGGATCCTTTTAAATTAACTAAGCCGCATTTGGTGCTAATCTCAGATTTCCCATATTGGTCTTGATATTTGCCGAAGTCTGCTGAAACTTAGTCAAAGTTGTAAATAGTGATTGTGACATTTGCTGTCACAATTTGTGACAGTGTGTACATCACTTTTTCAAATTCTGAAGTAAGGTTATTTCATAGTAGTCTCTGATGATATGAAAGAATATTTTGTATAGAAAATCAGTGAATGATTCTAATATAAACACAATTAAATTCAGCACTTGGACATCAAAAAGTAGTTATAGCCAAATGTTGAAGAAGACCTGACCAAGGAAGAATTCAGCAAGTGGCAGATGTATTATAAACGCTGGATGGACGAAGATGTGGAGACCCGGG
>JAWWEV010000115.1:55622969-55634371 GCA_035583235.1 Hafferia zeledoni | reverse complement strand
GCCGACCTAAGCTTCTGAGGGGCCTGATCCTAGGGAGCGCAGCTTGCCGCTTTCCTAGCCTTGCTCCTGGAAGCGAAAAACCCCTCCACTGTATCAGTGAACCTTTAATCCATTGAGAGCCAAATAACAAAGTTACTAGGAGTTTATAATTTGAACTAAACGGAGCCTCTGAATATTCTGAGCTACCATTGATTAATTGTCTACAGATTCCCCACCTATTTATCTTCTCCATTTAACTCCTTAGTCTTCTGATAGCTGACCAATAGTTACTACCATAAACTTCCAAATCTATTGAGATTTTGGGTTCTCTTTGCATGTGATATATTGCTTTTGTGGTTTTAGCTGTGTTACAGAGTATGCTTAAAACAGAAAGTGGCAATAATTACCTCAGTCTTCTTGGTGGCTTCAGCAGTGACATGGCAGATCATTTTTAGGAGTTTCATGTAAGTGACAACATCTCTATCCAGACAGTTCTTGTGCAGTCTTGATATGTTCTTATTCAGAATTCTGTAAAGGACTGACTGACCTGTTTTTATTTGTCTAAATATCTGGCTATTCACACACTTCTTAGAAGGAAAAAGAAAAAACTTGAGTCAGTTGAAGTATTTCAATGAGTCAATCAGGTCAACAAATATATATGTAATATGTACTCAGCTTTGAGGAGTTGCATGAATTTATATTCATTTTTTAAAATATTTTTCTCCATACATGTTAAAAACCAATTAAATTTGACTTATTCCTCTTCCTTCAATACGACTCACAAATCCTTAAGTACTTTACTTTTGAAACCTGCAGATTGAAAAGGTTTTAATGCCATAATAATTCCCAATTCTGTGGGCTGGTGTTACTTTTATTACATGGAGTTATGTGTGCCAATAGTGTATTTGGGCTGATACAGATGATAGCCTAAGGTTAATCTGTGCCTCAAGGAGTTCATCTTCTAACCAGACCAAGATAATTACCAAAGGGCAAAAACCTGCCTAGCACTGTGCTGGAGAAGTCATGTTTTCCTGACAGTGGAGGTGTCCAAAGAAGGCAGGACTGTTGAGTTTAGGTTAGTATGCTGGAGCTGGCACTGACCTGGCAACAGTCATATGTTTTAGAGAAGAAAATGAAGGCTCAAGGGGCCAGCAATCACTGTAGGAGGGTGTTTTGGCTGCCAGGGACAGCATAATGGAGGAATGGACTAAAAGAGCTGGCAGGCTCAACACATTAAAGAGTAAAAAATCAAAGCATGTAAATAAAATCACGAATAGTGCAGAGTAAAATAATATTACCTAATAGGGCACCTGGGCAGTTAGCCTGCAATGTCTACTTTATTAAAACTTAAACTTCCATGTCCCCCAATACCCACCTTTTGTCCTCCAAATCTCAAGGAAAGTTAATGTAAAAGTTAGCCCCCAGAGAGACCCCACTCATGTATATCACTCATGTGTGTGAGAACTGAACAAGATAGCCATTTGGATTACATCCCATAATCCTGAAAATGTGTAAAAAATAATTCTACAGAGAAAGAAAGGAAAAGAACCAAATGGAGAATTTGCTTTTTGATAAAGCAGATAATAGAAATTAGGTGTTTGTCATTATATTGGCTATTTGTCTGTATTCAGTGTTTTCTCAAAGGTAATTTTGTCATCCTGGGCTCAGAAATCCTGTGAAATATAATTAGCTTTGCCATTTGTTGTATGACAAAAAGTGGTCCAAGATTAAATAGAAAGATAATGGCTTTTGTCCATTTCTTTTTCCTCTCAAAATGCAGCAGTATTGTTAACATAGACCAAAATCTGTACTACCAAATAAATACATGGAATTTCTCCTGTTAGTGGAAATTGAGCAAGCAAATTCTTATGTAACAAGTTGAGATGGACATGTGTATCATGTGTATCAGCAGAGAAGAAAGGAGATTCCTATATATCACAATGTCACATATATTTAAGTAAAGATGGAAGAGGACTCTGGTTCATCTTTTTTATTCTAATGTTATAGACATGAAGACTTTCTGCTGAAACCAATCTTTTTAGCAGAACATCAACTTTATTTTTATTACTAAAAGATGTTTCAGAAACATTATTGCAAAAGGCACTTTGAGGTCTCAGTGACATTAGTGAAAGTCTGGTTTCCAAAGAAAAGAAAAAATTTAATTATGATCTTACAAGGCAAAGGTAAGCAGAAAGAATATGTCCCTTTCACTGAATGACATCACCATACTGCATTTGGATTGGTCCTTGCATGGACTTTCACCTGAGGAGCTCGAGGAAGTTCACAAACAACTAAGTGGCAGAAGGAATATGTTCCTTTCACTGGATTATGTCATGATACTATCTTTTGATCTGTTTGTCCTTGTGTGGAGTTTCATCCAAGGAGTTCAAGGAAGTTCACAAGTAACTAAGTGAGTCCCAGAGAGCAGAAAAAGCAATAAACATTGACTGATTCTTGCACAATCATTCAAAAATCAATAGCAGAGAAAGGCCCAGAGCTCACATTTTCTGGCTGCACCAGCAGCTGTGTTGCTGATTCATGAACACACTTGAGATTATGCCTGGTTTAAACACAAAGGTTCAGTTTGAGCATCTGAGCACTGCTCAGGTGCTCAAAGTAGAAAAAGTACCTAAGCACATTTCTGAATCATGATCTAACTTCATTTTCTAGGGAACCTGGTGAACCTTGAACTGCAACACACTTCTGCACCCATTCAGTCGGCAAACAAAAAAGCTTCAGGCTCCAACCTCATCCAAGCACAGTCATAACTGCAAGGGAGCAAAGAGGATAAATCATGTTTATTTCATGAGAGTGGCCACCATCTGCTGATAACTATAGGTAATCGTTTATTTGTGAGCACTGGGACAGTCCAGGCATAAACACTCAGGCAGCCTGGCAACTTAGCAACAGATTAGGTAAGTTCCAGAAAGGTGCAGTGAACCACTGGTCGGGGGACACAGGTTTATTCAGTCCAAGGCATCTGTCAGAGCCTCAAGTAAAGACAGGAAGCGTGGAAACTGGTGATAGTGTCAGTCCCAGAAATGCCTGACAAGGTGCTCCATAGGTGTCATACAATAAAAAAAAAATCAATAAAAAATGAGCTAAATAGTGTTCTAGATTTCTATCATCCTATACAACTGTCTTGTTTTAAGCTTCAGTCTAAACTTTCCACTTTTGTTTTTATCAAAATAGTATTTCTACAGTAATGTATGCAACACAGTTCAATTAAATCAAAGAGACTAGTTGGTAGTGGGAGCTGTGAAGATCAGTTTCTTATCTCTGTGTATGACATGTGATTTATTTCATTTGTAACCAAGTGCAGTGTCTGATCAGAGCAATTCCAGATTTCTATCATCTGTCTCCCACGTGGCATTGTCTAGTGGCTGGCATTACAGTTGAGCTCATTTAGAGAAACTCTCCTCAACAGGGACACAAATTTTCCTCTACTGTACCAAATAACTTCCAAGAGACTTTGCACCTAGATGAGAAGTTTATAACACAGAGTCATATTTGCAAAAGCACTTAGTTGTTTTGGTCTAGATTTTATTTTTAATCATCTGCAAAAAAATCAGTTTGGGTTTTTTTGTATCAACATCTGGAGTAAATTCAAGCAAGTCTGTGATGCTATGACCTTACAACACTACACTATAATAATAATAAAACACACTTAAAAAATTCTTTGTGTTCTCTTAAGCACAGCTCATTTTGAAGAACAAGCTAATTTTGTGAAGACAAAGCAGGGCTTTGAACGTCATAGAAGGATTATTTTAAAATTTACTCAGTTACAAGGATCAGTTTGCACCCGTTTCCATCAACAAATAATTGAAAAATATCATCAGACAATTTGCTCCAGATTTGTAAGCCCTAGGGAGGTAGATTTCAAGGGAAAAAAGAGATAATGAAATTAAATAATATAAATTACACTGAGCCAAATCTGTTTCCACTCCATTTCCAGATTTGCAAGTGGAAGGGAAGGCAAAGGGTTTCCTGATTTGATACTTAGTTAAATCCTAATTAGTTTCAGAGTCCTGGGGAAGGGAGTAAACTTGAATCCTAGATAGAGATGAATTTATGTAGACATTTTCTCTAAGGTTACTTACAAACAGGAGTAAGCATTTCGGGGAAAGATTAATTTGTGTGATGTATATAGAAGATCTGCTTCCAAAGAACTTTCAAAAAACTCAGGAAAGTACCCTTTCATATCTGCAACTATCATAGCTCTAGTCATTTATTGCTACTACTCCTGTACTAACAGCATTCACAATATACTTTTTTATGCTTTTAAAAGGCAGTTATTATTCTTATTTGTAAAAGATCCACCTGCATCCTACAGCAAAAAGAGTCAGAACCTACCCTGACAGACTACATAGCATCAAGACAAAGGAACAGAAGACATCGAAGTTCCTTTTTTAACTAACCTGAAGGCAGCAATAACAAAATATGTACTGGTCTGCCTTGGAGTCTGCTATGTTCATACAAAGGGCACATTGACCAGGCTGACATAAGACATTAGAAGAGTAGTTCTATCTTCATAACAGCTGGAAAGGAGAAACCAGGCTGACATGGTGACTTAGTGAATTAAAATTTTAGCCCATTAGACCCTGGTGGTACAGCTAGGTCAGCACTATTTTCACTGTCAAGTCAAGTCATGCCCATATAACTTCTGTTTCTGGGAAGGAAGAAATATTTGCATTTATTTAGCTTTGCATCAAGAGCCAAAAATTCCCATGAAAACCATGAATGACTTGTTGACTGAGTTCAGCAGCAAGAATGCCTAACTGGGATGTCAAATATGTTGCACAAATTTGTTTATTCCTCCAGGTTCACCCTGATTCCATTTTGCATTATTCCCTGAGGTGGACAAAACTCTAAAGTTTGAAAGTAAAATTAGGGTCAGAGTAGTATATACAGTCATTTCCATATGGATCCAAGTTTCACAGCATGGAAATCCTAGCTGGTTTGAAAACAAGCTAGAAATACTATGAGAACAGATTATTTTCTGAGTGTTGGGTGTGTTTGTTTTATCTCCCTGGGGAGAATGTGGGTTCCCTAAGCCACACTCTGAATTTAGATTCTCTACCAGGAAACCCTAGAGAGGAAATTCTAAATTATAGCTTTCTGCTAGCTGTTCTTGGCAGCTGGGTCTAGGAAACCTGCAATGTCTGGCACTCTCCCTGAAGCCAACAGGATTTCTGCAAAGGATTGAAGGGATTTCCCATCAGGGGTCAACAAAGATGTTACTAGTATAAGTTCTGATGGACAACTCTTATTCTGAGCATTCTCCTGTTCTTACAAACAGGAAAACCACCTAGCTCATTTCAGGAAGAACAAGCACAATGGCATTGATACAGGTTTATATTTACCTGACCAGACCAGGTGCAGAGATGATAGGCTTTAGATAGATACTATTTCCCTGAGTGATTTTGCACCCTTTCTTTATGTTCTTCACTAAATACAATAAAACTTAGCAATACTTTTGCTTGACATCTTCCCTTCAGTAGTTTTAAAGAAACAAATATTCTGGGATTCTGGGATTCAAAGGGACTTTGTGTAAATCATACACAAAATTCCAATTAATTCAGAAGTGCTCTGACACATCTCAGCTTTCAGCTTGTTGAAAGAGAAGACTTGATGTTCACTGGCTACCTCAACCTACTGCCCTGTAGTCTATTTTGTCATTTGATTTGATATCTGATAACTCACATTTTTAGGCAGCATATTTACCTGCTCTTCTTCATAAGATGTGTGTATTAAGAGGCCCTGCCTTTCCTCTAAGATTGTGTGATTTTTTGAACTACTTATAAGAAAACAGGAGCAATACTACTGGATATGCTGGAGAATATTGAATGATAATTACATACATCAACATAATCAGCAAGTAACATCACCGGTTTTAAAGATAAGCCAAGCTCAGTCACAGCTGGAGATGAGAGATGAAAGGTAGAAACTGGAGGTAAGAAAGAAGATTTCAGGACATAGATTTGCTTCACCTGAGCTCATTTCTCTTCCTTGTGCAAGCTGAAGGTTACCATTGGGAGCAAAGCTGTTGCTCCAGACATATCTGGTGTTCTTCTGAAACATCTGGACCTCAGCAGCATGACCTGCTGCAGTTGAGCACCCTGCAGAGCCACAGGAGCTCTCTTTCAGGTCACCACACAGTACATGCACCCCCAGAGAGATATCGGCCTGGGTGTTACCTGAGAGCTGTTGCCATGTGACAATCTCTATTTCCTCTGTGGGAAAGAAAGGTCTGTGCATCCTGATTTGTGGCAGAAGCCTCATCTATTTGAGCACGGATGGAAAGCTGAATGAAACTAAGCTGTGTTTAGGAACATTAGTGTAACATGAAAATCCCTCAATGAAAACATACAGAAGTCAACTTTTACTTAGGCTAGTTTGAAGTTAGTGAGTAGATCAAAGCAGTTACAACAAAAATAATGACTTACAAAGACTAATGATAGACAATAAGAACCTGTACATAAAGAAATAAAACACCTGCCTGAACTTGAGGGTGGCAAGGGAATTACCCACAATGAAACATGTTTCCTGAAACATGTTTACATGAAAATTGCCTGGAGGTTGGGAGCACAAAGTAATTAGCTGAAAAAATAACTAGCTGGGTGAGGTCAGACGATCTGTTTGTCTAGTCAGCATTTTAAGGCTAATGCAATGGGAGCAGAGGAAGGCAAAGGAGGGCAATGCAGTTAAAAAAAAAAAAAAACAACAACAACAACAAAAAAAAAAACGGCAAAAGGACATATTTTCCAGGGTCAATAATAACGCATAAAGCTACAGTGCTTAAATTATAAGAGCTGATCAAGGATTTCTCACTCTAATGCTTTTCCAACAGAAAATGCAGTTCCTATAAAGCTGTTGCTTTCCAGAGGAAAACTACATTTAAATATCATTTTCTGGGGAACATAGTATTTTGAGTTGTTTAATTGACTTGGGATATTTAATTTTAAATCAGTTAGCTAAGTTGGTTTTTCTTCCTGTGGCGAATTGCTTCATATAAGCTCTAGACCAAGCACCCTGCCGTCTTAGGTCTGTGCTGGACATTGTGGATTTACATTTCCAGTGATGCAAAACAGGCATCACATGACTGTATGACATGGTGCTTCACAGAATTCACTTGAACAGAGTTTGTACTGAGAGGTATAACTTAACCAGAAAGCTTGGCCCTTCAAAGTAGAATGAATGTCAACTATCACGAGGTAAACGCAAGGTTCAGCTGCACCAAACAAAGTTGGCCACATAGCATACTGAGCATTTGTGGGTTGGAGTATTACAGGAGTTATGATAAGAGCTCCTGCAACACTCAGAAAAAAAGCCATATAAAGTTTCTGAGTTTCAAACAGGCTGTCGCATAGGATAATAATGGTCATATGAGTCTGCCCTTTCATGGCTGGTTTGAAGCTTTTCCTTTGAGAGTTTTTCTAGCAACCAACACAAGAAACCATTATACTAAAAAGGAAGCCCTGATAAAGGCATTGATGGCATTTTAAGAAATATCAGTTGCATCCCAGGCAGATGCCACATCATTTTCTGTGCAATGCTGCTGTATATACCCCAGTCTCCTGGAGTATCATAAGTTTGCCAGGCAACATCACAAGAGAACGAATAACATACAAGTGTATGATAGAGGTGGCATTTCCCATCTTCTAGATAATGTTTTTAAGGCCTAGCTGTTCTTTTCCTGGCACTGAATAAAACTTTCCTTTCCATATTGTGCCCTGCCTACAACTATATCTAGCATCTATCTGCTACTGTAGGAACGCATTAATTATTCTTATATTCTTTGCTATACAGTATTTATGCTCTTACACTGAAGTACATATTTGGCAAAGCTTCATGAGAGGACAGCAAGTCTTCTTTGTCCTTCGGTGACCACACTGTCACCATGTTTCCAAGCAATCAAACTGGAAACAGGACTCCTTCCCTGCTATTTTGGCAGTTTCCAAATGTCTGCTTGTAAACCCAGTGACTCTGGGTGTAAAAGCTAATCTCAGTGAAAATTGGTTGCATTTTCTTTCTGAAGACTGGATAGCAATGAAGTGGCTTAGCTAGAAGGAAGTCCTGCTTCAGGAAACAATCATATACTTAAACACCACTGACTTTAATTTAATTTAAAGCCTTCATACTACCCATGAAGGAAAACCTTTCCTGATGAGAGGTTTCCTACTTTAACCAATTTACAGTGTTGAGCTCCATTAATAGGCTGCATTGTTTCCCTGCAGATGATTGTAGGCTGTGAGTTTAACCCCCTTTTGCCATAGCGGACGTCTTCTTAGAAGCTGATCCCCTTCATCACTATTCATGGCTATTTTCACCCATTATCATAATGCCATATATAGACAGAGTTAAAGAAAAAGAAACATGGAATTGCCAACTGACAAAAGCCCAGACCCATGCCTCAATCTGCTCACCCTACCAGCTGATAAAGTCCTGGCATTTTGCCAGGAATGCTGGCATAAGATATGCTAAATTAAGAAAGTATTCCTGGCTGTGCACACTCAAAGTCAGAAAATCTGGAGCCCAATGGAAAAAAAAAAAAAAAAAAAAAAGGAGGAAATGAGTTAACATCCCAGGGACTTTCCACTAAGAACCTTCTGTTGGGACACCTGGAATTGAAAGTTTAGGAATAAGCCTAAAATCATCTCAGGAAATATTATGGCCTAGCCCACGTCATATGAATAAAGAGGAGCCCTGAGCCCCTGATACTGACCCCCAAGAAAGCTGGAACACCTTCCCTGAGTTCCTGGAGGAAATCAGTTAGATTCAGGGACATTGAGTAGTTTACATCAGTAAGAGCACCTGGGGATTAAGGCTGTGGGAATTTGTGATGGACACGGTCATCTATTCTCCTCTCACCTTTGGTGTTGAGTCTGTCCACAGATAGAGCAGATACCAAGTCTGTCTCAGGTTGCAAGGACAACAGCTGTATCAAAGGGGAGACAGGAGCCATGTCTCCCCTGTGACAGTCTGCAGGGATAATGGTAGCAGCCCTTCACAGCAAGTCTTGCAACACTGACTAGTCCAAGGCAAATGCCATTAGTGCAATGTCCTGCAGTGTCAGCTCTGGCTGCTTCGAGAGGGGAAAGCTATGAATGATCTTGTGCAATGCTTTTTCTTCCAAGCAGACTCGCCACAAGCAGGGCCAGGAATCACTGAGAGCCCACAAAGGCACAAGCAATCCCTGCTTCTGCATCACTTTTTTCCTTTGATAACCAAGCATCAAACATGAATAGATCCCCAGGATAATTTTCCTATCCATCTTTCACTCTGCTCGTTTACACCACTGTAAGTGAAAGGACAGACCTTCCATTACTGTTCCATATATGACAATCATCATCTAAATCACCTGAATAGAAAATGTGTTTATACATAAAGGGTTCAGCTATCAACTTTAATTTTGTACTAAGAAGAGCAGCTTTTAATTGTTACCAGAAATGTGTGTCAAAGGGGAACGAACCAAAAATAGCTCTGAATAAAAAAAAAAAAAAAAGAAAAAAGAAAAAAAAAAAAATTAAGTCAGCACCATAGCTACTATTCTAGCAGCACATGTATATCTGTTAACCTTAAGGACTTACCAACAGTGAGGGCACATGTTTTAACTAGCTATAAAATGAATGTACCTATAGGCCAGATTTTTATCTTAGTTATAAGTATGTAAAGCAGAAATAAACTTCTTTGAAGTTGTTAGACTTATTTTGGATTTACAGTACTCTGAGATCAAAATCGGAACTGAATTTTAAATTGAGATGAACAGAACAATGAAAGAGGCATAAGATTCAGATGGCAGTGAATGCAACGAGATCCCTAGCATAAAGCTCAATTTTTCTGTGCACAGTGTAATGCAGCAGGGGAACATTGCTGGCTAGATAGTATTACTATGTAATGTAGTTGGTATATAAATTATTCTATGCAGACGCACACTCTCTCTCTTTGGCTTGCATTTTCATGAGTTTCTTTGTTCTTGAAAGCAAGTAATAATACAAAATATAAAAGTGAATAATATGTATCCAAATACATACATATTAAATATACTTGGAAGTTTAATTATTACTTTTTAAATCTGTTTTCCTTATTATGTGTACCCTAGAATACAGAAGACAAACAAATACATGCTTTTTGCTTCTGGAAAAAAGTTCCAAAGCCTCTCTATTTTAAGCAAAACCAAAGAAGCATGTAAAAATCTGGTATATATGGAAGGTAATGACTTCAACCAGCATTCTAGAACACTGTAGTACCAACATGGTGTATGCCTTCCCATAATAAAATAAAATTAATTAACAATAGGAAAATACTGATGATCAGTGAAGCATCCCATGTAATACATTGACTTTATTACTGTTTTGAGATAAATACAGGAGCTAAGACAAACACATAGGCAAAGACCATAATTAATGATGTGTGAAATGAACTTCAAAGTTCTTTTATGTAACAATGATATATTTATGTACCTAAAAGCACCTAAACAAAAATTGTTGGGTAAAAACCATACCTCTTTGACTGAAATTGACACTTCTGGTTGTTTCAATGTTTTAGAAAGAATTTTCTGAGATGTTAAATATTTCTAGTTCATTTAATGGGATCTAAATATAAGCAGTCCTCCAATGTCAGGCTTACTCTGCTAAAGAATTATGGCCTCAGAAAAACATCTTTTCCTCTGATAAATGTATCTGACTCCTAGACAAGTAACTTTTCACTCAGCTTCCCAAACAAGAAGCATGGCATACAGAAATAATGATACCAGAAATGCAGTGATGTCCTGTACCTACTGCATATGAAGGATCCTTTTCTGCATGTTGCTTGTGATTTCCCAGCGTAAATTTGGGTGATTAAAACAAAAACAAAAACAAAACTATTGAAGAGATACAAAACCACCCCAGCAACAGGGTGGGTTGTTTTTTGTTCAAGCAGCTGCTATACCCTTATGTTCTGCCTGGAAACTTATTTTGGTGGGTACAGTTACTAGTTTGGAGCAACTCAACCACAAAATGTGTATTGTTTTGAAAAGTTCATATTTCTGCTGCTCACAGGCAACTGGCCATGGCACACACTGTTCATTAGGAAACATCTGTCTGTGGGTTTTCACAGTTGCAAGCATTTTGAAACATAATAATGATTTTGAGAGTAGATAAGGTTGAAACGGTTATACACAGGCAGGTTCTAATGATTAAATAGAAGTCACATGGAAAATTCATGTCACCGATGAAATGTCAACCTGCTGATGTACAGGAAGACAGAGAACATCCAGCCCAATAACTGCTTAGTGTTTAAAGGCCGGAAAGGTACTACTGTGCAGTGTAGAGGTTCCATCTCTATTTGACAGGAGAAAAAGGGGAAGAAAAAGAAAAGAAAAGAAAAGAAAAGAAAAGAAAAGAAAAGAAAAGAAAAGAAAAGAAAAGAAAAGAAAAGAA
>JAWWEV010000115.1:55601247-55622869 GCA_035583235.1 Hafferia zeledoni | reverse complement strand
AAAAGAAAAGACAAGAAAAGAAAAGAAAAGAAAAGAAAAGAAAAGAAAAGAAAAGAAAAGAAAAGAAAAGAAAAGAAGAAAGGAAAGAAAGAAAGGAAAGGAAAGGAAAAAAGAGGGAAAAAATAAAGAAGCCATTAGAAAAGGCAAATTATTTGTAGGAAGATGTTTTTTCTGAGATCAACCTGGCCAGTTTTAACCCAGAAAGGATATAGAAAGAATGGCAATTTTACAGTCCAATTCTTTTAGCATCAATTGTACAGCATTTACACATCCTGTGTGAAACTGAGTCAGTGAAACTCAATTTTGGAAAGGAAAAGCTCTTATTCCAAATTCTGACACAAAGAAAGTAGGGTTTGGGACAAATGTTTCTGGGGCTCTAGACAGAAGAATGCTAATCCCAAAAAGGTGAATGGAAAAGGAATGATTCTGTTTCAGTGTGTTACCCACATAGCAGACCAAAAATTCAGCCTCAGCTATCACACAGTTGTTAGACATTGAAATTAGAGCACCAATCAGCAGAGCCCCCAGTTTTTAACTGCATACAGGTATGTACAATTTGAAACACTATTGCCTATCCCTCAGCCCACAATCCCAGTAAGGGAAGCTGAGTTCAGTTCTAAAAAAGTACTAAACATTTATTTTAGATGCTCAGTTTGCCCTTGGAGTCTATGACAGTCCAAGGCATACAACACTTCATGGGGCTGAGCCTTTAAATAAAAGCTTCCTCCAACCTAACAAGTAGAAATTTTGCATCAAATTACAATCATGAATTATGTATACACCTAGAAGAAGTCAACAGAGAAAAGCTATGTAATATTTAAATGGAACAATATCTCTCATGTATATATAAAAAATATTTTATACATTAAGGAAATCCAGTGTGTCTCTGTGTCTTATGTTAGACATATATAATAGATCTACATGCTAATTAAATGTGGCAAATAAAGAAAATATTAATCCTTGATTCTCTAAATTTACACTCCTGTAGGATCTTCCGTCACAGAATAAGGCTAGGTTATAGCATTCTTCTGCCACCATCCCTATTATCCCTTTATAAAGTCTTAGAGATTTTCAGTAGTCTCCATAAGAAATATCAAAGCATAGATAATTTAGCAAAAATAATTTGATGATGCAGGATTATTTCTGCAAGGAGGCCTAGTTGATCTGTGTATAGCAGGGGTGCTACAGCTGCTCAGCAGAAACTGAACAGGACAGGCACAAGCACATGTGAAGGAGGAACTGTATCCCTCTGGAGCCATCTGATACAGGGATGTCTGACTGCATAGAGCAAGAATATAAAATTTACTGCAATAGCCTTTATCACTGTACTTGCAACTGAACTGTGTCTGTAGTAATAACCACCA
This sequence comes from Hafferia zeledoni, assembly GCA_035583235.1. Taxonomy (NCBI): domain Eukaryota; kingdom Metazoa; phylum Chordata; class Aves; order Passeriformes; family Thamnophilidae; genus Hafferia; species Hafferia zeledoni. The sequence continues at coordinate 55,621,505 of JAWWEV010000115.1, read as the reverse complement.
TGGTATGAGTGCCAAAATAGAGTGATGGACAACAAGAAGTCAAAAAACCTAGGACATTGAAGTGCCATGAATGCATCTCTCTCACAGTCTAAGCATAATCTTGATCATTTTGAAAAGCTTTGAACCTCAGAAGTAAATTGTCAAAGTGCAAGAATCTTGTTGCATCAATGTTAACACTCAAAGGGTGATATCAACAATTCTTCAACACCCACTCTGGCAAATGAATCACGTCCAAACGATTTACCTCCTGTCATGTCTTTCCTAAGTAAAATGTAGCAGAACTGTGAGAACCCCAGGAAAGTGACAGGGTGGGTTGTGGGATACATATGGTTTTTGAAAATATCCATCCATTTTTTAATGTCTTCCCTGTCAACAGGTGATTCTCACAGGAAATGGTGAATATCTAGATCCATGCTTTACTGATGCTGCCACAGCCATCGGGAAACATACAAAAGCTGTAGAGTTACATTCCAATCTTAAGAAATTAAATAAGCTGTCACAGCAATGTATTTACCTGAAAGCTCATCAGCTTGAGATATTTCAGTTTGAATTCCTTCTCTATGACATCAGAGTGCTTGCAGGCAAATGATACACTGTGGGTAAGTGTTGTGTATCCAGAAGGTTGAAATCTCTAAGCCATGTAACATTGCCATAGAAGAGGACCTCTGCTACAATCACACTGACTGTCTATGCATGGCCCAAAGTTTCCACAATTAGATTTCATTGTTTTTTCTCTCCTGCCTGCTGAGTAATTTCTTAACATATCAGATTTTCCTGAACTAAAAGTACTTGATAACAATAAAATACAGATAATTTAGATGCAATATTTAGACAGATGTTAAAATATCTTATTATGCATTGAAAACCATAGCAAGTACTACTATTCTTCCTTATTTAGTAGAAAGAACATGTAAATAGTATCATTTAAGTGAAATATATCTTTTCAATCTAAAAGTGGTCCAAAACAAACAAAAGACAATTGAAATATTATTGTCCTGAGGTTGTAAGGCAGATTCAGCACATACCAAACATAACAAGAGAAAAAGTGGGAAAGAACACAAGACACCATCATACTTTTTTCTCCTTAAAACTATTTATTTGAATCCTTATATATAAGCCAAACTAGATTTTAAACTGAAATCTTACCAGAAAGGTTCCCAGCCATTACATCTTTGTCAGAAGACTAAAACTAAAAAGCCAATTTGACCACACTGTAGGTAATAGAGAGCAAGTACATTATTACCAAAAATTCAACCCCTAAAAGTTCAGGTAGATTAAAAAATTGTTCTTATATCTGGGGAGCCTCTGATGTAGATATGGAGTAGCATGTGCAGGTGTTTGTTCAGTGCAGCTGATCTTTTCTAAAACCCTGGAAAACTTTGACACCTGTTTAGTTCTTAGTGAACTCAGTTCAGTGAGGACAATACAACATCCTGCCCCTGTCTAATACACACATCTTACTTCCCTGAGATTTGTTGAGTTAATGGGAAAAGAAGACTTTTGGGTATGCAGTGAATTAGAATAAGACAAGATCCTAAAGGGAACTTTAAACAAGACTATTTTAAACATAGTCCACTATCTGCTTTTAAGTTTACAGCGCTGCAACTCAGTGGAAATGCACTTCCATTGCTTTTACATGAAACAGATGAAACTAGTAAGCATCAGGAATTTGCCACAGGTGAAATGTATGGCCAATGAGTGAGGGTTAATTACTTCCACCTCTAATGTACTTCTAATTCATTAACTCAAAACAGAAAATAAACTATTTTTGAAACAAAAATAAAAGTGTAACCTTAGTTTGTGCTCTTTACCATAAATATCTGACAATGCAATAACCTGCTGAACAAAAGAAAGTAAAAATCTTTAGATTTAATTTTGCTTTTATACCTTTTCCTAGCCATATTGACTGTATTCTTATTTAGTGTCTCTGCTATCAGCTGTGATATTACTTCAACACAAAAACAAACTCCTGTCCTTTTGCTAGGATTTAATGTTTAGACATAAATATTCTTAATCCCTAAGGATTTGTAGAACAAGCTGTCATGTTAATCCATCATGATGCAACTTTCCTGTGCCAGAAGAAACTTTACCCATTTCTTTCCAGGTGAAATAAACTGATGACTGTCAGATGGGAATAGAATCACTGCTCACTTCTGCTGCAAGAAAATTCAGGCATGGATGAACCAACCACCTCTCCTATATGCTGCAAGAAGGACTGTGCCAGTCCAAGCAGGTTCATCAGCTGCCTGGACACAGACTTATTTTTGAGACTTTAAGCAATTGTAAGGATCAAGCAGTAGTTAGACTAGTGGACCCTTGCACGGATAAGCACTGTCTTTCACCAGAAGATCAACACAGAATGTAGAAATAGGAGCCCAGTGTCTCAGTGTTCTCACTTACACAAGGGCACTGTACAAGACACATCACCCATTGTATCAGCTGTGGCTTCACCGAAGCATTCTCATACAATTCCTACTGAAAATAATGTTATCTGTGTCACCACACAGATTAAAATTGTTTTTTATATTCCTCATGTTTACATCCATGTATTTTGTTCTTGAAATTAATGGATTGGGAATCTGCCACATTGCCTGTACTTGTGGCACAGGGAGCTGGATGCTGTTCTCAGCTCTGTCACTTAACTTTGAGCAATTCTAGCAGTCTCTCTCGCAGTTCTTGCAGACATCAAATGATGACAGTAACAATTACAAGAGAGTTGTGCAATACTTTTCATTAATGTTTGTAAGAAGGTTTTAGAATTTCAGACAGAAGCTTTACATACAGACCTTTTGCAGGTCAATATTATCTCAGCATCAGAGTCCTCCTTTATCATGGAGGGCCTGTTATCATTTGAGAGGCAAAAAAAAAAAAAAAGATATCCAGATGTTTACAGTCACATTGCAGGGGTAAGAGAAGATGATTCAAAGGATTTTGCCTTTGCCCTTTCAATTTATGATTCTACAGCACTATTTCTTTTCTCATTCACTGAGGGGAGACCTTGCCTATGGAAGCAGATGAAGAAATAAGAAACAGTGATTTCCTCCCTTGGCTCTATGTGTGAGAACAACTGAATGTCCTCTCATTATGTAGTGATAACTGTTCACCCCATGGACCCAGGAAGAACCTTGGAAAATTTAGGTTAAAAAAGTAACAGCTGCCTGTGAGACACTCTTCCCACTTCCAGACATTGGCTGGACTATATATCTCTTCATGGGAGGAGCAGAGATGTTCTAGTTATTCCCAGTACAACTTTTCTGTGTTGCTACTTTAGTTCACTTCACAACAAAGGTTTTCTGTGTTGAGAAGGTCACATGTTCTTCACATGCTTGATCTGTGGCCAAGCCAAGTCTTTGGGTTCAGTGGCTGCAGAGGCCTATAACCCTTTCAAAGCAACGAGAAACTTCCAGATAAAAAAGGCAAGCAACTTAATTTGGGAGTGCTGTGCTTGAGTTCAAGGTTTGCACATTGTGCCATTTGCTATCCCGCTGTTCTGCTGCAGAAAACAGGCATGGTAAAATGGGTTCATTCACAGCCTGGAAGCTGAGGTCTATTTTCTGAGCCCTACCCAAAATCCTCAGCTGAAAGGAAATACTAGCATGTGTCTCTTTGAGTATTACTTTTTTCTTGTCTTTTAACACTACATGTGTCACAGGACAATTAGAAGGACGATCAAAAAATGTCATTATAGGCTTGCTTTGAAATGCCATTTCCATCTATCTCCCTCTGTTTTTTAAAGGTATTTTTAAACCATATCAGCTGTCAGTGATAAAGGGCAGTAGAAAAAGCCAGGAGCTGAGATTTGAATGATCATGGTTTTCCTCACCAGAACTGCCAACCATAGGGTGGGACCGACTCAGCAGTGCCCTTCAGATCCTTGCATTTCTGTCTGATTTGGCTATTCAGATGAAAAGTTTGTTGGAGATATTGGAGGTATGAACACAGTTGAACACAACAGGGTCTTCATTAGCATCTTTAGGAAATAGTGTCTAATGCATATTGACTCTTTTGACAGCAGTTCCCAAATACCACCTAAGGAGACAGACAGAGGACTCTTTGTTGGATATGAGTGTGTGTCACTTCAGTTAGGATTATCTGAGTGAATACCTTTCTTTTTTTCCTTTTGTGGATGTCCAGCAATGGGGAAAAAAGAGAGTTATTAGATAGATGGAGGGCAGGAATAAACGAAAATCTTTTTCTGGCTTATAGAAATAAGCTATCAAACATAGCACCTGTGAATCCCATCTTTCATCCTCTGTCACTCAGTGAGGTATCCCACAAGCCACTGCCATCAGATGAGAAGTAAATTTGATCCTCTCACAAGGGACTTGATACTATAAAAATATGAAGAGGCTACATTAGCTTGTTCATGTTCTTACCCTCTAAGCTGCATTAATTAAGAAAATCAGAGTAAATAGAATTGACTATATTATTAAAGGTGAAAAACCAAAAAACTGGCAATTTCATTGCACTCAATTCCCTTCTCATCTGTCAGTGAAAGAATGGGATGCTGCTAGTGCCTATAACTAACATGACTAATTGTGCAAGTGCAGGCTTTACAGACTGCAAATAGAAACAAAGAACCTGCAACAGCCAAGATAAAAACGAGTCACAGGATGAATCATATCGGTGGCTGCAGGAATGGATTTCAGGACTTTCATGAAGCTATGTGACCTGGCAGGAGCCCAGGTGGGGTGAGAGAAGAACTGCGATAAAGAAGATTTGATTGAGGAAGACACCAATGACATGCATAGTACTATATATGAAAGTGGGAGAGGTTGGAAATAGATTCTTAGTGTCATCATCACAAAGGTGGCAGCTAAATCTATGGGAATAACTGAAGTAATCTTACTTATTCATTTATCTACCCACACACGTACACACCCTTGCTGACTTCCTAATTGATGTTGCGGCCAGGGAAGAAACACTGAATTCAAAGAGAGGCTATTTGTATTTTATTTCTGATCCAGCTGTACCCAAGAAGTGCCAGGAATCTTGTAAGAAAGGCTTCTTTCAAAAAGAAATTGAGCTGTATTTCAGGCAGTGTGAATTACAGTCCTCTGAAACCTCCAGTTATTCAAAAAATACTTTTTTTGCTCACTAAGGCAGCATGGTAACTTGGCATGATAATGTGCTACACTATCATAGACAGCATTTTTTTAATAAACATTTTTAATAACACATTCCTGTACTGCAATATTTTTAAATATCAAAAAGGGAAGACTCCATGAAGAGCAAACAGCTAAATCACTTTTTTTCCTTTTAAATTTCCATTTTTCCAAGTCAGCTTTTTACAGCTTAACCTTGCCATTAGCATTTAACTTCTCCCAACCTCAAAAACCATACTCTGTCACTAATAGCTGTGGAGGATGAGGAGGTACCATGGCTGGCTTGAGTTGTCTCTGTGCTGGCCTACCAGCTGCGACCCACATCACCATTAGTCAATAGACACCTTTATGCTCCTTTTCCTCAACAGGGACACCCCGCAATCTTATTCCACTCTCCAAATGCTGGCTTTCCTTAAATGTGTAGCAGTTTTGTAGCTGTAAGATCTCTATGCCTTTTTCCAAAGTGGCTGAAACAGTTTGAAAGTGTTAGAAGATCATTGAGAAATACAGAAGAAAAAAAAAAAAAAGAAAAGAAAAAAAAATAGTTGTATTGAAACTGGAAGTCTTGAGTTTAAATGTCCCACCCAGTTCATGCCCTCAGCTTAAAAATTATATTACCATGTAGTTTTGAAGAAAAACAAAAAGCTTTTACATTACTTTTTTGCTGAAATATAGTTCTTACTTGTCAGGTGCCCCAGGCAGCTACTCCATAAGACACTGCCTATGCCATGCCTTCAAGGCACATAACCAAGCAAGTACTTCTGTTTGATTTCAATGTTAATTTAGCTGATACAGTCTATTTTTTTTCCATGAGGTATGTACGAATCTTAGATTAAGAAATGGGCCATGCTTTAGTGGGTGCAGTCACTGGTCCTTCTTGCCTAATAATTTTCAGTTGTTAGTCTCTTGTCAGATCTCTGTGATCTGGTTCAGGTGAAGTCAAGTCCTCTTTTGCCCTGATAATGCCACCTGTGTAAGCAAGGGAGTGCTCATTCTCTGCTCATCACTGACAATTGATCCAAACGGGTGAGCACAAGCATTTCATTCCCTTAAGAACAGATAAAGGTAATCGATTAAAATTCCAGAGTTTATTTTCCTACCTTCTCAAACACTCTATTTTATTTAAAAGATTTCCCTGTTTAGCACTAGAGGAAAATTGGCAGCATCTGACACGGTATCATTATTGCCACTGAGCAGGAAATGGCTACAAATAGTGCAGATGACTGTCCAGCTTGCACAGGGCTTAAAGCACAACAGGTTTTCATCTCTCTTGTACCTTTCTGGTATCTTGTGATACCAGTTATTATAGAAGATCCTGTTATTTTGTTTGTTCCTTTTTTACATAATGAATGTACCACTACTCCAGCCCCAGTGGGTTCCGCAGGAGCTGGGTGTCCAGGACCATGGCAGCTCCCCATAGGGGAGACCAGCCAGGACTCAGCAGCCAGGACCCATTCCACTGCTCCAGCCAGGAGCAAGCATCCAGAGGCATCAGGGCAGCTTCAGCCCCAGCCCCAGGCATTGAACACCTCCTTGGGGATAAGAATGGGCTGAGACTGGTTGGAACAACAGGTTCTATAAGCAATTTGGTAGAATTCAACTGTAGTATTGGTTACTATCCCAAGTGGCTTCATGTATGAACTGTTTTCTATATTTTTATTCTGGATATTACACCCTGAAAATAGTGAATGAAGATGCACAGAAATTAATTTTTCTGGTTTTACAACTTCGCCATATTTGTTTATTTACAAATGCAATCTTCTGTAGTGTTCTCTGCATAAAATTCCAGCTTCTCAATACAGAGACTGTTTTCCTAAGAGGTTTCTCTTCAAAGAGTTTTTCATGCTTGATTATTCAGAGTCCTTACTGAACTTACAGCACTGAGCTCGTTGCCCTTATTTTCTCCAAAAGATTCCCCCAAACTGGAGGAAGAGAGGACCTAATTAAAAACAAGCTTTGCCAAATTATTCAGCTGGGCATTTTGATCCACAATAGTCACTATGTATTTGCATGTATTTTAAGGTATTAGAATGTAGAGGGAGTCACACATTAAAAAAAAAAACAACAATCTAAAATGTTTCTGCCTTACTAAACTCTTCTACTGAGTATAGAAACAGAAAAAATAAATTACTTCATTAATTGTTCCTGATTAACAGGGTTAACATAGCCTGTGTCAATAGAGTCTGATCCAAAGATACTATTCTTGTTATTAGATGGTCCTGCAGCTGCTTTCATTAAAAATCTCAATATTTATGCTCTGGGAGGTGCCAAAGTGAAGTCTTGCTTAAGAGCTGTAATGTAAACAATATTATACCTCCCTTCAGCAGGAACTATTCACACACCTGTCCTATTTGGAAGAGTTTCAGTTTGCTGCTTTTATTCCTCTATGCTTGTGAACTCTGTAGGTTAAAGACGGGGGGAGTTGAGTTTTGATTTTGTTTGTTTTTTTTACTTTTTGATACATGTGCCAGCTACACCTTTCCTCTAATCTTTACTTTATCTGAGGGTGGGCATATCTAATCACAGGAGTGTTCAAGGACCTCAGGGTATAATGAATATTTTGCATGCTCAACCTACTTCCACTGTGCCAGCTGCTGTTATCTTAGGCATAACTATTACCTCAGACTTGCCAAGTATTAGGTATGTGACATGACACATATTTTCCCACAAGGTCTTGCTCTTCCTCACAGAAGTTAGTATCTCACTCAACCGTGGGAAATACTTCTTTGTGCTCTGGCACATTGAGGACAGGTGTCAATAACATAAGATTGGCAATTCCCATTACCTGGAGTCTCCATGTTTCACTATAGCACAAGTCTGACACTGCGTTTTGCATTGTCCCTCTAGGATTTGCAGATGTCCCCATTGTGCTCCCCAATATGTCTTTGCAGATGAAGGTATAGAACAAATTGCACAGTGAGGCTGGTGGCCCTGAGCTGGCACTTTTCTCCATAGTAAACCAAGGAGCTGCAAATTATGGACTTTTTATTTTATAAAATGCTTTCAGCAACTAAATTTCCCTTGACAGCACAGCTAAGTCCTACAATCAGTGCAAATCCAGGCTCCTGCCTTCTGGGGGACAACTTGGAGCCATGCAACAGCTGAGAGCACTCTTGAGTCCTCTCAGGTTTTTTACAGTTCTCACCATCACTTGACATAGTTCAAGTACAGGCAGGGACAGTGACATTATTGCTAGTGCAGTAATAATACACTTGAGTATTTCGTGAAGGTTGTGACATGTCTTTCGTAATACATTTTCAAGCTTCCATAAAGACAGCAAAGCCTAAACATGCTTTGTCATTAATGTTGAACCCCATAAACAAAAGATTTATAGAACAAGCAGTACTGTAGCACATAGTTAAATCCCACCAATGTCACATTTGTTGACAGCAACAATGGGGCATATCAGGTCCCTGGAAATGGAAATATTTTCTCTGTGTTGTAAGAGATGCCTGAAGACCAAGAGAAACCTATGTTCCTGAGAACTGGAACTGTAGCAAGGTGATTGCATTATGGCCTCCCAGAGACAACCCAGCCAAACCCTTTGCCCTGCAAATGCTTCCCTACGTTTTTGGTAGTTACCTAATCTTATGGTAAAGGATTATTGCAGTAAATACCTAGTAATCTAGTTAATCTAAATTTAAGAACACTACATGATCAGTGCAAAGTTTTATGTATTGCAAAGTTTGTGGTATGCCCCAAATTCTTCCCTTACTGCTCAAGATCCTTACATTAGCAAGAGACTTAGACCATTACAACATGGATATGATACTCTCAGGCACATGGTGTCACTCTTGGGGATGTTCCTGTGCAGGGCTAAGGGTTGGACTCGATGATCCTTGTGGGTCCCTTCCAACTCAGCAGATTCTGTGATTCTATGATACTTACAACATACCATTCTGTTACTTAACAGGTATGAAAGAAGAACTGTTTACAAGTGGTGAGCTGCCCATCTAGATAACATATTGGCAGTGTTTTAAGTAAAGCACTAGAAACCATCTAAACTTGGAAAATTAGCTGGATTTATGGTGAAGGAATTTTCAAGGGGGAAAAAATTCCTATTGCTGGCATAATTTTTAGATTAGGAGTGAATGTAATTTGCTAGAAAAATATTTCTCATATGCCTTGTGAGACAATGAACAGCAGCTCTTTCATGCCAGTTCTGACATACCTTTACTGAAAGACCAGTAAAGCCAACCAGCATTCTGCATTTTCTCACATAAAATAACTCATTTCTGAAGACTGATATTCTGATTACTAGTGTACTTTAGAAATAATAATGGATAGTTAAAATTGGTTTACCTCTGAGGAGATAAGGACAAAAAAAATTTGCTTTCAATTACATTTCTGCAAGCCAGATTTCACTGTATTTTTTTCCATCCAGAGAAAGGAAGTAAACAAACAAGCAAACAAACACCGGACATGTCACTGAGATGCTGTCCCAGTGGTATCTGATAAAAAGGGAGTTTGAAATTGGCAAACAGAAAACTTGCATAAGAAACATCTGCTAAGATCAACTGTTAGGCCTAATGCTGAAAACAAGACTTTTTGCTTACATTTTATTTCAGAAATGATACTTAAAATGATTGACAGAGAAGTTTCCTGACACAAGGAGGGAAGGAAACCTTTCTAAAATAGTTACTATCTGCCACATAAGTTAATATTAAAAGATTAAGAATATGATTTAGCTATCAGGCCATTACCATAAAAAAATCTAATCCACTGCAGACTGTAAAGAATGGGAGAATGGCATCTTCCTCCAATTCCCAATAATGGTTTCAAAGCATCAATAAATTCTGAAGGAAAAATTCTGTGCTGTACTGATTTGGGACTGCACCTTGTAGCAGTCAGAAATATTTAATATATAAATAATATTTAATGTGTACATATATGGAAACACATGGACATAGGAACACATTCACCTCAATAAAAACTGAGTAACACTCATCACTATAAACTATGAAGAATACTTGAAAAGAGATTGGTTCACTACTGCATATCTCACATCTTATGCCCCATGACATTCTCTCACCTAAGCGTGGGACTCTAATCTTAGGCTGGAATTGGACAGAAGTCTAGACACCTCTGTGGATGCTCAAAATTCTTAAATCTCAACAGCTTTGCTACAGGTTTGTAGTTAATATTTGGACAATCAGGAAGCCTAAATGATTGTGCAGTTGCTCAGAAACAGGGAAGCAGAAAATGGAGATCAGGACATCTCAGCTCTGAGAGAAATGTATTCCTTATTTCACTTTTAGATGTTTTTAAGACTTAGCAAGTCTGTTAACTTACCTGAATCTTATCCACATGCCTGAGAATAATGCAAACTGTACACTGACCTGCACAGGGAAACTGTCCTGACATGAAAAGTGTGCATCACAAGATGCTGAGGAAGGGCGTCTTCTTTCTCTGTCAAGAAGATAAACCAAATTTTGATCATTTGAAGATAAAATTTAAAATAAAAAAGTTAAGGCATTTAAACAATCCCTATTCTGCTTTTCTTTTTTTTTTTTATTTTTTTTTCTTTTTTTTTTTTTTTTTTGAGGGTAGGATCCTTTAAGAATCAACCTTTGCTGATCACCATATCACACTTTCAATTTTGTGTTCATTGTCTAGGAAAGCTATTTCTTAGAAACTATAACATAAATAATGGGTTTATTTGTTATTTCTGTCTTTATTTTCTTATTTTTTAAAAAATAAACATGGAAATAAAGTTCATGGTTTTCCAAGACCAGCATTTTCCATGTCACATTTCAGATAAGAATTAGTTTCTTCTCAAACAAATTACATCACTTCAAAGTGATTTAAAATGCCAGTACAATGCTGAACAACAGCAAAAATAGTACTATAAGATGGTAATTTCATTAGAACCAGAGGGCAATCAGGAGCTAATGTTCAACAGTGTTCTCTTTGGGTACAAGTTTTAGTTACATTTTAGTAGGAAAGCAAACTGTAAAAAATAGAAATCTACATGATTTTCCAAAACCTATAAACTTCAGTTTCGAGCTCATTACTTAAAGCCTTACCTCAGAAACTAAAGCTGAAATGAGCTTCATTCCCCCATGACCAGATAGTGCTCTGAGGTTCCAACCAAGCACAGTAAACTTGGTATAGAGCAATTGCTGTCTGTAAGTCAATGTATGCAATATCTTTCATAGCCTAAAATTCCATTTGGGCTTTTTTCTCTTACACTTATTTGTTCTTATAGTGTTAGCATGTTCCCAGCGGGTTATAGTTGCCACCGAGGCTCAAGGTGATTCCAAGAATCCCAAAACACCTCAATAAAGAAGGGGGTTTCAGACTTTCAAGGGACATGGGGTGGAAGTGTGACCAAAAATAGTCATGACTCAAGCATTCGCAGTGTTACAACTTAAAGGAAGTATTAGTGTGAGTGTCACAAATACCATTTTTTTTAATAGTGGGCATACAGAAGTAAACTCTTTCTATATAACAACTATATCAGGAACACTAAAATGCCTTAGATACTCAGCTAAAGGTTTTCATATATTCTGAATAATGAAAAAATAATAATGAAAAGAAAGTAAATAAACTGCATTTTTTAAACAACTGGAATATAAAAAGAATATTTGCTTTCATAGTCTGGCATTAATGCTTGAAAGCCAAAAGTGTAAGCAATGAAAATATGCCAAGAACAATAAAAAGAATGAAAAGGCAAATTTTGGGGGGAAAAAAAAATGAACCCTGCTTTTCCTTTTAATAAATGAAGTAAGGTTTTTAATATGGTGAAGCATTCCCTCCACAAACTTTTGAGCCAAGTATCCAAGGAAACTATGTAAGAGAAGGACAAAGAAAACAGTTTCTTAATGACTTCTTAATTCATTAACATGCATCAATCATCTGTAAAACATAAAAATAGTTTTGAGACCTCAAATGTGGTAACACCAACCAGTAAGTTGCCTTATGCCAATAGTGTTTCTTTCTCAGTCACCTGAAGAATCTTGGTTTACCTGTAATCTCTCTTTTCCTACTTCCTTCACACATTGTGTTTGGTTATCATACTGAATAAACAGAGCAGAAAACACAAGTCTTACTGTTTCCTTTCCTTTTATAAATTCAGAAATATTTCTCAAGTTTTGTCCTACAGATTTCTGTCCCAAAGCTTCACAGGACTAGGTAGGTATTGCAAGAGGAACTTAATGAACCTGGTTGGAATGGGGTTTTTTATGCCACAGCCTCTGACCTGTTTTCTTTGCAATGTGTGGAAGTTACAATCATCAAAGCAGTTTCAGCAATACCTGCATGACTTTCCAGACCTAATTTCTTCAGGTGGAGGAAATGGTATGTTGTCTTTTAGCAACCACATTTTTTGTACTATGATTAGTTTTATTTGTACAGTGATTACGAATGACACCCTATCTTCCTCATCAAAGAGGGGATGTTTCTTTTCAGGTTCTGTGCTTATCAGTGATAGGCAAAAGTGTGTCAGTCAAATACCCAGAATAAGAGGCTGTGCACATCACTAATGTGAAAGTCTTTTAGAGTAACCTTAAATACAGAAGGGTGGTTTTTATGTTGTAAATCCCTGTGAGTAATTCTATGCTTCTTGCTGACTCTAATTTAGTACTGCTCTTCTTGCTGTAGTCCCACAAGTGTTGATGTTGTGTGAGTGGAAATGCTGCTCACTGGGGATTTCCCAGGGACAGCTACGGTAGCAAACTTTTACAGACCTGTCACGGATCTAAAGCACTGTACAAAGAGAGAGTTCATCTGGCTCCACTGCATTTACAGGAATATAAGAGTAAAGAGGCTCAGTTTCAAGAGTTTTTGTTGTTTACAGGGTGTTTGTACATCTTTCCACCTATTCTTAAAAGTAAGAATGAGAATAAGAAAGATATGTAGTGAATAAGAAAGATATGTAGTGTTTTGCATGGTTATGTAGGTCTTATTTTGTCTGCAGTATCTTATTCTTGCTGAGCACCAAAAAAATAAAATGCAATTAAGCTGCTAATAGAAAGTGGGTAAGAAAGAAGGGGCAATGTGAGTGCCTCTGAAGAAAAGAGTTCTACTCTAGGCTTGTTCCTTTCAGGCAGAGAGCATTAGTGCTTCTTCAGGCCAAGAGCTGAGGTCAAACTGAATTTTATACATTAAAGATTCTGGCTAGGGAAGAAGCAGAGATGAGCTGCCACCACCAGTAGCCAGAGAGGAGCTCTGGGCCATCAGGCAGAGCAGTAGGTATAACTCTTCCCTACTATGCTGGGGCAGAGCCAGACCTACAAGCAGGTCAAGCTAAGATATGGCTCTTTGCTGTTTAGGCCACTTCCTTGGGTACTCTTTTGGCAAATAAACATGACTTTGTTTTGGAGAAACTGTTTTCTGAGTCACTTTAATTAACTACTGTCACAACAGAGATAAAGGGTGTGTATGTGCCAAATCCAGTTAGGCCTGTTGAGTTAACCCTGCTGGTAAGCAGGAAAGTTAAAGCCTTGAGATGTAATCTGAAGTTGGAAGCATGTATGGTTCCCCCAAGAGGGATGAGGTAGCCAGGATCATCTGTTTCCCAGAGGGTGCCTTAATGGGAGACAAAAATAGGTCACCTTTCTGGATGTCCACAACTCCACTAGGGAAAAGAGGAGAGTCCTCTTCCTGTATCCTTTAGGCAGGAGAAGAAAAAAAGTCTCCTCTTCTTAAAGGGTGATAAGTTGAAGAGAAGACATGTGTCTTCTCCTACCACCTGGAAAAGAAGGCAAGAAGAGGTGTTTCTATTCATCTGTCTATCAGTTATTAAAATGACGATCCATTGTGATTACATCATGGATTATTGCTCTAGAAAGAAGCTTTTGCAGGTGTCAGCAGGGCATGTGAAGAGGAATCAGCATAGTGTGAACCAACACACTGTACAATGAGGGTAAGGATAGGTGGCACAAGAAAGCAGGAAGTTTCTGTCTGACTCCACTGCTGCCACCAGGCAGTGGTACAAGAGCTTCCAAGACCTTTGCCATCTCCATGGATATCAGTGACATGCATGAATGCTTGATATCTCTCCCATGGAGGTTGATGTCCCTTTTCAGTGCTTTCATTTACAGAAAGGAGGTGGCTCGTTTTCAGACAGTTTTGTGCCTTCTAAATTCTGTGAGGGCTTTCCTGCTCAATTCCATAGAAAAGTCAGTCCCCTTGTCTGGGACAGAAACTGCATGAAGCTTTTCAGTTCTGTAGACAAACTTGAATTTTGCAATCAAAAGTGGGAGAGACCTAAGTTACTTCTATGGAAAGAGAAGAGGTATGAGGAAAGACACAGGAAACATAGGGCAACTAGAGGAGAACCTCAGAAAGCTACTCCTGTTGTCACAGAAGGTGACATTACTGAATCCCTAGAGCCCCTAATATTTTGTCTTGGACAGCAGCAGTGCTAGCCTGGCTTTCAGGCCTCTGTGCCAGGCACAGCACCCCATCAGTCTGCAAATGTAACAGCCTCATTTGCCTTTGCCTCAAACCAGTCTGACCCTCTTTTACCTCAGCACCTGTCAGCATGTGTTCGGTCCTACTGATTTTTTATTTTTTTTAAGAAAAATGTGATTCTCCCAGAAGAATAGGATTTCAGAAATTGGGGCTCTTACAAGAGGCTAATAGTATGACATTTGCAACAAAGCCTAATGGGTTGGCAATTACACTTGACTATAGACTTAATCCTATGCAGATGGCTTCTAATGGGCTCAACAAGTGATTTTCTTTGATACGGATTTTGGGAGGGGTTAAAACTTTTTGTTTGCAAAATGACATTATTTATAAATTATTAGTGTCGTTAATTGTCTCTGAACAGCCATATGTAACTATACCCAAGCATCAGTCTCTAATTGTTCAAGCCTATGCTTCTGCAAATTTGTGTTGTTTTGCTATTTGAGCTTTGTCTTTATTTGGCTGAAACTTGTTGTGACTGGAACGGTTATTCTGGGGCTGTACACAAGCCAAAATATGGAGGCTTGATTCCAGCTGGGAACTATAACTGATATTATTATCTACAATGCAAATAACTATAACTCAGTTTACTTCCTCTTTAGTAGGTTTTTCTTGGCAGGATGATTTTACTCTTACTGTTGAATTATTCATTTTCTCCCCACTTAAAATATGCAGCCCATTTTTTTATTCCACTAACATGGCATTCTATTCAAGAGTTTAGCCAAATAAGGCCCACTTCATATACATTTTGAACCTGTATAAAGCACCTCTCCTCCTCATTGGGACCTGCATAATATCAAAAAATTGCTCTGTCAAATTTTGTAAACAGATAGCAAATTATGTATTAACAAATCAGTTAATCATATGAAGATCGCAAATTTGGTATAATTTGCAGTGAACCTACTGCAATCTGGATGAAAACAAACCATAAGTGAAGTATGAACAAGTAATAAATCTACTTGCTAGGAATAAACAAACTTGAGGTAAACAGACTACAAATTAGGCCAAAAAGAGGAGCACACTCTGAGTTACAGACTGCATACTAGCAGGAAGATGATGTGCTCACCTACAAGTTTGCCAGAGCACGTGCCTCAGCAGTGCTTCATCACCACTCACAGAGTTCAGAAACTGGGTTGCAGACTGTTCCTGCAGGGTGAGCTTCATTCCTCTCGGTGCAGACAGACAGCATTGCCATTTCTGTACAGAGACATGCTCTCACTCTTTGGGAAGGGAAATGTTCTCAAGAAAAGCAACAATTGGTAATGCTATAAAAATTTCTTCTCTGAGTGATACTGCCTTCATCAAATCTGGTAAAATTTATTGGAAACCAACTAGGTTTTATATTAATTGACAGTATCTCCTCAGCTAATGTCACTGGGTAATAGCTGGTCTCTCCACGGAGTAGGAGGTGACCTCAATACAGTGTTGCAAATGCCTGTAAAACACTTTCTGCATCCATGGGCTCAGTTTTATCTGTAGGAATCTGCCTGAATGTAGGGCATTTGCCTGCAATTTTATTTCCAGTGAAACAGAAATAAAAGTCTATCATTTTCTTAGATTGCTTACAGACAGCTTGGGGTAGGAGAAATGAGGGATATTTTCCTGTCTCTTTTTGTTTCCAGTTGCTAAATCATCCAGTTAAAAGCTGCATTTATATTATAGTACATACTACATTACATTATATTACATTCATATATTAACAGCTAAAATGTATCTCTAACTCTTCACAGGGAAGCCAACACTCTTCTAGTCATAGGGATGTTGCATGATTGAAAACTAATTGGACTGCCACACTAAAGAAAGGAGGAAGCATTCAGGGAGACAGTGCCCTGCAGAGAGACCTTGACAAATTAGAGGACTGGGACAACCGACCATAACCAACCATAAGAAATTCAAGAGAAACTGCTGGATTCTGTACCTGGGATGGGGCAACCCTGGATATTCGTACACACTGGGGAATGAGATGCTGGGAAGCAGTGCCTTGGAAAGGGACCTGGGAGTCCTGGTCAATGGCAAATTGAATATGAGTAAGCAGTGCTCTGGCAGCCAGGAGGGCAAACTGTGTCCTGGGGGGCATCAGGCAGAGCATCGCCACCTGGTCAAGGGAGGGGATTGTCCCGTTCTGCTCTGCACTGAGGCAGCCCCACCTTAAATATTGTGTGTAGTTTTGAGTGCCACAATATAAGAAAGATATTAAGCCATCAGAGAGCATCCAAAAGAGGACAAAAAAGATGGTGAAGGGCCTTGAGGGGAAGTCGTATGAGGAGCAGCTGAGGGCACTTGGTTTGTTCAGCCTGGAGAAGAGGACACTGAGGGGAGACCTCATTGCAGCTATAACTTTCTTGTGAAGGGAAAACAAGGGCCAGGCACTGATCTCTTCTCTATGATGACCAGTGACAGAACCGAAGAGAATGGCCTGAAATTGTGTCAGGGGAGGTTTAGGCTGGATAATAAAAAATGGTTCTTCAGCCAGAAGGTGGTTGGGCACTGAACAGGTTTCCCAGGGAAATGGTCACAGCACCAAGCCTGACAGAGTTCATGGAGCATTTGGGTGATACTCTTGAGCATATGGTGTGACTCTTGGGGATGTTCCTGTGCAGGGCTAAGAGTTGGACTCAATGATCCTTTGGGGTCCCTTCCAACTCAGCAGATTCTGTGATTTTGTGACCTGAGAGAACACATGAACAGCACTTCAGTGGAAATCCCTGCCATCAACAAAAGTAGAGGTTGAAGGAAAATTTGGCAGGATATCTTTGGTACTTTCCTTCACTGTAAGCTCCTTACATTCCAGAAAGGCTGTTTGCAATGCTCCTGTCTCATAGAGACCATCTCCAGCTTTTTGTGTCCCAGAGTACCCAAGAGATCAAATATCACTATTGCTCTTTTTTCAGAACCTCCCAATATTTCCCAAGTCGGATATTCAGCCTTGCAGTCCTTTTTTTAAAAATTTTCCTCCCATATACAATCCTGCTATCTCCAAAACTCTACTCTTAACTCTCTTCTCCAAACCACCCAGGCCTAAGTTCACTATGGACACCATATATGCTACTTCATTCTCCTTGCTCCCCTAATATATTCCTACTTTTTAGCTCACCATCTCCTGCTTCAGTTCTGCTTTTTCTCCAGCCTGCTGTCCCCAGTCCTGCCTCAAATCGCCTTCTATTCACAACCCCTTCACCCCTCACAACTTTGGGCATTCCTATTTCTCTCAATTCCCAGGTCCTTCTGTTCTGTTATAAAACTCCCAGATGGATCTTCTACCTTTTGGAGTATGTGAACGAGGTGTTCCATCTTCAATCTGCTTTATTACTCCTAGCCTCTGGGACTTTCTCCTACCTCCTATCTATCTGACAACAGCCTGATACTCCCAAACTTGCTTTGCCTGAGTAAGACTGTCAAGAAACAATAAAAAAAACCAGCAGGCAGGGACTCAAATATTAATTGTTAACTCCAATGGGACATAAAGGATAGAAAAGGAGGTTCTGTCTGAGAACAAACTACTATGTGATAGCCACAGGAATGTGAAGACAGTGGCTCATTTCATCATGAAGTCTGTCTGTTGAAGCAAAGTAGGGCCCCTGAGGTGTATGCTTCAGGGAAAGAAAACAGCTGAAGAAAGTACCTCCTGGTTACATAGCAATATGTATTAGTTTATGGAATACTGGCAAGTCAGAAGCTACACTCTGGTTTCTTTGGGCAATGCCATCTCTAAAAGGAGTAATGGTTTGCTTCTGCATTTCTTTTCGTGTTGTGCTAAGACATCCTTGCCCATGAAAGCCTTCTCCTGTGCTGGACAACAGGAGATATATGCAAGGTAAGAAAGGGAAAGGCTCTAAGGACTTTCCTTCCTCTGCCATTCACGTCATAAGGGCCATGCCTTCCTTGAGCCCTTTTGCTTTCACTGGGCAGCCCAAAGAATTAATGCTCAAGTTACTCTTTTGGTGGCTGACCCTGAGGATTCCATTTGCAAGTTTCCCTCTTTTCTTGGCCAGAACAGTTTTCCTCATTCCTTTTTCTTCATAAACTGACTTGTCCTGCCAAGTGCTGGACATTTGTGGGCAATGAAAGTTGAGGACCCTGACAACATACCCAGAACATCTTGCTGACAGCTTTGCTAAGACAAAGATGTTGCTAACATTACTGAGTTGGTGGTGCCACATTCTAAGACAAACAAGTGCTCACCCTGTTAGGTTTTAAGTCTTACAGGATCATTAAGCCCAGCTATTAGAGCATCTAATACTATATATTAGAATATATTTCTCCTGTGAAGACACCAGCTGGATCTCTTTCTTTGTAGCAGTGTGAGTGCTGATCAGGCCTGCCACAGTGCTAGAAAGCAATAGGTGAGCATTTCAGCAGTTTGCAGGTGAGATCAAGGTTCAGAAGGTCTTCATGGGATGCATCTAGAAGTGAATAAATGTTCATCCTCAATTTCCTTGTCTAAATTCTGTCACATGAACTACCATAGCTCTCCCATGGATCCATCGTCATTCCTGACAATCTTTAGTTAATGAAACTGTTAAGATTAATCTTCTGTAACTAATCATTTCAATGAATAATGAGGCGATTGTACTACTGAAAAATACCAGGGCACCTGGAACTGGCAGAATATTTTGAAGCAGATTTTTAAACTTTACTAGAGCCCATTGGCCAGGAAGAAACAGTCAAAAGACAAAGCACCTTAGAGAAATCAAATACTTGTCTCCACTGGGAGTGTTATGCGTCATCCCAGTCTCATTTCATCTTACTTCCGAAGGAACGTTTTGAGAGTGGAAAAAGGCATTAAAAGTTTGGGGTGGTATGAGATAACAGAACAGATGCTGGGACAGAACAGCACTTTTTAGTACAAATGCCGTGCTTCCCTCATGATAATCTTGATAATCATGATAATGGTGTTTGAGCACCATTAGACCATGAAGATTTCATACCCTGTGTGAACATAGCAGTCTACATTAACTACCTATGAGCAAATTGCATCTCACTTGTACTTAAACACTAAATAAAAAATGCACCAAAGGAAGCAATTCAAGCATATTGAAAAACAGTTTAGAGTGAGAACCGCCTAACCCTCAGAAATGAGAGCCAGGAGGGAGAAACACTTTCTTTTTACAAGGGTTTTAGCTGGAAAGGCAGAAGCAGTGAGCATTCTTCCTCTAGCAATCATTTCAGCTCTAGTCTTTCGGCCTTGACCTCAGAATAAAGGGCAATGAAAGGAAAAATAAGCCAATCTATTTCTCCATTGGTAAATGACTTACTCATTAATGTTATAATGAAAATATCTGAGATTATTTACAAGGAACCAGCACAACAGATTAGAGTTTAAAAAAACCAAGCAGATTCCGTTTTCTAGAAGAAGCACAGTTTTGTGGCATTTGACCAACATTTTCAAGATTAGGTGCATGATGGTAAGCACTTAATACCAGGGGTCTGGTTTTCAGAGTTGCTGATTGTTACACAAATCTCAGCTATTGTCTGTAGTTTGCTGTGCTTCTTGCCATTCCTGGAAATCAGACTTCTTAGTTGCGTATGTTGACATTGACTGTGGGTCTCTGACCCAAGGTACTTGAGTCTGAGGGGGAATTTTTTATGACTTCACACCTGAGAAATCCAAGAATGGAACCAGGTGTACCTTTCCCCTTCACCGGTACGTTTATTCCTGTTTTAGTTTGGAATTATTATGTGAATTCTCTCCCCTGCCATTAACTGCCCATGCCAGTAGTTAACAAAGAGAGTAGTTGA
>JAWWEV010000115.1:55575744-55600948 GCA_035583235.1 Hafferia zeledoni | reverse complement strand
GCGTGATTATTGAGGAGGAAGCCCCCTCCTCCTCTTGTGAGTAAACATCTTGGTTTTTCCCCTCAAACCAAGACAATTCCCTACCCTTGCTAGTTTGCTTCCCAGGCTTATTGAAAATGTACCTGCAGTTCTGCAGTTAATGGAATGCAAGAAGGTGCCACAAACCTACCAAGGGCTGCAGCCATCTAAAACACATGCCACGTGACTGCTTGTGTACTCAGAGCTGCTTTGCTAAGGCAAATAGTAGTCTATTGTAATTAACAGTGGGTTTAGGGGAATGTTTCTGCAAAATTCTGAAATTGACTGCAGTTAGCAGTTTCAGACTGAAATGATGATTAACATGTGGGTTCTTGTCTCGCACAGCAGGCAGTATGATCTACTATCACTTGCTTTCATTCCATTCTCATATAGAAAAACAGGGCTCGGGTGCTCAGAAATATCCATTGTAATATACTCTTGGGACTTCATGCCGCAGAAAGTGTCACAAAATTGATATGAAATAAAATGGCAGAGAGTTAAAAAAAAATCAATAAATTAAGTTTCTCAGTCAAATAAATATTTCCTCGATTGAGCAGTTAACAAATGCAATCATAAGAAAGCCTTCATGAGACAGCTATCCCATAAGGAATTTTCCTCTACCTTGGGATTCCAGTCTTTTTCAACACTGAATATCCACAAGACGATGTTAAGATTTCCATAACTGGTTTGAACTTTTGCAGAGCACTGTGTTATTTGTGTTCATGTGAGGGCTTTTGTGAAGAAACCAATCCAGCTGAGGGAAGTTCAATGCTGTTACTGTAGCATAAGAGACTAGTCAAACAAACAAACAAATAAATAAATAAACAATCCAAAAGAATAAAATGTTGCAAGTATAAAGCACTCTGTAAACATCTTTTAACCCTCAGATTAAACTGTGCCAGTTTCCCCACCCAGGTTCATAAACCAGGCAGTCCAAGGCCACACAACAAGTCAATGGCTGAGCCAAAACAGACTTCTGATGCTTGAATTCCAGTCCTGAAGTTCAATGTTTCTCTCTTTTTCTATACTTCACCTTTCCTTCCACATTGTGACTACTACTCAAATCCCTCCTTTTATTGAAGAATAAGGAAATAAAGGCTATTGAAGCATTTTGACACCAGTGCCTTGCAAGTCAAGTCCTGGGCTGCCCAGGAGCTTTGCAGAACTCAGTGTTTTAAAGTTTTGCAGTCTCCATAGTTCAAAACAGCAAACATCAGGTGTTAGTTTCTATTGCCATAGCCCATACTGGCATGTAAATTCATATAAATTCCAGCCCCTTAGCAACAATTTTGTCTTTAAACTTTCTGGGAGACAAGCAATATTTGGAAGAACAGACTTCCAAGAACACAAGTAAGCAGTAAAACATAAAGCTGCCAGAAGGGCAGATACAGTATTTCCCAAATTGGAGAGATGTTTAGGTCCACAGTCGTGCTGTTATCTTCAAAGACCAAGTCACTTGATTGTTTCTATTCCTTCATCATAGCAACAGCTTCCTTTCCTCTCAGTCCAGCAGTGACATCTTGCATCCTGCCTGTCCATTCCTGCCTTTAGTGTTCTGCTGCTGAGGAATTCTGCTTTCCCAATTGATTGCCAGCCAAGACTGCCCAGATGCAAGGGAGGTTGATTCAAGCTTTTGGATAAACAGTCTTAAATTCCTGCATACCTGAATCTGAGCCAGATTCCTGCAGTAGCATTGCTCACTAGAGCTGGCTACCATCTCTAGATCCCAAACAGCATCTGAACTAAACTCTCTTGAAAGGATATCAGTGTTGAGATACACCATGATTCCAAATAGTGGCAAGAAGTTTCCAGCTTTGAGTCTTTGGTAACAAATAATGCTGTACACTTCTCATCAGTATTTATAATACAGACTTTTTGTTTAATATACTTTGTTCTATTTCATGCATCAATGGCACATATTTTGATAAATGAAAAGCATTAATGTGCTGCTTTTTGTTGAAGTAGATGGTATATCTAGTTTCAGTGTAGCCTGACTCCTTTCAAAGGCTCCTTTAACTCTAACCACAGATGCAGACAAATAAAGAGGATGATTGATTTTGTTGTATTTGTAAGGGACCACAAGCTCTATCAGGTCCCTAGCATATTTGCTGCATTTACTTTCTCCAGTGTTCTTTCATCTTTTTCCTCAAAGTGTTTATACAAAGTGCACTTACTGCACATCTCATGTACCATAGGGGAAATCTGTTTTCATTCCTTCTATGGTCTCAAGCTAGAAAAACCTTTTCAACATCTGCCTGTCCCATAGACATAAGTAGGACATGTTTTCTAGAGGAAACTTTTTTACAGAGCAGAGAAGGCACTGTGCTTAATGTGATCAGTTTTGAAGAAGCACAACACAAGAAAACCATCCAGAGCTTTTCATTCCCCTGTACTCGGCACTGGTGAAGCCACACCTCAAAACCTTTGTTCAGTTTTGGGCCCAGAAGAAAGACATGGAGGAACTGGAACATGTCCAGAGAAAAGCAACAAAGCTAGTGAAGGGTCTAGAACATAAGTGTTTTGAGGGTCTAGAACATAAGTCTTTTGGGGTTGTGTAGCCTGGAGAAAAGGAGGATCAGGGGAGACCTTATCATTCTCTACAACTACCAAGTAAAAAGTGACCAGACCAGAGGAAATGACCTCAAGTTGTGGCGGGGAAGATTTTGGTTGGATATTAGGAAAAAAATCTTCATGAAAAGGGTGATCAGGCATTGGAAAAGGCTTCCCAGGGAAGTTATTGAATTGACATCTCTGGAAGTGTTAGAAAGCATGTGAATGTGGCACTTGGAGATATGGTTTAGTAGTGGGTTAATAGTTTGACTCAATGGTCTTGTCTAACCGTGATTCTGTGTTTTATGAAAGTGGTGTGGCCAATGCAGGAGGCTGGAAGTGAGCATTTAGTCAGAGCTGGGCTTGTCTAAAGATTTTTGAAAGACTTGCAAGTGAAAGGCAATGCAAGGCAAGTGTGCTGGCAGAACCTTCTTCTGTAACATTTGCTCTAGTCAGTCAGGAATTTTACTTTGCATTTCAAAAGAGACTGTTCAGAGATGTGAGTTTCAAAAGCCATTGGAGCTGGTAGTCATAAGTCAGTAAAATGAAGACTTGGTGTTATCATCAGAGTTGTTGTATCTTCTGCTGCTCTCCTGAAGATTTTTTAACCTCACTTTAAAAATTCAAGACCTTTGTGGCACTGTAGTGTGGCAGTTGACTGAGTGGGGTATGAGAATGGCATCTTTGAGTCTGTTTAAATGCAGACAGATTGTGAGGTTTTTCAAAAATCCTTTGTGCTTCTTTTCCTCTTGCTTCCATTTGCCTGTGAGTAAAGTAATTGATGATTAGCAACTTGATGATTATTAGAATACATTTATCTGAGGCTTTGAAAGATATGGTGGTGACCTACCCTACAGGAGCACAAACTGGACTTAGACATGCACATTTATCTCGTATGGAAAATTTATGCACCCACATCACTGCTGTAGCTTTATCAGTTCCTGGAGTTAAAGCTAAAGCAAGTCTTTTGGACAGCATGAGATTTAAACTCTTTGTTTTTGTTTTTGTTTTTTTTGGGGGGGGGTTATGTATTTATTCTTAAATAATATTTTTATTATGTATTGGAGATAATTTAGTTCAAATTAAAAACTCTTCAAGAGTGGAATGAGACAGGAGTCACTTCCAGTGTTAATGCTGAAAGAGCACTGGCAACCAGAAGTCCATTTAATAAGAAAAATGGAAACTTTACACAGTTTAAGATATCTTCTTATCATCTGCTGCTGAACGACCAGCAAAAGCAAGGGAAGTGACTCACTGTCATTGAAACTAAATGGAGGATTCATGCATGTGTTAATACTTTGTTCAGCTATGAGAAGTGTTTAGCAAAAAATTATTCAGGAAAAGTTGTTTCCTGACTGAAATTGGCCTTTTGCATTCAAAATGTCCTAAGAATCCTAACAGATTCCACCTGTATGCAGAAGAAAGAGTTGAGATCGGTTGCTGAAAATTTAATGTGTTGCTATCAATCTACTGAAGAAGGTTGTTCAAAATTATAGCTCTGAAAATGAAAGAAAATGTCATAAAATCCCAGTAGTTTCCTTGCCTGGGCTGTGCATACAATTCTTCAAAAAGGTCATATCCAAGCTCTGTAGAACACAGAAATGAGGAATATTTTCTCAGGTAACTATGAGGAATTAAAAAAAATATTACCAGCAAATCTTCAGCATTTCATGCATCAGGTATGTCTCAGACTATGTCAAAACAATTCAGACTCTTCCTGAAATAATACAGGATATAACATCTAAATTTTATTTCAATTTTAACATAGGCTTTTACTGCCTTTGCATGAAAGTACTGGCTTGCATTGAAGTCAGCTGAAATGCAAGATGTCATGAGCATTTTCAGCAGTGCAGCACAGGCACTCAAGCTGTAAGAAAGGCACTGGTGGCCAAAACAAGCACAAGAGACACAGTTCTAAAGGTATCACAGGTACTCAGGTGTCCAGGGCCTCTCCTGCCCTAGAGAAACCATGTCAGTGTTCTACCAGCCCAGCTGAAAGCCATCCTGGGCCCATGGATTAAAGAGCTTCCATCAGTTGTTGGGGAAGCAGGATTCAGCACAATTCACCATAGAATTTTAAAGGGGTAGAAAGTGATTAACATTAAAAATGATTAATCTTAGCATAAGCTCATGACATACTCAGACACCAGCTGGATGCAGCCATCTGCATGGAGGCTGGCAACAGCTGCACCCACAGCCTCTCAGAGGTCTGTCAGAGCACACAGAGGAGCTTGCAAAAATCAGGAGTGTATGCTGAAGTGCTTCTTTCCTTTGCTATGTCTCTAGGGGAGAAAGAAATTTATTGTACTTTGGAAGGGAAGGAAGGATGCTAAGCATCTCACACCCTAAGTTTTGAAAAAAAAAAAAAAAAAAAAAAAAAAAAAAAAAAAAAAAAAAAACAACAACAGTAAAACTCAAAAAAATCCCAAACAAAACCAACCGGGGGGACTTTATAAAACACCTGTGGGTAACTCCTGGAAGACTTCTGTAGGCTCACATCCATCTTCCGAAAAACTCAGATTAGTAACCATGAGCTGGAGGATGTTTTTTGTTGTTCTTCTGTTAAATTTATTCTTTAAGTCACGCACCTGAAAATTACATATATCAGGATGCAATAAGAATTCTGGGTATCTCTTTGTCCCCCCATCTCTCTGAGGAAATTACAATGTCTGATTTTGCTTCTGGTTTCCAAGTGGACTAATTTAAATGAATCATTGAACACAGAGTTTTATAGCCCTAACCTCATATTCATCGAAGTACCTCATCAAGCTCCATGGACTTTGGTCTCAATCGTAGATTTATTTAATATGGATGAGAGTGAGTTTTATTCCTTGTCTCCAATAAGAGCCATTCATCAACAATGGGTCCAAAACCTCACACTCTAGACATGTTCTTTGCCCTCAAACTTTTATCTATCACAGTAATATTAGCCATGTAAATAAGTCATATTTCCAAGCAAATGGTATCAATACTCCAGTGAGAACAGACTGATACAATTTCCAAATGAACTGGCCCCTTGTTTTGAGCATAAAAACTCTTCTTGTGTTTTAGGAATTTAAAATAAAAAAGGTCATCCTCTCCACTGCCTTGCCCCTCTGCAGGTAAATACTACTGGCACATACTTGTACAATGGGTAAATACTACTGGCACATACTTGTACAATGGGTGCATGTTTGCTGTAAGAACAGTTGCAGAAATTCCTTACTTTCCTCTCAAGGACACTACTGGAGGGCCAACACAGACACCCAGGGCACCTATGCAGCCTCCACAGAAGATGTCAAAGACTCAGAGAGAAGTAGCCTCAGCTGAG
This sequence comes from Hafferia zeledoni, assembly GCA_035583235.1. Taxonomy (NCBI): domain Eukaryota; kingdom Metazoa; phylum Chordata; class Aves; order Passeriformes; family Thamnophilidae; genus Hafferia; species Hafferia zeledoni. Next base: position 55,595,070 of record JAWWEV010000115.1, on the reverse strand, counting down.
GTGTAATGGCATAGCCTACTCTCTGTATGAGAGGTTGAACTAGGGAGAATCACAGATCCCTTCTGACCCTTTAAGACTTGGTGGTTTTGCAGTATTAATTTCAGCTTTTTCTCAAGCATGTCCTTCGCAGCTGTGCAAGGTGACCATCACAATGACAGCCTCATGCAACAGTAATGTTTAGAGATGGGGAAAGTGTCATTCTTGCAGTCTAAAGACAGAAGGGTAAGACATGAAATGAACTCTTCCTTTCTTTCCAGCTTCAGCTTTTAAAATGGATTTGTTTCCCCCAAAGGAGAAGAAAAATCTGAAAGTGAGTCATGGCCAAATTCTTCCTAGTCTCCTTCTGCCCTAACTTCCTAAATAACTTCCTAAGAAGAAAAACAATGAAATGCTTTCTTGGCAAGCTCTTCTCATCATTTTCCTCAAGCAGTACATGTACCCACAATGACTCTTCCTCCTTTCAGCTGGAGATCCTAAATATTCTAGATTGTTATATGACAGGAAATAAGGCAGCAAATCATGACTCTGACAAGTGACCAGGAGTACTCTTTGTCTTCATATGTTTCTCTGTCCTTGTTCAGAAGAGATGTGGCTGAGCAGACCCCACATGACAAGCATCCCTGCGTACCGCAAGGAGACTCTGCTCTCAAACAAGTGGGATCATCTGTTTTAAACAGCACTTATATTTTTAAATTCCTCTCTGTAGTATTTTTCAATCAAGCTATTTTCATGAGGCTTCTTTTACTTTCTTTGACAGTCAATAAAGTTCTTTGCATAAGCAAACTGTCTCATACATAGAGACAATGTTTTTCAAATGGGTTAACCCAAATTAAGTTTTCAATTCACAGTAAGACATTTAAGAAAACCACCCTGTTTTCTGAAAAGCTCTCAGGAACTTAAGCCATATAGGACAAAATAAATTAATAAACAAGGGCTTTTTATTTAAGTGCTCCATTTTCAGAATTTGAGTGCTTAAGTTTAGGCTTGTATTTTTCCTTAAATTAAAAGAAATCTTAAGTGTCAAGGGATGTTGCACACTGGCTAATATAAAACTGTCCAGATCAATCTATGCTGCTGTACCATAATACAACACACTTTAGCAATCTCATGGTTTTTCTTTGTTAAAAGCTATCTATATCTAAAATACAAATATTAATCCAATAAGCTCTTTGCTTTTATAAAATACCACAAATCATTCTCCTGTATTAGTACAAGCCAAATTTTGCTGTCTATAGTAGAAGTTCTGTTTCATAAAAAGCTGCTATCCCCATGAACACTACAAGTACAGCTGACCCAATGGGGGGCTGCAGTGGTTAGAAATGGTGAGCCCTGCATGTGCTCTGGCCACTGCATTGTCTCACCACCTGACAGTCAGGTAATTCAAGCCCCCCTGTTTTATTCCTCTCTTTCTACAGAGGAACCCTTACTCTAGATTTATGTGTCAGAGAGGAGCTTCACTGATTGCCATGCAACTCTGAAAAGGGGGATTTCACTCACCTGCAACTATTAGATCAAGTTCTCTGCTAAGATCAAAGGTGTCTGGCTGATGCAAAGCCGTTTCCTTGAAGAACAGAATTTAATTTGGCCAAATAGAATTCAAAAGCGTTGGGGGTCCTTGAAGGGCCAGTAGCTTTGTTCAGTAATGCAAAGATTTGAGAAACACATGCCACAATGCATACCCCACCACCTGCTCAGTGCCTGCAGGCTGGTGGCAGAGCAGGCAGGTGGGATTTATACAGTAACACAGCTGCTTCCAGAAAGTGAGCCCAGAGCCTTACTCAGAAATTATTCAGCCCTTTCCAGCACAGCCATCAGCAGGTATAGAAACACCGTCCCTCTTGAGGAGTCTCTGTGGGAGGCAGTCCTCAGCAGAGGGGAGAGCAGGCAGCAAGAGGCAGCAAATCCCTGAGCAAGCTACTCTTTCCAGAGTCCATCAGCGAAGCCAACTGTTGACATGACTGAAAGAGGTCTTGTGCCAAGCATACAGCTCTCGATTGCTGAACTGCATCAAAACAGGGAAACAGGGGTCCTAAGGATATAAGTATTAAAAATCAACATTAGCAACCAATTAAGTCCTTTTTTTCTTTTTTTTTCTTTTTTTTTTTTTTCTTTTTTTCCCCTGAAGAGATGAAAAGAAAATAACATGTCTTGCTAATTTTAGAGTGGATCTAAACTTAAAGCTCACATCACAGGAACAGGTTTCAATGAGGACATAGTGTCCTGCCACACATTAATGTATTCAATAAATCCACATGCACAGCTATCTCTGGTTGTTACTTTATTACTTCAGGCTGGGATCTGCCTTTGCAGTTAAGATAGTACTTCTAACTCTTTTCTCTCTGGAAATTACTCCATATTAAAAATATTTGAAAAGTTATAAATGCAATCAGCAGACTTATAACAACAACAAAAATAAAGAGAAAGAATAAATAAAGTTCTCTTTTTCGACTGAAGGAAGTTGTCCAGGATTTTTCTCAATGAAGAAAAGGGAGGCAGATTAGCAGTACATAAGGATGCTGATAGCAAATTTATTATGGACCAGTGTCACAGTGTGTTGCTGTCCTCCTCATCCTTCTTCCTCTAGCCTGACTCAACAAGGGCAGCTGCTAATCCTTCCATTTTTAGAACAATGCAGACCTTTCTCTGTTCACTAATCCATCACCACATCAGCAGCATCAGCTGATGTGCGGCCCTTTCTCCTACAACTGCAGACCCCAGTAGTTTCTGCCAGCATGCCTGATCCTGTATGCATCTCCTGCCTAAAATTCAGTGCCTTGAAAGGTTTGTGGAGAAAGCAAAACACTGCCCCTCGAATGGTGCCTCATGAGAACTTAGGTAGCCTGAATTTGAGTTTGGTTTTTTTTTGTTTTTTTAAAAAAAAGGCAGTTTAGTCGAATGGAGCTCAGATTTACAGGACAAAGGGGTAGAAAAAAAACCCTACTAAACACTGTCATTAATCTCACTGCAGTGGTGGAAAGAAATTTCATTTGTGTTCCTAGGGAGGGTCTTTCCTTTATGATCCAGCAAATGCTGGATGCTACAAGGCCATTTGAACTTGTGCCAAATTCAATAGAGACCAACAGCAGTGGAAAACAAAGTCACTTAATTCTACAATTAACTAAAATTCTACTATAAATTGTAGGGATATACCCTACAATTAAATCCACAGCTTTGGCACTTAGACTCCATACAAATTTGAATCCACCTAAATTTTTTATTGTCAATAACATGCAAAGAAGGAACAGCTGTACAGTCCAGCAAAAATAGGAAGGTTTTTTTTTCTTCATTCATCTTAAGACTCTTTTGTATCATTTTTGTGACACAGAGGGCTGAATACTGATATAAATATGCAAGAAAGGACAACCTAATGAATCTGAAGAAGGTACACAACATAAGTGCATGTAACAGTATAATATAAAAAGCACAGATAAAGCACTGGTTTAAAACAAAACAAAAAAAAAATCTCCACCTGATGGAAGAAGATTTATATACCAGACCTCGCACCCATTTGTTTGGTCCTGAGAAATTGTGGGACACCGTGAACTAGCTGTTATATAATGCAGGGCATAAAAGATGGCACATAATTCACTCAGACATCACTTTAAAAGCACTTGAATTTTGAAATCCTCTGTGATATCAATAACATAAGAGGCATTTAACCTTTAAAAAGAATGAAATGTACATTTAAAATTAAATTTACTTTTATTCAGATGTAATAGCTTCTGTCCTACATCCAGAATATAGATTGTTCCTCCCTCACTTATCTCACTTTCCCCCAAGGAGAAGGTGAGCAGCTCTTGAGGCAGAAAATGTCTTCTCCTGTGCTTACAAACAGCTTGCTCAGAAGCAGTAGGACTAAGGCTGCTGCTGCACACATGCAAAGACATGGGCTGTAGACACATCCCTGCACTACACGATGTAGTGCAAGGCAATAGGAAGCCACTTCTGCATCTTCTGCAACCCCCAGAGTAGATGGTCTCAAAAGGGGGACATAACTTCTGCTACTGATAAGGAGGATTACTCAGCTTCAGGGACAGCGTACTGGATATTCCTGCAAGTTGACTTGCCCTATAGTGTGTACCAAAGGGCTTTTATTATCACTACAAACAAAAACAACCCTACCAGGAAAGTTTGCAAAAGCGCCTGAGAGTTGAATTGTATCAGCTCTGAGGTGGGACACAGTAGCAAGAGTTAGAAACAAAACTATCTCAGCAGGCAACTTAATCATGTAATTGGTGTCTGCTTCAGAGCAGAGTTGCTACAAATTTCACCCACCTGAGTAGCAGAGTCAGAATTTCTACTTGAGTTCAGCTTTCTCAAGTAAGCCAAAAAGAGGAGTCCAGAGGATGCAGACATAAAAAATTCTGGCTCTTGCTTTGGAAGAAACAGGGAACAAAATTACATTACCTGAGGAACTTTCTATAGCATGATTTTGACCAGGCAGGCATATTCAGCTATTGGCAATAGAGAGCACTACCTCATTACCTTAGAACAAAAGTACTCCTAGCACAATTACACCTTCACAGTTCAGCTTGCTGTGTTAACAAGTGAAAAATAAGAAATAACTCACTGAGAAAGTGCTATAGAAGGTCATAACAATAATGTAGATGCTGATGTAGTACAGCAGGTGTTTGCAAATGTGTCATTATACCTACAAGCATGGTACTGTCTATTGAGGAGTTCATGCAGTAGAGTTTGCCCCAATATCCTCAAGGTATGTAGAAACTAAACAATGCAGGACCTTATCTCCTTGTCAGGTCAGATGACCTGTATGACAGAAAATACCATGCTGTTCCCCAATCTGCAGTGTGAGGGAGGAGGAGGAGGGCGGCTACACACCAGGCCTTGCCCTGTGACTTCAGGGAAAGATGCCCAGCACACACCAGACTCAGAAGGTCAGTAGCAGGCACGAGGCTCACAGGCTGAGAATCAGATTAAAATCGGTTTGCTAAAAGCCTCTTCAGATAATCTTGCACAGCCTGGTACCGATGGGCAGTAGAGAGAGAACTTCTCAGTGACCCCATGGGATGACATCCATCTCTGGTACAGGCAAATGAGCTCAGTACTAGAGTTGTTATGCAGGGAAAGCAAAGGCAGTCCTGGACAGACATATTAAATACAAAATGGCTTTCTCAAGTCTCCTTTGAAAAAAGTTTCATTGTTCTTTCATGAGGAGGGAAAAAAATAGAGAGAGAAAAAGGTTTTCTCACTAGTGTAGAGCATTCTGCATCTGAAAAGCCTCCTTCACTGCTGGCAAATACATATTATGCCTCCACAAATGGAGACATTTCCCCAAAACCCAAAGGCAAGCAAAGTATGCCTCTTCTAGCCGACAAGGAGATAAAGTATGCATGGGTTAAGGACTTAAAATTGATCAGCATTTTTTAAAGGAAACATAAGTGTTTAACGTGAGCTTTATTTAAATAAGAAACAAAAGCAAGATTAAACCTGAAATTAAATTCAGTGACACAAAAGAACTGAGGCTGGGCTGTGATACCCAAACATAAACAATGTGATTCTCAACAATACACTGATTCATGTTTCCTTTCTGGAAAAAAATCTTTCTTTTTTACAATCAGCATTCGTAGGAACAGTAAAGAACATTTGTCACTTTTCTCTTTCCCCTACTCCCTTCCCACCCAGTTATGTGCTTATAAAGAGAAAGTGATTACAGCAAATTCAATGTCCAGACACTTGAGGAGATGTTGCAGTGAACAGAGACCACCCACTGACTTCATCTGTTTTGTTGTTGTAGTCCTAAATTTTTGCAAATTTTCCATGCCCTTGATAATGAAGAACATAAGCTGTTTCTTTTCTTTTTTAATTGTTAAAAACAAAAAGGTAAAATGCAAGGGCAGGTCAAAGGAGAATTTGTTACATGCCAAAAAATCCAAGACATCACACCACACGTTGCCTTTCCTCTCAATTGCCATCAGTCTTAATATTCTACTTTCTTTTCCATTCACACTGTAGCTCCAAGATCCAAACTGATTCCCCACACAATTTGCACTCACAAGTCTGCTAGTACTGACCACTGTAGGCTGCCTTTCTCATACGGAGCTTACCTCTATTAAAAGTAAACTACAAACGTAGAAGAGAAGTGAAATTAGCCCAGAAACACATCAGTTTTAATGTGATTCCATGGGTTAAAGCCTTGATAGAGCTTTCATCCCAGGCTTCACAAACTCTAATATTTCTGGAACAACAGCTTGCATAGCATTGGCTTGGGTGCTATCACACAGAGCTATGTTCTTAGAGGGGAAGGCAAATGGAAGCTTACTGCTGACAAGGACAACAGAAAAAGAGATAGCATTAACCATATTTCACTGTTGGAAAAAAAAAATCTAGCCAGACACGCTTGCTAGTTATCATATTAGCTTTGCTGTTCACTTCCAAAGGTCACCTTTTTCCTGCTGTAGAGCCTTCTGCCACATATCTGTCCAGTCTAGCTATTTTTGCCATAGTTTTTGTCAGATTAGGTTAACTATTAACCCAAATCACAAAAACAACCCCACCACAAAATCCTTTTATTTTACTTGCAAACTGGGTACATTATCTACAAATGCTGAACAAGCTTAATCTACCATAAACAGCAGTCATGTGTTACATTTACATAGCTTTTGTCAGCGGTACTTCAGAAAAACACACACAAATAGGGATCACTTCATCCTTCACTAAACTTAATCAATTTGGAATTCTTAAACGTTATAGACTGATGGTCTGTAAAGCAAAGGGCAGAGCACAACTTCACTGAAGTACAGAAACCAGGGAAAATAATATTTTAAGAAGGTCAGGCATCAACACAAACCAAAATATGTCCTGAATCAGAGAATAGGCCCCTTATAAATGGGACCATGTAAGTTTTACTGACTGCAAATAGTCAGGGGCTTTGATTTTCTGCTTCACTGCAGAGGATCCACCAGCACATCATATTTCACCAGTAGACAAACATCTATCTTAGAATAAAACCCAGTCCCACAGCTGAAACCTGACATCCTGAATGCTAGATATCCAGACTACTTGAACTGTGTGGATATCTTTATATGGTACCATGAATGTCAGTCTTAAACTAGTTACCTAATTTTCCTCGCTTGACTTATTACTGAATTGCCTACTGCAATTCTGAAGCTTCCAGTGGAAAAGGGTTGATTTCTCATGGGGAAAAGCAAGTTAAATAACTGAAAAAGAAAAAAAAAAAGAAAAAAAAAAACAACAAAAAACCTCAACAAACACATGACCAAAAACCCACCAGCATAGAAAATATATCCTCAGTAAAAATTTTAAAAGCAGGCATTCTGAATATTGCATTCATGGGACCACTTGTAACAGCAATTAGGTTTAAGAACCACAGCTGGATGAGCAATGCTTAACTTCTGTACTAACATTGGGTTTGGGGGTATTTGGAAGTTTGGGGAGTTAGGGAATTTTGTTTGGGTTTTTTTTTCCTAATAAAAAGTTTCTCTTTATTCTTTTTGACATGTACCTCAAAATGAACCTTTGACATGTACCTTTAATGAAGGCAGCATTTAGCTTGGCCATTGTGAACACCATCAGATAAGGATGAATCTGGTGACAGGTTTCAGTGAGACACCAGGTGTCTGAACACCACTTAGGGCATGTTTGCACACACTGAAGCTCGCACAGTGCCTGTTCTTGAGGCAACAGGGGCTGCCTCGAGTGTCTAATACAGTAAGCATTAGGAAAATACCAAGAAGACCCTTGAGGATAGACACCAAACTATAATTTAGCAATACAAGAATATTTTGGACTGCTAGCAAGAGGATACTTTCCCTTTGTAGGGAACAGCTCACTTAACACCACTAACTCCAGCTCAGTCACAAAATCCAGCTAACCAGAGAGTTTAAATTAGCTTTCTTATATCTCCTGGGTAAACTCTGTCTGCATCCCTGCCAAAACATACCACTCTCCTCCTCTGCAATCCCAAACAATCCCACACCATAGGTATTTTCCCTGAAGCTCCTCACAGTGCTGTGCCTGTAGTTCTATTGCATAGCCACACCAAATGATTGGAGGCAGAACTAAATACATAAAAGTGTTGGCTGTGTCTCTGGGGAATTTGGAGAAAGCTGTTAGCCTAGCCCCAGCACTTCTGTCCCTAGCTCCTCTCCCCCTCGATCCAAAAACTAGACCAAAAAGGAAGAAATATTTCCAGGGTCCAACGTGCGCTTCTGCCACTACTGCCTAATGAGTCTCTGCCCTGTCAGTCTCTAATCATAGTAGTTACTCACGTTCATATCAGGGACATGCTGCAATGTCTGGAGTGCTATCCTTCCAAAGGGAGGGCAAACCAAAGCTGCTGTGGGAATCTGGCAGCTGCCTGGAGGCCAGATAACAACAGGATGTCATTTATCCTCAGCAGCAGGGTTGGAGGTCTTGCTGAAGCAGTTAGAGGTCAAAATTAGTTACCAGGCAATGGCTGTTTAGTGATTCATGCGAAATTAGTTACTCAGACAAAGTAACTGTGGAGAAGTGTTCACGTGGCACTAAGGCACTAATTAGCACTGCCACTGGATGGCTCCATGCAGGTCACAGCCAGTCTGGATCACACGGTGAATTACCCACTAATGACGCCAGTGTTAATGAAGTGAAAGTTTGCTCCCATGGAAAGGTTAAGCCAGAAATTACTGTCTTATCCGATGCAAATACAACAGAGAATGAAGGCTCTGCCCCCTCCATTAGTGTCAGCCAGTGTCTGTTCAGAGAGGGAAAGCAGAAACCCTGGCCCAGAAGCGGGACCCCTTTCTCCCTGGGCCTATATCCCAATTGCTTTTAAAATTGGTCCTTCCTGTTACAAGTTTTAATCCCAAAAAGCACGATTTTAATCTTAGAATATTAGAGTAAGCAGATAACAAGCAACGTATGAGATTAGTAGTGAGTGCATAGCAAAGGTATAAGATTTGGTACCACCCGTACTGAGCTTCCTTGCTTGCTTACCACAGTGTAGCTGAGTCCACATGAGATCAAAGATTGGGTCTGTTTTTCACCACATTATAAGGGCTCCAGGAAAATTTTCCCTTTTGACAATGCAATTTCCTTGAAAACAAAATTAAATTCTTGCATTTGATGCATATATACACATTATAAGGAAAAAAACCCACACCACTGCTCCCACTCCACATTAAAGTTAATTCCAATGTCATTTATAGATCTTCAAAAATTTGAGCTTATTTAATTTTTAAAGAAATCAAATTTGCCACCCACTCCAATCATTTCAAAACACACAGAATCACAGAATATGCCAGCCTGGAAGGTACCCATAAGGATCATTGAGTCCAGCTCCTGGCCCTGCACAGGACCAACCCCAAGAGTCACACTATGTGCTCGAGAGTATCATCCAAATGCTTCTTGAACTCTGTCAGACTTGGTGCTGTGACCACTTCCCTGGGGAGCTGTTCCAGTGCCCAACCACCCTCTGGGTGAAGAACCTTTTTCTAATATCCAATTTAAACCTCCCTTGACACCATTTCAGGCCATTCCCTCAGGTTCTGTCATGGCTCACATTAAAGGTCATGAGCAGCCAAGCAGACACATAGTAGTGGGTTGGATGTTCTTATTTGATGGTCTGGGGCGAAAACAGAACAGAAAAGAGAAATTCACAAGGACATCTCAGTTTTGGAGAAAGTGCAAACCTAGAGCAGCTAGGCAAAGACCCAGAGCAGCTGAAGTCTAGTCTAGACTAGGCAGCAAGGAATGACAGCTGTGACAGTACCATGGGATGCAGCAGAACTTGTGTTGGAGGGCAGGCAGTATGCTAATGAATCCTGACCAAAAAACCATACACCCTTCAGTGCAGGCCCATGTTCATTTAATTTCATTAGAAGGCTTCACTGTCTTCAGATTTTATATTTTTATTTATTAAACTTCTTAAGATTTTACTTGGCAGAGGGAAAAAGGTCCTGCAACATTTCCCGGTAGGGTAACTTTAAACCAGCCAGTGAAACTTGATATGTGTTCTTAATCTTCAAGATTAAGATGTTGACATCACAAACTGCAAAAGTGGAGCCAATGATCAGGGGAGTAGAAGCTTGGATTAAATGAAGTGCTCTCTTTTTTTTCTTCCTAAGCTGTTACTGCTTTTAGTGCAAAAGTGAAGAATTACAAGAGTTTTTAAGTGATTAGGGAGTTGCATCTCTAAATAACAACAACAACATCTGATGGTCTGGATTTCAAGTCTGTCCAAAAGCAAAGGCAAAATTAAGACGGAAGTGAGAGGTACAGAGCTGGACTAGGAAGACTGCAAGCCTCATATAAAAGAAGTACTTGGGCAAATAAAAGGGATTAGATCCTGCAAGGGTTAAGACAGCCTAAGCAAAACCATTCTTTCTCCCTGACTCTAGAAAAGCAGGGAATACACAAGTTGGGCAGAATGGCACTGTTTGTTAGCAAAAGTGCTCATACAATATGACACTACTGTCCGTGGTGTCATCAGCTTCAGGCATGCAGCAGCCTGGATGTTGACAACCTTGATCCTCATCCTTCATGCTCTGGAATGCCCCAGGCTCTCCAGCTCCATGCAACGAGATGGTCTTGAGATGTCCTCCCTATTCTGGGCCAGGCCATGGCTGCTGACCCAGAGACTGCAGCTTTGGGGATTATCCGCTGCCTGAGCTATGGCTCTGGGACTGCAGGTACCTGGCTGAGGCAAGTAGTCACCAAGCCTGTTAACTTTGGATTTATTCTAGCTAGACCAATCTTTTAAAAAGCTGAGGAGCCAACGGTGCACTGAGAGCAAGGAACAGAGCACTGGGAGTTTAATTCTGCTCTTAGTGATGTCAAATAAGAGCTTTGCTGTTGATGGCAATGGGGTCAGGATGGCATACTCAGAACCAAGCAGAGGAAACAAGACAAAAACGGAAAAGCTTTCAATACTAAATAAAACAGCAGATGTCAGATCATATATTTCCAAACAAAAGATATTGAAATTAAGGATTTAAAATGTTAATGCCTATTTTGAATGCATCTCTTTCCAACAGCCTACTTGGACACATCATCTTATAGTGAGGTTACAAAACTCTGAATCCTTTTACATAAGTTGGGGCAAGTTAGAACCTTCACATGACTTCTTCTTAAAGAGAGTAGATAAGACAGGGGAAGAGGGGAAGGGAAGTAACTTCACAGTAGAATAGCCTTCCATATTTTTCACATTGTTTATCACCAACTTTAAAAACACAGAAGCTATGTGTCCTGGAAGTTCTTACAGCACAAACATGATAACGTAGCATGAAACACACCTTCTGCTCCCAGGCCAAGCACATTCTGCTCATTCACAGAAACAGATGTCCTCACTGCCTTGCCAGGCTTGGCAGAGACATACACAGAGCCTGTAAATCAGTAAATGCCAGGATAAAAACAAATCTTAGTTTTGTAGGCCTGATTTCCATTTATTGACATGTAACTTAATGCCTCTCTTGAAAGAGCTCATCAAATATTTCAAAGAAAGCACAAAATTACCTTTACAGAATAAACTCCATAGAATAAAAACCTTATCCAAATGGGAGAGGGCAGGCCTGTGCCATTAAAAGTTCAAACTCTGCTAAATGCCCGATTCTTGCTACATATGTCACTTATGTAGTCAAGTAAATGAATGCAGACAGCACTGTATACAAACTTTAACCAAGGGAAAAAACAACTGTATCTAATTGCAGGTAACTGAAGATATTTTCTGACCACTCAAGTAAAACTCTGAGCTGAAGCCTATTATGGTTGTCCTCAGTGGTGGCAAGGCAGAGAAACATAAAAAAACCAAACCAACACCCCCTCCATCCAGTTAAGACTTGCTGAGAAAATGTTTCTCCTATCACAGAAGTGATCAAACTCACTTTTTCCTCACTGCTAAGGCTGATTACAGCTACTCATTCACCTTCTACATAATCATATGGGGTCAAACGGGGGTAGCAAAGGCTGAAAAGCCAGAGCTACTGTTAGCACTGTATATTTTTATGAACTTTGGTGTGTTTACAGAACACAGAAGCTATTGTCTGGAAGACTTTCTCTCCCTGCTGAAGAGGGAGGGACTTAGGAAAGAGGATTATGAACAGTTCTCTGCTGATGTATGAATACCAGAATCAGCATCCCAGGAATTGCAGATTATTGACCCCCACCTCAACGCTTCACCTCAAACCAATTTAAGAGCAGACAAGTATTGTTAAATACACACCAGCATGTGAATGGGAAAGCAGTGTTACTTTTACAAAAAAGGCAAAAAAAAAATTCTTACCATTTTGCTTAAATTTTGAACATAATTTTGGAGCTCATCGTTTCATATTCTGGACAACTGTTGCTTGATAAAACAATACAAATAACAGTGTTTCTGCTGCAGCAACTCAGTTTTGTATTTGTCCTTTCTTCCTCATACAGAAAATGTTCCTGTAGAAAAGCCATTCCTACTCCTTGCCCAAAGAGATTCCTCACCACTTCATTTCATCAGCCATATCCAATGTTAACTGAATGAGGATATGTTGCTTTTACAAGCTTTTTGGACACAGGTGTTGTAATTGAATGTTCTCCTTGGTGGAGCAGCTTGTTTTGATGGAAAAGTGTTCTCATGTCATAGAGAGGCACCATAAACCTGGAAAGGACAGATTTATACATGCTTGTAGGTTCTATATTATTCTTGCCATTTAAGAGATTGGTATATACCTTCAATTCCATGGCACTTCAAGGGCTTCTTTCTTTTCTGTCTTAGCTACTTGAACTGGAAACTTCAGGGAGCAGTGAGGGCCTTTTTGGGTTGTTGGGGTTTTTTTGGCAATATGTTTGCACGGCAGATTTCTCACCTGGACTCCCACTGAACATGATATTTCCAGATAACAACACTGTATTATCACTGTTGTTGCTGTTATGAAAAAAAAAAATTCTAATTGTTTTTCTGCATGGCTGCAGTACTCTGGTCAAAAACATGAAACAAAACCTCTTAGAACCAAAAAAATCTCAGAACCATCAACTCAAACCCACATTTCCTACCTTTTCTACTTTTGTACAGCAAGCAAATGATACTGGTTTAAGGACCTCAAAACTAGAAATAAACAAACAGAAAAGAGCAACATATCAACCTCAATTGTATTAATTAGTGGAACAATCAAAACATCAAGAGAAAAAGGACAAGAGTCAAATCCACTACTGATTTTTATCTTGCAGGGAAACATCACAGATCAGACAGGTCCCTCTAACTTCAGAACAGTTACTGCCTGTTTGTACTGTGCATACACAGCCCTAACAGCAGAAGGTTCCAGGCTCCCCGTGACTTCACACCAGTGCCAGCCAGAGTGCCCAGCCTCCCACAGAACAAGGGGAGGCTGTTTCGGATCATCTTTTCTCTGCCACCCTCAACTTCCTGTTTTCCAGAAAATCCTGCCAACACAAACCCTTCTCTATCCGTAGTTCCTCTCCATTTTGTAAATACTCTCCCCAGTTCTATACAAATTATATACACTTTAGAAAATCATTTGCCTGCTCAGAATCTGCTGGTTAGATAAGTATGGGTGAAGAGGACTTCTTAGACTAGAAACAGCAGGCTACTGATGGCTGTGAACATGTTGCACTGATAAAACTCTCGTGAAAGAAATTGATACAACTTCTGGTTCCTCCACCAAGGCACACTTTCATATGATGACTGGAAAAAAAAAGTCTCACTTCAACCCGTGCTGCTTTTCTTCCAATTTAATCCCTTTTAACAGATGCAAAAAAGTACCCATTGCTGAGGGACAAAATCCACAGGTAGGGATTTTGGCACTCCATAGCAGGCCAATTTCCTGTAACCCCCTGACTTCTAACAAATGTCTCAGACTCTACAAAGGCCATAATTAATTCTGTGAATACCAGAGCACTCTTAAATTTTTGGTATTCAAATATGCAACTTCCATTTGCATTGTTTCAGACTATACTGGTACAGGAAAAAAAAAATGAGAGAGAAGAACAGCAAGGAGAAAAAGAGCAGATATTGGGTTTGGAAAAGTCTGGCTGGGAACGGGAACTCAGAGATACTTTCCCATACTTGAATACTCCCAGAACCCACCTTTGTGACATGATCTCTGTGCTCTGAACAGGTTAGTAAGCTGGTTGGAGGAAAAAGAGGAAATAAACACCTTAAAAATGTTCAGATGTTCTTGCAGGATAGTCACAGTGCACTCAGAAAGGAACTGTCACCAAAGCTCACATTGTTCAGATTAATAACTCATTTCACCTCTTCTTCCAGTCAGTTAGTCACTGCCTTCACACACCATAACATGTACATAGCCCACATATCTCATCAGCTACATGGAGCATAAGGAGACTCACCTCTGTAATGGCTCCCTGGAGTTCCTGCAGAGTTGACCTGGTGATTGATCAGCAGAAGGAGCTGAAGCACCACCAAATATTCCTCAACCGGTTGGTCATAGCTGGCATTTGAGTAACAAGGAAATTTATTTTTTCTCTCCTTTAAACGAGCTGTGTTTCTCAGTGTTGTTAGGAAGGAGCCTTCCTTGAGCTGGGGACCAGAATCATTACTCTCATTGCTCTCCGGCCAAGCTAATCCAGAGCAGGGGGCCAGAATCTGTTTAGGTTGTGCTACTACATCACCAACAGCAAAGGCTACTGTAGGGAAGATTCTGGATGCAAAAGTCTGAGCATGTAGATGACCAAGCAGAGTGATTGATATTGATGCAAAATACCACAACTCTCCACAGTTCCATCTCTAGCACAGACCACAAGCCAGCATTTTTGCCATTCTGACATCTAATTCCTACATGCCCTGGTTTTAGCAGCATCCTGGGTTGCCAGACCTGTGGCTGTACCATATTTGGAAAAGGCTGATGTTATGGGAGTAGAAACAGACAAAGAGGTCTGAGACCTAAATAGAAGTCAAATTGACAAAATCAGTTCACATTTCATTGTTATTTGAACTCCAGTAAATCCAGCCCCAAGAACAAGGGAAATCTGGATGAAATCCAGTAGATTCTTTGGCCTGATTAGAGAGTGCTGTACTGGAAGCTGAGACAGAGAGAAAAGGCTTTAAACAATGTCTGCATCCTCTCTATCCTCAGACTGACCCAGCATAGTCATGGATCTTGGACTCTTTGACCAGCTCAAAAACCTGTTTTCACAGAGGCATTCGAGTACTCATATTATGACACATATATGCACAATCACTGCATATCACATATTACACAAAAACCTCCAGCCTTTCTTCTGTGCCATTCAGGCTCAATGTGTTAGTGCACCTACACAGACTGAGCGCCCTGAGTGGGAATGTCAAAGTCCTCCTTACTGTCTTCTGCCAGGCACATCTTTCCCACTCACCCCTACTCCACTCTGCTCCCACTCCCTGCTTTGAAGTGCTTCCTCTCACCGCTAGCCCTCAGTCCCTCTTCCATCATCAAATCTCATTTAAAACCTTGTTTTCTAAGTTAAAAACTCAGTTTGCAGTATTTTAATTTAGTTAGTTAAGACTGAGATTTTAAGCATTTTGTATGTACACTGACTAATTTAAGTACGTTTTCATTTAGTGGTTTATACTTTAAAAAGCTCACATTCAAGCTGTTATCAGACAGGTCACCTGTCATGCCCTCACACACCCTCCTGAAATGTGTCTTTAAGACTTGAGAATTTTTTCCTATGCAGCAGTCTTGTTAAAAGACATTTATAAATGAAAGGTTTCTGATAGAGCTGAATAGTACTTGAATAATTGGAAAACCAAAGGTGTGTGACATTTTTTAAAACTCAAAACCCAAACTAGACATTGAAAAAGAAATAGACTAACATAAATTTTCCAACTACATTTTTATAGTCAAAATAAAGTCTTATAGGAAACATAACACTGAAATTGTAAAGAACAAATTCTTCCTAAAATGACCAGAACAGTCATCCTTTTACATTCTTATAGAATAATGTATTGCCAACAAACCAGAAAACTCATGTAATCACCAGAAATAACTATAATAGATCTTTAGCTCAATTTGCCTGGAAAAGTAGCACATACTTTTCCAACTAGTAACTCACAAATGTTACCATATATTTTCAATGTGCAAAGCCACAGGGCAGCTCTTCTCCCCATTCCCTGTCACTAAAGCACACCAGTATTAACCAGTAGACTTCCTGGTTGCCAGAGCACAACCAGCCAACCAGCTGTGTTCCAACTTGAGTACATTAGAAAAATATTTTTCTTTAGTCTTGCCAGTGTTGCACATGGGCTGTAACAGCATAGATAAGACCTGCTGCACAAGGAAATAGTCTCAGAAATGGCATCATCTTGCCTTCGGTGTTTCATATGCATCTTGGGCATCATCATGCAATATCCTGGAATACCAGAGAGTTTCTACTTAGAAAAGTCTTTTTTATGACATGACCTATTATATGAAAGGACTGGAGGCACCTAATATAACAAATGATACCTCCCATCTTGATTCTATGATTCTATAATTCTATGATCTTTAATAACATCAAGGGAATAAAATTAGAGCTTTTCTTTGGCATACTCTCTCAGTGAATAGGCATCATGTGTTCTTCAAGGTTATATTTATAAAACAGTTGACTGTTGAATCCCACAAGGACTGGCATATTTTTCACTTTCTGAAGGATCATGTGACAGAAGTAGTAGTATTTTCTAGTAGTCCCAGAGAAATCCTGAACCTCTGTTGCCTTCAAGTCAGCGCTTCTTTGGACATAAATTTCTTTCTCAAAAGAAGTTTAGCTAAACTATGAGTCTCTTCGCAGACTCTTATCATGTTGGTCAGGTTGCCCAAAACAAAGCATCAGTGCATAGACAGGTAGAAATTCCATTGATGAAAGCTGGCTCTCTTCTTCTGCAACAGTATGGGGACCACCGGATGCTCAGAGCAAGCACTTCATGATGTACATGACTACTCTGTGTAGACTAAAAGCCTGGCCCAAGCTAACATGAGTAGGAAGCGTCATAGGGAATGCCAGCCCCCCTGAAAATTCCTTACAGGGCTACAAGAAGATAGGCTAGTGGTCCTGGAGAATACTCCACCCAAGTCACAAGGGGAGGAGGACAAGAAAAGTAGGATGCATCAGCACCATAATGACAACCACCCTTGTTGTGACCTACTGGCACACGATCAGAGAAGCAGATGATGGAAGAAGAGAGATTTCTGTTTTCAGTCTGAGAGAGCAACTCTGTTTTCTGGTGTCCAAAGTGGGAGGCTTGATGTTCTGTAAAAACCAGTTTTGACATGACAAGGCACTTTCCTGGGCTTGTAGGCTCAAAGGAAAAATGTGACTGGCTAGGATCAAAAGCATTATTCAGTCATGGCTGATAAGTACGTGCTTTATGGCACCTGTCCTATAAATAGGGTTCTTTGCCTTTCAGAGCACATTGTGGCTGAGGGACCACCTACAGCAGGGAGGCATGGGACAGGCCATCTTCCTGTTCACTGTGGAAATAAGGAATAATGAGGATCTGGAACTGCAGGTACCTACAAAATGCATTTTAGCCTGAGATTTGTGTTCTTTCAACAAATCAAGGAAGCCTTACAGGTTAATTCTATTAAGTTTACGAACCCTTAGAATGGATTAGTTATAGCAACACAATAATAACATTTTCACTTTTTTACTGATATTTATTTCTTCTTTTCCCTTAACTTTTCATGTTCTGGTCCTTCTTTTCCTCCATTACATAGAATTATCTTTCACTAAAATGTTTAGGTTATTTACATTTCAAAAAGTGCAGATTATTGCATTCTTTTTTCAGCTAGTTGGAGCTACTACATTAGAGTTTAAATGACTCTCACACAATGCTTGACCTTCTCATTGCCAAGAAAATTCTTCCAGTTTTAATGAAGAAGAACCACTGTGCACAAAGCAGATGACTAGTACTGAGAATCCTTGATTGTTTTCCAGCTTCTGTCATGTACTTCTTGGGTGTTTTCCAGGGATTAATTTTACTTTGCTGTGCCTCAGTTCACCATATATGAAATGGAAATAACATGATCCAACAGCATTATATAGAAAAGAGATATTATCATTATTGCTAAACAAAACAAACAAAAAAACCCCAAAACAAACAAACAAAAAAACCCCCATCACCATTCACCACTTGGTTTTGTGGTTCTAATGCCCTAAAAACTAAACAAGGACTATACACCTCTTCCATCAGAAACCAAAACAAGAAAGTAGACTTCATCCACAGCACCATTTTTCCACAGAGGAGTAAGAATTACATTTATAAACTGAGAGGAATGAGAGAAATGTTATTTATCACAATGTAAGAAATCCACACAGAAATAGCTTGATTACAGTGATCTTAGCACTGTGAGCAATCTCTACATACACAAATGAAATGCAGCAGAGGCTCAAAAAATCTGCTTCCCCACAGAATTTTAGAGAAAGAAAGCGTTAAAAGTAACTAAGAGAAAATTATTATTTTCCAGTGACATAAGATAAAGTCATCAATAAAGAAATCCAGTGATACAGACATCTGACAACAACAACAAAAAAAGCAAACCAAAACAAAATAAAAACCAAACAAACAACCAAAAAAGAGAAATAGGACAATGCTTCTTGAAGAATTTGAGCCCACTCAGAGATAGGAAAAAATCTGGATGCCATATACAGTTTTATAGAATATCTACTACTGCTTACTATACTCTTGTCCCAGGACAGCTAAAAGGTTCGTGTTAGGGGCAGCATTCAATAAATATTTAGCTTTTGAAAGAATGAACTTTCAGAGATCAAGAATTTCTTTTATATGGGATACATCTTCTGTCACATTACCCAGTACTTCCCATAATCAGAGAACAGCTATAAGTTTCAAGTTACTTTGAATTAATGGAAAAAATAGCAGCAGATGGGGGAAAAAATGTTTCCATGAGAAAGCATAACATGCAGCTTTCTGTAATAAGACCTCTCTTTCACATGCAGCAGAAGATAGTGGATCTCTTCAGCACTTACTAGGCTGCTAGAAATGTAAAGATGAAGCATGCAGAAGCACAAAACTATCCACTGTATTATTACATATTTCCTATAAAGAACTGGGCATAAGCAATCTAGGACAACCAGATGGGCACTTGACTTTTCTGTTGTGTCTGTGCAATCCACACACTTCAGGCCTTCTAGGGAGTCTGGGGGACTGGACTGCTGTGCCTCCATGGGTCCATCATCTTCTGGCAGAGACTTAACTCTGCAAACATGTCTATAAAGACGGTTTGGTTCATGATTGCTCATAGCCCAGTCCAGAGCTTGTGAGCTCCCTCTCCTCTGCTAACAAGTTAGAGTGCTTGAGGGATGCCACAGGAAAAAGGAAAAGGAAAAGGAAAAGGAAAAGGAAAAGGAAAAGGAAAAGGAAAAGGAAAAGGAAAAGGAAAAGGA
>JAWWEV010000115.1:55555941-55575644 GCA_035583235.1 Hafferia zeledoni | reverse complement strand
GAAAAGGAAAAGGAAAAGGAAAAGGAAAAGGAAAAGGAAAAGGAAAAGGAAAAGGAAAAGGAAAAGGAAAAGGAAAGCAAAAGAAATAACTAGGGGGCGAAGCGTGCATGGTATCTGTCCAGGGCTGCGTTTGTCTGCACTTCAGATGCAGGGAGCCCCTCTGTGCGCTGATAGCACTCAAACCTCACAAGTTTTTCCAGCAAGGAAAGTTCCAGCCGGGCAGCTGCGGAACAGCGCTGCCCCCCAGCGCCGGGCGCCGGCCTGCGCACAGACCCGTCCGTCCGTCTCGGCCAAAAGGCAGCTCCGAGGCCGTATCACGCCTTTCCTGGGATCACACCCACAGTTATGGATATATGGAGATCTATATGCTCAAAGATATAGATACATTCTATTAATGTATCTATAGAGAGACATATCCATAGAACTATATGCATTCTATGACATCTACAAAAATATGTTTTTATATTTCTATATACGTGTGTGAATATATATATTCCACTGTGCAAGTAAATATTTACACTTGTTCCACACAAAAGTCCATTTCCACACACACAGTCCATTGGTACTTTGTCCTTATTTATAGATAACAGGACAGGGGATGAACAATACTGCAATAAATGCATGAGGGTAAAGTGCTAGGCTTGAAGAAGAAATACTGACAATTCAAACAATTCTCATATCTATTACAAATGAAGGTCACTACACAATGAAGGTGGTGCTTTACATCCCTATTTCACTTTCACAACTGAATTCCAAATCAACAAGGAACATCCTGTTCTGTAAATGCCTTCTCTCTCCCTCTTCCCTCCCTCCTCTGGTGCTCTACTCCTAAGGTCTTATGACTATTTTTATTTCCGGCTTTCTGTAAGATATAGATAGACCTTTTATACACAGTAAGAAAGCCATAATTAAAGCTTGACACTCCCTTCAGCTAGGGAGGTTGTGTTCCTGAGTCACATATACCTCCATAAAATATTTGTAAGACTTCTGAAACATTCCCTGTAACCTTCCCAACAAATAATGTGTGACTTCTGCTGGGAACAGCAGGAGTGAACCACTAGGAAATGCCTCTTGAATTCTGGGTCCATAGCCATGCTTTAGAAAACTCCCGCTGATGATCTCAGTTGGATGTCACACTGCTGGAAACACAGTCACTTTGTATTCCATATTGACTCTGACAAAAATTTGCAGACTGTCACCCTGTTCAGGCCATGAAGGAAAGTGTTTTGTCTTCTGCCCTACCCCAGGCCAACGCCATCCTAACATGTGGAGTCCTACAGTGGTGAGTGACTATGACTTTTTTCTAAAGATATGACCTAAAGTTAGATCTTAGTTTCATTATTTTGAATATAACCATCTCATGTTCTCCCTAGACAGGATTAACCCGAGATTTGCCATGCCTTGGCTGTGCTCCAGCACCTCTGGCAAAAAACTGCACCCCCATCACCTCTGCAGTAGGAGTTAGTCTGCCAAGATTTTACCCCAACCTTCAGAAAGATCTCACACCAAATCTTAAGGATGACTCAGCAAACAATCCTTGCCTTCCCTACACCCCCTCAAAGAAAGGAAACTAATCCAGAGGCCTAAAGTAAGAAGACAAAAACCTCAGAAACCATGCAGCATTATAGCATTACAGAAAACACAAACACACTCAGAAAAAATAGAGCTGGAAGGGAAGGAGCAGGGCAAGGAGTTAGTCAAAGCACAATGTGGAAAAGATAACCTTCTTCAGAAAGAAGACAGCATTCTCTGTGAGCAGACAGAGCAAATTGTACTTTCCTTTTGATTTAATTAGGGCAAAGAACACAACTTAAGGGATACCTCAGACTTGTTGCTTTAATTAGGAGACGAAATTACAAAGTATATAGACCTCTGTTTTGATTTCATATAGGTTTCCACATCATGAACTGCATAAAAACAAGGACATGTAACCTTTATAGTGTGTGACATACTCTAAAATAAATATACCAGGGTTAGCCAGCTGTTACTATTTATGCACTTCCTAATATATTTATTAATTTTGACTGTGTTCCAATATCTGGACCAGATCATTTGATGTTTTAAGTTCATCCAAATAAGTAAAAAAATGTGCTGGTGTATATGTTGTCCAAATACAGCAGAAGAATTTTCCTAGCCAAACTAAATATGCTGGCATACACCGTAGTTTCACAAGGAGCAGGGGTGAACAGAGAAACTGACTTTATTGCTTTCTTTCAAAAATAAAATGATTTCCTAATATTTTCTTAGCTGTTTAGGTACATTGAGTTCTGTAAGACAAAGCAGAAGCATTTTAAACTTTGAATGGTGCCTCTTTGTTACAGTAACAAACCAAAACCAACTTATCTAAAGCAGGATTTGGGATTTTGCTATTAAAGGGCTGGAGCTGAGTCACCCTAGAGACATAATGGCCTGCCACAGTTCAGTAAAACAATGCCTTAATCCCTTGGACTTTCTTAAGCTAATTTTGGAAATCACCGTGCCATTCATAATGCAGCACTTTGTCTTCACATATCCATTTTCTGCTGCAGCTAGCAGAATTTAGTACTTTTTGACACTCCATCACCTTAACAGTTGTTTTATTTTGGTTTTCATATTGCCTGTGGAAAATGTGACATTTTGAAGTAGCAAGAAAGAAAGAAGAAAAAAAGAAAGGAAACGAGTGCTGAACAATGAAAGACTTTGCACTCATGTGAAGGCAGTTCCAGTGGCATGGAAATAGATGGACTAGCAGATGTGAAATCAAGGGAGGCTTTCCGGTGATTGCTGAATCATTTCTTCCTTTGTTATCGGTACAGGGCTTCCTGTCAGCAAGTCAATAGTGCATTCAGAACATCGCTAAAAGGCCAGACCCTATTCACTGAAGAGCCCCAATTAGCCATGTGATGTCAAGGGACCTTTTCACGTCTAACACAGTAACATTGTATCGAAATAAAGGTTTTCTACTTTCAAAAGTGAAGGAGTGAAAACAAACTGGAGCACACCCATCCACCAATTTTGGGGGTTATAACACATCTTTACCGTGTGCGTATCAAGATTCATTCTGTTCTTGCCTTTTCCTCCATCAGATAAGCACTCTTCAGCAGGATTTTATTGGTTTTATTTTAAAGGAACAGAAGTTATATGCAGGCCCTTTAAGGGAACGAATACACGAGTTTTGCTGAGAATAAGATGGACTGAGTTCACAAGTGTAAGAGCCATCCTGTCTTCAGGGGCATTGAATGAGGACCTCCAGACTGAAAAACCATTCTGATCTCCTCTGTGTAAACTGTCTGAATTCACTCCCAGCAGCACACGCAGATAAAATAAAAGAAAAAAAAAAAAAAAAAAAAAAAAAAAAGAAGAGGTGTAGGTGTTCTGGCTTAAGGGCTAAAGAAAAAAATTAGGCAGACATTAGATGCAGTGTTCACTGACAGCTGGACTTTGGCAAAAAGACTCACTTGTTTAGGGCTAGCTAACCAGGGTAGCCATCTCTGACTCTTACCTGAGCGCTTACACCAGGGCAGCCTGAAGCTTATCACAGCGGAGGTCTGACACCTGCAACAAACACTGTCCTGGGGGAAGCCTGGTCCCCCATCAGAGAGAGATACACAGCAAAGTCCAGATTTGTGACTAAATGTCCAACTCCTATTGCTCTTGGAATAACTCTTGGTGACAGCTTACTCTCCATGAGTAAAGGAAACCAGCTCCTAAAATGACAAACCTGGGAATACTAAATCCCAGTGAAAAGGAAGTAAGTGCTTTTGCAAATGCTAATATACAACGCTCAAACTCTACAAGAAATTTGTCCATGTAATTAATAGTAGACTTGCAGCTGTATTCCAAAAGGAGGTAACTGAAACAAGGATTTTATAGCTTCTTTTTTTATTACCAAGATTATATTGGATAACTGAACTATAACTGTATTTTAACAGATATCAGGTTTTGCTTGAATTAAGCTAGTTTCTCTATACTTCTCCTCTGTTGTAATGATCTGGATGCCCTACAAAAATATTAATTACTTCCTACATCAAACTTACAGTATTTTCACTGAGATTTTAAAGAAAAAGGAACAAACAACCCAAGACTCCCAGCAAGTATAATCTCACAAGTAATGGAATTCAGGAATACTCAGTTAAGTTAAAGACAATATTGTCTTTGAAGATAGGTCAATATCTTCATGTGAAATCGACCTATTGAAATGCTCTATTTTACATCAGGGAGGAATCGTTTTTTCAGTCAATTTTTACTCCTCTTAACACTCCTCTTTAGGTTATCATTATCTTCAGGGTTTAAAGTTTTATTACTTGCAACTTTAGACAGTCCCATCTCTGCTTTTAGAGATGATGGTTCATGACAAGTACACAGAGCACAATGACAGCTTAAACTATGCAAACTAATACACATCCCACCCCACCCCCTTAATCTTACAATAAAAGTCTGATCTACATATCAAGTTCCTACAGATACCTAAAGTGAAAGTACTACCCAAAATTTTTTAATGGCAACACAAGCCACAGACTGATTAAACTGCCCAAAAGATGGGTAGCTAAATAGCACAAGGGTTTCTTTTCTTTTTGTACCTTGGATCAAAATTCTTTCCCTAGGCAATTTTAGTACTTCCCTTTCATTGTTCACTTTTATAGCATAGCTCAATTTCCATAAGCCACTTCATTCATTTATGTGAGCCTTTGAGACAGAGCATCCATCTTGTTCAGTGGCAAGCAAAAAGGCTACCTAGCAGCACAGCATGGAAGACTGCCAGTAATACATTAGCTGCAAGTATTACTGTCTTTTTTTTCTGGACAAGACTTACAGACTAACATATTTTTAAGTACAGTCACAGCATGTTTTCCTCTGCCCTCTGAGCTAACTACACCTTTCAAGTAGAATAGGACAAATTACATCTTTTACTAACAGAAACATACAAATCAAAACCCCTCAGCTGCAGAACTTCAGAATCAGGCTTTTGGTTTTTAGCAGAAGAGAAAAATTACAAACAAATCAACTCACTCCCACACTACAATAAACAAGCCTCTCTAATCTCCTTACATGAGGTAACGAACCCCTTTTTTTTCCCTTTGAAATAAGTAACCACCTCTTCTCAACAAATTAAGTAGGTTTCTGTCACCTGGGGTGTTTTTTTTCATCAAGAAGATTAAGTTAGCTACTTAAGTTTTTTTCCTTTCATATTACCACTTAGAAGACAAGTAGTAAAACAAGGTAGTTTATGTACTTCCTCTACTGTTTTGAGTCTTCTATAGTAAGTGAGTAATGTACATTAGAATTAACTTGTAAAATGTTTGATACATATTTTGATTGGGCTGAAAAATGAGTTGCTATTTTAATTACTATAACATGCCTATATAAATATGCTAATGGTTTAAAGTGCTTCAAATTTAAAGAGCTTTCAAAGCACTGATGCTTTTATTATAAGCTCTACTGCTGCAACAGAATTCATAGTGCACTTTGCCATTCAATACAAGTGTACAAATCCAAGAAAATAAGTGGAACTGAAATGGAAAAACAACTTAATTCTGCTCTTTGCCCTTTTCCAATAGTTGCAGCCCTGTGGCAGGAAAAGCTAAACTTTGGGTAAAGCCAGGCTCTAAGAGCTATGGCTTACAGTCTGCAATACTAAGGTCAAGCAGTATTTAATATGCAGTGTTACAAACTATTAGGACAAAAGATGCGTATTTGTGGCTCACTATTACTCTTCCCAAGGCTGGGACAAATAAAGATGAAATTATTTCTGCTGTGTTAAGTCTGCCCATGCTTATGAGTCAATAAGGTGTCTGACTGACATCACTGAGATGATTAAAGTACCTCATGTGCTTTTGGTGAAGCAGGTGCTGTTAGTAAACTATGTGTTTGAGGTAAGAAAAGCACTGCATCCCTTCAGTGTGTCAAGGTAGTGATTTAAGTGGATTTTTTTTGGTTTAGGTTCTCTTTTGAGAAATAGTAGGATACAAATGTTTGTCCTCTGTAGATGCTGCTGCACACATAAATTATGCAGAGTGAAAAAAATACAGGATTTTTTTCTCAGAGGAACTCAGGTAGAGTGCAAGTTTTTCTCTTGTGGCTAGGAAAGCTCTGACTCACTTCTTCTTCTTATTCTATCTTCTACTTAGAAAGCCTTTGTACTACTGTGATAGACTGGAAGAAGAAAAACATGTCTGAAGCTGTACTCAAAAGGATAGGGGCAAAAAAAAGAAAGGCCCTGAGTTGTGGAATCAAAAGCAAAGCTTTCAAATATAAAAGTAGTTCTGGGAAAGTTTTTCTACATGCTATTTTTCTTTTTAACATAAGCTGTGTTTGTGGCTGTGTGGCAATTTTTCTAGTGTCTGCCACTCTACCACCAGAGCACTAGTTACTCTGTTCTGAACCAACCAGAGCACCCTCCCCTGGTTTCCCATACTTCATGGTAAATACTGCTGTGTTTGTGGCAGAGGGAAATGCTGTGTGACAGCATAAATCCTACTCCTTCTAGAGAGGTGTTAATCTGCTAGTATTGGGAATTAATTTTCTTACCTGTGCTAGGAGAGGCTTTTCTTTCATGTGAGTGCTCAGCCCTTTTAATGAACTGCTTGAAAGTGAAGAAAATAGAAAAAAGCATACACACCTAGTAGGAATACAATGATCATCCTGTAGTGTGTTCTTAACATCTTAGGGTGTAGCTTTTGATTAGGACTTTTGTTAAAACAACGTTTTTTCTTTAAGCAGTATTTACTGTATACCTGAATTTTGCCTGGCTTTTTGCTCAAGAGGAAGAACTCTTTATAATGTTCCTTGCATATGTACAGATAAAATCCATCTCTTTTTTTTTTTTTTTCTCATGAAATTATGTAATGTGCCTCCCATGGAAAAGCTAATGTATTTCTTTTCTCCCAAAACCCCAGCATTAATGGCATACTTTGAAGTGCAATTAGGACTTTTGCTAGCCTGGCAGTGTAAGATGTTACATTGTGGATTTGGGAGTCATGTTTTTGGTGAGGAAATGTAGGGTTATTAATAATGCTTAAAAAACCAGCCACCTCGCAGGACTCTTTCAAGATAATGGAATTTAGCCATGTTAATAATGACTGTAAAGTGCATGCAAGCCATTTTTATTCTCTTAGTTATTGCTGTGAAGTTTGCATAGAAGTGGTCTCTGGAGCGAAATGATGCAGAATTAGTGATCTGAATACCATGATTTTTTTTATTGGCTTGGTTGGTACTAAACTACAGTTTAATTAGTACTAACTTGCTTTCTGAAGTTGTTCTGCTACTGCATTTTGTCCTTCCCACTTTTCTTCAGGTTTCCCTCAAATCTGAAAGTCCACATCTAGTTCAGGTATTACAGAATGAACAATATGTGATAAATAACAACAGATGAAAACTCAGTCCTAATTTCTTGGCAGACAATCTCTGTGTGAAGGATTGCACTGGTAACTTATCATAATTTTAAGGACTACCTCTAACTTGTGATAAAGAAGCTGTGTACAATAGCATTTATTGTACCTTCCTTATTAGAGGAACAGTTACTGCTTGTTTTAGTCTTGTTAGCAACAGAAGCATGAAATTTAGCTTTGCCCATGACTGATTCCTTGTGTTCCAGGTCCAGCCAATCTTTTCTCAAATTGGTTTGAAGAGAAATCCTGGGGAATTGCCAATGTCAGTTACAGTCATTCAGAGTCTGATCCTATAATGGGATGCAACTTTATTCCTTTCTGTAAAACATTAGAGGATTGCTCAGGTCTGCAAACTCAAGCAGGCAATTTGATGTTAGATTTGAGAAGAATTACTGTCCTGACTTATCAGGACCAAATTTCTGTATTAAATGCTTTTGTTTTCTTTTCCCCCTTTCTTTGTCCAGAGTGCATTCTAGTACAAGACAAGTTTGTTGACTTAGATACATACTGTAATTCCTTTTTTCTTTCAAAAGTTTATTCCACTAAGGATTCAGAAATCAGGCTTATAGTAATTATCATCTACAGATACTCAGAATGACTAGAAGATCTAAGTGCTGTATATTACCTTTTTACTAGTTCATGAATGTTTAAGTGTGAACTCAATTATTTTGGGAGCATTTTTGGACAGGAAGATAGGTTTGCTTTCTTTTTATGGTTGCCTGCCATAGCATTTGTTACTAGCAATTCTCCTTTTGTTATTTTTATTACTGCTGCCTGTTTTCCAGTATCAACTGAAACCTGTTGGGTTTTGAACATACACAGAACTTGTTTTGCTTTTTTGTTGTGCTCAGGTCATCATTTGCCACACTGCCATGAGATGTCATCAGGCAGAAATGATTAGCGCCTGGGTTCCCTTTATTAGAATTAGTGTTTTAATTACATCATTGTCAGACCTATTAAGCAAATCCAGGTGCTACAGACTGTCTGCCTATAGTTATATGCATTTTTATTCATGTAAAGCCTAGCCTGGTTACATTATATTGTGGGTTCAGCCCTACCTGCTGCTACATCAGGGAGTTCAGGGTTGTATGAAGAAGGCTGAAAATTCTTCAGTGCTAACAGCTAGGAGCTTTGAGAGGCCAAAAGCAAGACAGGAATTCTCTCACTGTATGCTGTGTGAAAGGCAGTAATTTTCCTAGTTTTTAAGTAGCTTGTGACTGAACCAGAGAGCTCAGATTGTAAGAAAAAATTTAAAGAGGAAACCAAAGCATTAAGAAAGAATGACTATATAAAAGCACTAATGAACTGTTAAGTTCCCATTTTGTATCTACTTACATTTTGTATAATTTCTTCATAAATGAGTAGGAGGAGATAATGCAGGATATCTCTAGCAAAGGTGGTTCACAATTTGCATCTATTTCAGCAAAACTCTGTATGAACACAGTGATTAAGGGACAAAAGCTGAGTTCATGTTACAGTCCTCAGCATGCAAGGCACACTGGGTATGAATACCAGAACTGAATAAAAATCAGTCAAAACTCTATCTCTTGCTAATAATCTGGCTTTGGTTTTGATGTGGCCCATATAATTACCATAAGATAGCAGCATAAAAGTAAAGGTCATCTTTTATTAATACAGATTGTCAGCAGAATAATGATTTGTTTTAGTTTTAAATCACTTCCAGCAGTAGTAAATAGTAGAGAGAGATCAAAGGACTTTTTGAAAAAAGACACTTAGCTGACCTGCTGTATATGTATGGCCAGACTTCACGAACGAAGATTTGGGAAGGGCTCTCCCCACATGGGTGTGCCCTTCCAGCCTGCGCAGTGGATATTTTAGGTGAGGCACGGCATGTGCAGAACTGGCCCCACCGTTTAACTGCAAAGGGTCCCTTTGTCACGGCCGAGCGAGCTTGGATGGTGACAGGAAAGTCCTCAGGACTATCTACACAACACCCGGTACCTAACAGGGACTGACCTTGCTTAGCATCCAAGATCTGATGGGATCGGATGGCAGGGAGGCATTTAACTGCCAGGGGACAGTCCCCACTGAGACTTGAACTCAGGACCTTGGAATTCAGAGTCCAGAGCACTTTCCTTTACACTATGGAACCGCCCTAGCTGACCTGCTAATGCTGAAGCAACCACCTCTTTTCAGCTGCATTGTTAAAGCCGTGCTGTTGGAAAGGATGCGCTGACTTTTGGGAGAGTCAAAAGTGAAGGATGGTCAGCACCTGTGGACGAGGAGGGGTCCCAGTCTTCCAGGTTGGTATTGTGAAGTACTTTGAGCCATCACGACTCGGAGCTGCTGGCTCCTGATTGTGGGCGAAACTGCCCCCGGTGGTACACGTGTCGGGGGCGTTGGGCAGGGAAAGAAGGAATGCCAGGGACAGGCAAGGAAAGGAACTGCGTTTTGCTCCAGAAGAACACTGAGGTGCGAAGACACCGCCGCCGGCCCCAAGGACCGCGCCGTCCCTGCTCGGAGCCGGCGCTCCCGGGATGTCTCCAGGCGGACAGCAGGTGGCGCCGTTGCGCCGCAGCCTGTCCGGGCGGCCCCGCCGGGGCTCCCGGGAGCGGGACCTACCTCTGCCTGCGGAAGGCATGGGAAATGCAGTGTCTCCGAGGCTTAGGCAGTCGGCTGTAAGCAACGGGGCGGCCCGACGTGTGCGGATGCTGGTGGCGCGGAGCTGCCGTCGGGGACTGCAGGGTTTCCTCCTCGGGAAACCCGGGCTGGCTTACAGGCTCTCCGGGGAGGGTGCGGGGCGGGGGTAGAAGTCTCCAGGACTGTACGTGCAGAGATAAAACACAATAATGAGTTTTACCAGCATCTTTACCACTTTCAAAACTGCCATCAGCGTTCCTCAGCTGTCAGTCTGCGGCTGAGGGTCCAAGGCCGGGTGCGGGCTGAGAGAACTGCTGCGGCAGCTCGCTGATGGCTCTCGACGTCTTTATTCACAGAATTGTTCCTCCTTCATAAGGCTTTTAAACAAAAACTTTGATGGTAAAGCGTGACATAAGTTTGAGAAGATACTACAGGTTATGTCTCCAAAAATTCAGAAGCCAGGAGTAAGTAGGGTGTTTTCAGACAAGTAAGCCGTGAAGGGGCAACTGCTGGTGCAAATTTTCCTTCGGGGATGCAGTTGTAAAGCTTTCAGTGATCATTTGTCAGCATGCCAGGAAAACTGTGGCTCAGGGAAAGCTTTTCATCAAAAGCAACTCTCTCAGCATCTCTTATCTGAAGGACACAATAATAAATCTTAATACATCTCTGTATGTGGATTTAAAGACATAAAACTAAGACAAGATTGCATTTGAAAACTTTTTTAAACTTGCACAGAAGTTAATGCATTAATCTTTTTAAAATTTTTATATTGTTTGCCAATTTCTTGCATTTCATTTGTCTCTGTACCATCACCAGAATGCTTTTAGATGGGACATTCAAGAGTGATATTTTTGCAGATAGTAGGTTAGTTTCTTGTCAGTTTAATTATACCTGAATAGTTGCATATGAGGCTGAATACTCAGTTTGGTCAACGATTTTTTGCCAGCTGGGCACATACCATATTTCTGGTTGTGTAAGAGTTCTTAAATTATATAGTCTTGTTCTGTGAACTTTGCAAGGTAAGCATAAGATTGAGAAGACTCACTTGGCTCGTAATAGTGGCTGAGCTCTAGTCTGGATGGATAAGCTTTACTTTTTACATCTTGTTCTGGGGCCACTTTAAGGAGGTGTGTTTTTAAAGCATTGCTGTAACATCACTTCGCTGTTAAGCTGGAAAGCTCCACGAGCACATCCAAAACTTGCCTCTGTTGTGCCCTACTGTGCTTCTGAATGCTTCATATGGAAACTTATGAGTGATTTGGACTTAATGGGAGCAAGTATTCAATACAAATGCATTTGCATCAAGAACAGATCTGATGGTACAAAACGTTCTTGAATGTTCATGTTCTTGTAGTAATACTATTACCTAGGTAAAACCATCTTTCAGTTAAGACAGAGTATATACCAGTGTTAGTTTCTTAAGGCTTGCCCTTAAAGAGAGTGAATACCATAAAACAGGTGACTCAACAAGATGATTTCTGCAGATCAAGATGATTTCCTCTGAGAGTCAACAGTCCAGATCTTACAGCTACAAAGTCTTAAAAAAGCTGGCAAAGAGGTTTTGCATACCTTATTCCATAAGTACTGATCAATGTGAGATCTACATGTTATTCCTTGGTAAAAAATTAAATATTTGATTAAGAATGAGTCTTATTATAAGTGCATGTGAAGATTCTTAGTGTTTCCATCCTTGTACCAGTAATTTTTCACCTGTGTGTATCTGTAGTGTTATATGGAATTGAAAGGCTACATAGGCCACATACTTCTCATTATCTTACATTTAGGCTATAAATGCTCTTAAGAAGTCTAAGATTTAAAATCCTGAGAGTTGAAGGTAGAGCATATGTAGGGATATCAAGCACAGCAAAGCATACCTTGTTAATAAAAGGTATTTACTTAAAAAGGCTGGATGGTTTACAAGTTGTCCTGTGCTGAAGTTAAAGTAAACAGAGAACGAGGCTGTATTGTGAAGTCCACATCAGTGTTCCTACGGGGGCAGTAATGAACTTTTGCTCCCTATCCCCAGCACTTCCACTAGTTTAGGCACCAGCAGCAAATGTGTTGTTCCAAATACTATTTTATGCATTCCTGGGTTTAATGCTCCCAAGCGGGTGGTTGTCAGGGTTAACCAGATGGGTGGTTTCTGTACGGCTTCTGTTTGGGCAAGCACAGTCATGGACTGGGAAACCGTAGATTCAAGAGTGTTAAGTATATTCAAGTGGCAGTTATTTCCCTGCCTGGATGAAGTTTACAAGGAAGTTTTCTAAGTTACTGTTTTATGCTAGTTATTGGCCAAGAAATAACAAAGAGTAAGGAGTGTGTGCCTGTGGACTCTTGAATTTTTTGTGTAGGTGAAGGATTAAGAAGTATTTCTAGACATCATTAACTACTTCACTTTAGTTGACAAAGGATTCTACCCACACTGGAGGTGTCTGTATTTCTTCCTGGCAAGCTCCATGTGTGGGACACTATTATCTGCTACACTGCAGATTCTGCTTACTCTCTTCTGCCTACACTTTGAAAGAAGAGGACACCTGGTTGACCTTCATACCCTGTAATTTTTTTTTAAATATCTCTTGTGCAATGTTAATTATTAAATGTTTGTATTAAGTCTTTGTGAGCTTGGTTAGGTCAGTTTTATTCTTCGAGGAGGAAGAAAGGGATTTGCTATCATTCCTTTTGTTTAGTTCTGATCTATCAATCTTAGAGATGGTCTAAATAACAGCTTACTTAAAACTAGTAAGTTTGTGTTCATGCCTTGCTTGAAGCACGCTGATAGTCTTGCCTAATAACATTCAAGAAGGATAATGGTTTCCTCATGTAGAATTTGAGTATTACACTCAAGGAGACATGTTTTTTTGGTTTGGTTTTTTTTTTGCTTGTTTTATCCAAACTACATATGATTTGATTGAATTAAGTAATTTTTACTAGGGCATCTGGAGAGAAATCTAAGTGTTCATAGAAAAAGCTAACTGCCATCTCAGGAATATACACTGTTTCAAAACACAGTTAATACTCTAAATAGCAAATATTGTCATTATAGTATCTGTTTTCAGTGAGCATATTGGAATAGGAACACAATAGGATAACAAAAGCATAGCTTTTGAAGTTTATTCTACAACAGTTGTAAGTAGTTAGTGATTTTTTTTTTCTTTTTTCCCCCCCAGGATTTTCCTTATCACCTCAGGTAAGGTGGTGGCTATTTAAAATTTCTTGGATTTTTATGAAGGCCAACACCTTGTGTGTGCACATGCAATAATCTCTGTTCTGCTTGTTTCCATTTGCCTTTTCCAGTGCAAAGCTTACATTGACTAAGCTGTTCTTTTGTAAAGCACAAGCATGTTTTTGGAAAGAGAACAGAGTTTCTGTATAGTCTATGCCACTGTGGACTTCTGGTGTCTCTCCTATTGCTGTGTGAATTGCTAATGAGCTAAGCCTTGCTCTCCAAGATCTACCAGAAGAAGAAAGTGTAAGGAAATAATTTACTTTGCTAACTGGAATTACTGTTTACCAAAAGGCAATGGATGATACAAGAATTCCATCTCTTTAGACAAAAAAAAAAAAGTGCAGATGGTATTATGACTGTAATGAGGTCATAACTTGACAGAAAAGAAGTTCTGAAACTGGAAAAATCAGGCTTAACAGCTGAATGTGAGGAGAAAACTGTCAACGTGATAAGAAGGCATATTTCATATCTGTAGAATTTCTTCCTCAGAACTTTTTTTTATCAGTAGCCAATTGGGTATTGGAGACAGTTGGGTTTAATCATTATCAAATAAATCTTGGCTACTCCTTCATTTCTAGTCCTCTGCCGACTGACACTTGGGTAGCTTTGTGAGTACAGATGCATGCGGTGAGCTGGACCAACCACTGTAGAAACATTTGTCCAGTTCCATAAATACCTATGGCCAAGGTCTATGCCGAGGAGATCTGCCTACTGATTTTTTGCTGTCTCCATTGTGGTATCGCATATTTTTATTTTTGGTAGAAAAAGTGATTTTAAGAATAGGCTAAAGTTTTGATTTCATGTTTTATGCAGATTTTTAAGACAATGAAAGTGATGACCCAAATCTAATCTGTAAAGTTTGAAGCAAATAAAAAGGCTTGTACTGAAATTGCTGATTTTTCTATGTTATTTGTTGAGACAGTAAAGAGAGATTAGGGAAATTACTTAGTGTATTGTGCTTACTTTTATTATGGTCTGTAATGAGTTGGCAAAGTGGGAGAAATAACTCTGGTTTTGCAGCCTTACTGTTGGAAGATGGAAGTGTGCTATGTATGGGCAGGAGAGAGAAAGTAACATAATGTGAAGGAATGATCCAAATTGGTGGTTAAGGTCTGCCCTTGTTGCTGTCAGCCTGTGTGTAAAAAGCCATCTGATAAACACTTTTTTCTTTTTTCTTTTTTTTTTTAGATAAAGATTGTTCTCAGTTCATCATGTTCTTACTCCAATCTTTTCGATCCTAGCTTTGCTTGTTGCTCTACAAAGAGCAAATAAGCAGTCTTCTGCTGTTTATAATGTCTGACATTTATGAATGAATCATCCTTGAATTTTCCTTAAAATACTTAAGTTTTTTATATATATATATATATATATATATCTATCTTTATTTTTTGAGTGCTGGAATTGAATTCTTCAAGATTATTTCAGTACATGTACGTGTTTATAGATATATCTACTGAAAAATCATTTATAACTGCTTTAGTTTGAGTTTCCCTCAAACAAAAAATGGATATTCTTGTAGTTGGGCTTGACTATAAAACATTTGTTATGTATTTTATGGTATTTGCAAGCTGAACTCATAGGTTGTTCTATCCTTGTAGTTCTGCTGTTACATTAAAATGATGCAGGCATGGTATAATTGCCACTGCATAACCATTACCTGCCCTTTATTTTAAAAGAACTGTCTTGTTAGGAGCAGAACTTAATGTGACTATGCAGCTGTAGGAAACAGTGATCACTGTACCTTGTAATTGTACACTACAATCAGAAACAGGATGGCACAAAGTTCAAACTTCTATATTAGAACTCCACACAGCATAAGAAAGCCATAGTAAATGCTTTCTGGCTAAGCTTATTTTAGCAATGTTGGAAATGCCACAGCATGTGTGACTCCAGCACATTTTTTCATCAGGTTGTCCAAACCTCTTACAGGCAAGTCTGACAAACATTACTTGAAGGTAATTTACAAGACTGCTCTCCTTTCCTGATTAAAGCAGTTTACTTTGAGATCAACACAGATTTATAGTGTGCCTCAGAGAGCAGTAGCTGGCCTGTAAATTAAAGCTTCAACTGCTTTTGAACATGCTTTTTTCAATAACGTACTCTTGAGCTGGTTCCTGCAGTGTTGTGCTGACAGAGTCTGACACCATCATGCTACAACAAGTGCAAGGTACTCAGAGTCAGTCAACCTTGACAAGAAGAAACTGTGTAGTAAACTAATTGGGGTTCTGAAATACCAGGC
The DNA here is from genome assembly GCA_035583235.1 of Hafferia zeledoni. Lineage (NCBI taxonomy): Eukaryota > Metazoa > Chordata > Aves > Passeriformes > Thamnophilidae > Hafferia > Hafferia zeledoni. Next base: position 55,560,211 of record JAWWEV010000115.1, on the reverse strand, counting down.
TGTCACAAGCAACATGTGGTTACAAATGGTTCAAAAATTCTCTTACAACCTCTAACATTTTGAAGTACTTGAAAAAGAGCTTCTTATATGAACCTATGTCTGTAAGAAACTCAGGAGAAGTTCAACAGAAAATTTTTTTCTCTACATTTTAGCAACAATTTAAGCTTTTACAATGGTTTTAGTAAAGGAGGACTGAAAATGCAAATAAAAGAGAATGATGAGGTAGAGATAGTGAAAAAGAACAGAGGGGAGAAATGTGCTAAACTTCAGTAAAAACAAGTAAGCAACTCCTTGAAAATGCACTGAGAAATTTAGTAGAGATATGCAGAGTTAATGGAGGATGACTTTTAGCTGTGCATTCAAAAAAAAATGTGGAGAGAGTTATTGAGAAAAAAACTGACATCCTCTTACCCGAAGCTACAACTGATTAATAGCAGATCTATCTTCCTCTGTTTTCTGCTTAATGGAACCCCAGTTCTCTCTCCTGACAGTTGCATGTGGCTTCCCCTGCTAAGAGGACACAAAAGGGAATTGCTCACTTGGATGATGGATTTCTTAAGGGCATTTACCAGTATGACACTTGTTTGAGCTATTGAGTTATATTTGGACTTGTCAGATGTAGGCAAAAGGCAGTCATATCTATTTTACCTTCTCTTATGGGGAAAAAATATGCACTAAACAGCATGTTAAAGATCTATTTGGTTTTGCTTTTCTCTCAGAATTGAAAAGCTGGGTGTTTGCATCCACACAGGAAGTGTGCCCTATCATTGCAAACCCCACATATAATTCATTGACGTGTTGTAAAGTGAGTGGGATCTTCATTTGCAAAACTAAAGCTTCTGGTATGAGTTTCAGCAGTAGTGCAGAGCACTGGAACTGCAGAAACCTTGTCCTGTGCAGCAAGCTTGATGCTGACTCTGCTGTGCAGCACAGTGAGAAATCTCCCAGCTTTGGTATGTTAGCAGTGATAGTGCAAGTCACTGAACTAGATGCCTTGTGGGGTAAGGTGGCCTTGCCCCAGAATAAGCCAGTGTTTCTGCACTAGTACTGTTTTCATATTACTACATTTATATGCTTGCTTAACTCAGAACATGTAAGTATAAACGGAGATGTATTACAGTATTCATTCTGTAGCCTATTTCTCATTCTTGGATGGCAGCTGACTCCTTATAAGATCAGAGAGGTAATGTGTTTCCATTCTCCTTTCTACTGCGGGAATTAAATAGAGCTATTAAAAGGCTTTGCTATCTAAACTCTTTAAGTGGTAAAAATGTTTGTTTAAATGTTTATTACAGACCTACAGCAAGCAGGCTGAAGATGGGGGAAGGGGAACCACATAGTTTCAAATTCAGACTCTGCTTTTGAGGTCAAGGCTTTGTGCATGTATCTCTAAGTGTAAATCCTACCCCTCCTTCTCTGGTTTCTCCTTTATTGGAATAACTTTCATGCTTCTAGAAAAAAATATTCAGGAAAAGCAACTGTGTGATAGTTTCGTGATCACTCTGAAGTGAATTTCAAATTTTTTTCTGCAAAGTTGCTGCAGTGTGGTATTCCATCCATTTTAAGATGGAAAACTGGTCTTGCTTCAATTTCACCTCAAAGGAAAACTACCACATGCTGGAGGACTGTTTGTAACTGCAGTATTCCAAAAAGTTTTCCAGAAGAGTACAAAGTAATTAGTTTTAGCAGTCACTCCTGTGATACAGTGACTATCATGTAAAGCCTTCACAATAATTTGAACAGAATTGTCTCTTATTTTCTCTTATTCACAAAGGAGAAAAAAAAAAAAAAGAACAGAAGAGGAACAGAGACTTTGTCCTTACTGGTAAACATTGTGTGCTTCTCTCAAATCATCTGTGAAGAGGGTCTGCCAGAAGGTTGCACTGAGCTATGCAGTTCATAGAGTATCAGTGCTGCTCAGATTAAAACTGACCTAGGTAGCTCTCTAGTCCTATCTTTGACTCAAAGCATGATCAGTTGTGAGCTCTGAGTAGCTTACTAAGGTCCTTATCCCATGGGACCTTGAAAAGAGACAGAGACTGCACAGCTTCTCTGGAAAACCTACTTCACTGCTTGGCCATCTTTGCAATGGAAAAGGCTTTCCTTCGGTTGTCAGAACCTCTCCTGCTTTAAGTGAAGACTGCTACCTCCTGACCTCCTGCAAAGAGCCATATTCAATTTTTTACAAATGATCACAAATGTTAGGGAGCCTGTCATTTTACTTTGCAGGTATTGGCTGCTAGAGGGTGCCCTCCCTACCTCACGGTCATCTTTTTTTCAGTCTGAACAGACCCTGTCGTCTCATTCTCTCCTAACAGGGCATTTGCTCAGGCCTCCTGGCCGTCCTGGTGGCTTGATACTGCAACAACAGTGGTTTTTAGACATAGGCTTTTTCCCTAAGTAAGCCAGTTGAGTGGGAAGGATGGAGGAACTTCCAATTCTGTAGGTAAAAAGACTTAATAATCTCTCTTGTGTTTAAGAATGGAGCTACAGGATTCCAGGTCTGCCACAGATGCTGGGCTTACCTTAATTTATAACTTAGCTTGTTTCTTGAGTAAAGTCCACTGCAGTTTGTAAGGCCCTGGCTCAGGCCTGCAGTGGGATCTTCACTGCCCATCAAGAGCCCTTGAGGGGCACTTGTGAGAGCAGGAAGGCACAGTCTGTCCAGAGCCTGGCCTAGGGCTGTCACTGGAAAATAGTGAAATGCAATTTGGATGGGAGCCTAATTCATGCTATCATCATACCTCTGCTGTAAAGTTGAAAGAACATAACGGAGCCAGGGAAAACAGCAGCTAAAGACAAACCCAAGCTTTCATCCTCAATGGTTCTGAGCTCCTGGAGGCTCTCCCTGATGAAGGTGAGTCATGCGGTGGCTTTGTGTTTGTGGGAACAAAAATGTATGCCCTGGAACCAAGTCCTCCTGTTTGATAGCGCTGTTGCTGCTGGGATTTCTCAGCCAAGCGGTGTTTGTGCTGCAGGGAGAGGCAGGGGCTGGGCTGGGCTGGGGCGATGCTGCAGGCAGGGGTAGCACTGCTGGTGATGGAGGTGCACCCTGATCCATGATCATGGAAGTGCGTCCTGTCCACAGCCTGACCTGGAACACACCCCGCCAGCCAGGCAGGAGTGCCTTAAGGCCTGGGGGTCGATTTGGAGACTTTTGGGCGCTGGATTGTTAAGTTACAATATTCATGTAGCAAGTGCACTGGGGCTTGTGATCGATTTGCACTACAATTCGGTGGGCTTTATCCTATCCTTTTGATAAATAATACTGATTGCTTGTGAACTTATTTAAATATGACTTTTTTTTTTTTCGCTACTACGGATTCTTTCTCCCTTTGCCTTTCTTCAAGCCTGAAGATGCAGTTCCCTGTTTCCCCGGCGGGCCTTGCTGGGAGGAGGGAGCGGAGGCTCCGTGGGCAAGGCGAGGGAGGCGGACGCTGCGGGCATGCGGAAACAGCGTCCCGAGAACTCCCGGACTTGCCTCCGGTGACGAAACACAGCAGCGTTCTAGACCTCGCTCCCGCGCCCCTTCCCCTCTCTCCGGCTGGAGGAGGAGGAGAAGCAGGAGGAGGAGGAGGAGGATGGGGACGGGGCGGGGCGGGGCGGGGCGGGCGCGCGGCCATCCCGGCAGGCAGTGGCGCGGGAGGGCGCGCGGCCGCTGCCCGGCAGGGGGCGCTGTGGCCGCCTGCGCCGCTCCGGGCGCTGCGCTGCGAGGAGCCCCCGCGTGTCCGCCATATTGGCGCCCGCGCCGCAGCCGCTGCGCGTTGTTCGTCCGTCTGCTGCCGTCCCGGCCGCCCCGAGCCCCGCGCCGGGGAGGGAAGCGAGGAGGGAGCGAGGGAGGGAGGGCAGCGTCGGCGCCGCCGGGCGGGAAGCGGGGCGAGGAGGAGACGGAAACGAGCGGGGCCCGCGTCTCCCCGCGCCCGCCCCCTGCGCCAGCCGCCATGGAGAGGCCTGGCGGCCCCTGAGCCAGCAGCGCACGCACCGAGCGAGACTTGGCTTGGCTTGGCCCGGCCCGGCCCGGCCGCCATCAGCGGAGAGAAGCCGCCCGGCCCCCGCTTCTGCCGCGACATGGAGGCCGTGAAAGCCTTTAACAGCGAGGTGTGTAGTCCTCTCTCCACGGGTCCCCCTGCTCGGGGCCTCGGAGCGGGCGGGGCCCCAGGACCCGGCGCCTTCCCTGCCCCTTTCTCCCGGCGGAGAAGGTGCGGGAACGGAGGAAGCTCCGGGGGGCCCGGGGTGGGGGGGCGCTCCCCCCGGGCGGGCCGGGGGTCCC
>JAWWEV010000115.1:55532448-55555841 GCA_035583235.1 Hafferia zeledoni | reverse complement strand
GACCGGAAGGCCTCTCCGTTCCCGAAGCGCTCGGATCATTCCGGCGGTTGTTCCCCGCTCTTGGCCCGCGCCGACGCGTTCTGCTCGGCGTGGCCGCCGCCGGCGGCGGGGGCGCCGCCGCCGCGGGTGGGCGGCGGGGTTTCACGGGCGGCCGGGTGGGCGCGGCGGCCCGGGGGGCGGGCGCGGGCCCGCAGGCCGGCCCGGGGCTCCCCTCTGTGTCGGGCGGGAAAGGGCCCTTGTCGCCGTGCTGGGAAGCGGGTGGAGAGGGGAATGGAGACGCCCCCCCTTCCTCCCCACTCCTTCCGCCGTGAGGCTGGGGGCGGCCGGAGGGGAAGAATAGACCGCAGGCAGCGGACTGCGGGCAGAGGAGGGCGCGGGAGGAGGAGGCCTCTGTCCTGCGCCTGGCTGCGGTGGGGCGGGTGATGCCCGGCCAACTTCACGCAGCGGCCGGAGGAGGCGGCGGGGGGGGTGCTCCGGGACCTCCGGGCGCGGGGACTGTGCCCTTCCCCGCCTTCTCCCTCCTCTCCTGCCACCTTCTTCCTCCTCGCTGGTTACATGTGTGCCCGCACCCCACCAGCGCGCATTTTTAACACTTTGTAGAGTTATGGTTTTAATCTGGGGATGGGAATACAAAGGCCTTGGAGGCTTGTCTCTGTGTTTGAGAGTAGTATATTCACAGTGGTCGAGATGGAAGCAGATATATCCTACGTGCTACGCAGAGCTCAGATCCTGCACCGAAGCTGTGGCACCCAAGAACACATGCTTACAGGCTGAGATATCGATACAGCATCTGCTTCTCTGTTGTGCCGAGGGTTAATGTTTATTTTATTGCAGGATGGTTCTTGTGGCAACTCTGCTTTGTTCCTCTCATTGTCAGAGTTTGTATCGTTTGTATTTTGAAGTTAACGTAAGAGCAAGGAAAACGTATACGCATTTTTCTTTATGTGGAGTCATACGACTTCCAAAGTAGATTTTTACTTATATTGACCTTAGAAAATACCAGCTCCGGTTACAGTGTGTACTCCTACAGACCGTTCACATAGTGGAGCTCCGAGTTGCCCTGTCGACCTCCCCCAGCGTGGATGTTATATGGTTTTAATGATTCTAAGTGCTACAGTTCTGTTTGACCTGTGGTGGAACACATCCTTTCTCTACAAGCCATAATAAGATAGGGTTTTTTAAATGAGCAGGTACTCTCCAGTAACTGGGGAGCAGTTACACATTACACATCCCTAACTGATGTGCAGTTTTAGGTGTTGCACTTTATGCAGTTTGAATTCTTAAATAGAAGAAAACACATTGTGGCTGCTAGAAGAGGAATAAGCACTATAAACTTCTTTTTTTTCCTGTTATTTATCGGAAAAGGAAGGATCTGGTCACAAGAACAAAAGAGTATAAGTTGTTCATAACATTTTCCTCGTATGTAGCTGCTAAGAGAAGCAGAAGTCTTCAGTTGCATATTGAACAACAACTTATAACTGACTTGCTGAGCACTCAGTCATAAATACTGTAACAATAATTAAGTCTGAGACTTAAGATGACACCTGTACCGAAGAGTAGAGCTTTACAATGTGCTTTAAATTTTCTAAATGCTTGAAAAACAGTAGACTTTAGGTTGTTGGAAAAGAAAATGCAGAAGATTGGACAATGACGTTTTAACCAACTTTTCTCCTGTGATATAATAGACAGCATCTAAAATTCAACCTGTGTCTTTATATTTGAATGCTGGGCTACACTGGAAGGTTTTAGAGATGTCAAAAGTTGAACTGCTGATCCTGCAAATGGTACAAGACTTGCTATCTTGTTTAGGGAATACCAAGGGTCATTTTTAGCCACCGTAACACCCAATGCAGAACTTGACTTTAATGTAACTTTCCATCATTGTCTCTGGTGAAATTTACAGGTATGTATTTTGCATTTTAGAACTGAAATGATGACTAAATATTTTAAGTAGCTGAAATGTTTGAGTCCATAGATTGTTGTACCCAAATGGTTTTGATTAACTTAAAAAATCTCTGCACTTCACTTGTAAATTTTTGTTTTGTTTATATTATAAGGTCATGCTATGCTCCAGCAATGATGTCTGAGTTCTACAGTTTTTTGGTTTAAAATAGATGTAAATTAAATTTCGCAGCAGATGGAATAGTCTAAAATGTCAAAAAACTTTCACCATACTTTCTTTTACGCAGTTTGCATTTGTTTAATGTTTTTACAACAGTTTATGTACCTTATTGGTGAAAACCAGGTGACATTTTAGGAAGAACATTCCAATATATTTAAACACTTAAATCTGTAGATTGGGTACTTCTGGAGTTGATTTGTTTGTTTGTTTTTTAAAGTCAGGAGTTACGTTTGGATTCTGAAATGAAGCTAAAATAAAGGCAGCTGTCCATCTAGATAGTCTAGCTTAGTCCAGAGCTACCTGTGAGCTGAGCAGTATCTTGTGTTATAGCTATCCTGTAGGGCAGTCAGGACTGAAGTAATTAACGTAGGCTTGTCATTAATTTGATTAGAAAGAATTAGTTGAATATTTATTTGAACTCTGACTACTGGAAATAATTCCAGTTATTACAGAAAGCTGTTCAACGTCTAGTAATGGTATGTGGCATTGTCAGTGCTGTATCTAAGAGTACATACGAAATTAGCCCTAACATTTAAAGTCTTGGAAAAGGTAAATTTAAAGCTGAGAAATAATCACACTCCTAAATAAAATGTAGTCAGTCTTGTTTTCCTAGAATGGTTGACATTTTTCTATTTGATTAAAACTTGGCAAATGAAAACTAGAATAAGATACAGCTGACTTACTATACTGTTGAGGTAATGGGCAATGTTTTATACCACACAGTTTATCATTTGCTGCAATTGGCATCATAAAGGCAGAATCATTTTCCTCCGGGTCTCAGTTTAGGCCCTGAGTTTTTTCTGAAAAGTGCAAAATCGTAGTCAAGAACAGGTCTTGACAGAAGAGAATGAGTGAAGTGTTTTAAATTCTTTTTATGTTCTATGAAATGTACTTTGTTAAAAAGGCAGGGAAATGAACTAGGGGCAAAAACAAGTATCCTCATACTTCCAGTGCTCAGATGATAATGATTTAATTGCAGTATTTGTTATATAGTCAGTTCAGTGTTAAAAGTCTTGCTGTTAGCTTCAACTCTAGCCATTGCCACGTTGGTTTCAGATACTGAACATGAAGTTGGGTTTGGGTGCTGTGCTCTCTAGAGTTTTCTTGCAGTACTTGTGGCAAGCTTTCTATTTCCAAATTATTTTTCATTTTATATTGTGAAGGCTGTGTTCAGACTAGTGTGAAAAAAGAAGACAGGGATGCCTTAATTCTGAAACATGTTTAATTTTTTTTACATTGATTTCTATATGAATATGTAGAATAAATATAAAGTTTTACAGACATGTAAATAGTAATTTATTTTAAGGGAAATGGAGATTGCAAATTCATTTTTAAGTACAACACAAACTGAATATTTGAAGTTTACTTTCCTTAGCCATGTTAACTGCATCTCTAAGAATTGAATAATAGGAATCTTGAAAGGACACTCATTTAAGTTTTGAAGAGAAAATTCAACTTAGATACTTCTTTAACAACTGCAATAGTAATTAATTGATCTAGTTCAATTAAACATAGCATTTCTAATATTTTAAAGTTTATCAATGTCTTTAGTGACGTACAGGCACACATTTCTTCATGTATGAGCTTCATTAAGTCTTGCTGCCCATGATGCTTCCTGGTACTTTTTTGGGTTTTATTCTCTTTTTTAAAAACAAAGCCAAAATATCTCACGTATAAGCTGTGCACGCTTTGGTAAAATCACTGAAAACTACTTTCACTTTGAGTTGCTGAGACTGTCACTGGCACCTTTGATTGGCAGCCATTTAGAAGGTTAAAATGGTAAAACCTCCTTAGGGCAGTTTGACAGCATACCTAGTTTTGTGATTTACATTGGTGGATTGAATGCACAGTGCTTGGTGGCCTCCAGTGATACAACTTTGAGCTGATTTTGTGTTTGTCAGGCAACACAGTGAATTATGACATTGGAAAGGCAATTGAGAAAAAGGCAATCGCATATATAAGAAAACATAAAATAGAATAAGGAAAAGCTGCTGCCTTGAAGCTCGGGAACAAGGCGGTCATGGGTTTTTTGGTTCTTTTCAGAAATGCGTTTCAATGGTTTGTATAAAAAGCCTAATTCCTCTTGTCTGTAGAGTTGGATGCTGATCTTTTCCTATACAAGGGAATTGTATAGAAAACTAAGTGTCATCATGGAGATGTGGAATATGTGCTGACTTAGTGTTTCAAGACGAGGATGCACATCAGGTGCTGTAAGGTTAAGGTGGTGATTTTGCTTTGTTTAAAGAGTGATGTGTGTTCCTGTGCCTTTTCACTTGTTACTCTAAATATTTTCAAGGGTGTGAGAGTCATCATTAAAACTTCCACAACATTGCTAGGCTGGTGTTCAGCTGTTACTAACAATGGAAATTGTTGTCCTTGTATATTTCATCCTAAAGTGGAGTCATTGAGCTTTTGGTGTGCATGGGGTCTTGGGAGTCCTGTAAGATGATAAGCAATGCCTAAAGTGACCATTGCTACTTTTGGGTTTGCTCATTATTCTGAAATTGATCAGTGGCAGGGACACAGCAGACACTGATCATTTACTGGTAATGCTGTTATCTGTATTTGCACTTCATTATATATATTGGTCACCTTTATCATGACGTTTCTTTAGAAGATACATTTTAAATGTCAGCAAGGAACAATTCAGTGGACTGCAATTTCAGAAATCCTTGGAAATGACCCACATTTTCAATACTGAGCATTGGAGTATAGGTGCATAAGAGTACAGAAGGCTGAACCAAATACTCTTATTTTAGACTGCTTTATTTAAATGGTGTATTCTAAGTCAATAAGGCAGCTTTTTCATGAAAGAATGCCAGTTGATGCTAAAAAAAGCTAAATGGTATGCCTCATGAAGATGATACTAAGTGGAAATTGATGCTGAATAGCTGGGGAAGGTGCAAAAAAAGGGATGCTTTTTGAAATGAGGAGCCAGGGCTTTGATTAGTGCCAATAGATGCTAGCAGTTAAGTACAGGGAATGGTAAAGAGGCATGTAAGCTACACCCTGGCAAGATATTTTTCTTGGATTCTGCTGCATCTTTCATGTTAGCTGAAGCACCTAAACATTTGCAGAGCTTTCTTTTTTCCCCTGGCTGCTGAGACAGTGAGAAAACCGCTGTTTCCTCTTCTCTGTCACTGTGTTTTAGTAGCCATAAAAGAGTGTGACCTTCTTTCATATCCTCTTATTTGAAGGACTCTGCAACTGTAAGTTAAAGCTTTCTTCTTTTTTGTTTATCTGGTATCACATTTATGATCTGATGTTTTAAAAATCTGTCGTGGCAAATTAGGATGTAAGATTTTTGTTTACTTATATTTGTGGATTTTTTGCAGAAGAAGAAATTAACTCAGTGATACTCAGATCTGGATATGGACATTCATACATCTGAGAAGTTTTTTGTTCTTAACCTCTGGGGTGAATGTGGCAAATGTTTTCCATTTTATTTCGCTGTAGAATCCTGTAGTGCTTCTCAGAAAAAACACTGAATCTTTATATGAATTCCCTTAAGATACAACAAAATATGTAAGAATTATTAGTTTCCTGTTTGCTGTCAGGAACATTAAGAGCAGTATCAGTGAAATGTATTTCACTCTGTTGTTTTCCAGCAAGAGTTGAACTTTGCTGGCTCTCAACATCTCAACTCTTTTTTTTTTTTTTTTCTTTAGTGTGTAGGAAGAGAAAGCCCTTTTCTCTTCAGGATACAGTAAATATTACATTGGTGTTCACCTGATTAAATGTGACTCCATGTGTGCTGAATAAGTATTTACAGTTTTAATATCAGACTCATCTGACTTCAGAATTTCACCAGCCACAGGATCTTGACTTCAGGCCTTGTAAAGACATGGTCATGCAAGGCTGTGTTAAAGGCCCAAAATGTTAGGACGTGGTTTTATTTATTTTTCTTTTTTTTTCTTTTTTTTGCATATCTTGCTCCTCAAGAACCTTATTTCTTTAGTTAATAGTATGGGGTAGACATTGATTAGTTTTCTGTCTTAGATACATACATTTTGAATTTCTTCTTAAACTGTCATCTGGATGAGATCCCCAAGAGCCTGGAGAGTTTGTAAAAATCTGAGGATTCTACTTGCTACTCATTTAGAGAGTAACGAACTGTTTTGTAGTTTAAAACAAATGCACTTCTGAGCTCTCATAACTTCAGATCCTTTGTTTTTCAGCTGCTTGCTAAGATCATGCCTGAGGCTACTGTCTTTGACAGAGTACTTGAAATTATCTTAAAAAGTCTTGCTTGAGTTTGCGGTCATTTGAGTTCTGCCCCATCCCTGGAGGTGTTCCAGACAGGGTTGGTTGAGGCTCTGCTGAGCAACCTGGTCTAGTGGAAAGTGTCCCTGCCTATGGCAGTGGGATTGGAACTGGATGGTCTTTAAATTTCCTTCCAACCCAAACCAATCTATGATTTGTTTTCCTCTGGCACTTGTAAAAGTGGAGTCTAGTAAACCAAATGGCTTTCTTAAAGGAAAAACCCCAACATTCAGAACAAAAGTATTTGATAAAGTGTATTTCTTGTAATAGCCTATGGTTTGTGTTGTTAGGCTTTTGGCAACTGAACTACCATTTGTACAAAAATGTCTACTGTGGATATACAATTTATCATTTTCTTTCCACCTTTTTTCTAAGAGTTTGCCTACATAGCTGGTTTTACTGGGTATAGCTCTTGATTGTGTTGTAGGAGTTCTTTTCTCCTGTCTTTGAGCTTATATGAGCAGATGGCTGTTTTTCTGATGCTTTGACATTCAGTGGTGTCATGCATGTTTTAATATAATAAACTACATGTATGGAGGGTAAGGCTTGTTACCTTTGTTACTGTGTTTGCTGTTGATGGTTTCAGGGGGTGGCAGAGAGTTCCTTTTTAAAATGAAGGCATAAAAGATGTTCCCCAAAGTGCAGTGGCAGAGCTGAGATCCAGGAGGCAGTAGTAGTAGTGAGTGGTGTTTTCAGTGAATGGTGGCTGAGCAGTATAACAGTGTTGTGTAACAACAGCTGAGATATTAAAGCCACCTGTTTTGAGCTTGTTTATTGTGAGATTCTGTCTATAATATTAGTTTTGAAAGATTGGAGTAAAAGTTCTCTTATTAAAAAACTTATGAGAGCTGACAAAGGGTACTGCCTTTATGCAAGGAAGTGAACAGGTGTGTCTTACATATTTGAATTAGAACTTACTGAGGTAGCATGCATTTTTGGGAAAGGTGTTTCAGAAGATCCGTCATCTTGCATGGTTTTTACAATTTTGATATTGATGTGGTTGCAGTTTTAAAAAGAGAAATAATCGTACATAGGAAACGTTTTTGGCTTTTCCAGAGGATAAGTCCAAAGGGCTTAGAATGTATTAACCAGATTGTTGTAAGCCAGTGAAAAGACCTGATCAGACGGAAGTCTTTCAGAACACCGAATCTCCTATACATATTAACAAAACGAAACAAAACTGATATTCATGTTAGGAATAGCTTCAGATGATAACAAGTTGATCTTCATAACTTGGTTATCAGATATGCAGTAGTAACCACTACTTCTTAATTTTCAGAAGAGTGAAGTGGTGCACTTAACAGGAAGGGATAAGCATTTATAAAAAACATATGGGTTGGAGAAATCCAATCTAGTATAAACTGTATTTTTTTTCTTGAAGTTTTGTTGTGAATGCAGGGGATTTTAACCCATATCTAGGGACCTACCATTTTGAAACCAACATGACAAGACAGCTTTTGTCACGAGCTCTACAAACAGTTGGCAGAGAAAACATGTGAGTCTGATTTTCAAAATGTTTAGATCTGTTTCTGTATTTCATATCTCAGAGTTGTAGAGATGTGATTGTAGTTAGACTTCTCTAAGGCTTTAAACTCCATGTTGTGCCACACTTTGCAAAACTAGTGCATTGCAACATGGACAAAGAGTGCTCCTCCAGTGCGGGCAGCTCCCAGGCTCACGTATGGAAGTCTGTGAAGACTGACATTGTGACAGAAGCTGATCCATTTTCCTCTTGGTGTTTTAGAGTTAGCTGTAAAATAACGATGGAAACAGGCCACATTGGAGGAAAGATGAGAAAATTGCGTAAAGCGAAATACCCCTGTTATATTCCTTGGTTTCTTGTGAGATACTCTTTTATCTGGACCTTTTGATCTGTCTTTCTGTTACTGGAAGTTCAAGCACTGGTAAAACACTCAGTCTTATTTAGCTATTTCATGTGGTCCATTCAGGTTTTTCTAAGCTTTTTGTTCACAAGTAGTGAACATCTTGAGTTACTATGAAGAGAAAAATGGGAGATTTATTTTATGGCTTATAAATGGCCAGGAGGAAATGGAGTATGTTCTAGAGGCTGTCTGAAGTAAGTGTGTTTAACAGTTGTATGGAGTTCAGGAGACTGGAGTTCAATCCAGGGAATTTCTTTAAATTCCAGTTTTCTGTTTGTAGTCTATTTGTACAGAGCAGACTGTACCAACAGAACTTAGAAGCTGTCTTTGAAAGTAGTAATCACAAGGCTTTAAATAAAATTGTAAATAGGCTGTTGGCTCAAATATATGAAAACTAAAATGGGATTTTGTTACTTTATCTCAAATTTTTCAGATTCAGTAGATTTGCAAGTCGTAATGGTGTTTTCTCAGAACAAAAAGAGGAAGGAGAAGGAAAGGCAATGGTGGTATTGCCTGACTTCTCCGTGAGCTGAAATCCGATGGGCTGGAGAGGCTGCTGTATTACCCTTGCATCTTATTTTTCTTAGTTGCTAATACACTAGTTGGGATGAGTATTGAGATGTCCTCTGTAAACATAAACATTGGTGCATAATACAACTGACATGTAGGGGCTGAGCTTTTCATATGACTGTTCTCAGTTGTTTATAATTTTTCTACAAATCAGTGAAATGCAACCGTAGAAGAAACACATGCACTTGGCTGTCAAGCATGTTGACTATTATTTTATATTTTCTCATTAAAACAACATGTCATGCACTTGTGTTTGAGAATAGTTACGTTAAGGTAGTTGCTGTTAAGTTGCAACCCTCTCATTCTATACTTTTTTAATGTTGGATTTTGGCAACTTACATTGTCTTGGTTGATTACTGGAGGAAAATAACTTTTTTATCTCTCCAAAGTGAAATACCTTATGCTGCATGGAGCATCTGCCATTCTGGTCATCCTACATGCACATCTTTAGTATATATTTTAACACTTCTGTGTAACACAGAGAGCAGCAAGGTGCTGACTGGGTTTAAATAACAGTTCTCATGTGTGGGTCCTAGTCAGCATCAAGAAAAGTCCTGCTCACTAAGAGTTGGGGGTATGTAATTGAAGTAACTTTTCCTAGAGATGACATTTTAGGAGGGTATGTAAAATGTAACATAATAGAGATTATTTCACAGCATCCTTTTTAAGGCAATAAGTGACAGTAGTGGTGATATTACTATTTGGTAATCATTTCAGTGACTATTTCTGTCTGTACAATTGCATTTGATTTATTTTAATGCTATAGAAATAGGAAAGAAATTTACCTCATTTGTGAAGCTAATATGTATTAGACTTGAATTCTAAGTATTTATTTTGTCTTTTTTTGCATTGAAATTGCAGATACTTGTCATTATATATGATGTCTGGTTAGTGTGATGCCATTATTTGATGCCTTTTTAGTGTTTTGTCCTGGTAGCAGCCAGAGAAAATTTTAAAAATATTTCAGTAGAGAGATGTGTAACGGACATTGCCAATGCTGTTGATAATCTCATTCTTAAGAGACTGGCCGAGTTCTAGAGTATCAGTATCAAGATGTTTACTTTTTTAGCTGCTGTTACAGATATTTGTTTATGTGAATATCTGTTCCTTTGGATCACATGAGTCTAGAGTTTTTCATAGCTTTCAAGCTTTCTAGTAGCAAAACTGTATGAAAAATTATTTCCTAGCCACTCTTTTCTTGTCTTTGTAAGATGTGGCAGAGGTATGAAAAAAGACATATTACTTACGAAGTTGTATTTTAATAAAGTTAGTATTTCGTTCTGTTTTGTGTTCAGAATTTTAGTAGGGGAACAGCTGTCTGGCTCTTTTGCCTGTTGAATAAGATCACTGAAAGATCTTGGAATTAAGTGCTGGGCTTTGGAGAAGTGTAGTGAGCCACTGTCTTCCATGGAAATGTGTTGTAACTTGCTTTGTAAGCTCTGACCATCCTCACAGGGTGTAAGTTCATGTTCATGGTGCCTGATCTTCACTTGAGAACCTTTAGACTGTTGCTTAGTACATGTATTAGTACATGTAGTGTCCTGCCTTGTAAATGACAGTGAATTTGCTTTTAACAGATATTTACAATAGATTTAAGTACCTTCTGAATTGCAGTTGAAATGACAAAAGTATCGTTTGCATTATGGACTGATGAAAATTTGAAATGTGCTGACCTTCAGTCCGGCTTCTCTTGAAGATGACTTTTCTTAATACAGAGCAGAAATTCACTGCTTCAATCTGGTCTTTGCATTTCCCCCCAATCCCAACATATAATTCGTATAGCTCATTAAATCTTTGAGCAAGCCCATATTTTTTCCTCTCTTTGGAAATAGGACTTGGTTTATTTAAAATTATATTGGGGAAAAGGAGTACGAACAATACTATTAACTTTTATGTACACTGGGATATTGCCTTTTATGAAGTTTCTTAGCTCTCACTGTCATTACTTTTTGCTGTACAAATATTTTTTTTAATCAGATAGAGGAAAATACAGAATTACGAATATAATTTGCTTTATTTGCTAGCCTGGTCTTTTTCTCTGTATGTTACATACATGTACATTTATGTAGTAAATTGTAGATTGTTGCATTTGAACCTGTGAATTCTGAGGGAGGTGCATGAGGAAAAGACACTTTTCCCATTGACCAACAAATGTGTATAAAATCCCTGTGAGGCCAATTTCCCATCTATTTCCAGATAATATTGATTGACTTCAGTGGAGAGAGTGGTATGGAAGAAGTGCTTACTTTAGGATATGATACTAAAACTGAGTCCTAGGGCTTTTTTGTTTGTTTGTTTGTTTGTTTTTTTCCTGGTGTAAGAACACACAAGATACCTCAGTTGAAGGTGATGGGAGAAATAAGTAGAGCAATTTGAATTTGTTTAAAACAGGTGCATATGTTAAAATGAGGAAGAATTGCTGTGACTTCTATGAAAGACAATAATGTCATGTAATAATGTAGGTATGAGAGTTGTTAGAATTAGAAAGCATGTGGACGAGGAAGAACTAGGTGATTTTACTTGGATTTCCAAAATATAATTGTGAAGATCCGTTCACAAAAGTTTGAAAAGAAATGGTATTGCTATAGAGAATGCATCCTTAATGCATGAGTGACTGCTAGAGGGGTGACAGGGGAAAAGTTCATGTGCAGAAATAAGTTGTTTTCATGATGAAGTCTTACATAGGTTTGTTCTGAGAATCCATGCATTTCAATTTATTTGGCAATGCTGTGAAAAAGTGATAGAATGAGGCCAAAAAATTTGTCGACAGTATAAAGTTATTCAGGATGTTGGTACTGAAGGATTGCTAAAGGACATTGCTGCCCTGACTGTTTGATAGCAGCCTGCAGTTTCCTAAAGTTAATGTGCAGGTTGCGGAGAGAGTATGAAAAAGGCAATCCTGGCTTCACGTACACAGTGATGGGCATTGAAATGATGTAATTTGTTAATTAATGAATTCTTACAATTGAAATGGATATGTCTGTCCAAGGTTCAGCAGTAATCATAAGCACAGTTAAGAGTCTTGGAAATTATTAGGAGATAAATGGAAACTCACTACACTGTCTGTACTGTTTTATCATATTCCTTGTGTAGTGTGGTTTGTACCTAACAAGCCCATGTTGGCAGATTGCACGTACAGAGAAAGACAGAACAGTCCAAAAAAATGGTACAGGCCTGTATGAGAAATTGTTAAATATTAATACGTTTTTTGAGCTAGAACAGAAATGACTGGAAGATGAGGGGGTAGAGGTCTATAGTACTGGGGATATAGAAGAGGTAAATCACTGTATTTTCTAATCCAATTAATCCAGTGTCACTAATGAGCACAGGTTCACACAAAAAAAAAGAAAGAAGTTTCTTTGCTCAAATTTTAATTAAACTACGTACCTTTGCTAAAATATGTTGAACATGCTAAAGGTTTACATGAATTCCCTATATGTGGGAATTTAGAGATTTTTATGAAAAAGATGAGTTGGTGCCGTCTCAGGAATCACTGAGCTGTAGGTTGCAGGTAGATAGAATATCCAAAAGAAGTGTCACTAAAATGACAACTGTATGTTACCTTTCATAAACATAATCTATGGAATGCTGTTTCTATTAGTTTTCTCTAAACTAGTAGCATTCATTAGTAAATAACAGATTTTCTACCAAGCCCTAGTACAAAGAAAAGGAGGAGCGGTAAGGAGAGGAAAAAAACCACAACAACCTCCCCCCCAAACAACAGCAAAGCAAACAAGAATTTTAAAAAATGGGGAGGTAAACATCAATTATTTCAAGAACGTAGAAAGAGACAGAAAAAAGCAGTTCTGGTAGTAACCATCCCTTTTTGTTGGGGTCCTGGTAGGAGTGGCTGCTCCCTCTCAGCTCAGAGACAGGACTGGACAGGAGCTTTAAACAGTTCCCAGGTCTGTGCTGTCAGACTTCTGCTCTTACACTTGAAATAGCCAAGCTGACAAGGGCTGGCAAAGTTTGGCAAGAGCCAAGCAATACTTTGGCAAGGCTTTGGATGTGGAAGGTAAATAAAAAAGGGGCTGTATATGCAATTTCAGGATATTTCGGAGGATCTGGAAAAGCAATGTGGATATTTGATACCTATGTGGTGAGTGGGTCTTCCACTATTCCCAGAGAATGGACATGAGTCAGGATCAACAAGCACGCTTGAGCCTGTGTCTCTGTCTCGGGTCCTTTCTGAGGATTTTCCAGCATGACATTCCTGTTAAGCAATAGACTTGGTTAACAATAAAAGCTCCTACACCAGGTTTTCACTTTTCTGTGTCAGTAAGTCATGCTACTGACTGTCTTGCTGTGACACAGGGCTGAGTTAGAGAGTGAAGTACAGTTGAATAGGGATGTATTTTGAGGTGTGATTTCAAGGTGGATTGAGTAGATGTTACACATCTACTAAAGAGACATGGGGAGGAGTTACTGAGAGTATCAGAGATTTAATACAAGTTTGACCTGCTGTGTCGCTGTTAGTTCAAGTACAGTTGAGTTAGGATACAAACTTAGTGCAACATTTATTTTTACAATTTAAACAGTAACAGAACAGGTTTAGAGGTAGTCGGAGAATGCATTGTTAACACTATTACTTCAGTCATCTTTCAGATTTTCAATGCTGTGTGTGTCATAAGGTGTTATGTGCTGTACTTGGACATTTGGCTGGCATCTGATCCTTACTTTGCAAGATTATGACTCTGGGAATTGCTTTCATTGAGTCAAATTAGCATTTGTAGTAACTGTATCTATGTGGATTCATTTTGTCCCTGAAGTGCCATTCAGATGCAGGCCTTCCCTTTAAGGTTTTCCTGCAATTTATATTCAGTGTTTGATTAAACATGCTTGCTTCTATCAGAGATTTATTGATTATTCTACACCTAATTATTAGAATGTCAGTATGTGTAGGGCATGGCTGGATGGAGTTGTTGTACAGGAAAGCAGTGAAACAACTTCCCTCACCTCCCAACAAATGCACTGTAAATTTGATCTATGTTACCTTTAGCTATAAATGGGTTGAGAAGATTAATGTTCATTTGTATTTTGTAGTTTTCTCTATTGTTGTGCATTTTCAGTCATCTAGAATACTTGAGGTAGGCAGTATAGAGTCTTGTCCACAGATTTCTAGAATAAACTGATAGATGAATGTTCATTGACATTGAAATCCAATGTATGCTGCTGTGCTGACTTGAAAAAAACACTGGTACTTTTAACTTGAAAGTATTCTCTTTACTTTGGCTGTACTTTTTCTCACAGAGGAAAATAAAATTATTCCCCAAAGGACATACAGGAATCATGCACTAATGCTGTTTTCTAACTTAATTATTTAACACTTGGGGTTTTTTTGAAAACCTGAGCTAACAGTTGGAAAGTTGTTTCCCTTAGCATTACAGTCAGACTCCTTGTGACTTGTCACTGATTGTGTTACACTTGCCTCATCCCCGCCCTCCACCGCCCATTCTCTAGAAGTTTAGTCTTTGTTCCTTCCTTATCCTGGTGTGATAGTGCCATCCACAGTTAAAGGGGAAATGTCTCACCTTTAGTTTTCTGAATAATGTGTCATAGTTCAAAAATGGACAGTACAAAACAAAGCTTTGTATAATTTTTTAATGGGTATTTACAGTTTTGGTTTGGTTCAGTTTTTTAACCAGGATTTAACTTTTCAGTTTATTCCAAGTCATTCTGTCATCCTGGAACAGCATTCTCCCAAATGTTGTGTTTGTATTGTGCTGACTGCTCAGGAGAGCTTTCTAATGACTCTTGGGTGAATACACAGCTCTGTGCATCAGTGCTTTTTTCCTGGCGAATATCGGGAGATCGTTTCTCCCCCTTAGATATTAGGATAAATGGGAGGGAAATTTTGATTTTATTTAGATTCACATATTCTTTTTTTCTGATGCAAAATCAGTTACTAAATGAATAGGAAAAATAAATTGATCCATCAATGTGTACGGTGGTTTTAAATGAAATTTTGATAGGTAATCAAAATATGTATATTATCAACTGGTGATAGATGCACAGTGTTTGGAGAGAAGTTCTTAGTGTACCTTTTAAAAAGGGCCTTCACAAAGTTTACTGCTTTCCACAGTAGTACCTCAGATTTCAACAGCACATTTCTGTACTTACTGGTTTTTCACATAAGAAATCATGCAAATGCTTTCACTGTGCAAATCCTTCCAGCAGGGATCTTAGGAAGATAACTAGAAAAAACAGGTTTAGTCGGTGGTCAAATATCTTTCAATAGTAATCAGATGTTTAAAGAAATACTGATCAGTTTCTGTCTTTTTGAGGAGGTGTTTGATTTGAGTTGATGTTTCTCCAGAAAAGCAGGTAAATAGCTAACAAATGGCAGGTTTTCTTCATAATTCACAGAATCATATGGTAGCTCAGCTCTAAAGCATGGGGTTTTTTTAAAGTTTGCATAAGGTGCTTTGTTCTTCCAGTTTGCTTTGTAAATGTGACTAGTGCACTTCAAAACCTCTGAAATTTCTCCTGGTTTTATCTGCCAGTTAAAGATTACAGTGTTTCGTTTTCACCCCTCTGAAATGAACTGGATTTATACTGTGGAAAAAATGCAGCTGCCTGATGTGATAATGCTCAAACTTCATTTGAATAAGATCTTTTAAATGGAGAGCTACATTTTATACTAACATACAGATAGCTGACTATTTTATACAGTTATTTAAAGCAGTGGGTGTGTTTTGTTATGGTATCAGGGCAAAGACTTAACAAGTTGAAGATAACAGTTCAGGAGTGAGTCAGTTTCAGTTCCCTTGCAGGCACAACTTGCAGGCTAAGGACAACCACACTGGGCACTGAAGCCACATCCACCTGCCCAACTCTTGCGTACTCCCTGCTCATCTCATGCTTCTCAGGTCCAGTCCTTCCCAGTTGATCTTCACGGCTCAGATTGTAATGACATATGCCATCTCCTTAGTAATTCTGTTTGCCGGCTGAAGAGTCCAAACTACCTTTGTTCTTCACTTAAAAGCTTCTCCACAGTTTTAGTTATCCCTAATGATTTCATGCCAGCCTTGGAGATTAGAAGGTGAGGGCAGAAATTCCAGAAGTACTGAGAGGTTGAGAGTGCCCTGCAGGTTAGTGTAGTCACCTACATAATGTGGTTCTCAAATTTCGTTTGCTGCATTTACTGCTGAGATTTTTCTGGTTTACTCTTGAGTTGATACCTTCAACCAAATGTCTAACGTATCAGAAGATCCCTTTCCTGAATGGCAATAGCCAGTTTCTAAGCGAGCATCCACTACTTCATGTGCACTCGTGCTCAATTTGTCTGCCTTTTCATTACTCAGCAGTGTCTCCAGTGTTCCTCTGCAGCTTTTGATAGTCTGACTTTGTCCTAACCACAATGTAGGTGATGGCACAGGCACCGGTGGGATTCTGTTGGGTATTCATTTAGTGATACATTAAATGACTGTTTATTTAAATTGTTTTCTGGCTGTATTTAAGAAGTAATTGGTTGGGTTATTTGTCATGCAAGGGCCTGTTTAGGACATCTTAGTTTCTTTGGAGTCTTTTGTGAGAGATCTTTGTTAAGTGTATCTTGGTAGTCCAAGTGGTCTTGCATCAGTGATTTCTCAGTGTGCTTATTGAATCTTTCAGAGAAGGACAGGATACTGAGATGTGGCTTTGCCTTACAATAGCCCCACAGAGTGATCTGTCTGCCCACTAACCTTTATTTCAAGTAATCCATACAGTGTTTTTCTGGTACAAACATTTGACTGATCCGTTGTTTCCTAATTTTTGCCTTGAACCCTTGTCAGAAATGCATGTTGCTTTTCCTGTCTCTGAGAAGTACAAGATTGAGACTGTTTTAAATGAGACTTAATGAATCATGGCTGCTAAGTCCTTCATTCTTGAGTTCTGTTCTAATACTTCATTATTTTTTAGGTTGTGAGCTTGTTCTTTACCTTCTTGTAAACCCCCTTGAGGAGGATTCTGGTGTGGGAAGATTGCAAGGTTTTTCCTTAGTGTGTAGATCGAAAAAGATAACGGGAGGGTTGGTTTTTGTAGGGCTTTCTCTCTTTGATTCCTTCTGTATATGCTGATTGTCCTGGGGAAATACTTTTAAGGATCTGCTATTCTTTCTCTATTCTTAAAAGTGCTGATTTTTATGCTTTGTCCTGTTTGTTTCTCAAACTTGATTGCATTATCTTTTACGTGTACATTGCCAGCCAGAGTTTATGGTCACTCCCTCTTCTCCCCATGCTCTTTGAATACTGCTACTGATTTTCTCAAGTGTCTAATTTTACTTCAGGTAGTTTCCCTGACTTTACTATTTAGCCATGTTGTAATTTTTTTCCTGGTTTGTTGAAAGGCTTCTTTTATGTGAGGGCAAGCACTTACCTTCTGCCAACAAGCATGAATGCCTTACAAAACTAAGACCAGGAAGTAATGAGAGCAAACTGTTTTAGCTGAACATGTGTGCAAAAGGGCATGCAGGAAAAATGAGCCAGAGCATAAGCACAAGTTTTAAAATTAATACATGTATCTGACTCCTTATTTTTCAAATGCCCAATGTCTTAAAAGAAACCATCTATGCTAGATGAAAAACACGTTTTCATTACTAGACAGGCAACCAAATCTTGCTTTTGTAGTAAGCCCAGCAGCAGAAAAAATGGGTTTGATGGATGGACTGTTCAGTGGATGAGGAGCTGGCTGGATGTCAGCATCCAAGAGATGCAGTTAATGGCTCAGTGTCCAAACGGAGTCTGATAAGAAGTGGTGTTCCTCAGGAGTCCATATTTGGATTGATACTATTTAATGTCTTTTTTTTTATGACATAGTGGGATTGAGTGCAGCCTGGGGTGCAGCTGATACGCTTGAGGGAAGGGATACAATCCAGAGTGACCCTGTCAGGCTTGAGGAAAGGGCCCACTTGGCATGGTCCTCCTGCAGCTGGGACAAGGCAATCACCAGTTTTTCCAAATTAATATACTTTTCAAAATGAAATGTTCTATAGTTAATAAAAATTTATTTAAGACAATTAAGGAAAAATAATTTAGAAGCGTGATTTCTTTTCTTGGCTTCTTCCAGGTACTTAATTTGAGATCTGTGTTTCCTTTTAATGGCTGTTAAAAATCTGCCTCTACAGAAGTGAATTTTTACTCTTTCCTTTGTTTCTTCTTTTTTCCTCTATCTCCTCTCTTAACCTTGACTTATAAGTCCTTATTGCTACATATGCCTCTCTTCTACCTGAAATAAAGTAACAGGATGCTAGCCAACAGCCCGTGTTACCCTGTTGGTTTCTGGCATATTCCAGTTGTGTGGTGCTAAGTTACCTGACTGCACAGAGCTCATGTTTCAGAATCCATTGTGTGCAACTCTTGAGTGTTTCCCAGCACTGTGTAGTAGCTTCCTTGATACTCTGAACAGCCGCATTGTTGCCCTGAATATATCAAAGCTGGTCAAGTGTGGTCCCAGCATATCAGTGGGAGGTTCGGCCTCCTTGTAACTGTGTATGTCACAGGTGAAGGAGCTGCTGTGCTGATCTCTTCTGAGATTGTTTTCAGATTGGCAAGGTGGCTTCTGGCATCTAGGCTGGTTTCACATTTACTCACATATCTGTGAATAGCTTTTACTAACTAGTGTTTTGGGCTTTGAGAGTGCTGACCCAGAATACCCAAAGTGACTCTGCTAAGAGACAGAATGTAAGCAAAATGTTTCTGCAATTGCACATCAAGCAGCCAAACAGTAGCCAGGATGAGTGACCCACAGACTGGTAATCACTGGGGAGTAACTGGAATCTGAGCAGGGAATTCTGAGTATAAAACAAATAAGAAGCTTATTGGACACTCTTGGTTTTCTGCCTCTTTTTCTCCCTTTTCCCCATGGTGGTGAAGAGCATTTATATATCTGTATTCTAGAAGTATATTGCGTTTTGTTGTATAAGCAGCACATAAGTAAGTCAGAAAATTCTGCAACAGCAATTAGTATTAGTGAGAAGTAACAGTTGTTTTAAAAGTATATGTCCAACTGTGAACGAATTATAATTTCACAGTTTTAATGGAAATCCTTGCAAGCGAGACACATGCTTGGACAAACCAATTTTTTTTTTCAGTTTGTCTTTTGACAGCTATAGGAGGTTTTAGTTAAAACTGGTTTTGACAGGAAAGGATAGAAAGAAAAGCATCTCATGTTTGCAGGGAGAAGAAATCCTTGTCTCTTGGAAATTCAAATACAACGGAGGAATGTCTGCTTGCTTTCTTCAAAGTTATAAATTACAATAAGCAACTTGGGGAGCATGACCTATATTTAATACTGTCTAATCCTTTCCACTGTGTGATCCTGTTTTCTGTTACATTTTACTTTATTAAATGTAACTAATTTTGAACTACATTTTCTGAGCTCGCAGTTTCCCACAAATGGAGCAAATACTAGGAGGTTACAGAAGTTACAGTATCTCTATGGATATTTATCTGATTCAATATATTATAATTTCAGGCTGTGTAGGAGGAAAGGGGTCTTTTGGCTTTGTTTCTATTTCAATGACCATTTTATGGAAGATCTCCAATTCTTCCTGCTTTTAGTGAAGAGATGAAAAAATTCTTTATGGATGGTCATTCCCATTATCAGGACTATATTTTTGATCTAACATGTTTCTTAAACCTGTGTATTGTAAACGAAAATACAAGTCAAGAATATCCTTAAGTCTGGTTTGGCATTTTGTATCTGGTCTTTTTATGTATGAAAGTGGCAAATACTAGCCAGTCTCTTCTCTGTTAACACCTAGAGCTGAAGGAGAAAAGAGCAGCATTTTTGTTCAAGATCATATAGTGTGAATAATCGGAGTTTTGCACAGCAAGTAAATAGCCCTGGATGAGCGAGTCCTGACTCAGTGTGAAGGAAGTTGTTCCAATTACCGCCTATCAGTCACAGATGTGAATTTAGTTCTTGTAAATTTTCACTATGTAGGAACTTTCTGATGAATACTTTCCATGCTGGATTGCTTCTGCTAGGAGATGTATGTACTGGTAAAAATAGAGTTAATGGTGCATCCAGGGAGAACATTGTTGCAAAACTTGACTACCTCTTTGCTGTGGTCGTTTTTGGTGGTTAGATATTAATGAAGCCAAGAAGCTGTTTAAAATTGAGAACCAGCTGGATTTTTGCTTAAGCATTTGTAATGCTTCTGAGTTAATGCAGTGAATGAATGAAGTCTATACTTTGTTCCATCTGTTTGAAGTGGCAAATTTGCTGCATGCTCATTTTTTTTTCCCTAACGGAAAATAAAAATATTTAACTCAGTAGGTATATGAGTTTGTTGTGCTTCCATAAAGATACTCAAGTATATAAATGTCTTTTCCCTAGAAAGCTACCCTATTTGTGTGTTGTATGTATTTATTTGGTAACTTAACCTGCAATGTCTGCAGTATTTAGTGCTAGTAAAACTAAATAAATATATAGGGACCGTTGCAAAAAAAAAAAAAAGTGCTCTCTTTTATTCGGCTTTTTGGATCTTACATTATATTGTATTGAGCTTTTTTATTTTTTCTTAAATAGGAATGTCTTTTCTTGCATGATACATAAAAGCCAATGAAAATTTAAAATGGTATTTTCTTGTGGAAAAACAATGCTTACAACTGGAGAATATATTTATGGTAACTTTTTTCCTTTTTTCTGGCAGTTGTACTCGCTAAATGATTATAAGCCACCTATTTCTAAAGCTAAAATGACACAGATCACCAAGGCAGCAATCAAGGCTATAAAGGTAAGAAATCTTTTGACTTCTTCTACTTTCTCATACTTGTCCAAATAATTTTTTTTTTAATAGTGTAAAGAGTTTCCTTCGGAACTTTCCACCTCCCTTGTTGTGTATACAATTTCCAAGTTAGGATCAAATGTGATAGTGAGGGAATTTTCAGGAGTGCAGCAAAGGGCTTAATTTGTAATGTGACTTTCATTTGCTGGTTGTCATATGTGAGATAGAGTTATACCAACTTAACTCTTCTATCAGATCTGAAAGACAGGGTTTTTCCCTCAATTTAAAAAGGAAACACTGTCATGCCTGTGAACAGATGAATAAATAGAAAACTACAATTCACTCTTGCCTCTCCTCCCCCCAAACCCCTCATAATGTATGCATGCCTTTGGATCAATACAGCTGTTCATTTTTCTAAATTCCTGGCATACCTTTTAATGGATATTGTTCATAGATTTCAGTTTTCATGTTGCTTGGATGCAAATTGTTTTTAAATTTTAGCATTAGTACATTCATTAAAGACTATTCCTGCCACAAACTAAAACTTAATTGCCAAACAGCAATGGTGCAACAGAAAATGTCACTGAAAAATGGTAAAGGAAAGAAGTATGCCATTAGTGTTAAGCATTGAAACAAGTGGAAACTCGGTGAAAACTGGAGAGCTGGAAGAGAATATAAAAGCAAAAAAACTGAACTTACGCTCTTCCTATCTACATTCCTGTGCTGAGAATGCAGGTGTATTTACAGATAGTAAAATCCATACAGGTGTTTTGTGTAACTAGGAGAGAGGAATTTGATGTCAGAAAAGTGAAATTCACGAGCTTTTTTTAATATGTCTATGTCAGTTAAAGCCTGTCTGTGTCAGTATAATGAAAATGCTAAAAACTTGTGCTGAGCATAAACAAGCAGTAAATGACAGTATGTGGTTGTATTAAGTAAGCATTTAAATGATACTGAAGTGTTTTACCATGTACTCAACTTGGAAATCTTGCTTCTACTCTTACCGTTTCAGTAAGAATATGTAATTGTGTAGATGCCGATCTAGAGCCGTTGAGATTATATGTGAGATTTAACAAAATCCCACGTTAGGCTAACATCTTCAGTCGTGTGCAGTGAAATAATCACATGTTTTTTAAGGAACAATTCTATTCTTCTTCTTCTAGTTTTCACTAAGTATGGATATATTGTTCAAAAAAATCCAGTGTAAAAAACCTTCAGAAGGCAAGAAAAAGTGATTTTAACTCTTACCTGTTGTTAAATGTTCTAAGGAAGACTGCATATTCTGCTGTAGTTATTGCATTGTTGTTTAATAAACCAAAGTTTCTTCTTCTGGTTTTGCTATCAATATATCAATATACTTGAACAAGTAATTGCATCTTCAAATAACAAGTAATGCATCTTCAGATTTTCTCCTCTATTGAAATACTATTTTATTTTTCAGTTCTACAAGCATGTTGTACAGAGTGTTGAGAAATTCATTCAAAAGGTAAGTCAGTCACAGCTGTTTGTGTTAGCCAAAAAAATTCCCTCACTTTGGACTAGAAAGTATTGGACACCATTGTTTTTTTGGGTATACATACGGATTAATATTTCTAGCATATACTAACTTATTTCTGGTTTTAGTCACATTCAGTTTCTGCTAGCGATCAGCAGCTGATCATAACCCATGATGCAGAAAGACAGATACTTTGTTCTCATTTTGTTCTTTGATCTGAATCACTGTGAATACTGTTTCAAGACTAGTTCTGTACGTATTCATTTAATGTTAAAAGAGACTGTCAACGTAGCCCACGTAAACAGCTCCAAACAATTGGCAGTGGTTTGTCTGGTCACAGTTGCTTTTCATTTTCTCCCAGGTTTTCTCATTGATTTTAAAACTGAAGGGAAGATGACCATTCAGCCTCATCCTCTTTTTGTAGCAGGACATGCAGACTTTCAGTCAGTGGTTCCTGCTAGTAAATTAAAACAAAAAATATTTATATTGCTAGACTAGAATTACTTTTTGCGACGATGATAGAATTAATATGAAGATTCTGAATAACAAAGAATTTTACAGCACTTTACTTTCCTGGGACAGTTAATTATTCTTGGGTAAAATTACATTTCCCAATGCATGCATTCTAATTTGTTAGTCTTCCCTTCTTGTCTGCACTGTACCTGATTGTTTGGTTGATCATTTTGGTGCTGAATTTCTTCTCTTTTTGTAAATAGATGTAAATTGTGATCAAATTGCCTTTTTGTTTTGACAAACAATCTAGAGTAGTTAGGCTGTTAATGCTGCAACGTTGGATGCAATCTTCCTTCTGTTATCCTTTTTACAAAACAGTCTAGATTACTATATGTTGGTCGCCTGTCTTTGTCATTACCTTTTATTCCTTAGAGTCCAGTGTGTTCTGTGGTGCCTTTGGGCAGTGGCTTAACAGTGTAAACAGTTCAGCTTCAGCCTGCTGTTTTTAACTTTCTCAGAACCATTCATGAATTACTTACTTAGGTAGTAGTACATCAGTCGTATGTGGAAAAAGTGTCCTAGGCATGTTTCAAGGCAATAGTGAAGACTAGTAGTGTACCAACACTGCTACTTTTTTCTTAAGCAGTTGTCTTCTGGGGCGTTGCCTCTGGCTTCTTCCATCTCTGAGAAAAGGGATCAATATCCTCTGGTCCCTGTTTAGTGCTACAGCTGAACACAGGAGAAGGAGAGCGAGTGTACATCTTACCCATCTCTGATCAGGAGCACTTTGCAGTTTCACGTTCTGAAATTAAGTTCGGAGCTGTCTGAGTTCCAAATACTGCATTTTTAGTTGTAGTGGCTGTGATTGGCAATTCTGTATTGAGAGGCAGGACA
>JAWWEV010000115.1:55488733-55532348 GCA_035583235.1 Hafferia zeledoni | reverse complement strand
GAGCTGTCTGAGTTCCAAATACTGCATTTTTAGTTGTAGTGGCTGTGATTGGCAATTCTGTATTGAGAGGCAGGACAGAAGTTTTATCCTCTGAATGAAAGAATGGCACTTTGTCAGGAGTGGGACTGATTGGTTGACCCTTCCAAAAGCTACTAAAGAGTATGAGTTATCTTTACACATTTACCTTCAGTGCCCAGTACTAGTTAGTGAGGGAGTTCTGCACGGTTCATTGCTGGTTAGAGCAGGCAGATGTATGTTCTTATTGATTAACTTGTTAATCATTACTCAATCATTAAATTATTCCCTTTGGTGGTGTTGACGAAGGGGTTTTTTCAGTATTTCATGAGCAATTTGGTGAAACATGAAATTTATTAATAACATTAAATAGTAAATTTTTACTTTAGTAGAGTGAGAGATGAGCAGATGAAAGCCAGTTTGATATGTAAGGACTTAAACTGTGTGTTTGGAAGATAATTGGATTATTTATCTGAAAGAGGTCTCTTGAAGATGACTGAAGCTTCCATTAAGTTTACCATAGACCTGTCCACAGTGATGTCAGTGCCATCTTGGTTTGCTGTTGATTCTTTACAGCTCCAGTATTCTTTCTTCAGAATTAATCTCATGAGTTTACTGAAACTTCAGACAAAATAATGCCCATGACAGTCTTCATTTTTTGACACAACTCACTGGTCTATTGTCATTTTGGTTGAGTGTTTTATTCTCTGGCAAAACATCACTTTGGGGGTCAAATGACCAGTTATCATATATGTGAGGTTATTCCATCAGAGAGCCAGAATTAATTTCTTTGAGTAATCAAATTATCTTATTGATTATTCTGTCAGAAAATAAGTAAATATTTGTGTGTAAAAGCTGTCTCATCTCATATTAGGGATACACAGGCTTGCTCCTCCTGTAGTAATTCTTCTTTATTTAGTTCTTCATTTGTATTTTATTGTCTTTTTTATATCATCTGTATAATTATGTTAATTATCAAATTTTCCTTTCTTTATGTGCCATGTTTTTAAATACTTTGCCTAATGTATTTGCTGAGTTGTCTTGTTAAAACTGTGTGGGTTTTCTTAATTTGCATATTGTGAAAAATCATATACCTCTGTGTGTTGTATTCAGAATATTTTTTTAATAATTTAGATGAAATTTCAGTAGCTAAAATACACTGAAATGGTTATCTGATGACAGTGTATTATATCCAGTTTAAACTTAATAATGTTCATAAGTTCGTAAAAGGATGGCACACACATTATTAAAAAATGCCATACTTAAATGCACTGGATCATATTTAGATCCTAAAGAAATGTTTTCTTAAGGTTGCAAATGTTCTCAAATAAACCCTTTTCCAAACAGAAGGTTTATATGTAGGGTATAGTAAAGTTAATATTCTGAAGAGTTTATTTGGCACTGTATTAGAGATTATTAGTGTGTTGCATAATATGTTTATAGAATACCAGGACCCGAGAGGGGATGAGTGTACTTGCCCAGGTTTGCTGTAGTACCTTCTGTGATGGCTGTGTACAACCAATATTCATTAAGTGAATCCTTGACACAATAAATTCTAAAGATGACTTCATTGTATTTTTGGACCACTTTGTGTTCTGTCTTAAAACTGGTTGCAGTAATGCTGTGTAATTACTTTGCAATTAAAAGAAAAAAGTAGCCTTAATTGTTAAGAAAGTAAAATTACCTAAGTAATTAGTATTGTAATTAGCAGACATGCTTTATAAATTGTAAATTTTTTGTGATTTTGTAAATTTTGAAAGTTGTCCAGAGTTCCAAAATAAATACCATTGGTATACTATCAGACAAACAAATACATTTTTCTTCTGCAGGAGGGGATATACCACAGACTAATTACAGCAATGTAAAATAAAATAAATACATTTTAACTTAATGGTGACTTTGATCATAAAGAAGGACATAAATATCTTGTATTATATTTATAACTAGTCCACCTGTACTGTTAAGAATTTGGTCATGCTTTATGCACTTCTTTTAAATTAGAGTGTACATTTAAAAAGGGTATGTGATCTGTTTGTTAATTTTTTTTAATAGCTAGATTTTAAGAAGTTAATTTTTTAGGGGTAGGAAATTGATTAAAAACCATTTACATATCTGCAGAATGCATATAGATGTGATAATTTGAACATTATAAGTTAGATGATGTTGAAAAAGTTTGTTTTCCAGGACAATTTATTAAGTAGAGAAAATTTTAGTAATACTTGGATACATTTAAAAATTAGAGAGGACTGTTCATATTTACTTTGCCATTAATGGTTTTTCTTATTTTTCACATACACTTATTTTCTATTGCCATTCTTTATAGTGCAAACCAGAATACAAGGTGCCTGGTCTGTATGTCATTGACTCCATTGTGAGACAGTCCCGGCATCAGTTTGGACAGGAAAAGGATGTATTTGCTCCAAGATTCAGCAATAACATCATCAGCACTTTCCAGAACTTGTACCGTTGTCCTGGTGATGACAAGGTAAACCACTTAGAGATTTTTCTAATTAAAACAATCTTTAGTGTGTTATTAATAAAGAATGAAGATTTTGATCTCACGTTTTGCTTGCTGGAGGTGACATAATTCTAGACTTGCACATGTATATGTATTTCTTAATTTTACTTGTCTGAGTTTAAGGATTGGGGGAGACACATCCAATGAGGTTAATTAGACTTTTGGAAAGGTGATATTTCCATTGATTCTATGATTCAGCAACAGCTAAATAAGGTGTGACTTGAATAGTTGACCCAATAGTTCAGCTGTTCCTGTGGATCACAACAGTCAAGATACCTACCAAATTCTATTTCTGAAAGATTGGCTGGGAATAGCAGAGTGAGGCAGTTTAAATTCCTCCATATTTGTCACTGATCTTAAAATAGTTAGTGTTTCTTCTTACTGAATAACTACAGAAAGATGGAGACTGCTGAGGACATTGCCTTCACAAAAATTTGTGTAACAATGTCATTAAGTAAAGTAATAAGTGAGGCAGGACACTACAGGAAGAGAAAGGTTATTTTTTGAATAGTTGCATGCATTCCTAAAGATCTGAAAACCCAAGGTATCCATGGAAGGTGACTAAGGCAAGTTCAAACATTGTGTTATCTTAGGATTCCTGCCTTTTTAGAGTAATAAGG
The DNA here is from genome assembly GCA_035583235.1 of Hafferia zeledoni. Taxonomy (NCBI): domain Eukaryota; kingdom Metazoa; phylum Chordata; class Aves; order Passeriformes; family Thamnophilidae; genus Hafferia; species Hafferia zeledoni. Next base: position 55,529,195 of record JAWWEV010000115.1, on the reverse strand, counting down.
ACCTCTGCAGGAAAATGTGTTGAGATCTGCAAATTTCACTTGATTGGAAAAACTGTGCTAAAGATGTTGGTCTTCTCTTCTGCAACTGAGTTCTGAGATGTTGCTGGACAGGTTATTTAAGTTAAATGACATTTTTCCAGTCGTGTTTTAGGTTATCTGCATGATTAACTTGTGCTGCTCCCAGTTTTCCAGTGTTTTCAGTATATATAGGCAGGACAGTTAACTTACATTTTTATTCATTTAATTGTATTCCTTAAGTGGTATTAGTATGTTTTGTATAATGATGTAGTTTCCTACTTTGGGAGATATACAGAAATAGCCTGACTTACTGAAGAAGGAGAGATTGGAACAAGGGTGGGTGTAAATACTCAGTTTGTGTCTGGTTTTAAAAAATACATAATCAATTTATTGTAGGGTAAAAAAATAGCACCACTTATCCTGTGGTATTTTAATGCATGGCAATTAATGTATTGTATTGGAGGTGTTTGATGTGAAGAGGGATAGTAAAACATAGTCTGTTTGTGGTCCACCAAATTCCTGTTACTTTCATTTCTAGGGTGTTTTTCACCTCAGTTAAGGGAAAATGTATTTTGCGATCTGAAGTCTTCCTGCTGTGCTGCATATGGGTTCAGTATTACAGGAAGGTCTTTGTCCTGTGAAAGTAGTTACCCTGTATTTTGCCCAGCAAAATGTGCTGTCAGAGACCAAGATATATACCTGGTTTATAGCATTTTGATGTTCAATCTGATTAAAAGGCATAATGGAGAAATACAGCAATTGCCTTTGCATGAACAAATGTGTGTAATATGTTTGTAAATCAAGCAGAAGTGCAGTAACATTTCATTTAAAGTAACAACAAAAACACACCACTGATTCCTTTGTCTGGTCCAGAGAAAGTGCAAGGGAGAGGTGGATACTGAGGCACAGGAGTTTTATTTTTCTGTTCTGGATAGAAGAGGGAAGTTAGAGCCTCTGATGGACTTGTCAAGGACTGCTTTTAAAACAAAACTTTCAAAGAAGGAAGGCTCACATGCCATAATGCTGAGTGGAAGCATTCAGAGATTTCTAAGCTACATCTTTCATGCAGTGAAAATTCAGCACTTCATTCTATTGAGGTTAAGTAACCTCTTGTAGTTGGGCAAAACTTTTTTCTTTGCTTTGAATACTGTGGTTAAAGTCTCAGTACATGTTTTATAGAACTCAAGTAATTAAACTGTCTTTCTGACGGCAAACACCAGATCCTGTGAAGAATTTCCTGCTCTTTGTAATACAACTGACTTTTTTTCCCCCAAAATAAAGCAAAATCTTGCCTTTTGGTAGAAGTGAAACTTAGAAAACATTTGGAAGCAAATGAAACCAGCGATCTGTTTATGTAATAGAAAGAAATGTAATGGAAATGCAAGCTGAACGAGTTATAGCTAATGAAATTGTATGAAGTCTTAATTTTGTTTTCTTTTTTTCCTTCCCCATGAGCTGTTTGTTTTAATATTACTGGGTATTTTCAATAGGCAGGTAATTGTGTTCAGTTTAAACTTCCAAATTCCTCACTTCATCAAGAGAGATTGAAAAATATTTTAAATAAAAATATTTTCTAGTAAAAATATTTAGCAGTCTTACTAGTATATGCCCATTTTTCAGTGTATATAAATATTTGATTTGGGTTCTTAAGTAGATCAGAATTGCACTCGTATATATGAACTGTAAAAGTTCAGACTAATAATTCACTATTTTAATTATTAGTAATGTGTTAGAGTGCTTCCTTAAAATCATTTTCCTTCCATATTGGCTAACAAGAGTAAAAGTACAAAAGAGCCAGAGACCTTTGTTTTGTTTTTTAAGAGATTGCAATTTCAGTTAAGAGAATGTCACTGTGTGTATAGTGGTTCTTCACTGCTGCCTAGGCTTGGCCTCAGGTCCATAGTTCAGACATCTTGAGTGTGACCCAGTTCTTACAGTTCTTACTCTTTGCACACCTGAAGGTGCTTCAATCTGGACAAGCTGACCTTGCCAGTTAAGAATTCCGGAATGAATAACAACACAGAAGATAAGCATGACCCAGGTCTTTTGTTATCTTTCCTTCATTTTAGAGTAAAATTGTTAGAGTGCTGAATTTATGGCAGAAGAATAATGTGTTCAAGAGTGAAATTATCCAGCCTCTCTTGGATATGGCAGCAGGAATTCCTCCTCCCGTTGTGACCCCTGTCTTGCCCAGCACTACAGCTGCCATGAGCAACAATACACCAGGTAAACAAAAACAGATTGAAGTTGTACTTTGAATCAAAACACTTTCGTCAGCTGTGGTATGTTGGCTATTACCGTGTTGAAATACCTCACTGATTTCCTTTAGATAAACCAAATGAATGCTAGAAAGAAGTCTATTGTAGCCACCATTGAGATCAGGGAAACAGTGAGACATTATTATAAATGCGGACTTGATCATTTTATGCTCCAAGCAGCTTCCTTAGTTATGTAGGTAGATTGCAGGGAAATGGATTTTCTCTTGGATTGCCTTCCTGCATCTTCTAGCTCAGTATTTTTTATTTTATTAGTTTGACTACATTAAATTGCTGAAATAATAGTTCCACTGTGACATTTTCTTAAATTCTGGTGCCAGATGACTTTTAAAACAGTAATCTAGTCATATTTAACACTTATCAGTATATCCCTACTTTTGAGCTGTAAGTGCAAAAGTATTTGCAGGAATGGAGGATTATTCTGGATTATTGCATGAAACTAATTATCAGATTGCTAAATGTGTCTGTGTTCCTCTTGAGAAAAAGAATAAAATGAGCAATCCTCATGAATTCAGCTGATGGAGGTTGAAGTTTTTAGTAGAATCCTTATGGCTCCTCCAGGGGATGAAGTGCGAGTCCAGTGAGATTCAGCCTAACAAACAAGTAGATTGCTAACAATTAGCTTTTAGTATATATAATTTCCACTAAACGTTTTGGCATAGTGTGTGAAACCTATTTACTTGGCCTTCATCAGTGTTTTTGTTAGTAGTCCCAGAGTTTCAATTGTCGAAAGGGCTGTGAACTACAGTAACACAAACTAACTCTGCTGCTTGAGGAATGTTGATGTGAGTCTGCTTTATTTCCACGAGCTCTAGATGTATGTGAGAAAAATGGTTTCACTTGATGTTAATACATCAAGTGCTTTCTCAGTATTTAATAACAACAGGGTTTTTTCTTCTCTAACACTTTTTAAGTCTATATGTTAAATCTGGCATATTGGATTTTCTCTTTTTTAGGAACACCTGTGACTCCAGTTACTCCAGCCAATGTGGCTCAGAGTTTACCTGATCCTTGGGTGTCTCAGATTGCTAACACAGATACCCTTGCTGCAGTTGCACAGATTTTACAGAGCCCTCAAGGCCAACAGGTAACTAATTTGTAGACTGATTTGGTACAACTAAGGAATACCTTCATGATTATCTCTTAGTTTTGTGGCCAGTATCCATTTTAACTATGCCAGGAGGTTGTTCATCACGAGTAAGTTCTAGGTCAACTAAAACTTCTTGTTACCTTTTGTAACCAATCCTGTTTGTTCTTTAAAAGTATCGTAGAGAGTGACTTCAGCTAAGATGATCTCCAAGACAAACTTCTCTGTATAGTATTGCAAATGTCTAAATCAAGAGGAACATTAAGATTTCATGGCTTCAGGTATAAAACGGAATGCAAGTTAAAGCATATTTCTCTGCTGAATGCTCCAAGAAGTGCTAAACATTGTACAGAATTACATAAAGGGAATGAACGTGTTCAGGAAGTGTATGGTTTGTTGATGCATTTTTTATCTTTCCATCAGCTAAACATATTTTTTATTTTGCATCATTCAGAAATAAGGTCATGGAAGTTACTATGTTCCTCAGTTTTCAAATGCTCAACTCCAAAAAGGTGTCCAGTACCACAGGGACTGCTCGTCCTCTTAACTCACAGTCATATAAGTTTAGCACACACTTTCAGTAAAAATGTAGACCATTGTTTTTCAATCCATGCTAGAACAATGGCACTCACTTACCTTGGGCTTTGTAATTTTTATTTGGACTGAGGAATGGGTTGTTTTACCTTCCAGGTTACTAAACACAATCCCATGCATATGAATGAGAAGCACTCATCAGTGAACTGTTACAAAGCACTGATGCTGACAATAACAACTTAGTGATAATGTTTTACAGCATTCAGCTAAGCTGAGTAGTCTGTAATTGTTCCTGATCAAGTGGAGGGAGTATTTTCACCTGTTTACTCTGAAAGAAATTGATAAGTCATTGAAAAGCAGAGCAAAATGAGTTTGGGAAATAATCTGTGAAATGTGGAGGAAAAATATTGGAGTAGCTCTGAACAAGGAAGAGATGTGAAATGAGAGTGGGAAATACATGCAAAGTTAGCAAGGTGGTTTTAAAGATTATTGCCTAGAGAATATCCTAAATAAAAAGAAAATGATGAAGTAAAATAAAAAATGAAGATGAGAAGGGAATTAAGACAGCAGACCACAAAGAAACAATGTACAGATATTTATCTTAAAGTCTTAAGCAGAAATATGGAGATAGACTGGGTACACAATGAATATGTGTAGGATTGGTAGAGGAACTGACATTTTCTTGCATGCTGTCCATTTTTTTTCTTCCTGTTCTCTAAGCCACTCTGTCTGCCACAGCCTCTTCCCCACTCCCCAGTTCCAAAGACCTTTATTTAATCTTAGAATTGTGTTTTATGGGTGAGAATGCATGCAGGCAAATTGAGAGTCTAGACATAGGAGGGGGCAGACTAAGAAGGATGTGACCAACAAGAAAGTGAAAACAGCAAGAATGGTGATCTCACAGGATTTTTCCACTCTAGGGCTTCCATCTCTGCTTCTTCAGTTTGATTCCTTCCTACTCAGAGCAATGCACAAGGTGAACTAGCTGTATTTTCTCATCTTTTGTGGATCAACGAAGATGGGAAGGCTTTGCTTATTGCAGTAATCAGTGAAAGCTCTTGCTGAGGTGGAACAATTGAAATACTTTCAGAGGCTTTGCTCGATAAGGGATCTGTATAACTGTTTTTAAAAGAATAGGAAAAATTCCTTCATGTTGTTAGAAGGTAACTATAAAACCACCTTGAAAAAGGGTCACACATTTTTGATGCATTGTGGAAAAGAAGTTCAGCATAATGAGTTTATGCTGTTTCTAGTGTGGCCTAATAAGAAGGGAGGGATTGAAGCCTCTAAGAGTTCAGTGGGGAACCTGATAAGGAGCTGGAATATAAGTGTAAGGGCAGTCAGTGACTAATGTCAGTGTAGCTTTTACTGGCTGGGGTTGCTCAACTTTTTTTCCATGAATACCTAAGATAAGGAAGGCTACAGAGGTTTACCTCATGGAACATCAAAACACTGCTTCCTTTAATTCTACAGTGCTTTAGGAGAGCTTCTTTCCATAAGGATAGTACCTTTTCCTTAAGATAGGAAAGCGTGGAAGCATCCTTATACAACAGATAAATTGATCTGTGCATGAAAAAGACTTTCATTTCCTCACTGGGACAGCTTCTCTAAAAGATTAGCTGCAGATAGGAATTCGTAGTAAGAAAATCAAGATACACCAGGTAATTGGATTGTACATTTGCTTTTTATGTTTTGGTAACATAGCAAGGAAATTGCATGGTATCAGCCCAAACCTGAGTTTCACCATGAGATTTCACTTGTGACTAATCCAGAGACATCAGTGCAAGCTATTCCTAGAGGCAGGTTGCATCAGCTTAAAATGGAGCTTGCCACAGTGCAGTTATTTTTTCTACAAATGTTACAGAGTACAGATTTTCCTAATGTAGGTGGGCCCTTAGGAAGCTGGAGTAGGCTAAAAGATTTTTTTCAGGTCAGAAGGAATCAAACTGGAGAAACAGAACTAGGGGAACCCTAGGAAGCAGGAAATCCTGAGTGATGACTGATCATCATGCAGATTGTCAGAGCAAGTTAGGAGGAAGAAGACATCTGCATGTCTTATCAGCCCAGAAAGCAAATTAGCCAGTAAGTGGAAACAAAATTTGCTGCAAATGAAAACAAATTAAGACAAAATAATAGGCATAGGTTAGTGATATTGCATTCCTGAGCTTTGTTTTACAAGCTGGATGGGGAAAAGACTATTTTGTTCTTTCTTTTAATGCTTTAAAGAAAAAGAATCTTGTTCACTGTGTTTGCAACCTTTTATCTTTTAGCTTCAGCAGTTGATACAGACACTGCAGATACAGCAGCAGAAACCTCAGCCTTCGCTACTTCAAGCCCTGGATGCTGGTCTTGTCGTTCAGTTACAGGCTCTCACAGCACAACTTACAGCTGCGGCTGCTGCTGCTAACACACTTAATCCACTGGATCAGAGTGTCTCTTTTAATAAGGTAGAAGTAGAATAATAGAAATTTGAAGTATTTATTATTGAAGTATACGTAAGTGAAAAGTACTTTGGGATCTTATTGTTTTACTTTAGAAATGTTAAAAATACATTAATATACTATAAAGTTACAAAGCTGTATCTTGAAAACGCAAAAAAAGGTCTAGACACAGTAGTGTAAATAAAATACTCTTTTTATATGAGTTTAGGGCTAAATGCACTTCATAGAATATCTGAAGTTGGAAAGGACCCATGAGAGTCTTTGAATATCATAATGATTTGATTTAGCCAAGTTAAGCTAATTTTACTATTTTTCCTCCCCCTTTGTAACACAGCAATGAGAATTGTTTCTTACAAGGTAATAAAAGGGAAATACTCAGAAATTAATATCCACTATTTTCTCAGAAGAGTAAAGTGGTTGAATTTCCAATTTTCTTACATTATAAATTAAATGCCAAGAAAACTTCTTAGTGATTTAAGTGAATAAGTCTGTGACTGTAGTTAAGACTGGACCTGTGACATTTTTTAAAGGATGTCAGAATGTAAAAAAACCCAAATGAACAAAGCCTGTAGGTAAAGAAACTTTGTGTTGGAAAAAAAAATCAAAACCAGCAACAAAATCCTAAAACAAAACTACAGGCAACCCCCAAAACCACAACACAGGAATTTAAGAAAACAAATAAAATTGATTGCGAGGTAGCAATAACCATTGTGGCAATTACAGTAATAGTAATGTGAGTAAAATTAAAAAAAGAAGAACTTCTTCTCAAAGATTAATAAATAAATAAACAAATAAAATAAATAAACCTTGTTCTATTATCTTTGGAAGAAAGAGTTTGCAAGTAGATAATCTCTGTAGGATAGTCCTGGGGTGAATAAATAAGAAGAATAAGGAAGATGTAGAAGCAAAAAACCTTTTTTTTTCTTAACACAGATAATCTCTTTTTCAGGAAATTAGCTGCTTAGACTGACAAGTACTCAGTTTAAAGATTTAGGACAATTTATCTTATAATTAAGAGTTGTCATTGCTAATGAAAGCAATGCAGCTGTAAAAATAATTCAGGGAAAAAAATGGCCTGTACTCATCCTGTATTAGAGCTGTGGCCATCAACTTGAGTAAGGTATAATCCCAGGGAATAAATGCATCAGTTAATAGAGACTACCATAATGTTTATATACAAAAAGTAATTAAGAATATGACATTATTCCTCAGACTTCAATTTCAGCATTTACATGGATAGGTATACTCATACCTGTGGCTGTCTTGAATTTTGGACAGCTTAAATGAAGCAAATTGAAGGAATTCGCATTCTGATGAGATATTTATATACAGCCATAAAAAAAGGCAGCTTTTGTGAGAAGTAAACAAACAGTAAGTATTGCAATCCAAAGGAAACTGTGAAGCATAGTTTTCATTCCATGCTACAATGTTGGTGAATTGCACAACACATATAAATAGTGCAGGAAAATACTTTGATGAATGCATAAGCATCCATGTTTTTTAAAAAAAAATTCTTATTCTTAATACATTTGTCAGTCTTTCCAATCCTTTGTTTTCAAGCTCTTCAGTCTCTATTGTATCTTGTGGTAATAAGTTGTGCAAATTAACATGTAAATTATGTAAAACCATGTTTTGGCAACATCAAATGTGCATATCCTCTGATTTTGCTACATAACCATACTCTTGTGTTACGGTAAAGATTTTTGATCAGCAGTTCCTATGCGTTTGACCTGTTCCTTTTATTTTAAATTCAAAAGAGAATATCCTAATTCTTAATAAGAATTTTGCTTCCTTTTGCATAAAAAGCTTTTTTTCATGTCTTTAATAATTTCTGTTGCTTTTTCTGAACATATTCATGGAAAGTCTTGTGCTTTTTACAGATGTGTGTGTGGTACATTAAACTTGATATCCAATATTTTATTTGGTTTAATTTCTATTTTTTTATTGTAGAGAGTATTATTTTACAAACTATGTAAAAGTCGTCTTTCAATTCAAATTTTTCTTCTCAATATGTTACTTTAATGCAAACCAAAATTAAGGTGCACATTTACCTGTCTTGGCTGAAAGTTCTTTGATTTTCTCTAGCCTCAGTTAATCTAAATGCTTCTTTTGCATATCATGAACTGTTGACTTCTTTTCATTAATTTATTTTCTCAGATGTATAAATAGTACATATTCTGTTATTTTCCTTTTTACTTTGTCATGATGAAAGATACATGATGATTAATAAGATTTTAAATTCGGGACTGGTTGTTTTTCTAAAATGTATGTGTTTTTCAGAGCAGCAGCATTTTATAAGTGCTTCACTGGAAAATATTCTAACAATAAAAAGAAAAAAGGCAGTCACCTTGCTTTAAGTGGTTTAGATATATTTGGTGAAAGTTGTTCTGGCTTTTAGCATACCATTTCACATAAGCTTGATGGTCTGTGTTTCTGCTGTATTTTCTCAGAGGCATACTCTGTCCTGTAAATATTAGATTATTTCATTGGAATAAGTAGTTCTAAAATGCTTGATTGATGAGTTTTCTAGTTAGCTTATGCTTTATTCTTCTTGCTGTTTTCCATTACTTCAAAGTGTGTAAAGCACTGTATAAAAGAAAACAGGCTACAGAATCATCATGGCTTGTTGCCGAAGATGTTTTTGCCATGGTATTATAAAATGACTGCTCGATGTTTTTATCCTCTTGTTTTCTTCTGAGATTAAGGTTTCAGAAGAGGTTATGCTAGTTTGTACTATAGCATTAGCTCTGCTTTTCAGAAAACTTCCAAGGTGTAAAGATGCATGACGTGGCTTTACTAGCGTGGCTCTGTCAATAAATAGTTGCTGAAAAAAAGGCAGTCTCACTGACAAATAACATTTGTTGTATTTCTTCATGTGTGTTCCTTAGTTTTGTCTTCAAGAAAGTAAACTCTACTAAAATGCTTCTGGGCTTTTTAAAATTAATAAACAAACTTTTTTAGTTCAGCAGAACTCCATGTAGAGACATCTTTGCAGATTAAACAGGAAGATTATCCAAGTTTTTCTCTGTCAGATACCTTTCTTTATATCCCTCAGAAGGCTTTTTCCTCTTACATGAAAACTGCTTGCTTTGATTTCTTTGCAGACTGTGTGAGAAGTTGTTTTCAAGGAGCTGTATATTTGATGGAATTCAGGTTGTCTAAATGACACGTGTGTGAAAATACAGTAATTCTTTGTGAAGTAATCAAGCTGTAGGTCTTCTCTTGATATGAGCAGAGCAGTTTGCTGATTGCCAAAGGATTGAATAGTTGGCCTCTTCATAGTAATTTCTTCTAATTAAAGGTACCATTACATAAAATTAATCTTTATTTAAGCTGTTAGTTACTATGAAAAGAACATGTGGTTCTTCTTGTAATAGCAGAGCTCAAGAAAGCCAGGGGCAAAATTTGTATTTGATGCATTCAAGAGTTTGGTAGCAGTAGCAGTATGACATTTAATTTTCTATTCAGGTTATTTGCCCAACTTTTTTTTTCTTCATAAGTGGAGAAGTAAGAATGTTTTCCTTTTGAAAACTGAATACCCGTAAATGGATATGTGAGAGGTTATTCAGTAATGCTTATTTTGTTTTCTCCTAGACGCTAATGGACAGATTTGATTTTGGGGAAGAATCTGAACAAAATGAAGAGCCTAAAAAGGAAACTCCCACTTCCCAACTGTAAGATCAAGCAATGTTTCTTGTGGAAAATGCTAAAGTTTGCCTGACACTAGTTGAACATTAGGATTAAATAAGGAATATGTTTATTTCAAAGCATAAGTATACTAAAAGAGTAGAACGAGGAAAGACAGTTTACTGAAATTAAACACACGCATTTTATTGTAAGCCACTGTGACAGAATTTTCGTTGACTTTATCTTAAAGTTAGCATGTTCTTTGCTTTGCTATAGAGTTAATCTGATAATGATGAATAGTAGAAGGTGGAACTACATACATTGTCCTCATTATTTTACATTTCAGTTAAACTTGAAACTCAATTTTGAAGGCCTGTAGTGTTTGGGGGTTTTAAAAATTTATTTAAATTATTTCTTTTTAGGCCTTTAGTACCAGAATCTGTGAACAACTCACTTTTTCACCAACTAGCTGAACAGCTACAGCAACAAAATTTAGAACATCTCAGACAACAGCTTTTGGAGCAGCAGCAGCCTCAAAAGGTAAGAACTCCATCTTGTGGCTGTTGTAATTATGTTCTCCACTGATAAATCATACTTCAGGGCAAAAAAATTGTCTTGTGGCTGACACTTATCTTATAATGGAAGCATTTGTCACTAGATGACCATCTAAGAGAAACTTGCAAAGTGCAATAAGAGTAAAAAAGTGCTAAAAGCAGATAAAAACCCACAACTAAATGTGTGCGTGTACATTTTGCTTCTCTTAAGCAACAGTACTCTTTAGCTTGGAGTGGCTGAACTATGGGCTGTTCAGCTCTTTACATGGGGAAAAAAAGCTTTTGCCCTGTCGTCAGGAAGAATAAGGTGAGCACTGAAGTGATTATGCTCCTGTTTCTACAGGAAAGACAGAATAGAGATTGTGAATAACTTCATTTTTCTAACTAAGTTTTATGTCTTGTCTAATAACTATCTCATTCTGTCAAAGAATCTGAGCTAAAGAATAGAGTCTCATATTTACTGAGAAATTATTCATTAAAAACTTTTCAAAATTTTCCTGATAGCATTTCTGAGTATTTTATTTTCATTTATTCCAGTGCTTGAATTTATTTTGTATCTTAGAGATATTTATTCCAAATCTGTACTTTCAGGCAATGGACAGGCCATTGCAGTTTTTTCTTTATCAAATCAACAATGCATTTAGTGTTCTACATTTTTTAATTTTGGTGGCTTTTCAGAACTGCTTGTTTTGTTAGGTCTTCTGTAATTAATACATTGGCATAAATGACATAACACACTTATCTTTTAGTAAGCACTTATTAAATCATGCAGTGCAAGAAAGTTTGGAGTAATGTAAATTTTTTAACTAGTTCAATTGGTATTGCAAATATTTTTATTATATTAGTATCAAAATAAGATTTATTAGTGCATGTGCATGGGTGACAAGTGGGTATCTTTCAGGGTCACTGTACATATGGCTACGTTTGTCCTGTGAATGTTTGCTTTGAAAGCCAGCTGGATTGAGCAACAAATTGAATCATGTACTATATGTGTGCTGTGTTTTTTTGATTCAGCAAATAGATATTAATCTTTTTTACAATCAGGAATATTAGTTAACTATTTTTTAAATTTTGTATTTAAGGATGATACCAAAAATGGAATGGAGTGACATCCAGTTCAGCTTTCATATTAATGGGAAGTGGGGAAAATAAGACAAACTTGGTAAATAGTGTTTCAGAGTAACAGTAGTATTACAGTAGTCTTATTTCCATGTGGTATTACATTTTGACACATTAAGTGTTTTTATTTATGAGGGGTTTTACTGAATACTGCCTGTTATTTAGGCAAGCCCTGAGGAGAATCAAGAAGGAAATTTTGGTTCAGAGCACTCTGCATCACCATCACAAGGGAGTAGTCAACAGCAGTTTTTAGAAGTGGAAACAAATGTAGATGATTCAATGGATATTCAACAGCAGGTAAAACTATTTAAAATTTGATTACAGAAGTTGAAAGGAAAACACATACTAACATGATTTCAAGTCATATATATTATATTTATTAAGTGTTAGTGAACATCTTTTATGTCTGACCTCAGGACATGGATATAGATGAAGCTCAGGATATTGCCGAGGAAGAGATATTTGAACAAGAAGAAAAGAAATCAGCTGTTCGTTCAAGATCAAGAACTCGTTCAAGATCTCGTTCAAGGTTTTATAATAAGCTTGTATTAAGTAAATGAGGGTTTTCTGAAAAAAAAAAAAAGTTGCAATTTGTGATTGTCAGTCTAAATTTTGTATCTTCCAAAACGGTCATGAGCAGTTTTTGTCAAGGAAAAGAAGTGTTTATTTGTGTGTTAGATGTAGGCCTTCTGTATGACAGTTCATTTACCTGAAATTTTTTAAGACCTATTCAGGTAACAGAAATACCTAACAAGAGCCACCTGGACAGGCTTTCTTTGCCAGTGATATAGAACATTTTGAATATGTTTTGCTTTGCTTTAGGGTGTATATTCTATTCATCACCCAAATGGCATTAAGTTTCTTTCCTAAAGCAATTTGAGTGAATATAATGGAAATGTCTCTGTAGTGCTTGAAGTTTGTAGTTAAAAGACAACTAAGTTAGAATATTTTTTTAACTCTGCATACTGAAATTATGTATTTTATAGGTCACCAAGAAAACGAAGGTCTAGATCACGGTCTGGTTCTCGTAAACGTAAACACAGAAAGCGTTCACGCTCAAGATCAAGAGAAAGGAAGAGAAAGTCATCTCGGTCCTACTCCAGTGAAAGACGAGCTAGGGAAAGGGAAAAAGAACGTCAGAAAAAGGGATTGCCTCCCATACGGTCAAAAACACTAAGTGGTAAGTGGCAGCTGCTTAGTATGTTAATAATGTAGGATTAAAGGGAAAAAAGTTTTGTTGTCACTGATGAAAGAACAAGATTTTTTTAAAAGTGTTCTCACAAAATACAGTAACCATATTCTTACTTATAAGTTTCATTTCTGACGTTTCTTGCTGTTTATACAGCATCCATTGCACCAATGATTTTTCTTCTAAAGAGAATGCAGCAGGGCTGTCCCTAATTTACAATCTGCTTTCTCTTTATTGCTGTCTTTAACGGGGCATTTGAAGATGTTCAGTGCTTGTCCAGAACTGTTACACTGATAAGATGTTAAAACCTGTGGTATACACTTTGAACACTTTGGATATCTTAGAGGCCATGTTTTAAAAGTTCTACAGTGTTTTTCAAAGTTCTTTCTAAGGAAGGTAGAGCCAAAGCAGGTGGAATTTGCTGTTGTAAGACAGACCATAATGGAAACTAACTGGATCTCAGCCTCTGCAGAGTGCACTGGTGTCATTGCTATAGAGAATTTATATGCTAAAAAAAAGGAAGATAGTAGGGAGAAAAAGAATTTTATCCGCACAGTTACTCAAATCAAAGGAAATGTATTTTGAGTACCCAGTTTCTGATGTAGTTTTGCATTTATTGTGTGTCTTAACACTATATAGTTTATCTGACAAGGTACGCAACTCAAAACTCTTTTTTGCAAGTGAAAGAGCTTTGTGTTCTCTCCACATTAATACTCTACATTGGTCCAAGGTGGCTTTAAACTTGAGACTGTGCTACAGTTTACATGCTTTTTTTTTCCTCTCTGGCTTTTCACCCGAAGAGAGGCAAATCAGTCTTATGGTGTATATTTTCCCAGTAGTCTGCAAAGCAGGGAGCTGTAATGAGAATGGCTGGGAGCTGAGAGACAGAGATGTTAAGTAACCTGAAGAACAGTAGCAGCATTTGGTGTCCTGTGAAGTGTAAAGAAGATATTAAGAAGGTTAAGTGAAGTGTGGAAATTTTGATAAAGTAAATAAATAGGTGATTCACCCAACAAGCATTTCTACTTTGTGAAATTTGTTCAGTGACAGCCACTATTATCACTTGCTGAGATCTGAAGAATTGTTTCACAGAGCTTAACACCATGAGTAACAAAACGGCCATCTACAAGAATGTGAGGAACAAGTTTTGTTCAAGACAAATCTTAAGACTAGTCATGCTCAGTACTGCAGAGTACTGATGTCAGTTGAAAATGCCGGTTGACAGAGTAATGCACAACTCTGTTTTCCAGTTTGTAGCACCAGGATTGGTGTAGGAAGTGATAGGTGGTGTATCAAAATGATGCTGAAGAAAGAATTTCCTTAGTTCAGGATAGGGCAGCCCAAGAAATCCAAGTTGTCTGGTTTTGTTCTGCTTTAGATCCTTTAAGGTCCTAGATTATTCAGGGTAGTAAGATACTTGAGGAAAACCACCAATATTACACTAACGTCTTGTTGATTTAGATCACCCTGTGTTAAGTGGAAATAACTGCTATGAGTTCGTGAAGGCTTGCACACATAGATTGGGTAGTATTTGGGAGCCAGAGGGAGAAGGAAGTTTAGCTCACATGTCAGTAAGTTCATGTTTGGCAATGAGGAAGGGTAGGCGTTTGGAAGGCAGTTGCAGGGATCTGGGCTTGTGGTGGAATTGACAAGAATCAGAAGTATCACGGACATTATCAGGTCAGTGGGCCGCAGCCAGATTTGTCTTTCTGGGATGTTCCCCAAGTTAAATTAATTTGTGGTTTCTGTTTCTTTCAGGTGAAAATGCAGTGCATAATACTGCAGTGTTAAGTTCCTTCTGTAGTATGCTTCTAGCCAGTTAGAACTTAGTCTTACCTTGTTAATTTGACTTTAAATCCTGGAGGCATGGGATTTTGTATGGAAAATACAATAACTTTTTTTTTCCAGAAGTAATTTATAATGCAGTTTACCTTAGCTGATAATCTAGAGAATTTTAGTTTTTAATTTCTATTAAAACAACTATTTTGTTTAAAAGAAAATGAAACAAGAATGAACACTTGTAGCGAGTATGTTTGGTGTCATTTAACCTTGAACATTTTTGTTGATGTATCTATATAGTAAGTAATAGATTTAGTATTCATGCTTTTTTGATCAGTGATTTCTGTGTAATTGTAAAGCCTTTTATATTCATGCTCTAGAGCATCTCATAAGCTCATAAGTATTTTAATTGATGTGAATGTGTCTCTTGACAGTTTGCAGTACTACTCTTTGGGTAGGTCAAGTGGACAAGAAGGCTACACAGCAAGATTTAACCAACTTGTTTGAAGAATTTGGACAAATAGAGTCAATTAATGTAAGTAAATGTGTTTTTCCTTTTCAGGAATTACAGAGCAGCAACTTAGGCGTCCTTATGCCTCTGAATTTCTTTTAGCTGCTTAAGCTCATATTTAGGAGACTTTTTTATCATAGTTTAAAAACTGTGGCTATATTTGCCTCTTGGTTTCCATCTACTCTATTTTGATGCTAAAAAGGCTTTTCCCAAGCTCTAACAGTGTATACAGTTTTTAACCCAGGGTCTTAACAAAAGAGTTATGTCTGTTCCCTTTTTGTGATGTGGCATGGGGAAGGTATTACATTTCCTTGGGCTAAGGGCCACAAACTGATACGTATCCACGTTGTTCTTGGTTACATTCCAAACAGAGGGTTCCTTCAGTTTTATTCTTCAGGATAAAACATTTAGAGGAAAAGAAATTGTACTGTAAACAAATGTTTATTCTAAAATGTGATGGTTAAAACGATGCTTATGATCAGGAGATAGAAATATCATTAATTTAGATTTAGGTGTTTAGAGTAGTACTTCAGTGTTGCCTCTAACTCAGCTTCAAGAGAAAGTATTTTTCTCCTAAAGTAACATACCTGCATGAGAGCAATTTGCAAGTTTCCTCTTGCTTCAGCAGTTTTAAAATACATCTAATGCAATTTTCTTTCATTTCAGATAATAGGTTTACTATTTTCCTATCATGTTAATACATTTAAATATGCAATTAATAAGGAATGCTTTTTCTGGCATCACAGAATCTTTCAATAAGCGTCACAAGTCAAAAAACCCAACCCCAGAGCCAGACATTTAAACCTCATTTTGATTTGCAGGGACTAGCGATTAAAAAAGTTTAAAGGAAAATAATGTAACAACCATAAATGTCCCAGTGTCTGTTGTATTTCAAAGGCGAACATAGTTTATAATAAATAGTTTATAGTAAAAATACTTTATAGTAGATAGCAAAGATCACATGCCATGTAATAAAATAATTAAAACAAGCTAATGAAAACCACATTTCAGGAATGGGGACTCCACCCTTAAAAAATGCTTTTAATCACTAGTTTGCACCTCTCTGAAAGTTTATTGCTCAGCCTACAGAGAATTTGGAGCTTAAGACGAGGTAGCAACCTCTGCTTCTCTGAAGTTGTCACAATATAGCTCCTGGGTTTTGCCTGTTCCATGCTGTTCAAATCTTTCATGTAATTTTTAGCACCCATTCTTCAGCTTGCGCCCTTTGTGAAAATGTTCTGACGTACCCTGCCAATATCACTCATAAGTTTTTCTTATGCTTAGAATTCTTAATACTACTGCTCAAGCTGTTTACAGTGTAAGCTTTTCCTTTTATAGTATTAGTATTCACTTACTGTAGTTGTGTAATCTGAAGTACTGATTTTCCACCTTCTCAAGACAACTGCTGTTTTTTCTTAGATGATTCCCCCAAGAGGTTGTGCTTATGTCTGTATGGTACATAGACAAGATGCCTATCGTGCTCTTCAGAAACTTAGTTCTGGGTCTTATAAAATTGGATCTAAAATTATTAAGGTAAGTTGATTTTAATCAAAGTATGCTGTCCATTTCAAATACTGTACAGTGTTAATATGATGATTTGTCATTTAGCAGCTATTCATTTGAATGTCCAGTATGGAGAAGAAGGAAGCAATAAGGTGTAAATTGCTTTCTTTCTGTGTCAAAATGCAGCTTTTAATAGGTGATATGAAAGACAGTAAAATGATGTTAGGATTTGATACTTAGGAAATACTTGGACAATATTTTATGTACATGCAGCCTAAGTCCTATTATGACCATGTCGACCACTTACTATTAAATTTTATAGTAGTCTTAGAATTAAAGATACTACGAAATACTGTGGGGTTTTTTCCTACCTTGTTTGGTGGTTTAAGGTGAATCCTTGATATACTGTGTTTTTAATTTCCCTATAGTTATGTTAGAATGAATGTAGAACAGATTTAAGCTTTTTGATGTAATCTTCCACCTACCTGTTGCAGAGGCCAAGTAAACTTCCTACAGTTCACTCAAAATCAAAACCTAGTTAAAACTTTAATAAATAGACAGTGAAGGTTGATCTGCAGTGACCGAAACTTGAAGAAAATAATAGAAATATTATGTTCCCAGGTTATATGATTTAATCTGATTGTTTGCCTTGGGTTTATTTTCAGATTGCCTGGGCTTTAAATAAAGGTGTGAAGACAGAATACAAGCAATTCTGGGATGTAGATCTGGGAGTTTCCTATATTCCTTGGGAGAAAGTAAAATTGGATGATTTGGAGGGTTTTGCTGAAGGTGGCATGATTGATCAGGAAACAGTAAATACAGGTACAGACATTAACAGTTTCAATGGTTAGAAAATTTGTTTATTTTACTAGTTGCAAATCCTCAGAAAATTTATTGTTGAGGAAATACCTTATTCTGAAACCCAGTGGAGAGTATGTTAGATCTGTGGAAGATCTACTTGTAGTATATTTCCTTGAAACAAATCTAGCACCAAATGACTGGACTATGCTGAATTAAACACTAGATATGACTGTTCTATAGTAGCGACAATAATTCTTCAGGTCAAAATGCAGTCTTGCTTTGAGTAAAAATGGAGTGTAAATTACAGAAAAATTAAAACATGGAACATTACTGAAATACATTCACGATGTTACACTGGAAATACAAAACTTTGAGAAAGTGGCAGAAGGAACGAATGGGTGTTGGTGTGATGTTTGTTTTAACACGATGATTCTTTCTTATTGTACAGTAGCCAGCTGATAGCACAGGCATATTGCCTAAGCAGTTTTAGAAAACTGGAGCATACTCTATATTGCAAATTATGAACAGAATGATTAGTGAAAAAACTTGGCAAGTTTTGAAAAATCAGTTGTATATGGGCATAATTAAACAGCTTTGCAGGTAGTTAAAGGTATTTTATGTTCTGTAAAATATAATAAATAAATGCATTTGTATCTTTTCATAGCAAGTTTTGAGGGTTATTTGTAATTAATCTATGTAGATACCAGATAAATATTTATTGTTTAAGAAAGAAGAGGACTTCTTAAGAGTTAAACAAAAGTAACAGATTAATTATATTTTTATATTAAAATATATCTTTTTTTAAAGAATGGGAAACAGCCAGAAGCTCAGAGGCTGCTAAAGAAAATACTCAAACTACACAGAGTGCTACAGTTGATAAGAGTACCGTTATTACAACACAGACAGAAGCTTACACACAACCAGTCACGATGCTACAGGTTGGTATTGGTCTGAGTTTGCAAAAGGCCCACAGAACTGGAGGGCAAACCTTTTGTTCCATTCAGGTGAACTTTAATGCTGAGTTAAAGTGTTGAAATATTTTTTATTTAAGTCCTGCATCCACTAGTCTTTATCTCTGAAATATTTTAGGGTAGAATTGGTTCCCATGATTGAGCATAATCTTTAGTTTCTTGCAGTTGCTTAATACAGAAGTTTTTGTATTTGTGTTTTTTCTGTTTCATCTTTCCTAATGCATATAGCCATTTTCAGTGCTTGAACTAACATAAAATTATATCAATGTGAATAAATTTGCATTTACTCGCATTGAATTTTGAGCTTTTTTCTCTTCACAAAAATTATCTTCAGTCTTCTTATTTCAGCTGTCTCCTAATGTACACTCTGATCTGTATATATTCCAATATACATGTATATATTGCATTTATTCTGCTTCCAATTACTTGTAAATATGCCGCACTGTAACAAAACACATTCCTCAAACAGAAGTTTGAGAAACACTTAAGTAATTTTCAGAATTTCATCGGAATTATTAGTCTTAAAATTACATACACTAAACTGTTTTCCAGTACTGTTCTAAAATGCATAAATTTTTCTAATGAGACTAGTGTTCCTGTTTTCTGAGTGCTCTCAAATTGCCATAACACCTACATTTCTCTTCTTTTTCTCTCTCTGAGTTTCTGCATTCACCCCTCTCTCATAGATAAATTTTTATTCCTGAATAGTGTTTAACTCTGTATTTTTCTGGACATCTGAGAATAAAGTAAAGATAATACAAGATTCTTTCAGTATTCTTGTTTACCTGAAGTGTAGGTACAATTTCAGAATGCAATGTAATTCTTCAGGGTGTCCAGAATATATGCTAAGCCTTTGGTGTGTTTAGTGCTTAATGTGAATTGCAATTAAATCAGCTTTTTAATGTCCCTGAATACTGTTAAGTATTGAAGCTGCTTGTTTTTTCTTTCCATGAAAAAGATTCCAGTAGCTCCAGCTGTGCCTGCTGTTAGCTTGGTTCCTCCTGCATTTCCTGTCACAATGTCTGTCCCACCTCCTGGTTATAGCCCAATTCCTCCTCCACCCTTCTTGAGAGCAAGTTTCAACCCTTCACAGCCACCTCCAGGTAAGTAAAAATGAAATTAAGTATGTAATGACCATATTTAGTTTGCGTGCCTCTATGTACATCATAGTTTTCCATCAGCAATTGGTTACTGTTTGAGTGAGTTGACCTTTGAATCTTAAATTTCATACTACATTAAAATACTTATATCTATCCTGGTATTATTTTTGCCAGTGTATTCTGTTGAGAATAGGAATGACAGCACAATTTTATTTTCCCAACTTTCCTAAAAATTAAATTTTAAAAATACTTAAAATCAATCTCTTTGCTTTTGAAAATTTGGAAACTCTTAATTTTCTTCTTTGGATATTATTGGCAGCAATCGCTTTTAAAGATTCATATGCAGAACATTTGTAATAAAGATGGGGTTGATTTTAAAAACAATAACCACAGTTGCCTCTTCCCATTAATTTGTTTGCTAGTCATCAGTGCTGCAACTTTTCAGGATAAATAATGTAGGCAGTCTTTTACTGGATAAGTTTATTTGCTTTCCATGTAATTGTCATTTTTTTCCATGTAGGTTATATGCCTCCCCCGGTTCCACCTGTAGTTCCACCACCTGTTGTCCCACCACCTGTTGTCCCACCAGTTGTTCCAACACGTAGGTTTGATTCTTCCAATACTTTTTTGTGTGTTATGAAAAGTTTGTTTGATATACACATTGTTATTTAATTAAAAGCAAGTTAATCCTGTGTAATGGAAAATAGCAACACAGAAGATACTGCTTAGCTGTTTTAAGCAGGCATTGAGAAAAATATTTAACAGAGCTTATAAGTTGACTGAAAAACTATATTTAACATGGAGGTACTACAAAAATGTATGGCAAATTGTTTATTAGTTATATACATAGTTCAATTTTTTTAATCTCTCTAACAGATGTATCTGTCACTGAAGCTATTTGGTGTGGTCTAATCTCTGAGTAATTTGTATTAATTTAGTTTTGCTTAGTGCTCCTACTGTATTCATTTAAAATCTAAAAATATGTTAGAGTACTGAATGCTGCAGCTCATGATCTCTGCACAAACCCCCTAAATATTACATTGTTCATTGAGGATAAGAAATTGTTATCCAAAAATGTAACGCTAAGGGTAATTAATTTCACTTCTTTCATTTATCAGCCTCTACCAAACTGATCTTGAAGGCTTGAATATATGATCACTGTGATACACTTGTTATTTCTCTACAGCTTTAGTACAGCCTCCATTACCAATTGCACAAGAGACGATGAAGGATGTCCCTTTTACTAGCCTTGTCTTACCAGTTGGCACAGTTACTAGCAATCTGGCTACTCCAACACTATCAGCTGGAAGTGTTTTTAATCCTCTGCCAATCAACAAACCAGAATCAGATGAAAAAGGATCACATCTTACGGACCTTCAGATTTCTTCCAGTGAAAACAACAGATCTGGTAAGAAATGTCTTTATCGTCTGATACAATCACCTACAGGAAGCATCATACTTTGAGAGTTTTTGCAATAATAACTATTGGTTATATTTATTATATAAACAATAGGAAGTTTTGGACTGAGTAGGGTATCATTTTGAACTTACTTTTGGAGTGGTGGTGTGAACCATGTTTGTCATCATCTGATCATTGATTTCTAGTGGTTTATGTTCAGGGGTGTTCTCTTCATAGTCTTGAGAAGTAAAGCTGAGGCTGGGAACCTGTTAGACAACCTCTTAAAAGTGCATTTTCACCACACAAGTGATAATGGAAAGGAGCCAGGAGAGGGTAGGATAGTATAATATTTGTAGAATTATGTAAAAGATTATACTATCTTTATTTCATAAATTGGGTGATGGCTGTGGGGGTTTGTCAATTTTAAGCTGCTGTACATACTTTATTATGAAAAGAGGTTAATTTCTGTGGCATAATGTCTGTGTATCACCAGTGTGATTAAAATAATATGTTTTATAGAATCTGAGACAGATCTTGTGAGCAATATCATCACTGCATGCATTAACTGAACATGGATTAAGCTGCATTTTGTTTGAATGCTGTGTGCCACACTTGTATTTTCTGTTAACTGTTCCTTGTTGTTGCTGTGTTTTAGTGCAAAGTGATGTCTCAAGTAGCTCTGGACTTGTTGGAGGAGTGCAGCCACCCAGTGTCTCAAGCAATTCTGGGCTTACTGGAGAAGGGCAGCCACCAGCTGTCTCAAGTAGCTCTGGACTTCCAGGAGGAGTACAGCCACCGACTGTTTCAAGCAGCTCTGGACTTGGAGGAGGAGTGCAGCCACCAGCTGTTTCTAGCAGTTCTGGTCTTGCAGGAGGAGTGCAGCTACCTGCTGTCTCCAGTAGCTCTTCTCTTGCTGGCGGGGTTCAGCCAACTAATGTCTCAAGCAGCTCTGGACTTATGGCTGGAGTGCAACCACCAAATGTCTCAAGTAGCTCAGGGCTTCTAGCTGGAGTGCATCCACCCAGTGTCTCAAGTAGCCCTGGCCTTCTGACAGGAATGCAGCCACCCAGTGTCTCAAGCAGCTCAGGTGTTCTGTCAGGAGTACAGCCACCAAGTGTTTCAAGCAACTCTGGGCTTCTCATAATGCCACCACCTAACGTTTCAAGTAGTTCTGGACTTATGGGAGTGCCACCACCAAATATTTCAAATAGTTCTGGACTTCTGGCAATGCAGCATCCAGCTGCAGTTCAAAACATGCCTCATTTAAATATTAGTAGTCAGAGGATGCCAGGAATGCCTCTTATAGATATCCGTCCAGGCCTAATGCCCCATTCACCTGGACCAAGGTTTCCATTAATGCAACCAGGAATGCCACCACAGCGTAGTATTCCTCCTCCTGCAATCCTTGATCCATCTCTTCACCCACCACCACGAGGCCCTTTTCCTCCAGGAGATATTTTTAATCAAACAGAAAGACCTTTTGGAACACAAGGAAGACAAAATATTGATAGCATTTCTAATCCAGAGAAAAGACTACCGCTTGGAGGCGATAACATTCAGCAGGAGGGAGACAGAGATTATCGCTTTCCTCCAGTAGAAAACCGAGATAATCTTAACAGACCATCTCCAGTGGATGTCAGAGATTCTGTTGGACGACCACCAGTTGATCCAAGAGAGGGTATAGGAAGGCCTCCAGTAGATGGAAGAGAACACTTTCCAAGACCACATATGGACATAAGAGAAAATTTTGGAAGACCAGGTATAGATAACCTTGGCCGAAGAGAGCATTTTGGTTTCAATTCAGACAAGCACTGGGGACAGAGAGGAGATTATGATGAAAGAGAGCACCATGCCTTCCCTATTTATGGTGGCCCTAAAGGCTTCCATGAAGACAGAGAGAGGTTTCGACATGTAAACTATAGGTTTGATAGTAGAAGTGGTCCCAATTGGAATAGAGGATTTGAACAAGATACTCACAGAGATTTTGATGACCGCAGAAGACCCTGGGAAAGACAGAGGGATAGGGATGACAGAGATTTTAATTTTTGCAGAGAAATTAATGGAAGCAGGTTTGGAGGAAGAGACAGAATGTCAAACAACTGGATTCCCCCTCCACATCCACGGGTTTTTGAATATTTTGATGGGGCCACTTCTCAACACAAAGCTGATAATATGCCCCAGGTAAATGGTGAAAATACAGAGACAGAAAGTCAGCCACCAACTGCACAGGTGCAGGATGATCCAGAACTTTATGAAAAACTGACATCGTCCGTCGAGATAAACAAGGAGAAGAGTGACACAGAAGCTGATATAGAGAGTGAACCAGTGGTAGAAAACACAGAAACTGAGGGGACATAATCATCACTCAGTAGGTAAAAGATACCTTTTGTAAAGTTGTCATCTCTCTGTAATAGATAAATGGCTGACTGGACCGTAGCAGTTCACTTTTGTCTGCCAGAATTAAGTTAATCCAATGTTCATGTTCATCTTTCACTTAAATAACTGTACAACTGACTTGTATAGAACACTGTTCTTAATTTGAACATGGTAGGTAAACGTTTTTTGATTTTGGTTTGGTTTTTTTTTAATTTTATTTTATTTCTCTTGTAAAGCGTAAACTTGCCCCCACTTGCTTTTAATTCCACAAAGATAATTAACAGCTTGTCAAACAAAGACTTCCTATGGAAGAAAATGGAATTTTTTAGATACTACCCTTAGGTTGGCTATCGAAATTGTTATACTTGAAAACAGGTGCTGGTGTATCTTGTCTGTGTTTTTAGGCTGCTGCAGAATTTTAAAGTATAGACAAAGCTGTGATATTTTATGTTCCTACAATTTGGCAAAAAAAGAAATGGCCCATGTTATTTAAGGAGCATAACACAGAGATTAAAAGTGATTTTGTAAAATCTACACTATAGTCTCTGTTTTCTCTAAAGTAAGTGTTTGTGATTTGTTCCTCGTACTGCAGTGGGTTTAAAAAAAATGAAAGAGTACATTTTAATGTTGGGTGCATTTTGTTTTTAGATGCCAATAAAGCATATTTGTTTGATAACAGTGTTCTAGGTATTGTATTTTTTTAAAAACCTGCAAGCTCTAAAAACTTGGAGTCAGCTGTGGTATGTGCTTAGCTAGTTGTTGCAAAAGGTTTATATTACTTTTGTAAAACCAATGCAGCAGTTATATGTGCAAGAAGCATATGGTTTTTACATCAAAAATCATGCAGTCATATTAGTTTATGTAAATAACATATGTATGTAAATATCTGTGTAAACTGTTTGTAGATACCACTTTTTCTGTGCGTGCCTGTATGTGTGCAAGCACTCACAGAATATTGTAGGCAATTCAATAAAATGGAAATGAAACTAGATTGTGAAAATTTGCCTTTCACCTTCTTTAGGTAGTAAGATAGCAAGACTTACCTCACTGCAGTACTGTCAAGCTTGTATTTATCTGCTCATGCTCATTGTTACAAGGTTCTTACTATTTCTAGAAGGTGGAACATAATATGCTGTAAGAATATACAGTAGGATTTTAGCTTACTTTTTAAAATGCAGATATGCATGAAGCCAAAACTTAAGCAAATACTTGCATTGTCTTATTTTGTAATATATGTGGTATTCTGGATAGATAGTGGTAGTGTTCAAGTACTTTGTGCTTATTTGTTTTTAGTGACTCAAAGTCAAGAAATGTTGCATGAAAAGTGAAAAGCTGTTGTTGGTCTAAAACCTCTACATGTTTCTAATAGAAATAAGGGGTGCTTTGTGTTTTGATGGAATAACATTGAAGTTGAACCTCTTTTTAAATTGTTGAGATGAATTGGCTCCTTGGGTAAATTAGTAGTGCCAGTTTCACCTATTTTGCTGCTTGTGTATCCTTTTCCAATTGGTGGTGAAAGATTCGACTGTAGGATGATGTCAGATTTTCAATTTGTTCCATTCAAGTGCATTTCACCAACTTCTTTCAACCTCTCTTTTGTTAAACTTCTGTATCTGAAAGCATCCTTTTACTCAGTTTTAAGAAAGTTGTTTTTCTTTTGCATGGTAAGATCCAAGGGTAGATTCTGTTACATGAATGCCCCTTTGGTAGAAGAAACATTTTTAGTTGAGATTTGAAATTTGATCTTTAACATTAAAGCATTAATATGCAGGTTTTAGTTCCCCTTCTGCTTCCCTCAAAGGGAATGAAAGTATGAAAACATCATGTGAGTGTAAAGCATTAGTATGCCTGTGAACCTAGAACCAAGTTACACATGTGTGTGTTGTCCTCTCCTCTGAGAGGTGGGGTGTCTTTCATGCTGAGTCATAGTTCAGTTTTCAATTACAGGAACTTTTATTCTGCATAGTAAACAGACAGCTTAATGATGGTAGCCCTTTAAAAGAGTGGACTTAAAATAAGTTATTATCTATTGTGCAAGCAGGAGTCATTAAGTATGCATTAAATAACTACTTCTTTGTAATGGACCTTGCTGATATGTTTATTACCAGAATGTGTCTCAGGAGCTGAGATCAACAATCTTTAAGGTAAATGTACCTCCATGGGCAGACTCTGTCTCAAAGAACTTGCTCAGTGCTGCTGCACCACCTACCAGTAGTAGTCTGGTC
Source organism: Hafferia zeledoni (assembly GCA_035583235.1). Lineage (NCBI taxonomy): Eukaryota > Metazoa > Chordata > Aves > Passeriformes > Thamnophilidae > Hafferia > Hafferia zeledoni. Next base: position 55,503,685 of record JAWWEV010000115.1, on the reverse strand, counting down.
ACGTAGATAATGATTGTGTGGAAGTCCAAAAGCACAAAATAGCTCTAAGGATATTTTATGAACTTAAGGGGTTTTATGTCATTTTAATATCTGCAGTTTGAAAAGGCTTCAGTTATAGACCACATAAATAAGTACACAAAATCAAACACATATTGGCAGTAGCTTTGCTTTTTAAATACTTTGTTAAATGCCTCTCTAAAAGTTCACCTGTTGTTCTTCTAAACTGGGACTGGCAGTATGCCAGCTTGCTCATAGTATGATTTAGGTAAACTACAGGTGAGAGATCTTAAACAATTTGGTTGGTAGTGGTATAGAACAATGTATTTAATGAATCTATCATCTTTGTTAATACCTTTCAAACATTAATAAATTGGCTACTGTACATATGTGTTACATCATCACTTTTTAACAACTTTTATTAGTTTGTAGAATAAAAGTTTGTTGTACAGTCTTCAGTTGCATCATGTTCACAGCTAGAACTGTTCCATTTGTTATTTTATTCATGTAGCGTGCAAACAAATACTACCAAAACCAGCCATATTTAGAAGCTCAAAAGGGACTTTATATTAGCAAAACAGTATGATTTCTTTATCTTACCAGTAGGCAGTTTTAAATCTTTCAGAGCTGGAGTGAAGACTTTCCTTTTTCACTGTAGATTTAAGCCATCATAAGTCAACACATGCACTGAAAGGAACCGTCCTGAGATCCAGACCAATTCTTTGATGTCATTCGTGGGAGTGACATGTAATTTCTGCTGATGAAAAGCGAAGAGTGAGAATGGGATGGAAAGAAGATGGCCGAGCATTTGGGCAGTAGTTCTGGCTTATACCTGTTAAAAGCTTCCTTGTAGTGATAAAAGATTTCTTACTCTAGCAAATGAAGAATCTGATCTACGATTTACTTAAGTAACATACATAACAAAAAAATATTTCAGGTAGCTTTGCAGGCAGCACAATGTATTTAGGCATGCACATTTTCTTGAAAACATTATGCATCAGTAAGTTGTTTGATATATTTACCATTTTAAACAGGCTGTGGTCCTTATATTTCACTGTACTGTATCTGCCTAGAATGCTACATCCATAGAGGTGAAACTTAGCCTTCATTTGCTATAAGGACATGATTTTTTTTCTGAAACCTTTTCCTGTGAAAGAGAGGTACGCTTTCTTTTTCTATGTAGTGCCTCCTTTTATTACAGACTCAAGGGAATAGATTCTATTAGATTCCTTTGCTTCAGTACAGCACTATACCATACTTAGAGCCATTTCAGTGATTTAATCTTAGCCTAAGTCAGGATGGGAGTACTGTAATCAAGCCCTTAGTGTGGCGTGGACAGACATTACTTAAGCACAGTTGGAAAATTATCAAATAAACTCTACAGAAGGTATTTGTAAGATAAGCCAATTTATTGTAGAAGTCTCTCAAAATACAGTCTCAGCAGTTTTGAACATGTGCGAGGATATGTTATGCTGGTCAGCAATGAAAGTACTCATTTTCTTGACTCATGTGTTCCTAACTCAAATATTTGGGTAATTTGATTTGAAACTGATAAAAACGGTTCCTAAATTTCATTCATCTGCAGCTTTTTCGGGCAAGCTGTGTCAGTGCCTCACCACACTCACAGTAAAGAATTTCTTCCTAACATCTAATCTAAACTTGCTCTCTTTCAGTTTAAAGCCATTGCCCCATGTCAGTGGTGTGCTCTTGTAAAATGTTGTACTTATGAAAGTCTGTTAGCAAGGTTTTTGTTGAAGTTGGTAAGCTGTAAAATTGTGTTTGCTGTAGTTTTTGTATTCCTTTCTATCTTGTACAAACTCAGTGAAAAAGGATAGTCTCATTGAATATCCTACTCACAGTATCTTTTAGATGCTCTGCTACTGAAGATTAAAGGAGAGGCAGGTATAGTGCTCCGAGCACTCTTAAAAATCAAGAGGTTGTTAAGATATGTTGTGCAGTTGAAGATGAACGTATTTTCTCTCTTAAAAAGTGTAAAATCCACATTTCAGCACTTGCATAGTAACAGTGATGATAGTGGTGTCACTGGTTTGCTAATCACAGTCTCTAGTTTGTCCATTTTCTTTTAAAGTCAACTCACTAATGCTAATTTTAAATATTTTCTTCTTACTGGTTCAAGTCATACTAGTGCCCTAAGACAAGGGACTGTTTTGTGATCTGCAAAAAAGATAATCTGATCAGAGAGTGTTTTAACTTGTAAATAAGTTAGTTGAACATTTTTTCCTCCCTGATTTAATGCTTTAATGCTGCAGTCTTCCTCTTGAATGATGCTCTGTGTGCACATCTGTGTCATAATGGATATGTGTTTGCATTGGCATGTACCAAGCCTTCTATTGAAACGCAGAGAAATTGTAAGATTCTTTAAGGTAGATGACTTGATGTGCTTCTAAAACTAGGGTAAACTTCATAGCCATATTGATTTGTATATTAGAACATTATAACTATGTGCAAGTCAGTGCAAATAATCCTTAATAGGTGGAGAGTATTAAATGGATATAGAATTGTTAACTCGCATGTAGATTGGCAGGATTCACATAAGCCAGAGTTGCAGGGACTTTGGATCTGAATGTCACTTCCACACTAAAGGACAGATTGTATTATTAATAATGTAGTTTTTTCTCAATAACAGTAGAAATTTAAAAACATTCTCAGTAGAGTCCTTTCTAAAAATGCATTCACCGTCATCAGTTAAAGGAAGCTCTGGCATTGTCACTTCAGTTGATGAAGTGGTAAATACTTCAGATTTATGCCATTTCTGAGATAATCACATCTCATCCAGCAATGCAATGAAGTGCAGTTTTAAGTGTGCCTTAAGTTTATCCTTCTGAAAAGGACCATATATTTCAAACTTTTGATAAAAATTGAGGCAAAATCAATATTTTTTTTTCTGTAGAATTTAAAATGTAATTTTGGGTTTGGTGATTTTCTTCAAGAAAATCTTTGTAATTTCAGTAGTGTAAATACATAATACTAGGTAGACACTCAAGTTTAAAAATATTTGCTGAAAGTTACACAAGTTTGTCCAGTTCACTTTCTTTTTTTTTCACGTGCTTGCACTACATTATTTTGTCAGGTGGTTCCATCACTGAATTCCTCTTATGGCAAATGAGAAATACCTTTGAATTATATAATTCAGTTGTATAATTAAAATATTTTAATGTAGGACAACTATAAATCTTTATCTTTAAACTCATCAATATTTTGCACACTATGACTACCAGTATAGTTAATTCACTGTTGAGAAGTTGAGAAACTTACTGGTCAAGCTATCTGTGATTAAACATAAAATACTGAAAACAAATTGAAATGCTTGGTGATTGATGTGGAATTTTTTTTGTTAAAAGCACAGTAATGGCATCTGCTCAAATTCTATGTTGATTAACACCCACCATATTAAAAATATGAACTTGGAGGGCTGAAGTTCTATGACTTGATTAAATGAGTAGACACCCATTATTTCTATTAGAATATAAAACTTTTAAGTGATTAGCATAAATGTTATTTATACAAAATATCAAAATAGGATTTTTGCTTTTTGTGTGCATACTGTATGCAGTTTGTGTAGGTACACTTTACACAACTAGCAAGCAAGTATCCAAAGATTTTAGGTACTCCTGAGCATTTTTCTTTATGTGGCTCATACTGTAATTAAAAATCAGCACACACACCCTCTCCCCACACAACAAAAAAAACCCCAAACCCTCACAAAACTCAGCAAGGTGTAAATATTAGTAAGATTATAAGGTTCTTGGAGAACAGTCTAAACCACTGTGTGATACATGGCCTCGCTTCTTTACTAGTGGGTTATGGCTGTTTCATTAGATCTAGCATTTCAAACTCTTTATCTTAGGTGTCTCAATTTCTTCTCCAGCAGCCTTTAGAAGAGTTTCCTTCATTTTTATACTGCTTTTAAGCCCAAAGCCTTTTAGGGGATAATTTTTTTCCTTTCAAATTCTTTTCCCCTGTATACATATTTATGAGCAGGGAGTCCTAATAATGGTTGTATTGAGTTTTTAAGAGTATGATGAAATAGATTGTATGAAATGTCTGAAAAAAAAATACTTGTTTAGTCCTGTGCTAGGAAATTCATGGAATGAAAGAAGGCAAGCAAATTAAAGTCAGTTAAATGCATTGTCTTATCTTCTGGCTCTCTTGAAATGATTGTACTTGCTATGCAGATCTTTTCACAGCAGCCTTTAGAGCAGCCCTTTAATACAGTCACTGTTCTTTGTTCAGAATCCATGATGTCCTCTAGCTTTCTTCATCTGCATACTGCTTTTTTGAAAGGTTATGGTTTATTTAAATAGCATTGTTTTCTTTAAAAAGATTTAAAGAAAAATTAATGCATCAGGTTAATAAAGTTTTCTAATTTCATTTTATAACGTGCTGCCTAACTCTCCTCAATAAATTTTCTTCTCCAATGAAAAGTTCTTACGTTTCTGTATTAACCAGAATAGAAATAATGGATGACATGGAAAAAAAAATAAAGGAAATAAAATTTTTATCCAAAATTACATATATCTGTCATGATACTCTGGTTCTAGCATGTTCAAGAATGGGACTAAAACAGCATTTTTCACACCTTCTAGCAGTTCATGCTGTCTCTAATATGAAACTTGAAAAGTTATACAGCAGCTAGAGTGGCCTCAGAAGCTGTCCCATGCAATGCTTGCATGCAACAGTGAATGCCAAGGTTTTGCATTTCCCTTCTCCATCCCTCACCTTGTCACAAGATATTCTAATTTTTCTTATCCTGAGTGAAGAAGTTTAACCTAAAAATTGTCTGAAAGTTATGAAAAATTTCCCTTTTCCCAACTTGGAGAATTTGTTCTAAATGTCTCTCATCTTGATATATTAAAACAAACAAATCCAAGAGGAACAAATACGTGAAGGCAACTTCCTAAATATTTCTAGGATTTGAAAGGTAGGAAGTCTGCTAAAGTTTTTAATTCATGGATTGTTTTACCATCTGATTGGCTTTTCTTAAAAATCTGTCAATTTGAAAATTACATTTTCTTAGAAGACCTTCTCAAGAAATTTCATCATTGTTCTTTTGTCTCACTAATTTTTTTCAGAACGGGGACGTATTAAGCGTCTTACAATGCAGCTTTGTAACTATGCATCTTGTCTTAGAGTAATGGTCTAGCATTGACTTGAGCTGCATACTACAAGACACACAATACATAAAAATTTATTACTGTTGAGCTGTTAACCTTAAGTGTATATATCCATTTTACAGCAGCTTCTGGAAAGCTTAGCTGCAGTATTTGCAGTCTACACTGTATGAAAGGAAATGCAAACTTCAGTATTAACTCTTCCTTCTGCTGTACATGTGACACTCATGGTGTTCCTGCAACTGACACATCTTTGTTTTATCTTCCACCCTTGCTGTGTCAAAGTGGTCAAGGTTAGACATGGGGGTGTTCACGTATAGATTTAAGTGCGCATCATCTCTGAAAATGAGTTGAATATTTAAAAATCTAAATGTTAGGTTAGGATTCTAAATTTATCTTGCTGTGAAACATTTGGTTGGTCAGACAAGGTTTTTTTACACTATTTGGTGATTAGAATCTTATATTTTTTAAGTAAAGTGAAACAAAATATTACTGCATATATATAGGAAAGATTCAGTCTTGTTACTGATTGATTTTGTTATGTGAGAATATGAAGTTCCCAGTTTTATACTACAGAAAACAATGCGCTGGTGAACTGTGACAAACAAAACCTTAAGTACTCTGGCACTTGGCACACCTACCACAACTTTTCTTCTCAGGCTAAGAGGTAGCACAGGGAGTGCAAATCTGTCCAGGCAAACTGCTGTGCCTTGCAGGTACAGAAGCCCACCTTGAGAGTGGGCTAGTCTTGAGCCATATAGACACAAGGCTCCTGCTCACCCAGGATCAAGATTGTTCTACCTGTACCACAATAACACTACTGCAGCAGGCAGTAGAACAGGTTTTTTATACTGAACTTTGTCACATGATTGATGTTTGTAAACAGGAGAGGTATTTAAAGTCAGTAGTATTTCAAGATAATAATTGGTGGCAAATCAGATTTGTGAAATTTGCAAACCAGGTCCTCTACTTGAAAGGAACTCAGTTACAAGCAAGAAAGATGAGAGATGATTAAACCACTGTAGCTGCTTGTTTGGATTATTCCAAAACAGAATTTTTTCTGAAGATATTATAGGCCTATGATTCCTCATTCAAGGTCTCACTTGCTGGGAAAAGGACAAGTTAAATTCTGAAACTTCAGCGTTCTGACCTTCTGAAATACAATCAGTGGGCTGGTGCCTCTCATACACCATTCATTTGCGTTTGCTTTCCCATTCCTCATGGGGTCTTGACCATGCTTTATAACAGCTGCTACATCTCATTGTCATCACTAACCAAGATGTTCTTAGGTCCAGCAGCCTTTTGAGTCCTTCAGATGCCATTGTTCTCCATTTCTAAAGAGTTTGAATATGGAATAGGAGTAGGAAATTTGGTGTGTTTTCTTTAGGTACAAAGTCTACTGGAGTGACAAAATACTTGCCTGGTTCATATTTTCACCCTCATTTCTCCTCTTCATTATATAATGATTTCCTGTGTCTTCAGTCTGAAAGTGACGTTTTAATAGGTTTTGAAGGAAGTTTTCATGTATTCTTACTCTCCCTTTGTGCTTTTCCCACCCACATAGCACAATGGTATCCAGCCAGTCACTGCAGCCTCCTTTCTCACATTATTAAGAGGGAAATTTCAGTGTGCCCCCAAGATATACTGACACTTTCTGCAAAGAGCAGCTTGTCAGGTTATGTGCAGAAAGAGGAGCATGCAAAGAGTGAGCCTGCCTTTCCAGATCACCTTGTCCAGTTTTTTAACCCTTCTTCGCAGCAAGCCCCTGGATATAGGAAGATAAGAATAGCAGCTGGATGAATTGTTTCCTTTGTTAACTATCATCTGTACTGGGGCACAGGGACCTTATATAAACTACAAAGCCAGCAGCTGGTTATCCCTTTTCATAGAATCATAGAATCAACTAGGTTGGAAGAGACCTCTGAGATCATCGAGTCCAACCTTTGACCAAACACCACCCTGCTTACTAGACCGTGGCACCAAGTGCCACATCCAGTCTCTTCCTAAATACCTCTAGGGATGGTGACTCGATGACCTCCCTGGGCAGCCCATTCCAGTGCCCTATCACTCTTTTGTGAGGTGTGGCCAGTTCTGACATGTTTGTTCTGAACACTTGAAGTATCAAGCAAAACTCTAAACCCTGTTAGCACCAATGAAGTATATGGACACTGGATATTGCCAGGTCTTGTCTGTGACACACAGCAAATGGTCCCTTTCACATGTGTCACCTTCTGTTGTTTCTTTAAAAACAAAACACTATTACTCTTGCACTACTTAATTCTCCCCTGCATAAAGCAGAGCTAGATGAATGCAAAAGTAGTGAGAGGAGTTCATAGCCCCTGCTGACAGATATGGTGAGGATCCTGTACTCTACAGCAGTACCATTAAATTTGTTGTTTTCAAGTGATGAAATATTTTTAAAATTTAGCAAATATTTCTTGGATCATAGTATTTCTGTAAATGAACACGTAATTTCTAGCTGTACAGACTGCAGTATATGAAATTCGAATTAGTTTCTTTTTATTCTTTTACCTTTATTCTTTTTATCCTGAATCCTGTACATTGGTTCTATGTACAATGTGCTTCTCGAAAAAATGCATTAGTACTTTATTGACTTTAAAATAGTGTGTTTTCTGTATTTCCATTCCAGTGTATCATAACATAATGGACTTAGAGAAGGATGCAAAAATGAGCAGCCAAGCAACAGCAGAATAGTTCAGGAACTGGGAAATCTGTTGTAGCAGGACTGAGGAGTGAATTGTGTGCAAGAATAGATCTTTGAAGCTCAATCACCTTACAAGTGGTTATTGATGTAATACTTTATTTTGCACTCTATGAATGCTTTTGTAAGCAAATCCATAAGCAATAGGAAGTTGTCAAGTAACAGAGTATTGTGGGATTTTTCATTCAAGAGATTCTCTTTTTGTGAAAAATGATACAGCAGCTCCTCTCACAAAGGTGCAAAATGTTGCATATTGTGAAAAATTTTCTGAGCACTTGCTGACTTTTTTTTTTTACTGATGCAGCAAACCTGAGATTTGATATTCCTTTCTTTAGTGTTTTAGTACTGTTTACAAATGGGTTTAGATGTGTCAGCAGGGACCAAAGGGAGGTTACTGTGGTTTTGGAGAAATCTGAAACTGAAGGATTTGTGAGACATTAAGTGAATTTACTAGGGGTTTCACTTGGTTATAATGTAGAATTGGTGCCAAACTAGCTGGCTGCTGCTGAGGGTTAATGCTGTTGTACTTCGGGGTTTTGTTTTGCTTTTGGTTTTGGTAATTTCAAGCATGCAGGAGTTTTGGTTATGTCAGCTCTGCAGACCTCAGAAGTTTACATGTAACCATGTCAACAGTCACCAGGAGGTTTGTAAACTAAAAGAAATTATTGTTGTTAGTCATGATGTTTATAAAAGTAACATTAAAGGGAAAAAAGTGGTTCTGAATGCAAGAAATGCTGAATTTTATGTTTATGAAAGTAGAGTCTTCCTTAGTTTGGTAGAAACTATAAGGAGAAACAGCTGAAATAGCTGCTAGGAAAATACTTGGCTTCCTTTTTAAAGGAAGAGGAGTAATCGCTGAGTTCAGTTTCTTTGCTAAGGTCTCTAAGTTTAGTCTGTTTGACTCGTTCTCTTGGAAAAGAACAGAAGACTGAAATCTAACAAATGCTTATTTTAAAGTCTTTTTGAAAACTGCAAGCAGACTTAAACAACTGTTAAGAAGATACTATAGGAGCATAGAGCCAGTAATTTGCAATCTGCTATTAATACCTTTGAGTAAGGGATGCTAACCAGTAGTTAATTTTTTTTTGTAGTTTCAAATTTAAAAGGTTTTGCAGATATTTCTTTTAAATTTTGAAAGTAGTATCGGTACCTCTTGTTACTATTGCTTGTAGTTAAGATGGCTTTCCTTTCCTGGATTTTGCTTATGTTTTACTTCAACAAATTTGTTTCCTGAGCACTGTGGCTTGCTAGTGTGAAACCAGTAGAGGGTGCACAGGATATGCATAGTTGTGGCTGTTTCTTCACAGACCACTGTGGTGTGGCTCTGTGGAAACCGGAGAGCTGCTGCTTTAAGCCTTGTTCAGGTGAGGTACTATATATCTTCAGTGTGATTCTCTGGTCACTCTTGTGCTTCAGTGCGCTGTTCCATCCAATTTGTGAGTGTATTTGCTCACTGGGGGTAGTTTGTCCCCTCTGTTGTATGGGAGGCTCAGATTAATGTACAAGTTCCTACACTTCAAACACTTGCTATAATAAACAGGGATTACACAATTGTCATTTTCAGAGTCCAAAGCCTGCTTTAAGAAATGTTTGTGAATCTTAGTTGTTTATCACCACATTTTATGAGAAAGATCAATGAAAGGGGATGCTTATATACTTCTGTGCATTTTTGACTGATAATAACAAAACCACTCCTGACACTAACCTGTGTTAAGACAGAGGCTCTGCTGATGACTACCACCCTCCCTCCCCTCTCTCACTGACAAGTGTTGCCTACTAACTCCCAATTTCTGTCTTATACAACCAATTACCAAATAGTTCAAGGATTTGGATAACTTTTGAATGTTTGTTTCTTTAAAGAAGACCTGGGCTCCTTTATGCCAGAGTGCTTCTGCTCTGCTCAATCCTGAAACACTTGTTATTTTATTCATCAGAGAAATGTGGACAGGAGAGCTAAATTAAAGAATGTAGCTGAGGGAATCTCTTTGTCATTATAGAAAATTATAGAATCTTACAATATTCAGAGTTGGAAGGGACCCACAGGGATCATGGAGTCCAGCTCCTGGATTATCTTCAGAATATATATTTTTTTACATGTAGAAATTATACATCTACTGTTTAGTAGGTTTTATTACTTGATTCAGTGATGGGGGTTAGGATTTGAGGTGCTTTGTAGATTTGTCACATCTTTTAGAAGAACAATTTGGATCCTATCATGTTTTATATGTTATTACCCTATATGTACAGAGACACTCAATGTTCATGTTTTCACCTGATTAAATGGTTGGTTTTCTTTTTAGAGTAATCTTTATGGATTTGTCTGTATTTAGATTGATAACATCTGATCATTCTCCAGACATGGAGTATTCTAAAAGAGTAAAAGATTGGTCAAGCTTGTTTTCAGACCAGGAATTTAGTAAATAATTCACTTTTTTGCTAATTCTGGATAATGTGACTGGTGAGTGACCCATTTCAGCAGAGAGGTATTTCCATCACTTTTAGGCTGCTCATGTTACTATCAGCTGTGTTCTGAAGTCAGTGTGCTGACAGGTAATCCTCCTACTCTGGAGGAGATTGGCAGCTTTCAGTAACAGGCCTCCTTCAAATCCTGTCTCTGACAGGCATTCCCCTTCCCCTGGCCACCATCTCCTCCCTCTTGGCAGGGCTGCAGGATGTCTCGCTATTCCTTGACAGTTGTTGCAGCACTTCTCTGTGCAGTCCCATGTATATCTTCAATTTGATATCCATCTGCATATCCTACCAATTCCAACAGTTCAGAAATGGGAATACAGCTGTAATCCTGCATATTCAAAGACAAACCAGTCTCTAACTAATCAGTCCTGTGAGATATACTATGACTGCTTTAACATTTTTGCATACTGTTTGGTCATTTATATGATGGAATCTAATGAATAAGGCAGGCCTTTGGCTTTAATCACTTACAAATTTGCTCAAAAAATGTAATTTTTATTTTAGTACACTCATCTGAGAGATTTCTTAATGAAATCATCTTTATGTACTATTTTAACAATAAATTCATCGAGACAATATAAAACATGAAAATTATATATCAGTATTTTATAATAACATTCAATACTTTGAGTAGATTGAAAACATGTGTCCATTTTATATATAGTTTCAGTAGCTTAATGTAAAATACATGACAGGTACTGTATTCTAAGACATAAAAGGCATCTTTCTAAGTTGAAGATGTAGGATTATACAGCTGTGGCACCCGAGTGGCCCTAATTTAATTTCTGTAAAAATTATCTTAAGGAAAGGAGGGGAAAAACAATCCATAGTTTAGTTTCATAATGTAAATGTTTATGTAAATTTATCATCGGTGTGATACAGTTGCACAGTACCACTTTGAAGGATTGTTTGGTCTCACAGTGAAGCACTTCTGTGTTTAATTTTACCCTTATGTCTGGGTTTCTGAGTTTCTAATGGTTGTTGGAATAAGTGCCCAATTCTGTGAACTAGCCTGCCCTAAATCACTGAAATACACTTCTTAGCTCTTACTTCCTATTAATGTTTTTCTGCTTTGTAATTTCTTCTATTTGTAACTTTGAAAACCATCTTGTTTTTCCAGCATCTTGTTGGAATCAAGATCATTTTAAGAAATACAACTTGATTTTTGCTTGTTTCACACAGATCAAGTTCATTTCGAGCTGAGGTACACTGTAATGAAAGTCTGACGTTGGATTTCAAAGCTTTGAAAAAATGTCTTTGTATTATTACCTGCAAGAAGATACTTTCATCATGCCAATTGAGTCTTATTTTTGTAGTTCTTAGGTGCAAACAAAAATGCAGAATTGCAGTTGCCCTGAAAACCTTTTGTTATAAATTTAGAGACATCATCCTATGCTCTTCCTTTCACCTCCCAGCTGATTGTTCTTGTAGAGGTAGGAGAATGTCAAACCAGTCCTAGAAAAACCATTTAGATTTAGATAGTTCTTGTAGACAAATTTCGAAGATTCTGCAGCCTAATGAGGTCCCTCAAAATGTTTTAAAGTTTATAGTTCACATTAATGTTAAGATTTCAGCCTACTTGTGGTGGAGTTTGTTGTCCTTTGGTGCTTCTTTCCTCACTTCAAGCCACAGTCCATTGGCATCTGGGAACACAGTCTGGAAAACAATCACTTAGGCAGGTTATTATGTGTATGAATCCAGCAGTTCTTTCTTTTCATATAAACATGGTTTCTGCCTCAAGGAATGCTCAGATGTCAGTAAGGTAACTAAAGCCTGTGATGTCTCCGACTCTGTGGACTGTTCTTATAGAACAATGTGAGTTCTGTGGAGAAACACAACATCTGGTTGCTTGTACAATAGGTTTGAAGTGTAATGTTATTTGTACCCCCTTACTGTCAGTCTCATTTATACCAGCTTCCAATGACTAGGAGGTGATGCAAAAAGAACCAAATGATCTGAACTCTGCTTTGCTTTCCTAAAATCTTTAATCTCATTTGTAATAATTTTAGTTTGAGTACAGTTTGAGATGAGGTTTGCCTTCATGAGGGTATTGAATCTACATTGGTTTTCTCACTCAGTGTTACCTTTAATACATTGGAATACTAGCTGGATTTGTATTTCAGTTTTTTCACATGGCTTTACTCTTGTAAGGATGAAATGTGCAAGGAAATGCCAGAAAGCTAGAGATTTTGATGTGATAACCTTCTTTATGAGTGATTGATTTTTAATTAATTTCTTTATTGAGATCTTTCCTCTCTGAAGTTTTAATTTCTGCTTTCCCATCCCATACTATAGTCAATATCTTTTCACTTAGTTCAAGAACAATGTGATTGTAGTATTCTCTGCAGCTACAGAATATGTATTAAATTATATTCTTTACTGTGAATTAAAGGAAGGAAGTAAAGGAGAATCTGGTTTTATACCTCTTTGAGCTTTTATAGTATAAATACAATTTTTACATGGACGTGAAGTTTCCTCAAACACAGATTCAATTAACTGTTTTTTAAAACTGGTGCTTAAAAAATCACAAGCTAGTAGATTTTTTTCATCGTGTCTATTGATAGAAAACCTAATTTGTCCCAAACAGTAGGAAAGAGGCATTTTTACAGTTTTAATCATGAAAGATGAAGGAATACTTGTGAGTGTACCCAAAAAACTGTGTTGCCTGTGTAAAGCAAAAGACAAACTTCTTTGCTTAAGTGACTACAAAGCAAAAAATTTGATTACGTCTTCAAATATTGTTTACAAATAATGACTGTATATAGATTGAAAGGGTGAAGATTGAAGATAATTAAAAATTGTCACCTTGAAAATAAGATACATAATAGCTATAATTTTCTTTATAAGAAATCAAGATCTGAATATGTATTAAACTGTATGTTGCTAAACAAATTTATGTTGATATCCTATATCATCTCAGCAAAAAGTATAATGGTTCTATTTAATTCACTTTAGTAAGAATAAACTTAGTTGGAGGGAAAAAAAAAACAACAAAAATTACAAATTAAAAAGTAGATTAAATATATTATTGAAATATCTTTTATTTCTGATTTAAACAACAGAAAGACTTAAGTTAAAATAAGGTAATTTAATAACTTAAAGGAATTTTTATGTTTCTATCTTTTACACTGCCACTGTAAATGTTCACCTTCAGGTTCTCTGGCCTCTGTGTCAGGCTGCAGCACCAAGAGAGCACCTGCAGCCCAGTGATTGCTTTGGTGTTCCATGTGCCATGCTGTGAATACGGCTGCTCAGCAGGTCTGTCACCCATGGGCTGTCCTGGGAAAATGCAAGTGGCTGTAGTGGTGGGGTGGGAAGGAACTAGGAAGTCCTCTATCCATCTCTTTGCTGGCCATGTAGATGTGTGTGCAGAAAGCTCTCATTCCTGTCAGAGCAAAGTGCAAGCTTCCCTTGGGGTTTTCCAGGGGAGGATACACTGCTGGGTGAATATCATCAGCTTTCAAAGGTCAGCTTTCTTAAAGATACTTCAAGTAGCAAGCAAATACTTTTTTTCACATGCTCATGTCATTAGGTTTATGGGCCACCCACCCAACTGTTGCTCATCTGCCAGTGGGCATCCCTGTAACAGGGCAAGGCAATGTCCCCCAAAGGAGTTGCTTGAAACAAAATCCAGACGCATCCTGCTGAGATACAGCTCTTTAGGCAACTTGACAAACCTTAAAATAAAATGAGCAGCAGTGGTTTTTTCACAATCCTCCTTGCTTGCTTTTAAGATGTTAATAAAAATATGAGAGGCCTAGAAGAACCTATTTGGAAGGAGTCAACAAAATTACTCATTGTCATATCCAATTTTCAACCTCAAACATATCAAACTTTTTACTACCTAGACATGGGATAAGATTTTGAGAGCAGGAGCTGTGTATGTCTTCTTTAAAATGTTCCTAATTTGCACTGTTACTCTGAAAATTTGAGCTTGTGTATATGAAAGGAACTGACAGAAAAGGGTCTACATTACTGAGGTTTTTATGGTTATCAAGGCATCACAGTTCCCCATCATTGATCCATATCCTTAAATAAAAAGAACATGTTCCATATCCTTAAAGAAGAAGTTGTTATTCTAAAACATATTTAAATATTCAATGCTGACACAACTAGAGACACTAATTACATTAACTCAGAGACTACTGTGGAGAGCAAGGCTTAGTTACAATAAAATTGTCCCTGGACTGGTAAGATGTCTACCTCACCTGTTTCCTGAATTCCTGCTTGATGTCAAACGAAGCAGTTGGTAATTTACTGTGACACATGGGACACTCAGCTTTGGTGTTGAGGGCAGATGCTCATCCTGCTCAGCTTAGCTCACTGGGAGGGTGAGGAAGGCACCCCTCAAACTGACCAGAGAGCTGAGTGCAAGCAATCACCTCTGACTTGCCATCAGTACACATCCATACTCATTTCAAGAGATCATGAAGTTAGTTTTAATAATAACAAAAAATACTCTGCCCAAGTATATAAACAGGTAGGATAATAACCTTATAGGAAAATAACCTTATGGTAGAATTTAGTCAAAATTAAGTATTTATAGTTAGATTAGATTCTCCTCTACTAAAGGAGGAGATACAAAAGTATACAAAAGTATTAGACCTTTCCTTGCCAGGGGGCAGGTCA
>JAWWEV010000115.1:55422529-55488633 GCA_035583235.1 Hafferia zeledoni | reverse complement strand
TAGATTCTCCTCTACTAAAGGAGGAGATACAAAAGTATACAAAAGTATTAGACCTTTCCTTGCCAGGGGGCAGGTCAGTTGAAGAATATTTATGACCAGTTCCTGACAGTTCAAATTATGCTGCTATTATAGAGCATAATAGCATGGGTTTTTTCCGGTTGTCTTTGGTGTAAGTGGACGGGATGGATACTGTTTTGGTAGCTATTGACTGCACATTTGCTTAGTGTATCTAAAGTCTCAGTAGTGACCATCTGAAAGCAATACTTGAATATGATATGTAATTTAAAGCTCTCCTGCCTTCTTTTCTACTCTTTTATTTCATCCTCAACAGTCTTCAGGATCAAAACACATTTGAAGATGTTGAAGGGCAACACTGCTAAAAAGAGGTAGCATAAAAATAATCCACTGGAATATGTCTGTTGGAAACAAGATCAGATCCTAACTTTAGCTTGGTTGGTTAGAGCATGGTGCTAGTAACACCAAGGTTGTGGGTTTGATCCCTGTGTAGGCCGTTCACTTAAGAGTTGGATTTGATGATCCTTGTGGGTTCCTTCCAACTCAGAATATTCTGTAATAATCTCTGTGAAGCTGTGAGAGTGCTCATTTAGACACTCAGCAGTGCTTTAACTGTTATAATAATAAATGCTTTTGATTTCTCATTAACACTTTGAAAAGGGGATTGAACTGCTTCGCCCATTGATTTACCACTCCTTTTTATGATTAATATGAAATTTAAGAATCTAGATACTAATCCAGCAAAGCACGTAAAATATGATTAGTCTAATTAGAATGGCTGTATATGCTTTCATTTAAAGCACATGTGGGAGCATCATTGCAGTAGTGCTTAAAGGAAAAGGAAGAAATAAGGCAAATGTGGAGAAACAGAAAATAATGTAACAACACTTCACTTGTGTAAACTTGATCATTTACTTGCTTAGTTGTAAGCATGATTGATAAAGCAGTGACAAGTTTTAAAGTCTAGTATGTTAAAACTGACCTCTAGTTTGTCTGTTTGTTCCGTTCATGTTTCTAGTTTTCTGAATTCCTGATATTGTGGTTCAAGGTAGATGAGTTTGTGAGATTGTTTTGTTTTTCTAATGAAATCATATTTTTTATCCTAGATTGTGAAATACTCAAATATTTTTAAAAACTTACAGTTCTTGAAATTGGTTTGATTTCCCAAAATTTCATATTAAAAGTTAGGAAAATGTTATACAGAAACTACCCTTCCAGCAGGAAGTTCTTACTTGATGGAGTTACCTTTGGTGAATTTCAGAATATTTTACATAAAGGAGTTTAATTCTCTGAACTGCTCTGTGCAATATCTTTCACAAGTAATTTATTGAGATTATCCTTCATACCCATCTACTTTCAGTGGCACTTCACATTTTTGATAGAAGCAGAAGGCAGCTTTTCCTTAGCACTGTATTATATATCTTTGACTTTTAATTAGATTTTCGTGAAGCAAGTATGTTTCCTAGACTGCAAGGTTTTAACTGAGACAGCTTTAGTGATGTTTTGTTTATATATATATTAAACCATATTTCAGTACCTACAAATAAGTGTCCATAAGCCTGGATATGACTAAATACCTTATCACCAAGATCCTTGAAGTTTTAATTACAGTCTTCCAGGTATCTTACTGCGTTTAGTCCAGTATGAAACTTAGATTGACTCTTTTAAACAGACTAAAATTTACAGCACTTTTAAGTGCCTGTTGAACAGTTAGGATATAGATGGAAATAGATATGCATCCTTATTTTGTCTCCTTATCTGCTTTTATTTTATATGAACATTGAAACTGTATTATTGAATTACTGCACTGTTTAAACATAAGAAGGCTCAAAGAAAGACATCTTTTGTATGAAAGCTGCTACACAAAATAAAGCTGTCTTGTAGTTGCATCCAAAATTCAATGTATCATCCCATTAAAAAAGGTCTCCTCTACCATAATAGATTATTTTTGCTTTGCAGGAAATGAAAGTGCCAGTTTATTCTCTATTCTTGAAAATCTGTTTTTTCAGCACAGGAAACAAATGCTTCTACCTTTATTGGATCTCTTTAGCTTGTCGTTGTGTAACTATGGAAAGTAATCAATTACAAGACAGCAATCTGGCCTTTGGTACTAAAGGTAAAATAATAATTTGAGTCTCAGATGTTGCCCATATTCATAGTTCTCTTTCTTTGAGGCATCTGTTCATCCTAAGTGTGATACAGTGCATAGTATAAAATCAAAAGTTTTCGAAGAACACAAATACTGTTGCCCAGCAGGTGAATGTAAATCCCAACAGAATTGCACCTGAGAAGTAAAGCAGATTTTGAATCAAAATGTTTGATGATAGTTCCTGATACTTGTGCTGAAATCAGCCTGCCTATGATTAGGTTAACACAGAATAAGCATTCTGTGTGTGCTTATAAATATGCATTTCCAGTCTTCCACTTGCATTATCCTGTCTCTTCCCACAAAGTGCAATGTTTCTTATGTTCAAGCATCCCTCTATTCAAGCATCCCTCTATTCTAGACCTGCCCAGCTCTTGCCCACTATCACCTTATTTCTCAAGGCACTTAATCCAGGACTTAACTTTGTGTCCAAAGATCTTAATTTGACGTAGATGAAGTAAATACTGAAAAGGCTGGATTCTTTTTGAATCATGGCCAATTATAAAAATGTGCTGTTTTATCCTTCAATCTCTTATGCTAGGATATTTGTAAAATAAACAAATAAAGTCACAAAATACATAATTTTATGGTGACTGTTATTGTGCCTACTGATTTTCTGTAAATCCTTTCTTCCTTCTGCTTGTTTTGCAGAGACCAGAGGAAAGTACAATATTAACTTCCATAAACCTTGATCTCTCATTACAACTTTATTTTTCTCCTTCTTATTATATCTAACCACCTGAGCATTTTGACTAACATGCCCCTGTTTCCATGCTATGCATTCCTCATTTCAGATGAGAAGCGATCGCTTTATTTCTTATTGGAGAGAATCTGGGGCTTCCATTTAAGCACATCAATGAAATGATTTCAGAAAAGTCAGGGGAACCAGGAATTTTTATGTTGACACCATGTCTTCTATAGGAATATGATCCATTATATGAATTATGGTTTGATGCAAGTTGGATTGAGTGCTCTGAAGTTAAGATCTCACATGGCTTACTGTAAGCTTTCAGTGTGACAATGAACAAATTGCTTGATTTCTTAGCGTCTTAGTTTTCCATTTATGATAAAAGGATGATGACAGAATTTCCTTTTTTTTTTTTCTCCCCTCACCAGTTCTTTCTCTTACCTGTTTTGAGTGTGATGTATCTGCTGAGGAACTTTCTTGCATGTGTGTTAGGTTTCATAACAGAAGCGGTAGGAACAGACCTGGGTCTTACTGCCACTACTGGTAATGGGAAGCTTTGTGATGCCTTCTCATTTAACAGCCTGTATGCTTTCAGGGGGATTTTCACTAAACTGTTTAGGAAAGACAAGGATGCTTTCATGTAATTTAGGAAGTGACAGACAATTCTTCTGTCCTTGAAGGCTTATGATTATTTTCTGTATCCTCAGTCCCTATATAGCCCAGTTTCTTCAGTGCTTACGCCACCATAAATGTCTGTAATAATTGTTCAACTTGCTGCAATCTGAAGATGATAGGACACAGAGCAGAAAGAGGAATATTTACTACATTCATAACACTTAGCTGGTACTGGCATTCAGTGGAATGACTAAAGCAGATGCCCAATAAAGCAATCTTACAAAATGAAGGAAAGCAAGCATTTTCTGAGAAATCGAAGATGTCCCACTTAGTTACATCATTTTATAGAGAAGTCACCTTCAGACTTACTTCACTTCAGGAGTCACCATTACCCATCCAATTGCAGTCTGCAGAGGCTCTGGAGTGACTGAAATCAAAGGAGACAATAATTCTTTGAGTGTTTTCTTTCTTCGGGATTTCTTCAATTACAGGTTCACACCCCAGGAGCAGTTAACAACTCTTAAATTTAAATTAATTTCAAAGGACATTAGGCAATCAAAGAAATAGAGAGTAATCAGGATGTTGCATTGCAAACACTTCTGTATCAGTATTGTACTATTTCTTTTACATTGTTTTTTCCCTGCAGGGACCATTAAAAAAATCAAATCTGATTATTGAATTGTACAGCATCATTAGTTGTCTACAATTATAAGTAAAAGTTAATGTAATATGAAGTAATTTTGACATCACACTAGCAAAATTGTGTAAATCATCATTAAAAATGGTTGAAGTATGTTTTGGATTTTTTTTATTCTAACCTGAGGAAGTTTTTCAGAAGGGTATTAGGCTTGACAGGAAAGTAGAAAGAACAACCAAGTAATTGACAGGATCTGTATAATCCCATTTATCAATGGTTTTGTTTTTGCCAGGGCACGACCCACAGTCTGTATTGTCATGTAAGAAAAAGTTCTCCTATACACAGAACATTGTCCAGTTTTCACAAGTGATCAAGCATAAGAACAGAATTTTGTCTATGTTTGCTTTGCTCTCCATTTTATAGATAATTTTGTTTAAGGTTGAAACACTGACAAGAGAAGTGGAAATGTTGTACTCTACACTCTGTGCACACTGTAGTTTGGAAAATGGATTTGCTCCACTGGAAGGAGTTTGCTCCACTGGGTTGCTCGAGTCAAGCACAGGGTGTGCGACTGTAGCAGGGGGGAAAGCCATGGAAGGGCCTGGCAGGACTGTGCAAGACACATGTACAGATACCCCAACAGCACCTGCTGACCATGCAGCCTCTCACTCTGCGAGTCAATGAGCCGTGCTTGTCTGTTTACATGATTTTTTTTTAATGTTCCAGTTAACATCAGTTAAAATTTATGCTTCTTAACAAAAAAATTTAGTAGGAGTAAGAGACCTGTTGTGAATCCACCAGTGCAGAGGACGAAGCTGCACTGAGGGGCTGCACAATCAGGCTTGCCCTTCTGCAAGATATTATTCCTCAGACTCTTCTAAAGGCAGCAAAACTTGAAGGCCTCATTCCCAATGTTCCCACGATGAAGGTTGTCCTCCCATTTTCCTGTCATACTGGGGTTTCTGATTCTATTTTCTCAACAGCTGGAAAAACAGCCCTGGGTTGGCTGGCCCCTGTAACGCACTGGCCTTACACAGCCCGGCAGCTTGTCCTCCCTAATGGAGTTTTGGCTCTGTAGCTGCCAGATGTGTCTCCATAGTGGGAATCTCCACAGTGCAAGCTCTTTGCCTGTCACCCATTTTCCTCTGCATGCCATTTGCCTTCTCTAGGTACAGCCTTCCTGACCAGCCTGGTCCCTGCCAGGTATCGCTACAGCCTCAGCCCTGCCTATTGCTTTTAAAGCCTGTTCAACTCATACTAATTCACTAACTCATTCCTCCAGTGGCCCCACAGTGCTGTATATCTAAATACTCTGTATCAGTCCCTACAAACCCCTGAAAAGGGCTGTTGGCAACAAAAGTAGAGTAAAGGTATGATTGAGCATGAGCATGTTTAACAAGTAAAAGAGCATGCAGCGGTGACTGAGTGGGTGCTCTCTGCTACTCCCAACTGATTGAATTAATCAGCTAAATGGATTCGGGAGGTTCATCCCTTGTCCTGCAGGCTCTGTCCTTCCAGGAAAGCATCTTGAGACAAATGAGTTGGCATCATAGTATTGTGTCTCTGTGCTGTGTTTCTGTGGCTGAGCATGAGGCTGGACAGGATCTCACATGGGATCACCTGGGCTGTTCCCCTCCTTTCAGGAAGGATTAGGCATACCTTTCCTCATCTCGACAGGTGTTTGTCTCAACCACTACCATCGCTTCTTGTGACAGCATTACATGTAATATCTGTAGATAACTTGCTACCTGGCTAATTTTCCTTGTGTTAGAAAGCTTTTCTCCACAGCTGCGTACTATGTCTAGTCCTCTGCATGATAAACACGGAGAACAATGTCATCCTCTTCTCATAACAAACCTTTACATATTTTTTTAATACGTTATCATGTCTTCTCTTAAGTCTTCACTTTTTCTAGACTAAACAATCTATTTCTTTCAACCTTCCCTTCTTCTACATCTGTTAACAATTTTTGTGGGTTTTGTCTGGACTCCCTCCAGTTGTCTCCTTCCTTTGACAGCCCAGGAGGCAGAGCAGTCAGGGCAGAGCAGAAGTTATGTTGTGGGATGTAGTCAAACTTTTCCTGTCACTGTGCCAGCGTGCAACAAACAGAGGTTACTGACATTTCAGCCACCAAAGGCAAAGCTCAGGTGCTAAATGAGTCTGCAGAGCAGCGGTATTGTCTCAGGCAAAGTTTATTTTGAACAAGCAAGGTTGTTCAATGCTGCATTTCTTTTTCTAACACATTTGCAGGTTTTTTCTTCTGTTTCACTAGCTTTTCCTTGTGTGTTTGCATGGTGAATTCTTTGCTGTTCTCGCAGCAGGCGTACTTATCAATACCTTCTAAATTACTTATGGTGCTGTAAGGTAATTAAGTATCTCCTGACATTGCATACTGCTCCCTGCTCTGCACTAGGTTAATTTGCTGCTGTGCTTTAGTGCGGCCCTTTAGTAAACTTGTCCTCTCATTTGAACTCTTTCCCCGCTTGGATTGCCTTTGTCTGGGGGTGTCCTTGATTAGTCTCTGGAGCTGGCTGCTGCTGCATTCCTTGTGCTTCTCTAGCATTGGTCTGCCCTTCCTTTCCTAGGAATCATGCAATCTCTCATTTTATAATCACTTTGGTTTGCTTTCCTTTTCATCATTCAATTCTTAACAATTCTTCCACAACACTAAAGTTAAAACTAGAATGCTCTCATACATGTTTTAGCACTTTGTGACCTGCCAAATTACTTCTTCAGCACTTAAGTGTCTTCCTCTCCAGGAGAATACCAAACTTTGTCTGTATTATAATTTTGAAAGTCTTTTGAATATTTATATGCTTTCATGGAGGAGTTCTGTCATCCAGGAAACCAACAGAAGACTGTTTCAAAGATTGTCTTCGCTTCTTCAGGTTGCCAAGGGAAAATTTTTTATGACCTACTAATCTAATCCTTTCTACAAAGCAATTGCGACTAAATACCACAGCCTGTTCTAACCTCAGAAGCTGAATATTGTTCAGAACATATTCTCCAGCTTTGTTAAATGCTTCTGGAAGACGATTCCTGAAGAAACTACAAGAGGTTCTGTGCCTCATCAGTATAATGGCAACCACAAAGAGATGAGGTTTAACCAGCTGTTTTATAATATAAATATGTATCTCACATTACCCTTGTGACAGGTTGTCAACATGCAGCATAATAAATTTAATCTCTGAGCAGCTATATAAATGTATAAAGAAGAGTGGAGCAATATAAATCCTATATTGGTACAACACCCAATGAGAGCATTGGTCTCAGAATGAAAACTTTATGGCTGATCTGTGTCTTACAGGGCAAATTGCAACCCTAATTCTGCAGCCATTTTTTTTCCTTTAGGAAAAGATGTATGCAGTTCAACTATTTGAGCATGTTTCTTGTTTTCTTTGTTTAAAAAATATTCTGTAATAGTTATTTCAGACCTTCGTAAATGGATGACAAATAGCCACATTTTAGTTAAACCAGAACTTTCGTTATAGCCCTTTCTTGCCCTGCTATCAGAGCTATTTCAGCAGCTCTGTGGGTAACAACAGCATTTTTCTGTCTTTGGAGTCTCCAAACATTAGAATTATTTTAGGGGAGTAGCTTTGGCTTCCGTTTGTATCTGTATGGGTAGGTTATATATCATGGATATTATATAATGCCTATAATTTAAGAATCCGCAACAAAACCAAAACATTTATTATGTTCTGAGGTATTTCCAGGGAGTGAATAACTATGATTAACTGAATAGGCCATTAGCTACCACTGTTATTGCTCAAATACAGCTGAAATAGCATTTATTTAGTGGCAAAAATATTTGGCAACACTGCACTTGAAAAAAACCCTCCAAAACTTTACAAATTACATTTTTAAAAAGTCCCCTACATTCTTAGGAATCTCCAAAGAAGTTGTATTTAAAGCCACCAGGCTCAATTTTCCTAGATTGTAACTGTACAAGAAATACAATAAGTATATAATTTAGGTGAAAAATATATTTTAACAATCTTATACTGACAGATGTAGGAATTCAATAACTTAAGTAGCTATGGGCATGAAGTTTTCCTTAGATTGATTAAGCCTTCTCACTCAATTATCTCCATTTTATTGTACCTGTTTACTTCTGATCAGATGCATTTGTTCTCCATAGTACATAAGTTTTCCCAAGTATTTATATCAGTGAAGAAATATGTTCTGCTATTAGAGAAAAAAAAATATACTTGTTCATTTTATAATATGCAGAATTACTAATAAAATACTGATAGCAAGAATTTTTTGTTAGTGCTATGAGCCAAAGATCCCAACCTACCAGGTACTAAGTTACTTATATTTTACTTATGGGGTTTTTTTAATGCTATCTTGGCATTGAAAAAGTTTGTTCTTTCTAGTGCATCTTAAACATCTTCTATTACAATGCCTTCTTTTATTTACTAAAAGCTTTGCTTACAGTTAAACAGTTTTTCTTCCTCCTGGATTTTTGTTCAAAAGAAGAAACAGAATATGTCTTCAAGGTAACATTAAGGGACTTCAGTTTATTTTTTAATTAAATATTCTTGGCAGTTGAATCTGATTAGAAACCATCATCTAAAGTTTCTTTATCTTCCTCTGTCTCAAACAACTTGTTAACATGCTTTCTATAAGATCAGATCTCTTCAGAAATGCTGGTGATAGTTACAGTAAGATATTATAGCAATTAGCAAGAATATTTCTGATTTAAATCCTTTGGTGAACAGGAATGTTATGAATTTGGCTATGTTGCTCTCTGGAGATCTTTGGCAATCCAGAGTAGGCTGCATTCCTGGGCTGACTGGAACTGATGGATAACTTTCTGTAGGTTGGGTGGTCTGTGATGGAGCTGAGGAGTAAAGTCTCTACCTCTAGTGATTGTCCTTTTTGAGAAAAAAATATTGTCTATTCAAAAATGAAGTTGAATTTTACTTTAATTTTCCCATTTCTTGAAAAAAATAGTGTCTACGGATAATAATATGCTTGAAAAAGCTAAAAATTTTGAAGGACCTCATATTGACTGCCTGATAACTATGAAACTTCACAATATTTTAGAAGTGGGCATGTGCAAAAGAGATCATTTTAAAAGCAGTGGTATCAGGAGAATATAACCACCAGTGTTTAAAAAAGTTTGTCAGAATTAATGGAAAAGGATAGCAGTGAGGGAGATGTTTCTTGACATCAAGAGTGCCTGGGTCTTTATTTCAGAAAAGAAAGGTGGGAACAGTAGCTGGTAAAATAATAAATTCTATTTTTGCTAATTATCATCATTACACAGAGCTATTTCAGTAGTTTTCAACAGGTGCAAGAGCCTTAACTATTCTCTGGAGCTTGGTTGTCCCATAATGATTATCTGAGGCATTTTTTATATGTTGTGGTATTTGATTGGAATAACTGGAGTAACAGAAATTAATGAGTGGTTACACCAGTGTAGACTCGATCAATGTTTTTAGAATTTGCAGAGAGAAGGCTCATTAGAAAATGGAGTTAATCATCTGAAGCAAAATGACGTACAGGAAAATTATCTTCTGCTTATTTAATGCTGGACTGATCTACCATCAATACAGAGACATTATGGAATAATAAAAGTATGGAAGTGAAAGGCATTCTGTTTACATAATGTTTGAATTTTAATTAAAGGTGCCAAAATATTTTTAGTGCAAGGCCCAACAAAACAGAATCACCATTGGAATTACTGGCTTTTTGATCACTAGCAGCCAAGGTCATAGAGAAACCACAAGTAATGATAGATCATAACTTGCACCTAAAATAAAATTATTTAAGGCATTAATTAGAGCTAAATATAAATAACTGCATTTAAATATAGACTGATATTTGCAAGCAATTTTTAGGATCTTTAAGAGAAGCTCCAGGTTGAAAGGTTCATCTTTCATGGCTATTCATACACTTCTAATTCACCTGGGTCATAATTCCTGCATTGCAGCTATTGGAAACAGTATTTCCCCTGCAGAGTCTGATGGTTTCCATTGCATGGCTAAACTCAGGCAGAAGACAGAGTTATTAGACAGCAGAGGGCATGTGGACACAGCAAACACATTCATTCTGCAGACTGATGAAACCATAGCAAGTATCTGCAGATGAGTACCTTTCATCCAAAGGAGATGCTGCAAGATTGGGATGAAATTTAGTAATACAAATACAAAGTCAGGCGTTCAATTAAATAAACACAGTTTCTGCAATTACCTTTTGGAGACAGCAAAATGAGAGAGAAAAAAATGTGTGTTTATTAGTTGTGAGGTATTTCTGAGCCATTGGTGCAATACAGCTGTGGTAAAAAAAATAAAAAAGGTAATGCTATCTTAGGATATATCAAGCAAGTTAACTCCAGTAGAGATAGTAAAGTTATCAGTGTCTTTATCATAGAATCATAGAACCATTTAGGTTGGAAAAAGACCTTTAAGTTTGTCAAGTCCAGGCATTAACCCAGCACTGCCAAGTCCACCACTAAAGCATGTCCCTAAGCACCACATCTAATCATCTTTCAAATACCTCCAGGGATGGTGACTCCACCACTTCCCCACGCAGCCTGTTTCAGTGCTTGACAGGCTTTTTTGTGAAGAAAGTTTTCCTAAGATCCAACCTAAACCTTCCTTGAGGCCATTTCATCTTGTCCTGTTTCTTGTTACTTGGGAGAAGGGACCGATTCCACCTTGCTACAATGAGGTCCCCCCTGAGCCTCTTTTCATACTGGCTCAAGAACGCCAGCTCCCTCAACTGCTCCTCACAACACTTGTGCTCCAGACCCTTCACCAGCTCTGTTCTCCTCTGGACACACTCAAGCACCAAAATGTCCTTCTCATAGTGAGGGGCCCAACGCTGGACACACGACTTGAGGTGTGGCCTCACCAGTGCAGAGTACAGTGGGACATTCACTGCCCTGGCTTAGCTGGCCACACTATTTCTAATACAAGACAGGGTGCCATTGGCCTTCTTGGCCACCTGGGAACACTGCTGGCTCATGTTCAACAAGCTTTTGACCAACACCCCCAGTTCCTTTTCTGCCAGGCAGCTTTCCAGATACTCTTTCTCAGGCCTGTAGCACTGCATGGGGTTGTTGGGACCCAAGTGCTGGACCCAGCACTTTGCCTTGTTGAACCTCATACAGTTGGCCTCAGCACATCAACCTAGTCTGTCCAGATCCCTTTGCAGATCCTTCCCATCCTCCAGCAGATCAACACTCCCACCCAAACTAGTCTAATCTGCAAACTGACTGAGGGAGTGCTTGATCTTCTCATCCAGATCTTCAACAGAAGATATTAAACAGGATTGATCCCAAAACTGAGTCCTGGGGAACTCCACTTGTGACCAGCCCACCAGCTGGATGTAACTCCATTCACCGCCACTCTCTGGGCTCAACCATCCAGGCAGTTTTTTACCAGGCAAAGAGTGCACCTGTCCAAGCCATGAGCAGCCAGTTTCTCTAGGAGAATACTGTGGGAAATGATGTCAAAGGCTTTACTAAAGTCCAGGTAGACAACGGTCTCAGCCTTACCCTCATCCACTGAGCAGGTCACCTTGTCATAGAAGGAGATCAGGTTGCTCAAGCAAGACTTGCCTTTCACAAACCCACAGTGGCTGGGCCTGATCCACTGGTTGTCCTGTACATGCCATGTGATGGTACTCAAGATGATCTGCTCCCTGACCTGCCCTGGCACTGAGGTCAGGCTGACAGGCCTGTAGGTCCTCAGGGTTATAAACTGAGCATGAATAAACGTAAACTGTAAATTCTAGTAATCATAGCAATGAACTCTGAAACACTAAGCAAAAAGATGTTAAAAAGTTTTCAAAAAATTCTAGGATAGACCTTTGCCAGTTAATGGAAAGGAACCGGAGAAGCCTGCATGCTGAGACCTACCTTTCTCCTGTTTCCCTACTTTGTTCTCCTCCTATTCCACTTATTAAAGACTATGACCTGTTTTGTATGCTCCTGAGTTTGCTTTCAGGAACCAGATGCTCACAGGTATTCAGTGAGGCAAGACACAACACTAAAAACTGAAGAAGAAATTTCAGCTGTGAGAGAGAAGAAAAATCTAGGGTTGTTGGTTGTCTCAGGATTACCACAAGCCATCAGTGCAATACAGCCCTGAGAAATGCTCAGTTTGGATTTCACCTTGCTTCCTCCTTGTTGCTGTACGCTCAACCATCAGTTTCTGCTTTGAGACTGTACACGAGCTGCTGTGTGCTGCTGGTAAACAATTTCTTAGCCAATTCCAGCTGAAACTAAATATTTAGGCAATGACTTTTCATTTATTTTGTCCCAGTGTCACCAGTTATAGGAACACAACTGGGAGGCAGTGACAGCCAACCTACCTCTTGGGTGAGAGAGGGGCTGGTGCTAAACTCACTCCAGGGGAAAGCAGCAGTTTGGGACAAATTATATTCACTGGTACCCTGGCAGCAACAGCTCCCTAAATCAGTCACAGACACCTGTAGGCTGATCCAGCTCCTGAAAGACAAAGAGGTCCAGGTTAGTTTAGGGCCTATGCTACAGGACTGATGCAGCACAGGAGCAGTCACACTGTCAGCTCCCAGCTCTCCCACAGGATGTCTGGCTGTGGTGGGGATGTTCATGCCTTGCATACCAGCTCTCAGCATCACCCAACTCTGAGCCTGTCCTCACTGCTTCAGCACATACCAAAAGGGTTCTCTTCAACTGCCCCTGCTGTGTTTATGGATATGGCTTTGCCTTGAAGCAAACCAGAAGCATTCCCACAGTCAAGCTTAGCTGGGGAGGGATTAAGACTGCTCTTCATTAACACCTTGAAGTGTTGTTTGCAGTTTCCAGCTCACACCATCTGCCATACCATAGCCACACCAATGAGCACTGTTTGGCTTGAATGTAGATGAAGTGTCCTAGCAAGTATGTCAAGAGTTGGCTCATGGTCAAGTTTCAGTCACGTAACTGTGTAGACATACCCTCACACAAATCTTTCTCTCCCTTGTGGCAAGGCAGAGCAGGATAACAGCTTCAGCCCGCAAAGCTGGAAGACAGCAGATTTGGATGTTTCTTGTTTTGCAAATGCCAAACATTCAAGAATTGTGCCTTCAAAACTTGTAAGACTGGCTTTAAAATATTGAAATCTTAAGATTAAGGCTCTAGAAATCCCTTTTGTTTTGCCTTCTCTTTTTCTCAGACTCTTGTGAGCATATGAGCACCTAAAATCACATTTTGCATCTTTTCTTTACATCTATGACCATAGAAAAATAACTAAAATATGAAAACCTGTATTCTCACATGAGCAACTCTTTTCAGAAGGAGAAGCTTTACAGAAAAACATCACATCGTGGAGTTCACAAGAAACTCTCCAGAGCTGACAACACTGGATTTGATAAAGCCAAGGACGAAATTTGGCCAAAGCTTGCACAGCTGCAATAAGGATATAGTTGGGATTACAGATGCTGACAGAAGATACATAGAGTGAAAAAAACAGGTATAGATTACCTGAAAGGAGGGGAAGAAAGTAAAGAGGTCAGAGGGGCCACAATTGTCTTCTGCCGTGCAGTACCAGCATTTTCAGTCACACATGAGGGAAACTGCTGCAAAGCTGTGAAATTTCCCCTCCAACTCAGAACTCACCCACTCCCATAAAAAGTTACTTGATCCCAGTCTGTATTTTGGAGGACTGGCAACTGTATCATCACTTGGAACCCTGATCAGGTCTTAACTACAGAATGCAGAGTGCCACTGGACTGTTCATTTCTAACTGTTGTCACATACACCACCATATTCAGTGCAGAAAAGCTTTGAAAGTTAGTCAAATTTTTAAATTGTGTTACACAGGATTTTTTTCTAATGATTTTAAATTATTTTATAGTATACTTCTAAAGCTGTTGTTTGTGATTGTTAAGCTGGATGATTCTTGTTAATTTTAAAATCTGTGTTTAAATAAATTCTCTAAAAGTTTAGAGACTTTGTTATCCGTTGTAATTAAGAGTAATTTGAATTTAACACATTGTAGCTTCCTTGTAGCCTTATATGCCTGGTATCTTTATGAAATCGAGACTCTTAGGTATGTTCTAATACTCAATGTTGCCTTGTGAATTTGTTTAAAAAATGAAGTATAAGAATCTTTTAGTATACAGGTACAGAAATAATATAGCAATTCAGATACTGAACATCACTACTATTTTTCCCCCCGAAATCCCTTAGATTGAGTCATAGAAAACACCCTCATAATTTTCTAATTTCCTACTGCCTCTTTATATATAGTATGTAACATCACACAATGTTCCAAATGTTATTATTACCCTTTTAGAAGCTTCTCTAACATCAGAGACAAGGGCTTCATAATTTCATTCAGCTATATACAATGATCAGCATTCCCTTAGTGTAATGACTAAGACTAAGACACTTCAAGGAACAAACAGATTGAGGTATTTTGTTATCAGTACTCCAGTCCCTACCCATAAACTTTCAATGAATTTTAAAGTCAGATAAATTATGTAGGTTTTATGCTGCTTGCTAATATGAGGATGTTTTGCACTTTCTATTAATGTCTGTTTCATAACCTCAGTCTTAATTACACTGTGTTGCTAATCTTCTCCCTGTCAGCCAACACACTAACATTGCACTGTTTAAATATAGACTCCTGTTTCTCCTTTTGGAGAAGAAGGCGTGGGCCTCATCTCACTTAACTTTACTCTTGCAATACTTTACACTGCCAAGCTGACTGTGCTGTCTCTGTAGCAGAGCGAGCGCACCTCCCATGGCTGCTCCTGACACCTGTGGTAGCCATTTAGGTGAGCATGGAACAAATTCTCCTCCAGAATTGACTGGCTCCAGATAACTCTGATTGGGTACTGACATTACGGACTTTTACCATGGTTTTGCTTGCCTAAACAGTAGTGTATATTGCCATTAAAGATGTCCTGAGGGTCCTTATGCTAATGAGCCAGGAAACCTTTAGGGCAGCTGAAAAGGCATTAGACCCAAAGACAGATAACTGATTCTCATCCTTGGGCACCCAGCCCAGGTGAGGCGAGTGAGCCCCCATTCTGTTCCGCATGGCTGGAGTGGCTTCCCTACAAGTTTTCTGAGGCATAAGAAGAGATTTTGTGTGAACTAGAACTGTATCTCTGTGTGTAACTTCAGCCACCATGGAAAAGCAGCAGTCAGAAAAAATGCACTGGATATTTCTAAAACATGCAGCAGTATTATACAACAGTTTTGGACAATTGCAGAATTGCTGCAGAGGAATTATCTTTATTTTCAGCCTAGATAGTTTTAGGTCACTAATATCAACTCATCCACCTGGTTTCTTTTTTCCACAGATGAGGTGCACCTCTGACATCATGTGCCCATCTTTGCCTCATGTGTCTCGGGCTTTGCCTGTGCCCAACCTGGCCAGCCCCTGAGCCTTTGAGACTCATCCCACTGTGGTGGCAGGACTCTGCCAGTGCCAACAGGCCAGTGCCTATCCTCTCACTCCATTTTCCTCAGAGGATATAATCAGATCCATGTTTCTTAGTTGGCAGACTCGCTCAGGTGATCTCGTATAGAGTATTCAGTGGTCTTTAAGGAACAAAGCAGTATCCTATCCACGTGTTGGAGTTCTTCAAAGTACATGCAATCCCTTCCTATATCATAAGCAAGATCTGCATATCCACACAGAGACAGGACAGTTCAGCCACCAAGCGGGATGGTGCAGTTTCTCTTGAACTCCTTTCTCTAAGAGGAGGTGACTGTCAGAATGCCAGTGCACCGAAAGCAGGGTTCACCCCTTAGCAGTTCACCTTTCCTTGCAAGCAAAGTCAACAAACTGAGCAGATTTCTTTTCTGGATTGTAAAGAGAACACTCACTCATACATCTTTCCATGTCAATTGGGTATCAGCTCTTGTGGTCCTCAGCAAGCTACTGCCTGACTTTTCTCTCAGTTATGTTTCTGACTGAGCAGTTTGTCTTACCCTTGCATTGTTAGCAAAAGTCTTGACCCTAGGAAAGGTCAGAAATCCTAGCCCTCACTGACAAAAAGACAAAATAATTTTGGTATCTGGATGTCTGCAATTCTTGGTGAAGTCTCTTAAATCTTTATAACTTAAAATCCCTGGAGCTGTTCTCAGAAAGGTGCAGACATCTGCTTTGTCTCAGCTTCAGGACTTTTTTTGTGGGAGTCCTTCTCTGCCTTGGCAGTCAGACAGTGGGCTGTACAGTATGAGCAGTCCTGGGTCAGACTAGCTCGCCTATCCTTCTTTATCCTATTTCTTTTCCACTGGAGAAAGTCAAAAGTGTTTGTGTGTGCTCTTTATTCTGCTGTCTCTCTTTAACCATGCATTTTTCAGAGGAAAGTCAGTCTCTTTTCACTGGAAATCCAATGGGATATATCCCTAAACATCAAATCAAATAAAATTTTGTGTTAATTGAAGGTGAGCTTTTTGTTGTATTTCAACTTCTGCTGGCCTCTAATTCTTCCAATTCAGAGGGAGCTGGACACTCTGTCTCCATCTCAGGAAGCAAGGGTGACTTTTATGAGTAGCACGGATAGCACAAACGAAATACATCATAGAGTGAAAAGTAGAAAAGGTCTGCCAAATAATCCAAATTAGGTAAGAAGAGTGATCTGTGCTACCTGCATTTATTTGGCTTTGTATTTATTTGGATTTGGCTTGTATTTCCATAAAGATTAATGTAAACAGTAATCTTTTCTTTGCAAGGCTCAATATGACCAGTCCTATCGGTGTTAGCAGTACTTGTTCAGTATGTTTCTGATCAAGAACTTACGCAAGATGAATAGTAAACAGTAATTTTGCAGCCTGGAGTTTTGTGAAGCTGTGCAACTGATTTGTTTCTAAGGGAGGTATTGTAGTGGTATGTGTTTGTTGCTTTCTCAGTGGAGCTTTTCATTGAACAAAAGTCAATTTTAAGAGGCTATGGAAGACTTCCATTAAGTCTAAAATGAATAATATTTCAGTAGAGCATATACTTCATAAAAGTAGCCATGTGGATGTAAAATCAGTTTTCAGCAAGACTGTATTATCACTTGAAATCTTTTCTACATAATGCTTTCATTTTCAAATTCTATACAATTCTTAATTTTAAAAGATATTTGCTAGTATTATCTGCTTTATTTGAACAAGGCTGTATTGCAAGATATTTCATTTGTTATTATGTGTGCTAGGGAAACTGAGCTAGAATAAATTATTATGTGAGTGCATAAATTATTTGGAAGCCAAAGGCAGAGAGTACTTCTCAATAATACACCATTAAGTGCAGTTCCTCAAGTGTTTTTCCTTGTTCTGGTAATATTCAGTATTCTCACTGGCAGCTTGGATGAAAGGTTAGAATGTACACTTAATAAATTCATAGAGCAGAACAAGCATGTTGGAAGAAAGGCTATTGAAAATGATCTTGATAAAGTAGCAGAGCAGCTTAGAAAATAGCAGGTTTCCAGCATTTAAATTAGAGCAAATGCAGAACTGTACATAGAGTTCAACATAATCAGCTGCACATAAGTACATGGGAAACAACTGGCCAAGCAGCAATTCTGCAGAGATCTGGTGTCATAATGATCCCAGGCTGAAGTGCTACTTCAAAAAAGGCCAGGCTATGGGAAGGGGAGTAACAAAGCATCAAATGAAATTATTTTACGTTAGTCAGCACTGATAAGGCCTCAGTGGAAGAGCTTCATGCACTTGCAGAAACTGCAACTTAGATAGGATCCAAAAGGAGAGCAATCTGGACTCAAAGATCTAAAGCATGTGGGTCTTCAAGGAAGGATTGAAGGCTTCTTTAGTGAAGAGAGGAGGAGGAAAGGAAGACATGGTAGCCACCTTCTTGTAGCAACGGGTGACACTAAAGATAAAGGGATTTAGTTGCCATGTATGATGTCAGTAGAGGAAAGCAGTAATAAGTTAGATTTCAACAATGATGATTTAGTATAAGCATCAGGAAAAAAATGTAAGCATCAAGGAAAAGTGGAGCCCCGGAATAGGTTATGTAGGGTGAATTTATGGGATATTCAACCTTGCAGATGTTTAAAAATATGTTAGACAAACATTGGTCAGGGATGGGTGAGGCAAACTCAAATCACCTGCAGACCTACTCCTTTAGTGATTTCTGTTTATGTGATTGTGAGAAGAATAATAATTATAGATGCAAAAAGTATTTTGGATAGCTCCATAAAATTCCAGAGTATGTAACCAAAACCTTGGCATTAATTCTGGAATTTATTGCATGGCTTCTCTATTTACATAGATTGAAGCAATTATACTTTTTCTAATTTTGCCCATGTCAGCACTGATTGAAAATTACTAGGGTTTGATGGCTTTGTGAATGGTCTTTGGGGCTTAAGGAGGTGAACATAGTCAGATCCTGGTGGTACGATATAAAGCATTCATTGTAAGAAATTTTGGTCTTTATTTTCTTTATAGTCCATGAAAAAAAGATTGACACCATTTTGAGATTATCTAGGGAGTGGTAGAAGTAAAGTACCTTTGCCTCTCCTTCTACATATTCTGCAGCAAACATATATTGGAGATGTATTCTTGGTCTTTCCTATTCTCAGTCTGTGATACCAGAATTTTCATTTTCTGAGACTCAAAGTCCCTGGACTTCACAAAGGACTATCTGGAAAAATTATATTGGCAGGAAATCAAAGCACATAATGTGGTGTGGCCTGTTCTGAGTCTTGGTTCTGTGAGGCCCATGCAGTGAGTCACTTGTGAAGGATTTATAGTTGTTATCAATACATAATGGACTTGACTAATATGTGTTAGAGATAGTTCTGCAACAAACTTACATAAGCCATTTATTAATCTGTTGAATTCTTAGTCATTAAATGTTTGGTAATCCTCTAAATTGATTATTCTCTATCTTGCGTGCAGTATGTGTGAGAGACAGTTTAGCACTTTAAGCCAGAAAATCTGCTATGAAAAATTACTCTTTATGGGGATAGTATTTTAGTGAAAATTTTAAAGTACTAAGCTTCTGGACACCTATTTTTTCAATAATGGTGTGTTTAATCCTGTATAATGTTTTAGGACCCATGCAGTGTAAGACCTTTCTCCCTCGTAACTGTTGTGTGGCTAACAGAGAGTCTGTAAAGTTTATCCCAAAACTTTTCTTAATTAAACATTTGCTATTGCATGACTTAAAAAAAAAAAAGACTCATTTATAGGGCTTTTAAAAATTGGAACTACATTCCAGCAACCAGTGATGACTAGTTATTGTTCCTTTTGTCAACAGGCAAGATGAAGGAAGTTCTGACAGCTTACCATGTCCCGGGCTCTGCAGAGTTAAGTGAGAAGTGCACCCATGTTCTAGCATGCACCACATCGCATCTTGGGTCTGGAGTGCCAGAAGGATCCCAGCGCTGCAGACTGAGACGGCTCTGAGCACCTCAGTACCCCGTTTTTGACAGAACCCAGGGATGGCAATATAACATACCAGTATTACCTGTCTGAGGCAGGTTTAATTTTATAAATTAAAACCATAAACTCTATGAGTTTCTAGACCGTATTTGTGCTGTCGAGGATGATCTGCTCTGATGAACAGTTTTGCATCCATCGGAGAGACAGGTTCTTCTGCTGGACCAGAAGATGACAGTGGACTGTATATTGTAGCTAATACCATTTGTAGCATCTACCAGGGCAAATAATTGAAGAACAGGTTGCAAGAAAATCCTGTAGGGAATAAGACATGCTTTGTTTTAATCTACAGATTTTTACAAAAGTTTTGTTTTTTTAAAGATAACCACTTTTACATAACACTATGTGTGCAGTCTATGTGCAGCTCTTCCCAGAAATGATGAATTACTTGTAAGACACGTCAAACTTTTTAAATTGTGATGAATCCTTAAATTATGACAGTATAGTGAAAAACTTGAAGAGAAAAATTCCAGGGCTTTTATTTGACTAGATGTCTCCAATTTCTTCCTCTTAGTGTCCTAAAAGGAGAAGGAAAGGGCAGGAAGCAGAAATTAAATACAAAAAAACCCACATTGCTTTTTTTTTTCTTTTGGCATATGCCATATATGTGTTTGATGTAATATCCAAGAGGAGAGAAACAGCTACAAGTTAGCTGAGCCAGCACACTAAAGGTCTGTGTTTTCAAGCAGTATTTGCTAATTTTGTCTCTTGAATAGCTATAGAAAAGAAGGAATATGTATATGCCCCATATGTGAAAAGGACATACTTGCCATTCCTTTATTTATTGTTGCTTTTTCACAAATTAAAGTGTCAGTTATTTGGAATGCTGTAGTCTGTGGTCTCTTTACATTTGTTTAGTGAGATCTTTTCAGCAAGATCATTCCCATTACAGTGTAACTGCATGGTGACCACAGCTTTGGGCCTGTATAATAAAGATCTAAATTCAAACATTTTTTTTCTCATCATTTTCTCTACTTTTATGTTGTATCTGCAAACTTTGATGGGAATCCTGCTCATTGCTGAACACTAATTAGAAGATTTGGCAAAAAATGTTAGAGAGGAAGGAATTTGTGGTTTTGGACCTTGTTCTCCTATGCATCATTATTTATAACAGGTTAAAGGGCAGAAGGATACAAAATGTTAGCAAATCAATAGTGACACTTAAATTCAATTTCCACATGAGGTCCCAGGATAATAAGGAGGTCAGGCTCATTGCAAACCAGATTTAAGGCCATACACAAGTATTTGACTTCTGGTCTCTATTAATTAGTAATCCTGGAAAGGTGTTGGAGGAAAAAGCTGGAGAAAAGTTGAATCTAAGATGGCTTTGATTTGCTATGTGTGATATATTCTGCTGAACAAACAGCTGTGCCATACATCAGAGTTCAAAAGCCAATTAGACTTTTTCCTTCCTCCTTCTTATTTTCTTACTGAAAGACAAAATTTTAAATTATAAAGATGTACGTCATGTAGCAATTAAGTTTGTGTGAGCAAAAACTGCACATTACATTTCTAAAATGAATGGAGTCCTGCCAAGGCTATCCTAGTCACGCTGCATTATAGGAAGATGTTTATCCCAATATGATTAGCTCATGGCAAATGTCTGAATTCATATCAACAGAACATCCCTGACCTTTGAAACCTTTCAGCTGGGTGTCACTGTTACCCTGCCTCTTATGTAGTTGCATATGGATGGCAGAGTGCTCACTGCTGTGAAGTCCATGCCAGTGCATTTGAACACAAATGGGGTAAGACAAGAGCAAATCAGTGCAGTTTCCTGATCAATTTAAGCTAAACTAAGGCTGTGCTCTTGCTCATGAGGAGCAGCCCTGTCTTCCCCTTTTGCCCTTCTCACGCCTTCCCACTACCACCCTCAAAGAGCTGCACACACAAGAGGCTTCTTGGTCTAAATGAAAACGTCCCCACGTAAGTGTTTAGGTCTTGTGCCAGCTCTGACACCAGGGGGAGGATAGGAATGAACACCTTTTTATCAGCAGTTTAGTTTTAGGTCAGCTTACACTGATAGAGGGACCATGTGTTCAGATGCCTTTAACTGTCAGTTAACTAATCCTTTTACCTAAACTTTCTGTTTCAGCAGATTGCCTTCTTATGTCTAAGAGGTGTTCCTTGATTCAGTAACACTGCAAAGAAAATAAAGCACTGGCAATTAACTAAATCCATAGAAAATAATACTATAGCATTTTTAAAATTGCCTGTGCAGTGGCAGTGTTTGGGTACAAGTAAAATACAGTGCCATGAAAGGAATACATTCTTGCCATTTAAATTACTATGAATATAGAAACTTTTCAAGAAAAAACAGAAGTGAAAGCTGTATGCCATAGCTGTGCTAGCAGACCCATAGCTATTCATGAGGTTTATGCTCAGTATCTGGCCAGCTGGTGGACCTGTACATGCTTGAGCTTGACCATGGCACCATTTGAATTTGAATGACAAAATGCATTGCCCCAAGAGCAGGGCCTTATTTCAGAGAAACGCCTTTTTGTCTGTGCTGTACTGGAGACTGCTGGAAGTTTGGCCATTCTGTTGGGTGAACTTTTCTGACAAGATGTGTAACTACTGCCCATCTGTTGAAGGAGTGATTAAAAGCCAAAATACAACAAAACAGGCAAACCCTTTGGCACTCCAGTAAGGGCAAAGGTTGGAGCTTTTTGTTCTTTGGATGAATCCCCCTTTAAGATGCCTCTCCATGCTTTCCCTTGGCATCTGGACAAGCCCTTCTTTGTGAAGGGCCATGAATATGAAGAGACCTGCAGTGCACCCGTCTCTTCAGTCAGATTCAAAGGAAAGTTTCAAAAGTCATTAATTTCTGGCAACTTTAAGCATCTGAATGGGGGGCAGTGCTGGCTTTACAAACAGTATTAGCTGACTTTGATGACTTGGAGTAATTCAGTATTTGCACAATTAGAACAAAAACTTAATGTGGACTGTGTGGCTTAGCAGTTAAGAGTGTTGGTTTTGCTGACTGAATGTAATATGTGAATATGTACTTCACATTTAAATAAGATGGTCTAAAGTAATTTCCTTAGCAGACAATAATCCATTCCAAGAATAAGAACATCTGTTCAGGGCCCAGACCTGAAATAAATAGTAAGTTTAGAGACAGGTCTTTTGTCTAGCGCTGTTTGGGTACGAGACATCTAACAAACAGTTGACTCTGCAGGTCATAATTGGGACTTTGGTGTCACAGTATGAACATGTCTCTACTACAGCTGACTGTACCATATCTTACCTGTGGCTACAATTCTCTTCCTACTGCCAGTCTTCATTGCTGTGATAGCATGGACTTTTACAAATATCAGCTTGCTTTAGACCACTTACAGTTACATTCCCTTGGTATTGAACTGTGTGTGTGTGTGTACATGTTGCTGTTGATTCATCCTATACATATACAGGAAACTCAAACAGTAGTTTTCAAATAGACATTTATTTGTTTGTTATTACTCAGAAAGCCCAAGTTTTTTAGAACCTATGACCATATTTCATAAGCAATTATCTATCTTACTTTCAAAATTCTCTGTTGCAACCTTCATTTAGAAATCTGGGTTTAGCTTAGATATTAGGAAGAAGTTCCTTGCTGTAAGGATGGTGAGGCACTGGAACTAGTTGCCCAGAGAAGCTGTGGATGCCCCATCCCTGGAAGTGTTTAAGGCTGGGTTACATGTAAGCCTGAGCATAGTGGTCTAGTGAAAGGTGTCCCTGCCCATAGCAGGGGCTTGGAACTAGATCTTTAAGGTCCCTTCCAACCCAGGCCATTCTATGATTCCATGAAATCTTGTCAAATATCAAGTAAGGAAGTCTCAGAGAAGTTTCCAGACAGCATACCATTTATTCTAATGTGTAAGTAGACAAGCCAAGTCATTATCATTGTTATCTCACAAGAACTTGCTGCACTGCATTTAGCAACAAATAAAACTAATGATCATGTAAGGAAGCCAACATCTTAAGAAGTTATCAGCATGATTTTTCTCACTCCCTGTTGTGTTTGCTTTCTATGTAAAGAGAGCTCCTCTGTCAGCAACTTCACTTCACCTCAACTGCTCCGAGAGTTCTGTACCTGTCCCCTCTACATCTTGCAAGAAACAATGACGTTGTATTGCTCTATATGATAATCTTAACTGCCTTCCAGGAATTGCTGGTAAGGGTCAGATGTTACCACTCTTCCTAAACTCCATGTCAAAGCTGGAGATTCCACTTTTTACCAAGGCTCCCAATCGCCAGCACAGAGGTCTACAAAATTTTCTACCTTTGTGTTGCTACCACTAGGAATACGCAGAAAAATGTTTGATCAACTTTAAAAGAGAAAACAGTGTGGAAAAAAGTTGCCACCTTCCAGCTCACAAGAAAACAGGTAGATTCAATATTAACTCAAACAGCTGAATTAAATGTTCCTGAATGTAGAAGCAGGAGGCAGTGGTTGCAGAGGGCAACAGTGCAAGCTGTGCCCGTCTGACTTTCCTGCAGGGACCTGATGCCAGAGCTGCTGTGAGGTAGAAGGCATTGCCCACCCATGGCCCCACAGGCACATTTCATGGCAGATGAGCTTCAGCAGGAGAGGGAGAGGTTTTCTAGCTCATCCTTACTCCTAGAGACAGCACAGCCATCATCAGGATAACAGGTATTGAATGGGGACTGAACTGAAGCTATCTGTATTGACAATATGGAGCATTTTTAAAGCAGTCATTATTTATTCTGAATTCCCAAAGCATGTGGTGGATTCACTGTCAGTGGGAATACTTAAGTCAAGCTTTGTAACCATTCAAAGAGTGATGATGTCCTGGCAGGCAGAAGCATTGGGCTTGACATGAGGACTGTTGCTGACATGTGCTCTATGGGGGATCAGAAGGACCTCAGAGCTGCTGATCAGAATGTCCTCGAGGTCTCTTTTATCTAATCCCAGGTTCCTTTTGCAGCCACCACTCTCATTTTACTCCACTATTCACTTTGCTTTTGATCTAAAAAGTTCATGCTCTGGATCCACTGGGGAGCTGGCAGTGCAGGGCTCTAACAATGAGTGGGGGTCAGAAACATAGCAATTTCAGCTGTACCTTGTAATAGTCAGCCAAACAATGATGTTTTCCTTAAAATCCCAGCTATGTAAGTTCAGACTGAAAAAAGCAAAGCCCCTGACTCTTACTTAGGCACAAAGCATCCCGTGAAATCCATTTGAAACTGGAAAATCAGCCACTAGATATTTGAAATGTCATTACTTATTGCCTTCAGTAAAATTCTGGAAGGTAGCCAAAACCAGAAGAGTGTTCACTTGTTTGTCTGCAAGAGATTTTGTTTTGAAAAACAGCCAAAATTAGATGTGATATCCACATCAGATTCCTACCACATAAGGGCTATAAATCATGTTTGTTAGTCTTGCTGTGTGCTCTTGCTTCAGGATACTGAAGTATTCTGCACAATACAAATTTGGACCGTTTCAGGAATTCTTTCCCCCACACCCTTATCTATAGCAGATTTGGTCAGGTGAATTTCTTATCCAAAACTTACAGGAGGCCCAGATTAGGATCTACTGTTTGGTTTGCTTTTGTTTTTGTTGTTCATCAATGAAAGAGCTGCAAAACAAAAGTCAAAATGCAAAAATGAGTCCAGGTAAGCTAAGGCAGTGATCTGCATGCTTTCCAGCTGGAAAACCCTGTCTGATGTCACAGATACATTTCCACTCTCCAGCAGTGGGTGTATTAAGCAACTGATAAGCGCTATTCTGAAGTTTCTCTGATGCAAGCCTTGTCCTGCTCAAAATCCTGCATGATTCTCCACAGCTAATGTGAGGTGCAAAGCACCTTGTCTTTCTTTAGCTTGGGTAAGAACTGAAGCACTTGCAGATCTGGAGGAATAGCCTTTCTGATGAAGTCAAGCCACAAATTGGCAGCGATAGGACCTGTCATTTTGGTTTCCTAAAATTGCTCTGTTGCACAGCAGGGGAAGCAGGAACAGCCTGTAGTGTAAGTAAAACCATCCTTGCAGAGTTTGAACAATTATTGTCATCTCTTATCTGGAAGACACTCAGAGAAATCCTTTTTTTTTCTTTTTCAGAGTGCATATTCTGCACATCATCCAGTTCTTTTTCCATGGGCATTCTCACAGCCTCCTTATGTTTACCACAGTGACAGAGTAAGAGAAAAACTTAACATAGCTTTGAAATTGTTATCATTTCTTCAGTCCTTCATGCAGCTTAACATCACATAACTGTTTTCAAGTACTGTTACAATAAGAAAAGCATGGAATTTACTTAGCTGTTAAGGTAATCTCTGAAGAGAAGGGTATTCATTCCAATTCCAGCTCCACTTCTCAGGCAACTTTACAGTCGGCTTCTGCAGGGAATACCAGAGCAGCGATTCATCATGAAGGGCAGTCCATCTCATCCCATCTCAAGACCAGAACACTGGATTTCCCAAATGTCACAGTTTATAAAATATGGTCAGTGATGAGGCTCCATTTTTTGTGCTGTCAGTACTCTTTTCTGGGTTGTAAGAACTTCCAACAGAGAGATGGTGGTTATTTTTAATTCTTTATTCATAGGCATAAATTCAGGAGCTCCAGAAGCACAAACCCCCATATATTAGGTGGTAAATCAAAGCAGTCTTGGAAAGCATCATGTGCCATGGCAGAGACAATCAATATGAGAACCTATACATAGCAAATTAGTTCTGTAATGAATTGCATTCCACGCCTTAGGCCCTTCTTCTATGTAATCACTTTGTCATCTCTTCCCATAATAGTACAGAATATGTGCCTACACTGATTTGTAGGATATGTTTGTGCTAAGAATTACAGACTGAATTCCTGTAGTTCTATTGCCTCTTGTAGTTCATGGCAAAGCTTGTACAAACACCTGTGGGACCAAGGCTTGGTTCAGGGTGATAATTACAGATTAGTGCACAGCAGAGACACAAAGTGCTATGCAGAAAGTCACAGTTCTTTGCCAAATGCGGAAACTCTCACCTACATTATGATGACATCCCTATGTAACTGAACTTGCTGTGAGCCACTGTAGACATAGAAGTTCATGGGAGAAAAGTGTACTGGATGATGAAAATATCCATGTCCTGTGAGTATGTACAGTAACCTAGCAGGTTCTTTCCCCAGTTAATGGGAATGAATTAATCCTAAATATTCAAGGCTATCAACAATTGAACCCAAAAGACACAAGAAGAAAACATAGAGATACAGATTGGCAAAATTCTTTTTTTTGGTAATAATTGTATTTCTAATCTCGTGGTTACCCAAAAGCAAAATTCATTTGCCACCTTGAATGAGTTTCCAGAGATTCCAGGGACACATTAGGCTTTGAGACCAAACAAGAGCTCTCTTGTCCCTAAGATTCCTGATCTTTAGTCAAGAACAGTGAAAAATAATAGAAATACATGGAGACCAGTTGAAAGATCAAGCCTCTTCAGCAGCGGTACCACTTTGAATGATGAATGCTGCCATTCAGGTTTGGAAAAGCAACTTCAAAGTCAGTGACATGTTTACCTGGTTTGATGCCCTGTAGGTCCTTCCTCCCATCCTTGCTGTGTTTCTGTTTGTGCACAGGAAAGCTAAAACCATGCTCTGAGTCATGGCCATGCAATGAAGTTGAAGTCAATGACCAGTTTTGCTTCATTGAAACTATAATGAGTGTTGCTGGTCCTGGAAATGTTGGGCACTTCTTTGTGGCAAAGCTGTGTTCATCCTTTCAGGGCATATGGCCACAGCAGAAAGAGTGAGTATGTCTTTTGGTCTTTTGATATGCAGTCCTAGCAAAAGAGCTGCCATGTTCCGGGTAAGCCAAGGAGGAGCATCTGAGCTCAGAGCTCCAGCAGCACAGGAAAGCATTCTGATGTAGACACCTACTGACCTGCTGCAGCCAGGAAGTGTGGGTTTTATAACTTCCAAATCCAGATGAATAGAGTCTTGTAATAAAACTTAACTTCAGTCTTAGGCTTTTCAGATTATTAAACTATATATAAAAAAATACAGATGCTTTGCTACTCTTTGCTAACATATATTCCAGTCAGACTAACTATTTTCATATGTCTTCTTAAAAAGTCCAGGTTGTTAGGAACCATATCATATTTATTTCAGAATATCTTTTTAAGTGTCACACATGCTTCAAATGTGCTTTTCAAAGTCAGCTTTATATTCTTAGAGATGAGGATTGGCACTTAGATGGGTTTAAGAGCAGTTGTCTGCCATGTTTGACACTATATCCTCAAGGTCTTTCCAGGGCATCTCATGCCACCCACAATCAGGCATGGTAGTGGAGATTCTCTTCCTTTCCCAGCTCCAGCACTTGCCACCTTTCTCACTGCAACCCATGGACCAGGATGGCAGGTCCTCCCTGACGGGCCCAGGAGCAGGAGGCATGCCCCAATGGGCTTGCCAAGAGTTAAAGGGCTGAAGCAGTGTCTGAGAGCTGGGTTGTTGCCTCTGCAGACTTCAGCAGAGAGGGATCTTGGTCAGCATTCCCGGGTCTCTGCATAAAGGTGAAGGGAGACAATTACTAGCTAAATGAAATAATATATTCTGTCGAAGTTCAGTCAAGACAGAGTAACTGATTGCATTCTTTGGGAGACTTGAATAACACCTCTCAAAAGAGCTCTCACTCCAAAGTAAAGGCTGTTTGCCCAAGTACATTTTCCTTTTGGCCCATATAAATCTACCACTTTTTTCTTTTTGGTGCACAGTTAAATCTTTTCATCCTTTCTGCATCAAAGTGATGCAGATTTTCTTGCTTTCCCTTTACTTTTTTTCTGGCTCACTTTTTTTTGTCTTGTTTTGTTTTGTTTGCGGAGTGGTCGGCGGTGCCCAGCGCCGCTGCCACACGGGTCAGTCCCCGGGTCACATGCGGGTTGTGCCAGGCTCCAGCGGGACCGGGCTGGAGGGATCCCGGAGCCGGCGGCTGTGCTTCCAGGCGGCCACCACGGGAGGGCGCCCTTGGCCAGCCCGGCGCCGCCGACACCCGGAGGACTGAGGGACGCGCGGGGGGCATCCCTGGGGAACACCCCTGGGGCGCATCCATAGGGGGCATCCGTCGGGATTCAAGGGGTTGTTCTCCATCTGTTCTGTCTCTCCCGCTCGAAACTGTTTCAAATAATTCAAGCGAAAGGGAAAAACACAGACGGGGGCCGAGCGTGAGTGTGGAAGGGGTGGGTAAAGAGGATTTTCCACCTGCTTTTGCCCTTCCGAGACAGGCTCATGGCTTTCATGCTCCAGTCCCATCACCTCTTTTCCCTGTTATTTGATGAAGCCTTTCACGCAGCCACATGAGGGGTATGGGGGGGGTGGTGTGAGGGGGGGAATAAATACTGAAGAAATAAGCAGAAAAATGAAATTTTGAGTCTGGCCCTACATTTTGCAGTCCATTCTGTCATAACTTTCATGGGAAGTGACATATTCTCCTGCAATGACTATTAGCAATTTTATTGCAGAAATTTTCTGCATTCCTCAGGATTCCACTGTGGCTGAGCCCATCCCCAGGCTGCCCAGTGGAAAGCGAACACCCACACATGTCTCTGTGCACCAAAGCTGGGCCTGGGGATTAGCAGCCAAGAGATTCGCTGTTATGTCTGGGCACTCACATCCCTTGCTACTTGAACTAGCCTGTGTGGCTGGCCATAGAGCCCTGTCAGCTGTTTGTCCCTACCCTAGCAGACAAACCTGACACGGGAACTTCCTGGTATAAGCAGAGTGGCAAAGGTGCTTTCTAGGAGG
This sequence comes from Hafferia zeledoni, assembly GCA_035583235.1. Lineage (NCBI taxonomy): Eukaryota > Metazoa > Chordata > Aves > Passeriformes > Thamnophilidae > Hafferia > Hafferia zeledoni. Next base: position 55,459,427 of record JAWWEV010000115.1, on the reverse strand, counting down.
ATGGCTTAGCCCAAGCACAGCAGTGCTTGAACACGGCTGCCCTACTGTTTCTGTTCCCTTTGAGCAGCATGGGCAGAACTGACTGAGCATCAGGCTGTGTGGATGTAGCTTGACAGAAGGGCTTATTTTGACCAGATATTCATATGTCAAGAAACTGAAATGTAGTTGGCCAATAGAGTTGAAATTACCTTTGAGACAAATTGTAAAGAAAGACTGAGAGGGGATGTGAAGCCAAATCTTTCACCCATCAGCTCTCGGGGATGCCACAAGATTAAACAGTGGTTGCAGAGCCCCATCTTTATGGGGTATTTGAGAACACACAAAGATGTTTCCTGAAGCGGGGGCTATGGAGGTGTGGAGAGAACTTTTATTGTCTCCTCGCTGTCTGTGTAAAAAGTGGGAGGTGGGAATCTGGGAGAGGAGTTGCTATACACAGCTGTTCACACTGGAAGAAGGAAAAACAACTTGCTCAAAAGGGAAACCTCATTTCATTTTCACACAGCCTGAAGACCTTCACGCTTGGAGAAGTAGAAGTCAGTGTGACTATTCAAACGGGGTAGTCTGTAATGTGAGCAGTGAAAGAAAGTGCTGCAGTCAGGCAGAGACTGAGGAATGTAGGTTCCTGGCACATGGGTTAGAAACTGCTTTCAGGCAAGGTTCAAACCAAGGATAGATTGAAGTAACAGACCATCCAATTTGATTGTAGCAGGAGATGAGAAAGACACAGAAAAGCAGACGAGGAGATCTATTATAACTCAGCCAGAAGAGAAGGAAATAATGAGACTTCCTTCAGCAGGTGGGGTGTTTCAGAGAGGAGGTCTCTACCTTTGGCATTAAATCATAAAGACCCAGAAACATCAAGCTGCTTAAGCCAAAGCAGCTAAGCCTAGGTTAAACTGCTAGCAGAAATGCCAAGTTGGAGCAGAGGTGGCAGCCAGGGTAGTAGTACTCATTTGCTTGGACAAATTTGTATTTTCTTCCATTTAATCAGTGGTTCTGTCTGCTTTGCTGTATGTTCCTTAGCAGCTGTAGTTCTCACTTTACATGCTGGGCAGCCAGGGCCAGGCTAAGGAACAAGAAAGGCAGTGAACTCCTTCATGCCTTAGCAAAACCAAGGCCTTTCCCTGTCTTGTGTTCCTTCCTCTCTGCCCTCCTCAACACACTTAAACCCTCACTTTCCAGCCTCTTGTTCTTTTGACATGCTCCTGCTTCTCTATCTTTATATGAAATCCCCACATTTAAAGCATTTTTAATTTAAGTTGGCCTTTCTCTCTCTCCAGAAACAGCTTTTCTCTGTCCCTTCATTTGTGGGTCTGTGGGTCAACTCCAAAGAGAACTCATGAGTATGAACTCTGGTTGCTTTATGTGGCTCTTGTACAACCAGATGGCTTTCAGTATACACACACATTGTGCTTAGTATAAAGAACCACCTCTTTTAGCAGAGAAAATATAGCTTCTGTGCCTGCCAGGCCAGCTCTGTGGGTTTTATTGCCTGTCATAGGAGAGAGATGGCTACAAGCAGATAGGCAGGAAGGCAGGTTGAATGGATTTTCAGCTGTGAAAATACATCAGCTGTCTCCCCCAGACCTAGAAAGATTGAGTGCAGCCACACAGCAAGTTCCCTTCACAGGGGTAAAACCCCTTGAGCTCCCCAGGGCTCAGCCTTAGCAATGCAGGAGCACCCTAGGGACAGGGATTTCCTTAACCATATCTCCTTTTACAGTCCCACTGCTGGTCTGCATCTGGTGGGGCCCCAGCATGGCTGTGCTTTACAGAGCCCCACATGAACTTCCTCAGTGTTGCCAGAAGGTGCCTGCAGTCACCTTCCCAGCAAAAAAAGAGGGTTACATGTGTCATTCGCAGGCCATGTTTACACAGAAAAAATAAAACTCCTCTAAGAATGTGACGTACGCACACAGGGACGCCAGTTGCCTTTTTTAAAACACAGTGACACGCTTGAAGGCTGCCAGATTCTGCAGCTCTTACATAGTGTGTGGGTGGTGACTTTTTTCATATTATTCAACATTAGCCTGGGTCTGATTTTAATTAAAAACAGATTGAGAAGCTTAGGGGAAAAAAATAAAAAAAAAAAAGAAAAGAAAAGAAAAGAAAATTAGGAATTACAAAAGCCAAACAGAAATACTCTGACAATTGTCACTGCTTGGGAGTTACAACACATGCAGAAGATGGCAAAACCACTGTCAGTGAATCACTGTAGAATGTGTCGACTTACTTCATTCCTCAGGAGTCGTGACATGACTCATTCCCAACCTGGAGACCAAAGGGAAGTCTTGAAGGAAAAATGTTGGATAAAGTAGGCTCTATGGAAAAGGACAAGCACAGTTTTAATTCTACCTTTTGAGATAATTTCATTAATTCTCCACAATGTGATTGCAAAACAAGGCAATCCCTGTTTGGTAACATCAGGCATTCGTGTTTAGTGGAGCAAATTGGCTACATGTGGGCTGGACAATGCTGAGTGGGACTTCGTTTCTGTCACTAAACAAATGCTTTCCGATGTTTTGTTCAGTTTTTTCATACAGTTTTGAAAACCCAGTTTTGTAATTGATATGACTACTCTGAAGGCAGGGTCCTAAAGAAGCTAGGTGCTCTAAAAGTACTGCTCAAAAGACACTATCCCTCTTTTTTGGTGAAGATTTGTCAAGCATTGCATCTGATTCACATGGGAAAAGAAATTTTGATCGTATGAGTCACTTCAGTCTTTGGATACTTAACAAAATGTACGGTGTGATTTGATGCATGAATAACGTGTTTGTGTATTTAAGAGTCTGTGGATGCTAATGGAAGTTAAGAGCTGTATCTGGAAAAGAAGACACTTCAGAGCATATCAGTTCATTAACTTTCATTTATACATAATCATTTGCTGTTTTATAGATCTAAAAAAATTCCTTAATGCTTTGTGTGTTTCAGGACTGCACTTCAAAAGACCCTTACATCAAGTCTTTGTTTAAACCTCCCACTCATCTACTATTATCCATCACATTGTGTTTCATTTGAGCTCATTTGCAAAGCCTGCTCTCTATCTAATTAGTGCAAATTTTGTTGCTTGCTGCAAGCTTCCCTTCTCCAACCTGTCACTCCCAAATATGTTCACGAGAAATTTCAGCCTCCTTTTGTTAATTGCATGTGCAAAGTGACCTTTATTCTCTTTAGATGCCTTCGTTATTGAGAAGTAGTTACTAAGTAACCTGTAGGAATGCTGGAGGCGTTGCATCTCTTATTAAGAGTTGCGCTCTCCGGCTCTTCAGTGTTGGTGTTTTCCGACTGAGGCCCAAAGCTCTCTGAGGCTGGCTCTACACTCCATTTGAAAAGGATGCTCCTGAACCAAACTTCCTGAAACTTTTTAATTAACAGGGATTTTCTAATGACAAACTGAGCTTGCAATAGCAAGAAAAATGCAGAGAAAAGTCCGTATATTTGTCATTCACTTTAACCAACAGTTTGCATATAATAATTTAAATTATCTGCATTGTGAATTAATACAATCATGAAGATTAGTGTTAAATAATTTCTATCTGCACTAATAGTTGGTTTATGTGGTAAGAATTTGTACTAAGAACTGCTCATGTCAAACTTTACGAAACTTTGTGAATAGTTTCATTTATAACTGGCATGAGTCTCAAACACATTGCTATTGAATTTTCTCATTCTTTGAATCCATGTTTATAATAGAGCCATAGAATGGTTTGGGCTGGAAGTTTCTTAAAGATTCTCTCGTTCCAGCCCCTCTGCCACGGGCAGGGACACCTTCCACTAGACCGGGTTGCTCAAAGTCCCATCCAACCTGGCCTCGAACACTTCTGGGAATAGGGCATCCACAGCTTCTCTGGGTGGCCTGTTCCAGTGCTTCACCATCCTCACAGTAAAGAATTTCTTCCTAATATGTAATCTAAACCTGTTCTCTTTCAATTTGAAGCCATTCCCCCCTGTCCTGTCTAGATGCTTTTGTAAATAGTCTCTGTCCATCTTTCTTGTAGACTCCCTTCAGGTACTGGAAGCCTACAATTAGAATCGTAAAATCATAGAATCAGTTGGGTTGGAAGAGACCTCTGAGGTCATCAAGTCCAACCCTTAATTAGGTCACTCTGAAGCCTTCTTTTCTCCATGACTATTTGAGACTTATTTTACACACATATATTTTTCAGCTCTCTCATGTAGATCCTCTTGACTCATTTCCTTTCTGTTCTTGCTTTTGACTGTGTTTTGCACAGGCACTACCATGATGTTTGAATACCCATCACATTACTTTGGCACCACACTGTAAGGAGGTATGTGGGCAGAATGAACCAGAAAATAGTTTTGAGCTCTAGGTCCAAGCCCATCTCAGTTGACATAGGTAACATTATCTTTGTCTCATCCTTCAGCTGTTAGTACTGAGCAAAGCTGTCACAGCATGAAGGAGCCAGGACAACCAAAAATACCTTCTGAGTCTCTCTCAGGTCAAATATAGTGTCAGTCCAGTCCTGTGCTGAATTTAAGCAGTTCCAGTAGTGATGCCAGACAGTGACTTCAGAACCTAATTCTGAACTTAACAGAGAAATTACATAACACAGGAAGAAAAAGAAACTTTCAACTGGTCTACCTCAGGCCAGTAGGACCAGAAAGCATTTTCAGTGATCCCACCAGTAACTTTAGACATGAAAGAAAGGAATAAGGGCGCTCTGTCAAGTTTGCAGTACTATGTCCCAAGTCTCTTCTCAGTCAATGACAACCCCTTTAGGTGGTCAGCATTAAGCCATTAGCAGGAGGATTTGACAGTCACTATCATTTGAGCCTGTTAAAAACTTTTCATTCCCTACCTGGAAGTGTTCAAGGCCAGGCTGGATAAGGTTTTGAGCAATGAAGTCTAGTGAAAGGTGTCCCAGCCCATGGCAGGGGGACTGGAAACTAGATGATCTTTAATGTCCCTTCCAACTATGATTCTATGATCTGTCTGCCTTTAAAAAAAAGAACAAAGGCCAAATGCATGTAGCAAGACTGAGCCCATTCTCTTCTGAAAATACACATGGTATGAACAATGACCTCTGTGTCAGCCCACAGCACTGTCTTAGCACTGAACTCTCTTCGGTAACATTGCAAAACACCTGTTCCTTTCATATTTTATTTGTCATTCTGTTTTAATTGTTGCTCCACAGAACAGCGCTAGAACATTGCCTTTCCTTTCCCAGAAACCATGCAGATCTGTGCACTGATGTTGCAACCCCACCAGTCATAAACTGGCTGCTCAGCAGTGTTATGAATGTCAGGTGTATTGTAGTATTTTTCACCTTCAGGGCAGTGCAATTATCAAACACTGACCTGGGATTATTCTGTTTCCCCATGAGAGGTGACATTTGTACTATTTGCAGGGTGTGACATTACCTTGGCTTTTGCTGGCATCTGCCTGGTGCCATGCCTTGCAATGCCCGTGACTCCTGCAGCAGGCATAGTAGGGCTGACCGTGGCTGCAGATCCTGCTGGGATCAGGCTCTGTAACAGTAACATCAACCTGCTGAGGCTAATTGAAGGGGAGGGCGTGTTGATTTAGAAACAGTGCAGGCAGTGGTGCATTTTTGAGGAGCTCGTAAGTACTTACTCCTTTGGGAACCAGCTGCAGAGCTGAGAGCTGTGGTCTAGATGTAGGCCCTGGCATACAGCTGACATTGAACAGGGATAGGTTCACTACATGCTAATATCTGTTTAACCTTGGTAAAAAGTTCCAGCAGATTTTTGTTTCTCGGGGGTTTTTTTGCAAATGTATTTTGGTAAGATGAATGTATTCATGTGACCATGCTCTGGCTTTATTTGGCAACTTGACTGGTGGTTTTCATTTTGCTTAGGTTGCCCCCACCTGCTGCATTGTTTCAAGTAAATGGACCAAAAAAACGGAGAAGTGTGTTTTGGGAAAAGAGAGGAGAAATTGTGACTCCTTTGATGAGATGGCAAAGCCTGTCTGAGACAAAGGGAATCTCTTATTGCTGCACCAGTACTGCTGGAAACTCACAATAGCATCTGATATCGAGAAGCCCTGTGTGCAACTTTTAGTTATGAGACTGCAGACTCATTGGCAACAGGGGTCTCTTTTTTTCCTGAGAGCAGTCTGGTGTCTGATATTTGCAACCACCTGTTGGACAGTACTTTGTCCTGTTTCTGATTTAAAAATATACGACTTGCCACAGAGTGGACCAAGGGCAGGAGCCCACAGCTAACTGCCCGCAGCATGTCTTGCTATTGGACTGGACAGTCACCCTTGGTGCTAGGGGAGACCTCTGTATGAATATTAATTTCTTTGCAGTGACCAAGCCTGCCTGGTCAGAGGGAATGTCATGCAATAGTGCATTTGCAGGAGGCATTTCTCTGGGCTGTGCTTCACCTTGGTTAAAAAGAAGGTCAACTTTCTGCCAAAGGATACAACAACTGCAGTTTACATCAGGCCTCTGAGTAACTATAGCAGAGTGATATGTGGTGGCCAGGGTTGAAATCCAGACAAGAGATCATAGCAGTGAGCTTTCCGTCTTGCAGAAAAACCTCATTGGGTTTTCCTTTCACCATAGGCTGACCACTTTTCACAACAGCTCCCTGTTTCTAGGGCAGATGTATTTGCAGAAATCTCCCATCCTTACTTCAGAGGGATATAGAAGCAGGAGTCCTTCCCTTGCATGTAATCCCAAAGCGTGTCACTAAGTGAGGCTGAGCCACCCCATTAGTCATTTGTGAGCCTTGCAGAATTTTGGACTTTTGGTGTATGACTAATACCTCTAAGTCTGTTTTAGTACAGGCAGAGGGTATGTGAGAGACTAATGGAAAATCAGAGCTTGCAACTGTCTTTAAAATGCAGAGTCAAAAGGTGCTGACAATGGTGAAAGACTGTATTTGTGTCATCATGTCAGTATGCTGATCCATCAGTGCTGGAGCATGTGGGATACCTCTGTGACAGCTTTCACAAAGTCATACATCAAATTACAGGCACATGCGAGTGCCTTTGGAAAAATGGCTTTTGCAAAACTCATTTTCCCCTGGCTACACATTCAAATTCTGTGAATGGGTCACTGTAGATAAAAATAGATAAAGAAAATACGGTGGAGTAGTGTAAAATTGGAAAAAGTACTTCGTACTGTTCAGGGTGATGGTTTATAGCGAAGCAGGGAGACAAGCGTCTTTCACCATTCTCTTCCTCTCCCATTCACTGTTACAGTGCTGCAGCACGGTGAGAAGCTGTAGCAATGTGGTCAATTCCAAAATTTCTTCAAAAGCATACAGCTGTACTTGTCAGGAAAAGCAAGTCAGTTGAGCAGAATTTGTCAAAAGCAAATGTTACTCTTTGGGGGAAAAGATAGGATTTGGATTTGGATTTGGCTCTAGAGCCTTAGGAAGCAACAAAAGGCAGCATTTATTTTTGCTTTCTTCTACCTTCAGCCCAAAAGCATGATAAGGGCAATGGATAACTGTGTGTGTCCCAGGGCACCCAACCTGAGGGGATCTCATTAGTTCCGGTTCACCAGATATAAACAGCCAAACCAGAGGACAGTGTATGAACATCACACCAGTTACATCTATGAGAACAGACAATGCCAGAAGGACCTGAGGTCATTCTGGCCAGCTTGATGTTTACTGGTTTCCAGCTCCTGTATTAAATGATTTTACTGAGATCATGGATTTAAAGTGTGTTCCAAAACAAAGACAGACAAGCTGTAAAAAAATTGCAATTAGCAAGTGCAAGGTGAGAAGTCTGCTGACTGTGCAGTGAAATTGTCTCACCACAAAGCCAAAGCTAGCCCCTTGTTCCAGAGGGCCCTAATACAGGTATGTGGACCACCATGGGTAGCCAGATAGGATGCTTTAGTAGTACCAGTTTCTTATATATCATGAGCTACAATAACTCCTTGATGCTGAGGGCCTAGAAAGCAGATAGGTGAGGGTGGACATATTTCTCACAGCGTGTAAAATGAGTCTGTGTAAAGCTCAGAAACTCTGGTTTTTTTCTCCTGCCGTTGAGATTTCAAGAGGTTTGGAGACCCTGGTTTGCATCTGTAGTTGTGACACTGTGAATCCCAATGTGGATCTGCTCCTGATATAAATACAATGAGTACAATATTGATCATTATTCTTACATCAAATACTGCAAGGTCAGTGTCTGTGAATGGGTCTAATTTCTTGCATATCCTACAGCAACAACTAGACTGTCCCAGTGATCCAGTCTGATGGAGGAGCATTAATTTCTGCTTCCTGAGGATGCATCCCACCAAACAACAGGAATGTCAGTAGCTGCAGAATTTTTAAGAAATCATTATAGAACAGAAAAAGATAATTGTTTCAGATAATGGATAACTCCTGGCTAAAATAGTTATATGTCTTGTCTGTCACTGCACCCTGTAGACTTTTTTTCATAATTTATATATGTTGAAAACCGGAGTTGTGAACAACAAATATTCTTCAGACTTTACATGATAGTACTTGGTAAAGACTTTGTATCAGTGAAGGGCTACTAAACTGCAAAATCATAACAGTTTGTCTTTCTCACATTCCCTTACTCTTCTCTACTATTTGCTTAGCCATCACTACTCTTTACATTGTAGTCCTTTCTGTTGCTGTAAATGATCCCTGTCTAAAAACACAAGAAGAGGCAAAGTAATGTTTTCCTTCATGTGATTTCTGCTTTTCTTAATATGATTTTTCTCTATCAGTGGGTGGTTCTGTAGCATCCAATTCAAGCTGGTGAAATGTGCATACATATAACATCCTAGCTCATTCATGGTTGAAGGACCTAGAGACCTTAGAAGGATACAGGGCCTTCCATATCTAGGTCACCTGTGTGCAAATAAGTAGGTCAGTAAGGAGTGGAAATAGGTTATCCAATTGTTATGTGGGGTGAGGGCTGCTGATCCACTTCTAGGGTACATTTTCAGAGCACAATAAAACAGCATCACAACTGACATTGACATTGACTGGTGTCCCCCCTGGCGATCTCCACGGAGATGCCATGAAATAAATGGGCAAGGAAACAAAACTACCATGTCACATGGGAGAGGGCACTCCCCGGTCTCAGTGCAGGCATACTGGGAGAGCAGCACGTAGCCTAAATGATGGAGCTTTTGCTTTCCTCTCCATTCTGTGCCTGATGAATGGACAGAAAAAGGACTTCACTTTCCAGGCCTTTATTCTGACACATTTCATCAGCATTATCACTTGAGATTACATAGAAGACAAATAGTTTTATCCTATTATTTCAGAACAAATTGTAGCCCGCAGGCCTGATTCTCTGCACCATTATGCCAGTTTTACACTGGTGCAATTTTACTGAGCAGTGATGAATTCCACCAGACTAAAACCAGTGTGACAATATGAAGATGCAAGATCTTCATCTTCCACAGAATGGAAGATAAAGCTCCAAGGCCTTGCTGCATTAATAGCAGTGCTCCCAAGTACAGCCTTGGTGAAAAGTAAAGCCAGATACTGCACTTAGAAGCATGGTTATTTCTACAGCAAGGAACAGAAAGACATGATCATAGTATTGTGCAGTAGGTATATTATAGCAGGTCATGGTTTGGCTCTGTCAGGTTTCTATAGGAGGCACAGGTTACAAGAGGAACCGATGGCTTGTTCCCACAGGCTGGTGGCAGTTAATGGGCTGATGGCAATTTAGAGCAATGTTTCCCCTCAGGTCTGGGTCCATTTGCCTCTCGGCCCCAGATATGAGCATTTCACAAAGTGTTAGAAAGAAGGTACTTCTGCAGTATTCATTCTTCAGTTTCCTTGTACAGAAACAGCTGTTCAGAGCAAGAGAGAGAGAAGACACAAGAGAATACAAAGCAGATGCCATGGAGCACTTTGTAAGAACAGAGAGTCTTGCAAGCTACTACCAGTTGTTTTTTCATTAGGGTCCCCCAAAGCACCTGAGAATGTAGAATGTCTGGATTTGCAAAGCTGGTCCAGAGTTTGTCCTGGTTTCCTATTCATCCAGGCTGGCCCCACGCAGCCAGTGAGCTAGAAGAAGGAGGAGGAAATGGTCAGATCATTTCCCACCTGCCTGGCTTATGTAGTTTCTTTGCTCATCTTCAGTGTGCCACCGTCCTGTCCAGGCTAGTTTGGATATAAAACCAGTTTGTGATGGGGGCAAGGGAGCAAGGCCATATATTAATCTGAATAAATCAGACAAATTATGTATGTTCCCTTTGCCTCTCTCTGAGAATAAAATCGTGTTAAGATTCCTGAACTGAACTATTTTTAAGTACTAAATTATTTTTGGGTACAAATGTATGTGAGCTCTAAGCCTTTCAACACCTACAATGAGCCCCAGCTCAACCCTAAAGTCTTCTGTGACCATTTGACAACAGGAGTAACTGAGCAACACATCCAGAAGGGGAGAATGGCAGATGACAAGATATAAATTACTACAGTGATCTCAGCTGTTTAAAAATATGCTGACAAGAGACTAAAGGGCTTTTTCGAGTTTTTAATAGGAATTTCTTTAGTACCCACTCTTGTAACATCTGATTGTTGCATTCAATAGTTTTGCTCTCTCTGCTTTGTCCTAGCCCTATCTTAGGGCTGCAGAGCCCTTACAAACATCAGGAGAACTACTATTATCTGCGTTTTCCTGGGTGCAGCATAACGTGATCTAAGAACATCCTTCTTCTCAACTTCCCATCTCTTAGATAAGAGTGCTCTGCAGAATTCACTTATGTTAATATGCAGTGCTTCCAAAAACCCTGCTTTTTGCTTTGCTGGGAGCTGGAGACTGCTGATATGTGTAACTTAGTATGATTCCCTTCAATTTTTAAATTATCTCTAGGCTTTGTTATGCACAGTCCTTGCATGGTAGGAAAAAAATAATAAAAAAAGGAACCCATTGAAATGTAAGGTAAGCAAGTAACTGAGCATGCCTGCTTGGAAATGGCTTGATTTTTATCAGGAAATAAGCATTCACAGAAACCTTAGTAAAGAAGTAGCATGTGTCAGTCCCTTTAAGGCTTTTACTTAGGAACATATATTATATTCTATAATATATGTGTATGCAACAAATAGTTGCTCATTATTTCCTGATAGAAAATTTCAGAGCACTTAAATAGATTTTACTCCCGAAGTCACCATAAGGTAGGTGAGCAACCTGAATCTTTTTACTCTTCATCTTCTGTATGCTCACTGGCTCAGGGAGGCATGGACTACAGCTATACTGGTAAATTAATGCCCAGGACTCTGGACTGAAGCCAACCATGTCCCTAGACTTAAATTCTTGTGCCCTCCAAATCAGTGTGGCTGCACCCAAACTGCCTATGGGGAGTGGTACTTGGCCTACCCTACATGTGCCCAAAGATAGTTTGGGAGGCAAAACTTGGCTGGTCATGGCTCAAGAGGTCTAATAAAGTCAAGCTCAAGTTCCAGCAACCAACTGCAGTTGAGTGTTTCTTGCTGCTATTTAACTTAGCCATATAGATACAGCCAGACACCTTGTGCCAGGAGAAAACACAGCTTCTGAATCCCAGATTTCTTTCCACGGCCTGGGATTTCAGGTCCACTGTAGATTTTAGGACATCATTGCTGAATGCTGCAGATCTTGGTGTCTACTGAGAGCAACAGAAACAGACCTTAGGTAAATAAGGCAAACTATATTGCCATATAACCTAACAAGATGTATGTATGTGGCTTTAGCTTTAGGTTAGATTATTCTTGTGCTTAAGCAGCTAAATGCACCATCACCAAGTGTATAAACAGGGCATTGTGTTGACAAATTTGCAGAAAAAGTCTTAAGTGTGACTGTGAGTCACATTTCACTTACACTTGCATTTCTGTATAGCCCTTTCACAGTGGTATTGCTCTAGGCAGAACTTCCTATGATTAGTCATCCAATTCGAACTAATTTTCGTGGCAAGAGATGTTTTCTGAGTGTTTGAAGAGAAGGCAGTAATTTTTTGTGGGCTGTTTGGTGTCATGACATTTCAGGAGAGCCAACAAAACATGGAAAAAAGAAAGAAGGGACAGACTGTAAGGAAGCAAATGTAGGGAAATATTTTGATTGCAGAGGAAGTTGACTAGTCCAAGAGTCCTTACCTATGTACAATGCTGTTTATTTTCCATTTCATTTTGGGTATTGGATATTGGATAGCAGGACAATGGAGAAGAAAGCTTCCTAGGTGGTGGGACTGTTCTGCTATTGCAGAATAACCATAAACAGTGCATTAAATCAGTACCTTCATCAAAGCTAGGTAGAGCTGCATCCTCCCATGTAAGTGTTTCATATGCTTATACCCCATCCTTTTGCATTAAATGCATTTGTGCTGGTGATTTCCTTCTACTGAAGAAAGAGAATATATTAAGTTTGCACTGAGCCAAGGGAAGGGCAGCAATATTTCAGGTCAGCTCAGGGGAACTTCAGTAGTCATGGGAGACTTGGAGCTTCCTTTCAACCTATTTCAAGTCAGAATTATGAAAAGTAAAAAAATAAAAAGACTTTGGACACTTTATGCAGTTTTACGTGGTGAGAGAATTAGAAACATATCTGGTATACACAAAATCAGGCCTTCATATTTCTCTGTCACCATGCAGAATTTAGTTGGAAATCCACAGATTATTATTTTTAATTGTTCTGCCATCATGCCGTCTATGAATAGTAAGAACTGACAAAACATTATCATGCTGCTGAACTAACATGTGCATACCAGAACAACAGAAAAAGAAAGTCTAGCTAAGCAAAGAAAATTTTTTATTAGTTTTTCATTAAAGTCAGTTTTTTTACATGCTTCTGATAGGCTGTACAGTATATTGCTTGGATAAAGAAAGGAACTAATGCTAGATATCAGTTTCTCTTCACACCATTTCTGAGTTAGCTCCATCTCTGTCCAATCATATATAGGCAATGATTTTTTAAATATCTGTTATGGAGGTAAATGACACATTTGTGAAGGACATTCCCTGTTATTTACATGTGAAACCCTTTCTTAGAAATCTACTGGGTGATCTCAAATCACACACAAATCTTGGAGGTCTTTATTTGTAGGTAGTTTGGAGCTTAGATAACACATTGCCACACCATCTACTTGCGGCTTGGAAAAATCCCAATCACTTAAGTTGATTTTATTCCCCTAGTAGCTTGTTGTGACAACAGTTTATTCAATGTTTGCAAAAGGATCTGTAATGAAATATGCCTCAGGCTGCTTGTGTCTTATGCATAAAGCATTAGATTTTCCTAATACAACCTTAAAAGACTACCTGTCTCCGGGGACTGTTCCCCCTAGATACATGCACACCTGTAAAATGAATGCACAGGAAGCACAATTACACTCCATGGTTTTCAAAGTGCCTCGAATTCAAACTCTCCTCCCACAGTGAGAAGCAAAGGCTCCCAGTAGGCAGAAATAGGGTGCTGAGTGTTTTTTTACTTCTCCTACCATTTGTGTTTTATCTACATAGATCCTCAGAGGCTGTGGCCGGAGCCATCTGGAAACAAAACTCATCCACCTCTGCTGTTCTCAGTTCAGATACTGAAAAAAGCCTCATCAATATCCAACCTATATGAATATTTTTAGGTATATATATTAATATTAATATTTATATGTGTATGTAATTATTGATGATCATCTTGAGACCTGAACAGAAGGAAGGCCTAACCTTTGTTATGAAATAAGTAGCATACACTCATTTGACAGACAGTTTATTTTCACTACATGAGTCTGAGAGAGTGAGGGGAAAAAAGGCAAAAAAACGAAAGGACCTAAAGTGCTCCTGGGTTTTGGACTCAAGCCAACATATAATATTTAAGGTTGGTGCTTTTCAAGAGCTTCCAAAGCACATATAAGATGGAAAATTAAATATGCAGTCAAATCTTGACAGTTTTGTATTCTTTTTTCAATGACTGCAGTTACTAGCTGCAGTGATGAAGCTGTGGGGACATAGCAAGGAGGATTTTGGTGAATTCCACAAGGGAATGAATCTGAAGCAGCTAGAGGAGAGAAATTGTCTGATCTAGTGATTATTTTCTGTGTCTCTGCTGTACCCTCCCTATAAACTTGCATCATATTTTCCTACATTCATTTCTACTTCCAAAAAAGTATGAGCAGCTCATTCTGCATCCCTATCACACCCATATCCCTGTATCACTAACAGCTCCCTCAGGCCAATTCTCCACTACTTCCAGCCCCTTCGTGGGTCTTGTACCTTTACTTATCCCAGCAACTGAGAAAAAAGCACTCTGTTTTGTGGCTTTTTCAAAAGCCATGCTGAAATTGGTGTTTGAACAGCCACTTATGTTAGTGCTAGTTGGCCAACTGTTTCTTCTAAATCCCATCACAGCAAACAAAAGAAAAATGCAATTACTACCTTTCCATCACTAGCAGCATTCATGCGGCCACTTCTCCATCTCCTTAACAGACTTACACTAAATGTGGGCAGTTTTGATATATCCTTTTACTACATTTGTTTGAAATTGATTACAAAGTTCAAAAGGTGTAGCAAGTAGCAATACGGATGATGAGGAAAGTTGATGGATGGGTAGGTAGATATCAGTTCACATGAGTCCTGTTTCCTTAGGAACCAGACTGAAAGCAAGTTAGAAATGTTTAAAGAAATTATTCCTGGTTGTACTTTGTGGTTAACGACTCTGGGGGTTATGCTGTTGTTGCTAGGGGCTCATTGTTATTGTGTATCATAATATAATAGCACCAAAGAGCATTAGTGCCAAGAGATAAGTCGTAGGTCTGTTGTCACATCACCTTCCATGCAGTCCAAGGGATATGATGCTATGCTCTAATTAATACTGACTTTAAATGCCTCAATCTCAAATTAACATGCTCAGCTGACTTGTGGGTAGGAGAAAGACAGGAAATGTGTGCTGGTCAGCCTTGGCCCATGAGAAACACAAGCACAATCCAGTCCTGCTAAATCCAGAAATTTTTTTACTGGTCTTCATCTTCCTCTGCTCCCCAAAAGGAGGCCAAGTTCTCATCTCATTCCCACTGTCCAGACTCCTCTCTTTGGCGACATGTTGTACTTATCTATCGTGTGCTTGATGTTCACCAAGCCCTGGGTGGAGTACAGCAGCAGTGACCTGCCTTCTCACCAGCAAGACCTCAAAGTAGCCTGAAAAGCTCGCTCAGCCTTGGGGGAGTTCTGCTGGAATGTCAAAGGCATAGTAACAATGCTCGTTCCTACCACATCAGGAGCACAAGCAACTTGTGTCTTCATGGCAATGCTGATCTTTTCAGAAAGTGGAGAAAAATTCACTTCTCCCAAAGAAAAAATTTTAAAATCCTTTTCTCTGAGGAGCAATACGTTTCCTGTCTGTGAATATGTAAGAAGGAAGAGACCAGAAAAGAAATTTAATCTAAAATACAACACTTAGTCAAGAAGAAATAAATACTAACTGATAATGAATGCTTGTAACCTGTTTATTCAAAGGTTTCAAAGTGACAGAAGAATGAAGTCATGAGCAATTAGAACAGCAAAGGAGATGAAAACCTAGTAAATCAAGCTCTGTGAATGTAAAGGGAAGATAAAAGGCAGTTGCCTACCAAACACCTGTGTCTGATGACCAAGCAGCACATTCTCTCTTAAATTCTTGGGGACTGCTTTCACGCCAACTCCTCCTTCTGGCTCGGGCCCTGAAGGTACAATTAGCTGGCAAGTGTGGGTTGTGAGTCATTCCAAGTAAAATTACCCTTTTCTCACAGAGACTAGTGCGCAAAAAGGCTTACAAGTCACCTAATGCAAGTGGTCAGTGCCACGAAGTGTCATCTCTGCCACGTTCACAGAGCCTTCACTGGTGGTCTTAAGGATAATCCACTGCTGCTGCTCAGGATATGCTTTAATTACATTATTGGCTGTGGCTTCCAGCTTGCACCTATCTTCATACCAAACACTTTGAACCCACTGTCAGTCCTTGTCTCCCACCAGCTCCTTCCTCTAGGAATTCCTTGTGTTGACAAGGACTCCATCAAACTTTCCACCAGAATTATCCACATGTCCCTCTCTTCCTCTGAAAATCAAGAAGGAAATAGGTACTCAGATTGCATGATCATGAAAATCCCTACAAAACCCCTAAGAAAGAAGGGAAACAACTCAACCAGCCATTCAGTCTTTTGCCAGCCCTCAGAAGAACTAAAATGACATCTACAGCATCAATCCAAAATGGAGGACCAGGGAAAGTGGGTGTCTGCCTGAATTCTGGATCATCTGGTGTAAATCAGTTAAAGTCAGAGCTGTGGGTCACATACAACTAGATTGTTATTGTTGTGCTCCATGATTGTCTGCAAAGCAACAGCACAGACTAGCACAACACTTTTAAAGTCTGTGTTCCTCATCAGGATTTAATTATGAAAAATCCTCCTGCTGCAGAAACCTGTAGTCTGGGATTCAGTGGTGGGGGCTTATTACGTAGAAGGTTACCAGCCTGCATCACAGGCACAAAATGCTGACCCTTTTCTCTGCTCAAGCACTCTTCTGGAGCAACTGCTGCCAAACAGAAGAAATAAGTCACTGCTGGGCAGATCTGTGAGTCCAAATGCTGCAGTACATAGGAAAGAGCAATAGCATAATTTTCCTGTTCCAGGAAGAAGTTCAGTCATGTGTAGTAGGTTAGGTCAGGACACGTGGCATATCTAGAAGTCCTCTAATGTATGGAATCTTTTATCTCTCAACTCATGCCTGCATCTGTCCAGTGTGTTATGTATGGGGTTTTTTTGGTTGTTGTTTTGTTTGTGGTTTTTTTGTTTTGTTTTGTTTTGTTTTGTTTTAAACTTTTCTAAGCAACCATTAGCTTTTAAGATGCACATAGTCCCCCGTGTTTCATGTACAAGTGGTCAGTTTGTTCAACATTTTTCCTACTTTTTGCATTTCACATGCTAATAAGGTTCAGATATAGTGCTTGGGTAAGAGGCCTCCAAAGAAACTCTGTGTGTGTTGGCAGTTTAGGGCTGGACTCCAGATGACATCTTGGTTCAGGACAACATGTAGGCACATCCTTTGGTCTATTAAAATCTGGAACTTAATTAGAACACAGCCTTTTTTTGAGCTAGCAGTGAATTAATGTAAAAATCAAGTCACAGCTGCCTGGCTTTGTCATGACTGTGAATGTTGGGACAGACAGGAACTGGGGATGAAAACCATGGAAATTTACTCTGCCTCAAAGTTCATGCCAAAAATCTTGGCCAGATAGTGTTAATCGTATGAAAGAGTGAGACCTTGTTCTAGTCTATTTAGAAAGCCATGTCTGTATGAAGAAAGATATGTTCAAGAAAGCATGGATTATGCATTTTAAACTAATATGTTAAATATACTTTGGCACCTATTGAGCACTGAAATGAAAAATTATCTGCAACATTTGTGGTATAACATTGCTTATATGCTTTCTTTACAAATTATAAATACAACTCTGAAATTGCAAGGTAGAAAGCACCTTTACAAAGTTCATTTAAACATGTGTTTGTTTTATAAAGTTAATGGGTAAAAAAAAGTCATGCTTCTGTATAATAAATCGGCTCCTTCATTCTATTTGGAGTCTTTTTCCTAGCAGTAAGGGGCTAATATATCCGCAGGGGAACTGGATTTATATACTGGCAATGTACAAACATGAATCAATGAAAGGAGAAGAAGAGAAGACCAGAAAGAGCACAGAAACTAAATACTGACACCTAAATGAAGTGATGGAGAGCACAGTCCGTTTTTGGAGCTGTCTTGAAGGTTGGCATATGCTAGTACAATAAGCCAAGGGAACAGTCTGTAAACACCCTGCCCTGGAAGATAAGATATGATGTGACTGTGGTCTCTTTTGTACCAGTGATGGTATCACTGCCAGCTAGTTAGGAGAGAGGGGTTGTTTCAGCAGTCCTGGTAGTTCTGCCGCTTCTGATTTGGAAAAAGTTAATGTCCAAACCTGATAAAAGCTTGAGAAAGAATTTGATATGAACTCTCACCAGTCATGTCTCCATCAATGTTTTGAGAATGTGCTAAAACTTGAAGTTTTGGTATCATAAAGTGGAACTGGTATCTCAAAGGGAAATTAGCATCTTGAATGAGCTGAGGGACCCAGCTTTGCCTCGCACACAGGGAGCTTTCAAGTAGAGCTTTTGGAAACTGTGAAATTAGAGATGACTTTGTGTTTTCCAGAGCCTGCCATTTCCTTATCTACCCCCTCTGATAGTGCCTAAGAAGGCAAAGAGGATTCATCAGAGGATGCACTCATGCAACAATAATTTTTTAAAAGATGTTCCTTTTTGTTCTTAAGATGAATATGACAATTCAATATATAACTGCATTGGCTTTACAGGCTTCAGACAAGGGCTTCTGAGCGTGATTTGTTGTGCCAGAAAAATCCTAGCATCCCAGATTGGCCTTTGAGTGCTGTCTTGTTGAAGACTTTGGCCAGGGCATTTTCTCTGCAGGCGATGGGGCTTTGAGGAGAGGAGGACCTGACAGGCTTGGCAAGCCTGCCCCACTCGCGGAAGAGCACATTGACTTGGTCATGCAGGGGAGTCCTTGAGAGATTTCATGCATGCTTTGCTGTGCACTGCTCCCTGACTGACCTAGCTGGTGCAATGGCTAAAGGACAGAGAAAACGTTTTTGTTCTTGCATTTTTTTGCATGAATTAGCAGCAAGGGACTCTAAAATGCCAGACTGGTGGTGACCTGAGGCATGTATATGGCAGAGTGGGTGCAGAGGAGGAGAGGTTGTGCTTGCAGAAAGTGCAAGAGATGTGAAATTCAGCAGAAATTAGCCCATGTATTACTTATTTTAAAGAGGACAACATCATTGCTTTCATTTGTGTTGTCAATGCAAAAATGTGGCTTGGTTTTGCAATGATATAGTCCCAGGTACCTAGTCACATGGAAAGTATTCCCTGAGAATAATGTCATGGCTGTGAGCCTTGTCTGAGGTAAGTCTCACAGGAGAGGCATGAGCAAGGGGCATTTTGGGAGCTTGCTCATTTTCCCTTAGAGACAACTTTTTCTGCTGTTTTTAATATAAAGCTGCAGGAGAGCTATGTACTTTTATATATATATTTTGAGAAAGATACTTTTATTCTTGGCATATAGCATCTTGAATTAAGCTATTTTAACAACAAATACATTCTCTTCTAGTAATTAGTAAAAACTCCCTGATGAGTGGGACAATCTACTTTTTTCTCTGGAATGTCCCAGCTCAAACTCCCAGAAGATCTGTAGATGTTACTCTCCAGGCTCTCAGCTCTGCAGATAGGTTAGCTCTGGTCCATTTCCACACCTGCCCTGGAACAGGTGGGTCCTCAGGGATTTGGACATGCTTTGAATGGCTTTGCCTTCGTGCTGAAAGCTTTTGGCAGGAAAAAGCCAGTTGCACTGATGTCCATGAGACCAGTGCAAGTTTCAATACAGGTCATCCAGATGCTGAGCATGACTCTAATGGAACTGCTAAGTTCTATGCCTTTGTCTGTTTCCCTCTGCATATACTTTTTCTTGTATCAAATATTTAATTTTATCTTTCTGGATTTTTTGATGATGTATCTTTGAAATCACATTTTCCCTTTAAAGTTTCAATGCATAAGCTCAAAATATTGACAAATGTGTATATTTGGATTTATATAGTATGCAGAATGATAAATCAGTTTTTGTAATTTGTTTTTAGTGGGGAAAATTACAAAAGAAGGAAGTTTTTGCATTTAAAAATTACAAAAATTTAATACAAGATCCCATCAACACACATCTGTGTTTTGAAGACACATCTTTTCTTAGGCATTTTTACACTGCTTTATTAGCTTTTCACATTTCTTATCTTAATATTTTAAAAATATTTTGAGCCTGAATATATGTTCAGAGCAAATAATTAAAAATTTCTGTTCTGCAGGATTTGTAAAGGTACTTATTCTTTGCAGTAGTTTTATTAGTGCGACCAATTTTGTTAAGGTGCCAGCATCATCAATTATTTCTATGTAACTTTTTAAAGTAACTGTTAATAGAGGTACATAAAGGTCAGCCAGTAGAGGGGGCACAGAAGCCAAAACACTGCTTTGGTGGTGTGTTGAAGATGGGCATTTTTCCCTGAGTATATTTGTGCATGTTGTGCATGTGTGAGCATGCAGAGAGTAGACAAGAACCATTTTAATCTTCCTTAATTTACCTTTACTAATTTACCCTTGGTGAAAATGTGTTCTGTCTTAATTACACTCATAGAGACTGTTTCATTAAATATGTTGAAAGTGCATTTGCAGAGGATGTAGAGCACTTGCCATCTGATGGTTTGCATCATGTATATTATTTTCCAGTAATAGAGCTAAACATTGTCTGTGTACTTCCATACTGTATTGATGAGCAGAAAGGATAGAAGGATCCCAAATATTTAAGGGGTCCCAGGATCCTGACTGGCAGAATACCACCATTTTATGAGTTGAAATTTAGGGAACAGGCAGCTCCAGAGTCTGTACCTCTTGTGCTGAGGATGTGCGGGTCCCAGAAGCACCCAGGGTAACAGGCACAGGCAGACCCAAGGATGACCAGCTGCTACAGCCGGATGGAACATGGATGGCTGCTGGAGAGCAGAGAACAACAGTAAAACAGATGCTGAGAAGCCAGACATACAGGGAGGTCAGGAGGGGACAGATAAAGGATTTCTCTACTTAAAAGGCAGAGAGAGAGACACTCGGAGGACAAGCAGGAACACCAACCACTGAGAGGAAATCCATGCAAGCACTGAGTCAGTCAGACACGCTGCTCCTCAGCAAACCACAGAGAGGAGGATAAAAGCGGTTAAGATTGAAGAAACTTCTAATACAATGGTTCCTTGAGAGGGAAAACCAAGAAATGCAAGATGAAAAAGGAAAAACTGAATATTCTCACAAAAATAACACTCTATTGTGTACCTTGGGAAGCTGGTGTGCACAAGGAACAACCACAGATGGTGTTCACTAAAGCCTACTTAGCCAGGACATGATGGCTGAAGGCCCATCGGAAGTCCTTCGGTAATCTTGCTTGAGAGTTAAGCTGTGAACCAAACTTTGGGTCCACCTAAGGAAGCCAAATGCCTCAAAATACCGGAGTGTTTCCATCCCTATTTTGATTTTGGCTCATCTCCATCTTTTTTTCCTGCCAAATTCCCATTTACTTCAATAGACGTTTTGCTTGAGTGAGTCATGAGGTAAAGGCTGGACCTGAGACCACAAAACATTGTAATATGTGAGTCTGCAAGGGACATATTATTTTGTGATGTTTTCAGGAATTTTAATGGTGGCCTTAAGAGTAAATTTACAGTACGTAGCATTTGACAGTGATGCTTGCTTTAAGTATTCATGACAGCAGATGATATTTTTGGGTACAATGCTTTCTTGTATAATTTTTGATAGGCACCTGGTTCAGCACTTTGTAAACAAAAAGATTTTCATCTCTGAAGTACACTACAGACAGGATTTACCACTAACATGAATTTTGTACAAAAATAATCTATTAAGCAAAAGAGATGTGTATGGCTGTGTAAGGTGTATGGCTCAGAGGGGCAATAATGCCTCCATCACCACTTCTGCCATGCTACAGATATGAGTATTTTTAATGATATTCAGTTTGTTTCTAAAGCCTGGTTCCAGATGTTATTTGAATATAAGACTATTCAATCTTTTATTTCTTTTTAAAAATAAGTAGTTAGCTCTCAGAATTGTGAAAAATAAATTGGGAACATAATCCTGGTGTGATCCTGAAAGTCTAAGAGCTAGCTGTTGAAGAACAAATAGTTTTTAAGAGCTTCCATATGGCTTTTCATAGGATTTTTTCATAAGCCAAACTAGCAGTACTGCCACTGATTGTTTCCAACAGTGTTCCATGGACTTGTTCTGCTTCATCTCCTGCTCAGCACATAGGTCCAACACCATGGTCAGCAGCCGAAAGTCTGTCCCTGGAGTCTTTATTGAGGGCTGTCGTACAAAGGCAAAGCCATATTCTAATAGCAGGTGTATAGAGAAGGAAAGCTATCCACAGTTGGGAGAGAGTGATCTGGAACAGGATAAACACCCCAATCCCAAATTTAATGTACTAATCATGCAGCAGAGCCCCATGTCCATAGAGACATTGATTAAACAAGAACAGGGTACAGATGGCCACTCTGCATAACCTTCCACAGGTTCTTTCCACCCTGTTTGAAAAGTCTACTTATTTATGACTAATTGCCTTAAATACAATGAAAGAGCCTGATTTTTGACTGATACTTGCCTGATATTTCTCTTTTTTCCCCTCACATAACAAAAAAATGCTTATAATAATTTTGAAATGTTTCTCTGTGTCCTTCAATCAGTAATGACAGCCAGGTTTATTCTTATTTCTCTAGACAGTACATCTAACTTAAATGCTCTCTGTGAGATCAGTAGGAGAAACCATACAAGTGGAAGATGACACTCATTTTAGTCTTACAACAATTTAGTGCTTTTTATTTAAAGACTTCATAGTCATAGTACAGATTTCTTCATTGAGATGTCATAATCACAATTGGCTAAGTTAGTCTGTGGGGCAGGAGTGCTGTCAGTATCCCTCACTGACGCACACTTAGCCATCCTATGATGGACACGTAGTCTTTTCTGTCAGAAAGCACTTGTTGGCCAGAAGAGTCTCTTCTATTCTGACTCCACTCTGACAACTCCACCTCTCACTAGATTACAGGAAAAAAGTTGCAGGCAGGAAGCCAGCAGAAAACTCCAACATAGTGTGTTGTCTAAGAAGCTGAGTTTATCATGAACATATGTCCTCTGCTTCTCACTTAGCAGTACTGCCACTGACTGTAGAGATTGACTTCCACCCAGTTTTGCTACTCTGATGCACTGGGTCTGTCTGAACATGGGGTGTAGCCTGCCTGGGGAGGAGACAAAACTTAAGGGCTGTCTGTGGCACAGACTAGCTGAGGAACAAAGGGCTACCACAACATTCACCATGCTGTGCTCTCTATGGCAAAGAACTTTTTTTTTGATCTAGATTTTTTGAAGAGAAACCAAACAAAAATTGTCAGAGGAAGAAAACAACAACTGGCTATCCCAACATCAAGCCCTTTTCCCCATGTTCACAACTGCCCTGTGAAGAGAATGACAGAGTTACCAACATAACAAAGGTTAATTATGTAATATGCATCAGAGCTCTGCTTGCACAGTGCAATAATGGTAATAAACACATCAGGAGAATCGAACACAGCAGAGAATTGTGGATGGTGTGACTGCTTATCTCTGCTCTCACAGGGGTCTGTCCAAGCTTTCCTCAATATCTGCAAGAATTGCAACTGTGCTGCAGGAGCCATTCCCTTTGGAGTTTGTTCTTCTGTGTAGCCGTTCTTAAAAGAACTCTCCGAGGTGGTTTCTCTTCCAATAAAAACCTCTGTGTGGAAAAACTCTAGAGGTGTGAGGTTCCCCCAGGTTAAATTTCTCCTGCTGTTGCATTAACCGGCTAGGTAACTCACACTAAGTTTGTAAATAAACGAAGACTAATAGACAGGAGGGCTTGCTTGGGCAAAGAGAGGATGAGGTGGCAACGCCTGGATCTCGCATCCTTCGCTTGCCGTTGCTGGGGCCGGCGACTACAGGTGAGCACGCCCAGCACTTTCCAGGGCACCACCTGGGCGAGCACGTCCCCCACCCGGTCCCGGGGCACCACCAGGACGGGCACGTCCCCCAGCCCATCAGCTTGGCCGCTGGCCGGGCCGTTCCACCCCGCAGACCGCGCCGCTAGGTCAGTACTTGCAGGCTGCCCGCGGTGCCGTCCCGGTCGGCTCAGCCCAGCTGGGGTGGGTTCGGGCTGCGCTCCGGACCACCGCCCACCCCAGACGGGAGGGAGGGAGGGAGGGAGGGAGAGACGGAGAAACGGAGGGAGGGGCGGACGGACGGACGGACGGACGGAGTGAGTGGGCGGGGAAAGTGCCGCTGTTGCTGCGAGAGCGAAGTAGGGGTAGAAACTTCGCTGGGAGCTGGGCGTGCCGTGGAGACAAAGTCCTCGGGGTTGCTGCGCACCCGCGGACAGGTAAGAGGGAAGGGGTGGGCGGCGGGTTGACAGCCCCCGGCAGGAGCTACCGTTTGTCTGAGTGTCTGTCTGTCTGTGGTGAGACCTGTCCCCCACTGTGCATCTCTGCGGCCAGGAGCGGGCGGCTGCGCGGCCGCGGGACGGGGTCTGGCTGCCGCCCGGCTCCGTGGGCTCCTGCCGGCGCCCCCGGGGCTGAGCTGCGTCCTGCCTGGCTCCGCGGGGCGCGGCCGCTCCGGCCTCTGACGCCGCCGAACAAAGAGCCGCGGCCGCGCACGGTCCGCGCCCCGCGCAGGGCAGGGCAGGGCAGGGCAGGGCGGCCCGGCGGGAGCGGGAAGGCGGCGGTCTCGAGCTCCGGGAGCGCTCCCCGCGCCGGGGCCACTTGCGGTGGCCATCGGCTGCATGCGGGACACTCAGGCTCCGCCGAAGCCCCTGCAGGGAGTCCGGCAGCTGCCACATGCTTGTGCCTGTGCCCAGCGCTTCGGCGGGCGCGTACGGGGCAGCCGCGCTCCCGCAGGGCTGGCCGTGCAGCGCTGGGCTCAGCAGCCTGAGAAAACACAGCTCAGAATTTTAGCAAAATGAAAAGGTTCGCTGGCGCGGATCGTGGTTTAAAGATGATTGAGGCGGGTGAGCTTTCAAAGTGAAAGAGATGAAAAGGGGAACAGCGGAGTGAACAATGACAATTTCAAAAGGTCGGGTTTGTGGAAATAGTTTTAAGCCCAGTGCGAACGGTTTGCCGATTTTTGTACCGAGTTTTCATAACGTGGAGTAGTTTTTTCCCCTTTTTACGTATCTGCAGAGCTCTTGTCATTTCCCAAGAGAGCTGTGTGTAGGAATCCGAGGGTTCCACGCTGGGTTTTGTATGCATCCAGAACTCCCACTGAAATTAACACGTTTTGTTTTAAGTTACCAGCGGGATTAATGGTAATTTTCTTTAATCAGCTTTCAGCAAGGCTATACGAGAAAATCTCGCTGAAACCGTTGGGATCTTTGTACATGCAAAGAATGTGAAAGGAAACGAGTAGTTTGTATGACCTTTTTTTATCTAACTAAACTTACAATATGTTTTTGGCGTGAGCAAGACTTAAAATCCTGCAAATGGGTTTACTTCTAGGGCTGGTCCCTGTGGAAGGCATCAGTTGGTCCTGGAGAGTCTTGCTCTCTCTTATTGGGAGAAATATGGACCTTTTGCTTTGAATGCTCTGCTGTGGACTCATTGCATCCTCTCCCTTACGCCAGTTCATCCAACCCTGTGGAAAGCCAGTCCCAGAAGCCAATATAGCAAAAACCTAATCCAGCCCCAGTGTTTTTTTTGCAAGATTTTTTTGCATCTTTGCTTTCCCAGAGGAATGTCTGGGAGAGATGCTGAGCTTCAGTGCTGCAGGGAGAGGCCGGAGAGATGCAGGGAGGAAGGGGAGGATGACCCTTATTGCTCTAATGTCAGTGTCAGATGAGTGTAGCAGGGCTGCATCTACAGAGCTGGACTATGATTATACTTTGTGTGATTAGCCCCATTCATAACAGCAGAAACACTTAGGCTGCCCTGTGGTGATCTGGGTCTAGATACTGAGCAAAAAAACAGATCTAATTTTCATCTGGATCAATTCCATGATTCGGTTCACTGGGGGGTAAGAGAGGAGGAAAGAGTGTGTGGAGAAGGCAGGGCAGCTTTTTTAAGCTGGCAAAACATGATATTGCTGCCAAAACTGCTTTTGGAGCTGCAATTTGACTGTAGGTGCTTTCCCTCCTCCCTGCCTCCCTCCAGGAGCCTGTCCAGTGATTCTGAATGTAGCCTTGGGAGCCTTCCCTCCCTAGGTAAAAATGAGCTTTTGCTAATTAATCCATTAAGTGTAATGGAGTAGTTTGTAAGAGAAAAATCAGGCAAATGCCCAAGTGTTTGCATAATTGTTGCTTTGGACAACAATAAACTCTGTAGGTAGCACAGCACAATATGAAGGATTTTATGAAAAGTATGTGAGTTGGTAAGCTTTTATTGGATTTTGTTGCTCTTTGCAGTGTCTGTTTAGCACTTCACAGTGTGAGCCAGAAGTTTACAGTCAGTCATGACATTTGTAGTGCTAAGTAATTATCACATGGGCTTCTGACAGGAGTGGGTGCTGATCAGCCAGATGAAATAAGCTGTTTGTGTGTTTCTTGCTCCTGGGCTCATGAAAAAGTAGAACTGTATCCCAGTGTAAGACAGCAAAGTCTTTGCTGCAGCAGGAGATGGGGAATCTGTCCTTTCTGTTCCTGGTGACTCCATTCCCTCATATTCCTTGCACTGGCTCTGCTGGGTATGAGCTGGATCAGTTCACTTATCAGGCTGAAAATAAGTGCTCACAATTGGAAAATGCCCATCAGTATGCTGACTGAACTGCTTCAGTGTCAGCACTTGTAATAATCTGAAGACAGGAGGTAGCAATTGGTGGCCAGAGTGAAGGGTGCTGTGAGACCTCTCCCTTTTGGTAACAGTGTAGTTTTAGATGATGCTGAATTGATAGTGCAGTTGCTTATTCCATGCCCCTTATTTCAGTCCTTGAGAAGCTGGCAGAAGGTATTTGTGTGGTGCTCAGGTCCTGGGAATCACTCACTGTCTTGCCTTAGATCCCTATTGAAGTATTTGTACTATCTCGAAGAAATAACTGTTGCTACAAGTGATAATTAGTTGTTATTTTTGACCTGTAGAAGAGAGGTAGGTCGCATGCCCGTGGCACAGGGAATGGAACTAGATGATCTTTAAGGTCTCTTCAAACCCAAACCATTCTATGATTCTATGATATATTTGTTTGTAAGGCTTGATGGTACTGTTTTATAAGATTTGGATGTTCTTCCTCTTATGTCATGGCACAGCTCATCAGGGGGCTGACCAAGAGTTGGTTGAAAGACTAGTGTTTGTTCTCCCAGATGTTCTTCCAAAACCTGCATTTATTGGCCACATCTGAGCTCTTCCATGCTCAGCTAATGATGTTACCATCAAGTACGGCTGAAGATCTCACTGAACTACCTTCAGTGAGATGCCTACCGAAGTCATGTGGGTTCCCTGCCCCCTAATCGCACAGATGAGCTCCCTGTGCTGTCCACTCACATTTGCAGTGACAAATTTAACTCCCACCTTGTGTTTGATAGTGCATAGTCTCATTTTTAAGGATTCTTCATGTTGCTGTGGAACACCCTTATAGATTTGTAGGGTTGCTGTACCATTTAGAGCCAAAGGTCAGGTTCTAATGGTGCCAAAGTGAAGCACGTTGCTTCTAAAAATGTAACAATAACATTAATAATAATGACATTAATAATAATAATGATAATGGATGGGAAAAGTTGCAACAGTTTGTGTATACTCTCAAATTCTCTATGGGATTTTTTTCCCCTTCTATAAAGTGAATTGCAGTGACAGAAAGTAATGCACTGGAAAAGTTTGGACAAATGCTACCAATGAGATTATATAATACAATAGCAAAGGAATTTATTACAAAGCCTGTTCTTGATTCAAAGAAGAAAGATTTTCCCTGGTGGATTGTGGATAGTTTATAACTTCCTCCCCTGTCCCAAAAGCGTATGTGTCATATTGTGTAACTGCAGAAGTATATGCTTGCTTCTTTTCAGCAAATAGTTGTGAGGGTTTTAATAGGTGTTTCAAGGCTTGTAGTTCATTGCTTGGGATAGCATAGCTGAAAATAGGGTTTATTGTTGATAGTCATTAAAATGCAAGCACTTTTCTGGACTTGTTTCTATTTGTTCTGGACCATGATTAAATGCTGGAGTGTCTAAATTTAGAAGTGTTCCTACTGTCTATAGGTGTTGAGATAAAAATTTCCTAGGTGATCCCACTGCCTGCTTTGTCTCTTTAGAATTGTGTATTTTTTCTTTATTTTAAACAAAATTAGTTGAAAAAAATTAATAAAGTAAGGAGTGATAAATAGGTTGTGTTTTATCACATTTGCCACTGCACATTTGCAAAGCAAATACGTGTTATTGAGAAGCCTTGAAAGTTTTGATCAAGGGGGAAGACGGCAGCAAAGGAAGCAAGTTTGCTTTGAATTATATGTTATTCTTATCACTAATTTTTAAATTTTCATTTCTTTCATGGTTTGTTTAGTTTGCTTTTTTTCCTTCTTTAGTATAGGGCTTCTTATTTCTAGGATCTGTATGCTTATTCACAAGTATCAGGGAAGTGTATTTCTCTGCAAACAACAGTGATATCATTCCAAGGGATGAGGGTTGAGAATAACACCCTCACCTGGTGAGTAAACTGTTTTTTCTGCTGTGGACACTTTGTGCCTTGCTGTTGGGACTAAATCTGACTCTATGTGGGCACAGCACCATGGAATAGCACTCTGTCTCCTCTCTGCTCACCTGTGAACTCCTTTTCCCTGAGTGATGCGGTGGCTGGGTCAGAGCAGTGTGGGGTTATGGAGTTGCCCACTGCTCACACGTCCATAGTCTGTCAAACTCGATGTTGATGAAGGAGCTCTGGTGTGACATGCCAGCTTGCCAATGAGTCGAAGAGAGTCTCGATTTTGAAGGTGCCAGAAAGCCCCTTGGCTGCCTTGTCTCCTGGTTGTTCTGTGCCATTTGCTAATGTGGTTTCTTTCTTGCTGGCCTGCATCTTAATGGAGTTCTTCAACCACGCTAACTGATTGTAATAACTTTTGCCTGTCTAGACAGGGCCTTACTGTGTCTGATTAGATCCCAGCCTTGTGGCGTGCATCACTGCCTGTTTCTTATAAATGTGATGAAGAAAAAAAAAGGTGCACATTAATAGTGCTTAGTCTGTTTTTTTGCTTTGCAGTGTTAGTATAAAATGTTTATAGATGTTTACTTTTGTGCCTGGAGGGAAATAGTTTTAGTCAAATGTCTCTAGGATGCAATTTAGAAGGGAACTTCTTATCTTCAGTTAGGAAAGAGAAGACAATTGTCTCTTTATATTAATTGGAGTTTCACTGAAGTCAGTTGCGGAAGTTTGTTGCTCACTTAAGTCAGAAACTTTCTCATATATGTAGAAAAAATGAATTTCTCTGAATCCTTACTAAAAATCAAAAGCAGGAAAACTGATATTGCTGCTTGTTTTTAGTTCCTTACTGCTTTTTGGAAGTGTAGTAAATTAAATTAAACTTTGTTACTTTCAATATAGAGGAAAGGCTGTAAAAAGAGTTTTCTGCTGTAGTTAAAAATATATATATTTTTAATTGGTAGCCAGTTTTAGAGAAACCGATCATTATGAAGTTTATGGTTTGAGATAAATTTGGTTTGGTAGTACTCTGTCCTGTCTTTTTTTTTTTGCATGCCTTCCCCAGAAAAATAGTGATTCAGATTTTAGTCTTTTAATTAAAAAAAAAAAACTGCTTTGGCAGAAGAAATGGACTTCTGATTTACTTTTTGAATCTGAACCAGAAATTAGTAGAAACATGCACGCATTTCAGTAGCTCTTATTAGTGTCTTAAACTCTTTGTCATGGTAACAACTTGATTTTGTTTTCCTTGTAGTCTTAGGATGGATTTAGACTTAGCAAAGAAAGGAAACGTCAAAAGAAGTCAGCAGACCCCTCTGGTGTCTCACAGCAATAGGAAGTAAGACTACATTTTTTTTGGAGCTGGGAAGAGCAGTCGCAGCTTGGCTTGTGTGCTGTGTCTGCTCAGAGGAAATTCCTACTTTATAGTGAGAGAATGGCCAAGGACTAGAACATATTAATCAAATTATATCATTTAAATTGCATCACCATCATTCAAAAGGCTCTGTGTATCTTCTTTGAGTGTAAAAATGAGAGTTATAGATGTGTTCTGCAAGGACATCGTGAAGAGCTTGGATACTTACATGCCAAAATGACATCTTCAATTGATGCTGTAAAGTTTCAGTTTCTGGTTGGTGTTGATATTAGTCACTTTCAAATGCTCCTAAAGACTCTGTCTCCTCAGAGGTAAGAGACATGTTTATATGTGTTAGCCATGTGCTGAATTAGTTTCCTTTGTGAAGCACCACAGTGTTAGTAAAATAACTTCTAGAAGGAAACATTTAATGAAGCCCTGTAAATACAGGACATTCTCCTCTCATTCTAATTCAAGAAACTGCCCTACTGTGGAAAGACTGAGCCCAGGATCTGGAGCTGATGTCAGTGTAGCTGTGCTCCCGCTGCAGCATTCCTTTAGGTCAAATGGTGCAAACCTTGACTGCCCACAGATACAGAGAGATCACGCTTAAATGTGGTAGTGGTGCCAATAATTAGTGTATATTTTTTTGTGATTTCTCATAGAACTGTATCACCATTTTAATGTGAGATATTTGACAGTGTTAACTTTCTGTAATTAACTTGTGTTATCATTGTACTTACAACAGCAGAAAGAACAGAAACTTGAACCATTAACTTTTGTTTGGAATACAAAGCTTGTTAAACAATTATCAACTTTCAAGCTTTACAAACCAACTGTAAGGCATCTTGTTTGAAAAAAGAAACTGTACCATAATTTACTTTTTTTTTTTTTTATGTGGTTTTAAACCAACAGGAATGTTTTATTTGAACTAAAATACTTTGTATATATACACCACTTTGTCAGATCCCTAGGGGAAAATATTTGCTTAAAGATGTTCAAGTTTTCAGGTAAGTAACTGGCTAAAGCCAGAAACTGATGATGAAACAGTTACGGGGCTGCATGTTTGAGAATCATTTTCACTGATTTCATATCTGTGTCACCTGACAACAGTATTCTTGGTGTAGCTGTTTATCTGTGTAACTCTGGTCCCCATTTGGCATACTGTAGCTATAAAATACTTCCTATATGGGAAAAGTTAAATGGTGCTAAGTCTTATTATGCTCTTTCATTATCACAGAGCACAAATAGCACCTGAAAAGCTAAGTCATTATAAATAATTAAAAGGATTTTTTTTAAAGTAGTGTAATTACTCATGCTGTTTTTGTGACCTCATGTTCCTGATCTTATTATGAATTTTGCCCTCTCCCTTGGTGTTTTTATTTTAGTGAGAGTATTGCTTTTGTTGCTGAAAGTAAAAAAGCTTTGCCTCAGCTAAGTGCTTTGGACTCATGGAGTTCCAAATAATAGGACAATTTTAAAGTTGTATAACAATGTAATACTTAACAACAGTAAAGGGTAATATCTGTACAACACTCACAATACTCTCCTACCTGTAAGGTTTATCTGTTTGTATAATATCAGTAGTGCACTGGACATTTGATAAAAAGATACTGCTAGTAGGCTGCTTAATCTAGAAATATTCCCTAAAGATAATATAGATTGCAGTGGGCAGTAGAGGTTGAACAGGGCTTTAATTTGTCATACCATGGGTGTGATTTCCAGGTTTTGTAATTATTCTGTGGGCTTATGGTTTTCTCTGCATCTGTGACTTACTTGTCTCCATCCTGGTCAAGGTCAGCACAACATCACTAAGATTATTAAGATTTGTCCTATGACTGGCAAAGTGATAAAACTATTGTTTTTAAATTTGCAATTGAGTTGACATTTCAGGGGCATAAAATGATGCGTGCTTTGATTCTGAACAATTGCAATGTAGGCTGCTGATGAGTGTTGACACTCCCTTCTTCTAGAGCAGACATGTTGTAGTTGGCATATTATTGCTAATAGCTCTCAAATTCCTTGCAATAGTCCTGTCCTCCCATCCTCCCTTTTGCTGTTGTTACGAAAACCAGTTCCTAGGCTGGAAGCAAGCAGGGAAATTGTGGGGTAGTGGGCAGCATCAGTGTTACATCAGGCACTTGAAATTGTGCGATAGATAGCGGCAAGGCCTAATTAACAGCTACAATTGCACCACTGGGAAGTATCTACACATACAGAGGAGTCATGCAGTCTGCTCAGGGTCACCTTGATTATTTTACTGGGTGTTGTGGACACTTGAACCCTGTTAAAAATATTGTCGATGTGATTACTTCTCCAGAATCGGTCTCTCAATAGCCATTGCAAATACTTCAATGCTCTGCGTCTTCCTGAGGACTGGATCATCAAGTGAGATTTGAATTCAGATGATGAAATCTGTGTTGTTTTTTTTTTTTTTTTTCTTTCTCTCTGGTCCAAACTAAGAAAAAGGAGAGCTGTGCTGCTTTTTCCATTATGGAGAGAGAGACTTCACCCCAGCACCTATCTGAAATAAAGTCAGTCCGTATTGATTGCTTTCAGAATTCTGATTTGGGAACATCCTTTCATCAGTAGTAAATACTTTACCTATTTACCTACCCTGTGTTATTATGAACAAAATGACCTTGCTTTTGTTGTCTCTAGTACTGACATGAGCCTAAAACCACAGTGAAATTCTGAGAGGAATATAGAACAAAATAAGAAATTTGGGACCAGCGCTCATGCACTGCTTCATTTGCTGAGGCATAGCTCAGGTATCGCTTATTTGCAGAGTGTTTGTTTCTTCCATAAGGAAGGGGGGCCTTTCTGCCATTCTAAGGTGATGAGGTCTGTTTCCTTTTGTAAAGTAGTAGAAGGCCCTGAGAAGAAAGTTACCAGAGGCATATATTGTTGTTTCATCTTCCTATTGAGATATGCAGCAATATTATCATCAGTACTGCCTAATGAAGGGAAATATTTGAGTTTAACAGTAGCATAACTGAAGCTCAACAAATAATAATAGCATCCTTGAAGTAATTCTTTCCTAAGCATTTTACTTTTTCATAATGCTACCAAATCTGGGTCTTTGAGAAATGTTTTCCTTCTCCTTTTTTCTCTTTTGGGAGATACCTTCTAGACATCATCCTTCTTGCCTGTATTTCTTTTGGATCCTGACAGTTTCTACATTTGGTCATGGAAAAGATATTTCCCATAGTAGAGAACTACATTAGAAAAACAAATCACCGAACAGTTGTGGTTCTCTTGTTTGACAGTTATGGAGTAAATGCTGGCTATGCACCATTTAGCATTCTCCAAGACAAAGTACCCACACAGCACTGCCAATTTCATTAGAGAGCTACACCAGCTACTTTTAAAATTTGGTCCTGTTTACATAGGAATTTCAGTTTTACTACCATACCCATCAAAAGGTTATTGTCTGCACACAGAGAGTCACTGTTTTTAGCAAATCTGCCTATAAATCTAAGTAACCAGTAATTAAATGGAAGTCTGAATACCAAGCAAGGAATAAAACTGAGGGTCTCCCTGTGGATTATGAAGTTATGATTAGCATGGGCTGGTTTTAAGCACCAATCAGCCAAAAAAATATTGTAATTCATCATTAGGACCTACCTTTCCAAAACCTGAAAGTTAAATTTCAGCAAAAGGCAAGAGATTACTCAAGGAAGAAAACAGTCGCCGTGAAGTGTTGATTTCTTTTTCCTCTCAGAGAAAGGTAGCTGGAATTGGTGCTGCCTTTCCAGTTCATGATACAAGTGGGAATAAAAGCTGGGTGTCTGGGGATGGTGTTGGCAAAAGTACGTCCAATAGCTTTGTTGTTTTCTCGGTTACACACTGGTCCTCAGCGTCGGTCTGCTTTCTCCCTTTGCTCCCATTTCCATGGCCTGAGATCCACCACAGGACCTCAGCAGGTTGAGAAGCAGGGTCCAGAGTTCACATACTATACACATGAATTATATGTCCACAGTGTATCAATCTCTGCCAGAATCTGTCTACAGCCAAGACGTAATGTATAGCAACACTTTTTTAATGAGGAACACGCATCTGTTACACATTTAGCAGAGGATATTTCTGGAGCAGTGTTAAGAAAATATGCTTTGGTTTTACAGCCCCATACCCCTCTGTCTGTCTGTAGAGATGTCATTTTTGTTCCAAAGACCAGACACAAGGGCTTTCAAAGGCTGTACATCTCGAAACTGGATAGAAGCCTGGCAGCTCTACCCACTGTAAACACTGTGTAAGTCTCATCATCCCCTTCTCTGCTCCCCCACCCAACCCAATAAGAAGTGCTCTTCAGAGGGTTGAGGAAGCATTCCAAAGAAATACTTGAATAAAAATGCTCTTTTGCTTCAGAAGCCTTGTGCAAACGTGTAAATTCCTAATTTTCAATACAAAAGCTGTTGTGAACAGTGTAATTCAAACCTAAAACCAAGTGTATTGGCTTAGTTAGACTTCATTGTAACACTTTTCATTGCTTTCAGGCAAAACACTTGGTGTCCATGTCAAAATATTGACACTTGAATAAAAAACTGTCTTGAAATGTTTTTTTTTGTTGCATCGATAGTGCAGGTAATGGGTATTAGTGGTCCCAAGACTGAAGTCAAGCCTTGAAGACAAAGCTGTGAGTGTGGTGGCATTTCCCTCTCCATGTTGTAGTGAATGCAGCCAGGAATGATCTCTGCCCATGGTTTGAGCCAGCACAAAGCACTGTGAACATTGCCAGCTGTGCTGAGCCCTTAGGTAATGGCACAGAGATGTCCCTGTGGCTCAGCAGAGTTTATTAGTTTGGCCCAGAGCCATGGTAAGTGTTCAAAAGACTTTTGGTTATCTCCAAGTGTGGGCAGGGATTCCTTGTGTCTGTTCAGAACAAGTTTGAACCTGACAGCATCATAACCTGTAGATATATCCCGTGAGTTTGTGTCTTTGATGAAAGGAAACTGGCATGGCATAGTATCTTGCCTCTCTTTGACTGCCTTTGAGTTTGTTAATGATTTTTTTTTTTTTTTAATTTTGCTAAACTTGCCTCACTGTGAAGAAAACTTAAAATAGGAAGAAGCAATTACAGAATCAGAGAATCATTAAGGTTGGAAAAGATCTCCAAGATCATGGAATCCGACCTTTGACTGAATACCACCATGTCAAGGCCATAGCACTAAATGCCATGTCCAGTTATTTCTTGAACACCTCCAGGGATGGTGACTCCAGCATTTCCCTGGGCAGTCTGTTCCAATGCTTAACCACCTTGTCAGTGAAGAAATTCTTCTTTGTGTCCAACCTAAACCTCCCCTGGTGCAGCTTGAGGCCATGCTCCCTTGTCCTGTTGCTAGTTCCCTGGGAGAGGAGGCTGACCCCCAATCTTACTACAACCTCCTTTCAGGGGGTTGTAGAGACACATAGTCTCCCCTGGGATTCCTTTTCTCCAGGCTAAACACTCTCAAATCCCTCAGCCACTCTTCGTAAGACTTGTGCTCTAGACCCTTCAGAGCTCCTTTGCCCTTATCTGAACACCCTGCAGCATCTCAATGTCTTTCTCAAAGTGAGTGGCCCAGAACTGGACACAGGACTCAGGTGCTCTCACCGGTGCTGAGTAGAGGAATAATCACTTCCTTAGTCCTGCTGGCCACAGTGTTTTTAATACAGAATGTCACTGGCCTTCTTGGCTACCTGGGTACACTGCTGGCTCATGCTTTAGCCAGTTGTCAGCCAGCACCCCAGGTCTTTTTCTGCTGGACTGCTTTCCAGCCAGTTCCCGATCTGGTGACCAGTTAAGTCCAAAATGCCTAAAGATCTCTTCTATACTGTTTCACATTCTTCATCAAGAGTTCTTTTTTGAGCCCTGCACCTTTAGTTTCAGCAGTCTTCAGTATAAGGCTTATTGGATGCAGCATTTCCCTGTGGGAAGGTTAGCAGAGGTGAAAATTTTGAACATGCAATCACTCACTTCCGTATGTAACCAAGGGCTCCATTATTTCCCCTGCTGCCTTGGTCTAGCTTGGAAAGAGCTTTTGCAGAAAGATACAATGATACAAGCATTTTTCCTGATGTTCATGTCTAGCCTTTTTATGCTTCAGGCTCTCTCCACTTCAGCTGTGCTTGGACAGCATGCTGAAGGTTCCTCTGGGAATGGTTGTCAGATGACCTGGGAGAGGAATAGACACTGAGATCTCCTTATCTGAACAGTGGAAAGTTGCACTGATGGCACAGTGGCTTAGAGCAAGTTACAGACAGTGGTGTCATCCTCATCTGGAGGGCATTTGAAACCAAGAATTGAATGATGCAGAAATCACATGTACTGAGGATTTCCGTGGCTCTGTCAGATAAAGAGCTGCAGAGAAGACCTCTAACAGAGTGGTGGCACTGGAGGTTTTCCCGTGAGGGTTGACTTGCATAAAATAGCCATCTCCATGGTGTCATGAAGGAAAAGTTTTACTCAGTTACCTAGGTCCTTGGTTCAACAGTGTGTATCTGTTTAGGCAGTAGAAGGCACAGTGCTGCACACAGAGAGCAGGAGGGATGATGTGTTATTCCTCTCCCTAAGAGGTGATGAGGGAGAATCTCCTTTCTACTCTTGTTCACAGTTTGTGTAACAACTTTTACGGATCACTTCTCTGTGAATTTCCCTATGGTGTCTCAGCTACCAGCTCTACAACCGCTCTGAGTGCATGTGGGTGGTGGACAAGTGTTTGCTACACAGTAAGCAGCAGGAAAAGTTAGAATGAACCACTACTGACTGACACAATGGTTTGTTTTAAAATGTAGGGGACCTCCTCGCCCAAACCTCCAAAACATGTAATTTAAATTTGTTTTCAGAAGATGACCAAGGGAGCAATGATTAAGTGTGGTTCTCGTTGTCCTCCTGTCTAACACACATAGAAAATAGGGTAAGTGGTGAGCTTGTGTCCACAGCGCTAGTGACTGCCATGTGGTCTTGGGGAGTAAAAAGAATCTTGTGGAGGAAACTAAGCCATTTATATGGGCTGGTGGTGTGTCCATGGGAGGAATGGGTCATCCTTGCGCTGGTTGCATTGTGATGGGGAGTTATTGTAGGGGTGGAGATGGTTACTCCTGTGCCTTGCTGCCTTACTGGCTAGGAATGCCACCCTGGCAATGTCATCTTCCTCTGGTCTTCCCCATCCAGATACGTGACTTGAACAGGCTCCCTTGCTGGAGGGGAGAGCAGCTTTGTCCATCAGGAGCTGCTGTGGTGGCCTGTTTTCTTCCCAGGCTTTGGATGTGATTTTGCATGATGGGCCACAGAGCAGTCCAGCATTGTGTTGTGTGTTGCCAGATCTGAAAAGTGCCCTTTGTGCAGTGCCTTATCCGCATTAGTGCTGTTGGGGTGGCCACCAGCCTAAGCCCCT
>JAWWEV010000115.1:55295240-55422429 GCA_035583235.1 Hafferia zeledoni | reverse complement strand
CCAGATCTGAAAAGTGCCCTTTGTGCAGTGCCTTATCCGCATTAGTGCTGTTGGGGTGGCCACCAGCCTAAGCCCCTTGGTCACCCTTTTCCAGTGCTGCTCCAGTATTGAGAGCTTCCCTGGCTTTTTCCCTCCTCCTGCAGTTTACCTGCCTCCCAGCCCAAGCACACTCTTGGATGGGTCTCATATCCCTCACAGCCAGTTGGCACTGGGGGTAATTGACCTCAAAGTGATTTCTATTCAACTTCTCTAGGAGCAAAATAAGTCAAAATGTATTCAGGACGCTGTTTCAGAATATCTTAACAGCATTTTGCTCTACTAAATATTTTAAGGCTTTTATACTTTGGCCTATGTCAGGATAAAAATAAGTACAGGACTATCAGAGTTTCCCCACAGGACAAAAATTCCATTTTCCAACCACCTCTAATTATTTCCATTCTGCTGTCTGGAAAGGATCTGGAGACAATTTAGGAAGCCAATTTAAAATTGACTTGGGAAAAAATTATTTACCCTCCTGAGCCTCCTTAGATGTGGAGCCAGTGGCATGTGATCAATTGGAAATCTCATGCTCTGTGATTTTGATGCTCACAGAAGGACTTTGAGACCAGGAAACTCAGCTTGGGTCCCTGCTTACCTGTACATGTGATTTTTTTGTAGCTGTGGTGGACTGACCTGCCCACTTATTGAAGAACTTTGTGTGTCGGGGGAAGTGGCAAAGGACCATTAAAAACATACAAAGGGTGGCTGTGCTCTGTGAAATGCCTTGCTGTGAGATGCATGGGATGCTATTCCCTGCTTCCTTCCCACGGGAGTTCGGGACACCTTGCAGCTTCTGGGCCCAACACTGGTGTCTCCAGGCTTCAGTGAGGCACGGTCTAAGCTCCTGCTGTCCTGAGGGTGCCTGTGAGTAGCAACAATAGAGGGAGGTACCACGAAGAGTGTGTGTAACAAAGGACTGCTGCTCCCAGAGCTTTTTGTCTGATCCCTTCTCTGTGGATGGGTCCAGATTTTCCTTTGGCTTTTCTTACATACCAGTTCTGCATACATCATCCTGCATGTTTCTTTAATCCTATTAGGGCTGTGTTTAACTAGGGTTTGGATTTGTCACTAATGAGTGCTTGAGGTTAGTAATTTTCAATTACACTTTTCTAGCTCTCAATTAAAAAGGTGGTTGACATTTTATATGGAGAATTTAAAAAATCTCTTTATTTTTCATTTAGACTGGCTGTAAATTGTAAAACCGGGACTCATGGGTGTACAGAATTAACATTCTTAAGAAATATTGTAAAAACTGTTCTTCATGGTTAACATTTAGAATTTTATTTAAAGATTTTTATGTGCTTTATGCTATGCTGGCAAATTGAAAAAATACTGGATCCTTATATGGAGAACCAACAATTTCCCACAGCCCTGCTTTTACAGTGCTGAACACATTTCATTTTGTGTGTGATTTTCCCCACTTGCCAACTGACTACATCATACAGTTCTTTTGGCATATTCTTTCTGTCTTATGACCATCAGCAGATATTTTGAGTAGCATATTATAAAGCCACAGATCCTTTTTGCTGCCTTGGATTTTGCCTGTTACCACTGGAAATGGAAAAGATTTTATTAACTTTGTGGTGTCAGTAAGCATTTTAGATGAGGCTTCAGCAGAGTTTCTGTGCCTGACCCCAATGCCTGGCACTGGTTGCCCTCCACTCTGGCAATGGAGGGATGAGTGCCTGATGGTCTCCAGCGTGTTCTTCAAAAGTTGCACAAGATGGTTCTGGAGAGGGATGAGGAAAAAGATTGGTACTTGTAAACAGATTTGCAAATCCTTAAGGATGATGTAAGCATTGAGGGGATGAAGCTGAATTTGAGGCATGCAGCTGAAGTTGAGAATAACTGGTGGGAGGAGAAGATTGGACCAGGCACAGGTCTGGCAGTAGTGATTATAGAGACGTATGTTGTAGAGACATGAAATGCCCTTGCATGGCGAACTAGTGTTTTATGGAAACAATGACTGACCA
Organism: Hafferia zeledoni; assembly: GCA_035583235.1. Classification (NCBI taxonomy): domain Eukaryota; kingdom Metazoa; phylum Chordata; class Aves; order Passeriformes; family Thamnophilidae; genus Hafferia; species Hafferia zeledoni. Next base: position 55,420,417 of record JAWWEV010000115.1, on the reverse strand, counting down.
CCAGAAATTCAATTATATAAACTGGGGAGGGGATAGCACTTCTGTGTGCTGCAGTTGTTGTAGAGCTACATCTGGATCATTGCCTTTAGGTCTGGGTATTGCAGCAGTAAGAAGGAATATAATGTATATAAACTATCAGGCAGTTCACAGCAGTCTAAACATTTATGGTGTTTAGGACATTGTGTTGCTGTCTTGCAGGCTGATTCAGGTGGGGTAAACTAAGATGTGAAAATGGGATAGCTTAGCTTAAATGGTCATGGGGAGAGGACTAACCTACTAGCCAGTATCCCAGAAAGCTATAACCCTTGTTCAGAAGGGGCTATTACTTAAGACTCTGTGCGGGATTATGAATGGTAAAATTTGGAAGTAGTAAGCTTAGCAGGAAGCTGAATCTGAATAAAAAGAAAATCATCTTCACAGTCAGATCTGTTAAGTCGTAGAACATTTCTTTGGGGAAGGAATGGGAGCCCTGTCCCTGGAGTTGTTTAAATTTAGGCTAGGCAGGACATGAGAATACGCTTTGCTAGGAGGCAGATCTTCACTGGCAGGATCAGGATTGGTTGCAGTATTTGGCCGTCAGCAATTTTGTTTATGATGAAATATTTCCTGGAATGATACACAGGAGTTTAGTGCCATAAAACAGTTGAGTTTTTGTTGGTATAATGCTAAAGGTGAAAATATCTGTGATGAATTGTCACTGTCAAATCTCTGAGCCAACATTTTTATTCAAGAGCATGTCCTGCAAGATCTTCACGTGCACAATTATCTGTGTGGGAGAGGGTGTCACCCAAGGCCATTACTGATAAATCATTCACTAAAACCTGTATTGCAAATGACAGTGTGTATTGAGGGCTAAGAACAGGTGGAAAGAGTGGCTTTTATTGCTTCTTTCAAGTTTGCTTTTAGTCAGTTACTTTTGTTCTCTTGCACTTTATTCATGTGAAATCCCAGTTGTAAAGGAGGGAAGATATTTATTGCCATTCACTGAATTCAGATTGAGATGGTTCTTAATGAGTGGCTGCTTCCTGTATAAAACTGGTGTAGAAATTAAGACCTTCAGCTTGCCAGGTATGGAGAAGTAACAAATGAGCTAAAGCATCAAAAAAAGTGTCCAAGTTAAAAAAAAAATCTCACCTTTACTACTTACTTTTCCCCATAACAAGATCATAATAAAAGATTTTTTTCAGTTTCTGAGCTGTCCTTGACCAATAAGTCCATTTAAACATTTTGTTTCTTTTAAAACAATTTCCTTCAGTTTGGAACAGTCCTTTTTCCTCTGGTCCACACGCTATGTTGTTTTTATTTCTTGCAGTATTTTGTGTTTCACTGCAACTTCTGTGTTATAGGGAAGGCAGTTTCCCAAATAAAACTTGTTTGGTAGATACTTCAAGCACCTATGTGGACCTAACTCGTTTTGGATTTCAGGATGAGAGCTTGACATCAACTTTTTGTTGACTTGTATTCTCTATATCCTCTTGAGACAGGAAGTTCTTATTGTGCAGTTACTCTCCTCAGCCAAAGACCTTTTTATGGTTTTGCTGTTGGCTTTTTCCTTTAATTTCTATGAATTTCTTTGTAGAATTGTTGTAGTTGAGATTTTTTGTAGAAACTGAATCTGTAATACATTGTTTACCATATTGCACTTAGTATTACTGTACAAAGTATTATTGATAATTATTCATCACTGTTTCCATTGTTTTAAGGTTTTTTCCATTTGTTATTGGCACTTTATGATAAGTGTATGTATATTATTGTATGTATTATTCCATGCATTATTGATATACGCACATTTATATATATGAAATTTTGCAGAGAAAAGATAGGAATGATTAAATGGTGTCCTCCAACATTCATGGGAAGTTTATGGAGAAGCCATTCCTGTAAAGGCATGTCAAAGTTCTCTCTGCTGTGTCTTATCCTGGTTCCTGCTATGGTTTATGGACTGGTTTTGGATCATCAGCTGTAATCTCTGAAGCTTCAAGTGCTAAACCCTGAAAAGCTTCAAGTTTGAGGTTTAGCCACGTGAGCTCTTTGCTATCACATGGGTAATAGACATTCCCTGAATCAAAAGCAAGTCAACTGGAAGCATGTTTGTACTAAGCCACATCAGAGTTACCCTCTGAATTAAGGCTATATTAAGGTCTTTTAAAAGTAAATGTGTACAAAAAGGTCTGAATTTTTTGTTGTTAGTATATATAATTTGACAGCTCTAGTTTCATTGCTCTTAAATTTAGTTTTATTTCTTCTGAATGAATTGGAGTGTGGTTAATTTGTATGCAACTTCATAGACCACTAAAATCTTCCATATGGAATTTAGATTAGATAAGGTTCCAGGAAATGAGGAAGTGTCTTAGATGTGAATGAGTGCAAACATGCTTAAAAGAATCATTCTGTAGGAATTAAATAATGTTTAGAGTTAATTCTCCTGACTTGTTTTTTATTCCTGTTGTAGAACACAGCAAACAGTGTCATTTGAGTCCTAAAATTCTGATGCATATCATTGTGGTGCTTTTCTGCCTCATAATATTTCATGGGCTGTGCTATTTTACATGGTAATGCAATGGATGATATGCAAAAAAAGTCAACAAAACAGAATCTCCAATTAATAGAAGCCTACATTTATGGTAGCAATTAATTTGTCTATGTTGCTTTCTCAGCACATCATGTTGTTTTCTTTCTTTGGGAGCATTACAAGATGGCTGAATGTGGATAAACTAGGAAGGCTGGAAATTTGGAGCTATCATTGTTAAAGTTCAAGAAAATAGTGAACTTTTTTCCTACTGTTCCCGCCCACATTTGATATGTATATGTACAGTGTGTGTGGAAACTTCTCTTCTGTGCCTCTCATACAAGTCACTGACTTCTAGAGTATAGCTTCTGCAGAATAGTTCATGAACTTAAGAGGTTTTTGATAACTTTGTCCTATTAATGCTTTTTTCCGCCCCTTTCATCATTGGCAACAAGATTTTAGGAGATTTTCTGTCCCCTCATAACCCCATCAGTTTTGAGTGGTTTCCGAAAGACCTCTGGGCACTTGTTCTGAATCTCTTCTCTTTTATACCCTATTGATCATTGGTACATCTTTCCTTGGGGGGATGGGGAATGAGGTCCAGTAAGACAACTAATAGCGTGTAAAGAATGGTGAAGTGGGGTGTGGGAGGGGCTGGGGTGTGGGCCCAACTTCAAAACAAAGTGGGTTTCATTTCTAGGACTGATACATGTTTTGCAGATGCTCTAACTTGCTTTGAGATGAAGGGTTCACATAAAGTAGCTTTCCTTTAGCGTTACACCTTGGTGTAGAGCTCATTAAAATCAATGAAGTCTCTTAATGAGTATTGCCTGCAATCTTCTTGTAATGCATAACTAGGTAAATGCTGCTTATTTTTCTGTTGCTATTGCATAGAGATTATGGGACAATCAGCTGAGATAAAAGTGCTCAGAAGCAGCAGCAGTCCTGTGCCAATAACCTGGTGCTTGCACCTCAGATCAGCCTGGGGACTTGGAAGAGTATGACTGGTGGTTGTGTTATGCTCCTGGGCTTCACCCAGCCCTCAGCCCCCTCCTCACCCTCCCCAGGCTGCTCTCCTGGCCTTGCTTTGCCACCAGCAATAGTGTGAGTAAGGGGCTGAAATGCACAGGTTTACTGGGGAATGGTAAAGTATAAAGGGAGTGCAGGAATTGAATGGGGATGGGACCTTTCAGATTTGTATTAATTTGTGCAGTTGCTATGATATGCATACCAAGTGTTTAGAAGGAATGAAATAGTTAAATTCAAAATTCCTTGTGTGATGAGCATGGTCTAGATGGTTTATAGCTGTAAGGAACAAAAGGTTTACTTACAAAATTGATTTATATGTTCATTTATGTTCTTGAATATTGAGAACAGGGAAGGAATTAGCAGTGGTGCATGAGCAGCACTAGCACATTTTTCACCTTATATGGAGAATTGCCTGCCACTTATCAAGCGGGGTAAGATTTGCTGTTATTGTCACATTCCTTAAAGTTGGAAGAAATGTTGTTTCTCTGACTAAAGAGTCAACTCGTAAGCTTATGGTTTTGCCATTTTTTCATCCAGGAATTGTTGGGATGGGCAGCACTTATTGAGAAAAATAGCAGCATGCAAATTTTCACTGCTGTGTTGTGGAGTTCATTCCTCAGCTCGGGTGGAGAAACTGAGATGCTTGCAAGGGAAAATACATTTCTGTTTGGAGTCATTTGGAATTCTTCCTGGCTGGGTCCTCTGGTCCTGAAGAATGAAGCACGGGGGAAGGTCAGAGGAAATGAAGGAAAAGACCTGCAAATCGTGTACCCATGGTATATAAGGGAATAGATCTCATAGGTCTGGTTTGGTTGTTGTGTTTGTTTTTTTTTGTTTTGTTTTTTTTTTTTCCCTTCCCCTGCCAGAGTGGCTGGTGTTTGAAGCAGTCTTTTCATGGACTTATCTAAAGGATGGTGACTGACAGCTGTTGGCTATGAAGTCATTGAGCTGCTGGAGTTCTGAGTGTGAGGCTAAATAAATGGAAAATATGGAAATGGAGATCAATTGCTTGTTTAGGCACTGATACCCCAGATTACAGAAGCCAGACAAAAGACTGAATATTTGAAAGAATAAGAAGGTGACAATTATAAAATTTCCTTTCATGATGGTATAAAAGAACAGCATAGAAGTGTTAACCAAGGTTGCATTCAGTGAAATACATGCATTTGGAAGATAGATCAGTACCAGGTCTGTCTTAGTGCAAGTCTTTCAAATTAAAGAACTGCTTTCTGTTTGAAATATTTCTGGGATTCTGGCATTCAGTAGGGCAGTAAGTCTTGCCTACTGCTGCTTCTTGTTTTTCTGGGTACATAGACTATTATAAATTTTTGGAGCATGTGCTGTAGCACTATTGTGACTCGATTTCTTGTTATGATTGTAAAGATTTTTCTATGGTACTGCTTGGAAAATAAAATATTTCAAAAAGCTAGTGATTAGGTGCACTGATTAGAAAACCTGACTTAAAATTGCTGTTGCTGATTTCTCTTTCATGGAGACCCAGAAGGGTTAACTGGAAAATGATACTCAGGTTTTTCTTGCTCCATAAAGGCAGTGTTGGCTGTATTTTTTTTTTTTTTAATAATAAGACATAAGGAAGAATTTTTGAGCCTAGGAACATTTGAAGCCAATAGAAACAAAAGGGTAGTTTATATGGCTAAATACTTTGAAAAACCAACATTTGAAACATTTAGTCGAGTGGTTGCATTGAAGTATCTATGCAATTTTGAGGGGGTAGGGCAGAAGATATGGATTTACATTTTCTGTTGCTTGTTTGTGGTTTTATCATTCTTCCCCTTTTATGGCTCACCAGAAAAGAACCAGATTTCTTATCATGTATGGATATAAAAGAACTTAAACTACATATATTTATTTTTAGGACTCCACCCTTGGGCTCTGGATTTTGTGAACAGCTATTTCAGTAAATTTGTATCTATATGTGGAAACTGTCAAATTGAATAGTGTGCAAATCCACATTTTAAAAAAAGCAATTGCTATTATAGAAGGTAAATGATAACATAAGAAAGCCAAGTAAAAATGATTGCATTTTTGTTTGCTACTAAGGGAATGATCAATGCTTCCTGCTGGCATTTGCACCCTGCAATTGGAGATTCTGGCACACAAATGGTTTAAATAATGCTAGGTTTTGTGTCTGGTTGGCGCTGTATAATGCTGGGGCTGGGGTGACTAAATATACAGACTGTGGGCCAATACTAAAGTCCTTTCTCAAGCAGAACACCCACTGAAATATCATTTAAGTGTCGTCAGTGAAAACCTTGCCAAAGAAATCACTATGGATTTGTCCCCAAAGTTACTACTACTAAATTTCATATGTAAGCCTTTCGTTATAGTGTTTTTTAAGAATGGAGTACTTGAATGAATCCTGGAATTCATTATAACTTTAAGTTTTTAACAAGGTATCAGCTTCTTAAACTTCATTTTCATTGCTAAAAACAGTTTCTTCCTCTTAGTTTTTCTCTCTGTTTGTTTGTTTGTTTGTTTTGTTGTTGTTGCTGAAAAGCAAGTAGGAGAGATACTCTGGCTCAGATTTTTTTTACCTCAGGCAAGCAATCTACTGAGGTGCATAAATTCGGAGCTTGATCTTCCAGCCTGTCCATGTGCACAGTGGAGAGGGTTATATCCAGAAGGGATTCTGCTCAATGTTGTCTTTTGGATGTCACTGTTAACCCCAGGGGTGGTGTAGGGTGCACTGATTTAGGAACACAGAGGAATGTGGTGGGTCAGCAGAAGGTGGCCTCTGTGATTTGTGATATAAGCTGTATGTAATTTTTTCAAAATTCCTTTTCAGGAGTTGAAAGGTTAATGTTTTTGTCTGTGTTTTCTTCATTGATGATGGAGATTGGTCATAGAGCTGTGTCCTTTAGTATAGAAAATCTCATGTTCTGGTGGGACCCTTGTGAGGTCTTCAGTCTCTCTCTTGCTGTCTTGTACAGTTCATGTCTCTGGCTTTGGTCCCCTCCTGAGGGCTGCAGGTTTCATGTCAGATCTTATGAAGTGTTTTGTGAGTCATGATGTGGACTGATGGATTATGTGGCCCACAGACCCTTCAGACTAAGAGGTCTGCAGTGTCTGGCTGCTTGGAGCAGGACTGGATGAACCAGGTGGCCCCGTCTTGGCCTCAGATCCCAAGAGAGGGAATTTCAGCACAGAATCAGGATGTTTCATACTTTATATTGCTAAAACTGCAGTAATCCTGTTTAAAATACTGAAAGAACAACAACAGAAAGGATGGGCCATTAGGGTTTTAAAGCTGTTTTAATAGATCTTTACATTTCCAACTACATTATACAATATTATTCTAAAATATGGTTGATAGAGGTAGTAGGAGCACCCTTAAGCATGCCTCCCATATTCCAACATAATATTTTCACCTGTGTTTAGTTCTGGCCAGCCTTCACTACTTCAGACAAAAATTTCCAGTGTTTTTCTGCTTCAGGCTGAAACGTCTTGGAAAGATTTTCAACTGAAGAACTTCAACTGTTTTTAAAAGAATGCATTACAGAAATATAGAGAGATTTGTCAACTTTATTTAGCCAATCATTCCTTCAAAGTATTATTATACCTTCAGGGAGTAGATAGGGAAGTTGAGGTGCTTTTTGCAGCCCTGTGGAAATTAACACATATTTACCAGCCTACCAGAGCTGGTGAAAATTATCTGCACGTGCTCGCAGGAGCAGGTTTAGAGGTTTGCTGATACAATCATGGAATACTCCTACTTTATGAAATGTGCTTCAACCTTGCTGGCCTCTCTCTGTGCCTGGGGTGATGATTAAGATGGGTGGTACTGAACACACATCTGGGTAGCTCCATGATTCCCACTGCCTCTGCTTTGTTGGAGGAAAAGATATGTGGGTGTTCAATAGTCTTCCAAATTCAGTAAAGCTTTATGCCAAGGCATACTTGAGAAAATAATTGAAAAATCACTACTGTTTTACTAGTCATCATTCATGACGTTAATTTTGATGAAGCTGAGGGTAGAATTTATCCTCTAGTCCATATACCACTCTCAGGAGTGCCCAGGATGAGAGGTGTGATGCCCAAAGTTTGGGAACAAAGTTCAAAAAATAACTTTGTCTTCTACCTTTTCTCCCAGGTTGCAGGGAGACTCTAGTACTGCCAGGTTATAGGATTTTACTGATATTTCTCTTTTACTTTAAGGTAGCAACTGTCAGAGTCATGTCTTTCCATAGAGTAGGCAGATCTATTTTGTTTAAAAAATAGCTAAGCATGAAAATACTACCTGGATGTTTTATGAAACTTGCAATAAAACAATAAAAACAAGAATCTCATGCATGCTATCTTTAAACTGTTGAAGAAATCAGCATAACAGAGGTTTGTGACTTGAGGGTGATGGTAAGACTAAGGTCAGTTCTTAGTCATTCTGCAGGGTGGGAATGAATTTGCTCATGCTATGTCAGTATTACCCCAGCTGGTTGGGTCTAAAGGTTTCATGTAGTTTGGGTTGTCTTCTTCCATGTTTTTGTTCCTTCACTTTTAATGGCAATGGTAATTCTTGCTTCTCCCTATCTCAAGCCCTTTTAAAATGTTCATCTTGCTCAGAAAACACGAAATGCTCCTCCCTAGTGAGAAGTGCTTTAGATCTTTGCCTTCTCAGTCAAAATCCCCAAGAGGCATCAGGAGCTTTTCTGAAAGAGAAACTTTGTATTCGCACAGGTGGGGTGAAAAGGGAGAGGGAAGCACTTACCAGCCTCTAGTGCTTGGCCAAATTAGTGGGCTGCCAAGTAGATCAGGGTTGCAACAGATAAATAATTCTGTGCAGAGCATAAATGGCTGGATGGTTTTTACATTATTTCTGTTCATTTGTTTTGCTAACCATGATGAAGAATAATATTTTGTCACCCTTCAAACATGCATTTACATTTCACACCCATAGGTGAATGTTACAATGGATTTCCTAGCAATCTGCAGCATTTATGATACACTGTTTAGCATTTTCAGCCTATTCAGACTATGAGAGTAGTCTGTAAAGATTGTTCATTATCACTGTCCATCTCAAAGCATGCTCCCGCCAACAAAAATGCAACTAATTAAAACTTGTGTGAGTGGAAATGTCATAATCAGAGCCAAGTTTATGCTCTTTGTTTTGAGAAAAAACTGTAAGTGTTGTTAGAGTGAACTAAAACAATGAAGCAGTTCAGGACCTTGTGTTACAAAATCTTAAATAAGAGTTAATCAGTGTGGCAAATTATAGGTTTGCCTTCCTGCCAACTGAAGTTAATAGTGGTTGACTTCTGGGGAGTTTGGGTGCTGAGGTGAGAAGGTGGAACTCCAATGTTTCCCTTAAATGTTTGTCTTGATGTGCTGAAATTTTCACTACATATTAAGCAAAAGAGACTGACTTTGAGTCTGTATTTCATGTTTATATTTTGAAGTCACTTTCCTCCGTAATTTCTATTGCTTGTAATCAATTATGAATGTCCTGATGTAAATGCAGAATTAAAATACTAGGCTATTTTGTTGTGCATGATGTAAGGTCCTAAAAATTATACCAGATGAATGTTCTGGAAGAAGGAAAATAAAATACTTGGGAAAAATGTAAGGTAATACAGTATTTTCTGAAGTATATCTTAATGCAGAGTGTCTGTAAAATGTAAATATCTAAGAATTAAATTTGGTATCTATCACCAAAGGTGAGCAATAACCTCTTGGTAATGTAGCTAGCTTTACAGAAAATATGAGGCTTGCCTTTCTATGTGCTACTTGCTGTGCTGCTTTTGTTAGCGTCATGGAGAAATTCACAGAAATCCCCAACATTTTTTCTGCCAAAGGTTTTCATTTCTCTGACAGAATAATGATGCTGTTGCTTTAAGCTCCCAGTTTTGCTTTATATAGATCTGGTCTGGTTTATAGTGTTGCTTTAAATACACAATAAGAGAGTTCATCTCCCTTTCAGAAAAGGTTTATGACTGATCTTTGCCTGACTTGGAATGTTTATTTTCTTAAGTTGCTTCATTGCAAAAATATTTTGAAACTGAGAGTCCCAGGCTGGTGATGTGGTCTATGCATCTCTTCCTTGTGCTCTACACAGATCTAATCCCTTCAGCACTAGCAAGCTGTGATTTTGTGATGGACCTCACATAGATCAGTCAATTCTGTTATTTCTGTGTCCCTTCTATATCAGTCATCCTTTTTTTAAAACTGTATCATGGAACTGATCTGTGGGTGTTGTCAAAACCATCAGACGCCTCAGAAAGATTTAGTTACTAGTCCCAGTCCTTTGCAATAACATAGGCTTATTTTATTTTCTTCATAATGTGTTGATGATGAATTAACCTTGAAATAAAAAATTTTAGAAAAAAACTTTCTGCCACCAGGGATAATGGCAATAAAGAAGGAATTCATAATAGACTGCTTCTGAATGCCCTTAAAATGGCATACATCAACTTTCTTAAAAATGTAAATTTTAATGTGAATCTTAAAGTGTAGCCTCAACTTTCTTGCTTGACTTTTGCTGAAGCCATGTATTGATTATGTATTATAGTTGACAGAGGCCAATGGAAAAATCCTTTCTAACCATGTACCAGGAGACTGTGGAGCTGTGTTGTATCGTGTGTGGTGGCTTGTGCTTTGAAAGTGAATAAATAATGCCAAGTATGGGAAGAAGTATGCACAGGAGAAGAGCATGTAGTTTAGCATGTGGAAGAGAAAGCTTTGCTCCTCCCTCCCTGCCCTACCTAGCCTGGTTGTCCAGTCTGCCCCATGTTTGCCTTGCTAATACCACTTTCTGGTGACCAGAAGAAGGATTAGGCTGCTCCTGTACATAAAGGTGTTACCAACTCTACCTGCCTCTTTGCAGGAGACCTTCCTGGACAAAGGGAAACAGAGCAGGAGGGTTATTTGCTTGAAATCATTTGGGACTTCTGTCACTCAGCCTTGTGGGAAAGAGTTGGTATCTGCCTTGGTCAAGGGCAGTGGTCAAAGAGAATGTCATGATGTGGGGATGCTTTCTGTTTGTGTGTAGAGACCAGGAGGGGACTTTCACAGAAAGAGAAAAGTTAGCCAATCCTTGAGGCTGTTCAGAGCATAAGCAAACAGAATTGTGGCCCTAAGGTCTGGTGAAGCATGTGCAGTGTGAGTTGTGGTGCAGAGATACAGTCAGGGAAGGCTTACTTGGTTTTCAAGAGTAAAAGACTCATGATCAGGCTGAAGGCCAGCCTGTGGCTGAAGAAATTTTAATGAGATCTTAAAAAGAGTGAGGAAACCTTTAAATAAGGTTTTCTCTTTGATTGTCTTCCTAGGTGGAACACTGAAACCACTGGCTGGATGGGAGTATGCCTGGTTTCAGTTGTGGTATGTGCTTCATGCTGTGTACATTCCCATCGAGTATCAGTGTCAACCCTCATTGCTTGCCTGAACCAACTAATTCATGGCTGCAGGTCTTTGGCAGGGCTTAGCAAATGCGTATTGAACCTCCAGCCTCAGTTTGTTTATTTTGTAAAATCACAATAATTAAAAAGAATTAAATGATCATGAAATTCAAGGCAGAAAATTTGAGACTTCCTGAAGAACAAAGTAAAATAAAAAGTACCTCAGAAGTTTGGGGTTGTGATGTGGGGTTTTGCTCCTTCTTTTGAAGTTGAATAAAGAGGAAAATTGTTTAATGCAGAACTAATTAATACACATTTCTCCGGGGTGGAGTGATCTGTGTTCAGTCTCACCTTCTCCAGGGTAACTCAAGTGAATTAATCAATGATCATCTTTCTAATTAAACTACTGAATAGAGAGAGAGGATTTAGAGGACAGTCATTACTTTTGTGCAGAATCAGCAAATTAAAGGAAAGTAATGTTAACAAGATGTTCCTTTTTCTCATAGGATCTGTCAGAGGTTAGAAAAAAGGTCGGCACCTCTGAATTGTAAATCATCAACAAATATAAAAGTGTTCTCAAGTGCTTTCAGAACTGTATTTTCAAAATAGCAGGAAAGGTGAGGAAAGAAATTATTTGGCTTGTCCCAGACATACATACCTGCTTGGCTTTGTTCTGCATCTGACAGAGCAGTTGGGGTAGATCCTGAAACTCTGTTTGGGAATGGGAAATTTCCTGAAACAAACACCCAGGCACAGGGAAGTGAAGTCCAGTTTTTCTTGTGCAGATGGTTTCTGCCTTCTGGGCAGAGCTGCATGCTGTGGCACAGCCCTGCCTTTGTGGGCAGGGTGAATGAATGTGCTTAGTCAATGGTCCCTTCCTGAGGGCTGGAGAGTTGCTGCCCATGAGCAGAGCTGATGCTCTGTATGTCACTGGGCAACCTGGGCTCCCAGGAGTTGATTATATGCTGAACGTGTAAATATATGTCCAGTATGACACATGGTGCAATTAGGGTTGTTCCATGGAGCTGAAAAAGTTGTGGGTTTCTTTTTTTTGTTTGTTTTCCGTAAGCAGAAGCAGCTTTACATGGTATTACATCTGATCTGCAGACTATCCCCAAATTTCTCCAGGGGAAAGGGTGGAAAGAAAATCACGTGCAGCAAATTGATGGACTGTCAAAGAAAGCTACAATAGCTTCTACAGGCTGTTCACTGGTTGGTGTTTGGACATAGATGTCACAGAAAAAGCCAATTTCTCTGTCATCCGATGATTGACAGGGCAAGGTCTCGATGTATATACTGTAACTACCCTGGAAAGCTGTTTGCTGTGCACTTCATAGGTGGGCACTGTGCTGTACTTAGTTTAGCTACAAATAGCTGTCCCTCCAGGGGAACCACATGAATAAGCATCAGCTCTCTTCTTCCTTCTTGCCAGACCTGTTGAGGTTTGGTAGCATCTCATACTTCCCTTTTGATTTCGGAGGGGTACTACAGCTCAAAGGAATGGAGGTGTCTGTAGAGATGTGTTCTTGAATTGCTCAGCACCATGTCATTGTACACTGGCTTTGACCAGGGGCTATAGTTTATAATGAAGATGTCTGGCAATCCAGCAAAAACCCCCAACTAAACAGAAAAACAACCAACAGTTGGTGTTCTCTCCCTGCTTGTGCAGACAGCATCTGCCCTGAGTTTGTACAGCCCTTCCCAAATCACAACTGAGGAACTACATTTGTGATTTGAGTGTTGCTATTGAGTGTATAATCTAATTCACTCTTTGTCTACAGTAGAGCTGAAAGGGCCCAGTAGCTTTGTCCTAAGAAGTTCAGCTATATGCTGGTATTTATTTTTGTGTGCCCTCCTATTCAACAGGAAAATGAAAACGTGAATACAAGATGAAGTTTTGTTACCATAGCACATAGTGCCTAATCTATTCTGTTAAGACATTTGCAGCTATGCCTTCCTGTCTATCCTTAAATGGCAGAGCCCAGGGTGTTGTATTTGCCATGCTTAATGCATGGGATTTTTGCCCTTGGTAATGTGCAGGAAGCAGGAATCTCAGTTTGGGACATGTGAGGTTTATGTGACTGTTACGCTAGTATAGCAGTTCTTTGTCTTTTTCTTTCTTTTTTTAGCATGAAAGATTTTTCATATTGATTCCTTTGGAAGTGCTTTGCCCTCAGTAAAGGTTTAAAGAGAATCATTGGTCTTAAAAGACTTGTTCTGGGAAAGGGGAAAGAGGAGTGTTGTAAGATCACTGATCTAAGATGCCTGTTTCCTTTTAGCGTGCTAGAAAAAGATACTTGAATGTGTAAAGCTCTGTATGTATGGAGCAACTTTCTACCCTATAGATTTTTCTTATGTTAAGCCTTATTATTCAAGATTGTGCAGATCTGGGGAGATGGATATCACAGATCTGGCAGAGGACTGCTGGGAAGTTTGTATTCACTGTGGCAAGCTTCCTTCAGCATTGATGGACTGCCTGCAGGGGAGCATTGTGACCTCCTGAAGAGGTAGCTTGCTGGGAGTGCTGGAAGCACTTCAGAAAATCTGGCCTTCTTTCCTGGCCAGGAAGTTTTCTTCAAACAGACCAGGATATCATCCTTAATAAGTCTCCAAGTAAGACCTGATTGGTAGGAAGCTCATGTAATACTCTACCATAAAATAATTCTTTTGTATCAAAAGTAGTACACCATCTGCCTGCTTAAATGTTGTGTTCTCATTTCTGCCTGTTCTTGTCCAGACTGAAATGTTTTAGCTGTACATTTACAAATCTGAGATGAGTGTTAGTACTGTGAGGTCTCTTGGGCTGTAATTAGCTGGTGGCCAGCGGCATTCCCCGTATAGTTATGGGCCAGCAAAAATCCAGGGGAGTCAGGTTTGCCTGTGAGGACGGAGTTTGACTCTACATTGTTGAAATTACATGTGTATACTGTCACAGGTCTTGCATTTAGCTCTGTACTAGGTCTCACTCCATGTCTATCAAAGCATTAGTGAAGAAGCGACATCTCTGAAGAGCTGGAAGTGTGGTTCCAGACGGAAAAGGAAAATACTCCATCAGTCCTCTGCAGTGAGCTGGAACATGGGAAGAAAAAGGGCACTTCTCAGTTCAGGGACTTTGCAATCATGTAGGTCAGAGCAAGTCTTTTCAGTTTTAGTTGCTGATGCTCAGGAACTGGATACCATGGTGAAGGAAGCATTGTGTGTCTTTGAGGAGTGGATCCATGCTGTGCCATTCTGTAGGAAAAGGAAGTATGACAACAGTAGAGGTCAGGCACAGCAGCAGTGCTATGAACTTGGCAAAAGAACATATCCATCACATATGGGTCACGATGGTGTTATCTGAATGCATAATCATGGCACTTGCAACCCTGTCCTGCAGCACTTCGCTCTGTGTCTCCTACAGCCATGATTAGGAAAGCTTTGGTGATCTGTACTCTAAATGTTCTGTGTAGATAGATACATACCTTTCCCTACCAGCAAAGCAAATCCTTGTTTTGTATTTGGAACTTTACAAGTGTTCTTATGGTAACAACTAAGAAAAGTATTACTTACATCTTATTACTCTCATTTCCTCTTGGGTGTAACTTACAGCTTGCTACTGCTGTTTGCATTGCTCACCCATTGTTAATTTGTCCCTTTTGTATGGGGGTTTTGCAGCTTGTATTCTTTATCGCTTTGTTTGCATTTTATTTTAATGGAACAGCCTTTTTTTCCAGTGAAGTGAGTTTAGGACTTTGCTCTAACTCCACTAGTAATCTTATAAACAGAAAATTTGACAGCTTTAGATGGAGGAATAACAACTAGTTTCTACTTTATATGTACATTTTAGTTGAGAATCTGTTCAATTTGTTCAGTTGTATACTGATTCCATCATCAGGCTTTTCAGTAAGATCTGCCTTACGAAGCATGAGTATGATAAATTCTTGTGTTAGTTTTAATTCAGTGGTATGTCAGTTTAACTGTTGTAGATATAAGGGTATTTTTATGACAAGGTGCTGTGTGCTGTGAAGAAGCAGTTTAAAATCAGCTTTGCCAATTTAAACATCAGAGGAAATATTATAATGCAGTCTGACACTTTGCAGAATGAAAATGACAGACTTTGTAGAGCATGAAGTTCTCAGTGCCAGCTTTTGGGAGTTCAGTTAGCCACTCTATTTGTTCAATGCAGACAAAGTTAGAATGGTGTCTACGTCTTCTGTCTTACCATTTTCAGCTGGTTGCTCCATATGAGTCTACCCAGAAGCAGTGCCTGGCTTTTCAGAGCCTGGCTTAGCTGGTGCAAGAGAACTTCCACAGGAGATCTTTGTAACTAATACACAGCTATTTTTAGAGGCCCTGGCTGGGATTTGATAGAAGCTTTAAATAAGAACATGTGGAAATGGGCAATCCTGTTATGGTACAGGTACTGTTTATGGTCTGTGCCACACTGTAGAAAAGGGACTGTGGTGGTGCTGGCCCATTTCAAGCCACCTTTCCTAGTTTTGCATTTCCTAGATGGAACCCTGGACAGCTTAATAAAAGCTCCTCTTGAAGCACTGCGTTGTAGTGTGTTGCTTTACCGGTTTCTAATTTCCATTGGTACATAGAAAGAGGTTTTTTAGCTGTTGTGTGTGAGCAATCCATGTAGAGCATGTAAGCAAGGTCTGAACTGAGTGCAGCTCTTTCTAGTTGCTTTTTTGCATGAGAATTGTTGGCTTTTGCATAGGAGAGGTTAATGATTTAGTTGGCAGTGCTTCAGAACAAACCTTTTTTCTAATGTATCTAGGGATACAGGTGTTAACAAAACAATTTTTTTTTTTCAGATTGCCAGTGCTACAAAAATAGAGACTTCCAGCAAAAAATTCTTCAGCTTGTGAAGCCACAAGGACACCCCACCTTCTCTCTGTGCTTTCACTCATGATGCAGAGGGAAAGAAGAAATTTAGAGAGCAAATAAGTTATGCAAGGTTTGTTTGTTTTTATTTTGTCAATTTGTTTATTTCTGAATGGGTAAATTGTATTATGAAACGTTATAAGCCAAGATCCAGATAAAACCAGCTTAAAATTTGTTTTAGTTCCTCAGTGCTTTTGAGGTTTTAGAGTCAACCAATAGTGATCATCAGCACAGGGGGAAACACAGGCTGTGTGAATTGTTCGGCTCAAGGCATTAATTCAAATCTTAATGCCTCTGACTTCAAAACAGGTTGTATTTACAAAACTTCAGTCCAGACAAGCCTTCTAACTTGTGAATAGCATAGATGCAGTTTTCTATACTTAGCAGGGAAAGCAAGTGGTTTAGGCTCTTTCCTGCTCAGCTCAGTGTTAATGATGTGGTAGATCTATCAAAGGAGGCGGAATGGATGGGGAGTTTCTGGAGTAGAGTACATCATTCCAGAATTAGACAGAAAATCACCAGCAAAGTGATTCTCTGCTCCTGATGTCTCACCCAAAGGACAGAGAGGTGTTACAGTTTAGCTCTGGTGATCGTAAGATGTCTCTCTTACTACTATGTGAATGGCATATGAGAGAGAGAGGTGCTTTGGTTAAGGGTTTGGAAAACCTGGTGCAACTGATTTTGTGGTAGGGCAAGTTTTCTCCACCCCATTAACGTTTGTCATCTGAAATAAAGGGGTTGTTTAGAGATTTTTAAAGGACCCAGTCATGATGTTTTGTAAAAGTTTGAATACGAGTATTTATTCAACTGTGTTCAGTATTTTTAATTGCTTTAGCATCATTTACTGTTACTACTAGAAGAAACCCCACACTGTTGTCAATACTTTGCTATCTACTACAACATGTATGCTACTAGTTAACACAAAATCCAGACATGTTTGGCCTTTATAGTTGGAATTCACTGTGCAACCCTTACAAAACCACCTTTTAGGAAGTTTAGGTCTATGGGTAGTTTGCACATCACAGGGAGCATGGTTGGACCTCAACACATCCTGTTCATCCTCATTCCCCAGGAGTTTGTCTGACATGATCAGAATCCACTGAAAAGGAATGCAGTTTCAGAGGGATTCAGTCTCATTCCATGCTAGGACAGAATTGCTTTTCTTTCCTGACAAAATACTTTGGGGCAAAACTGTGCTGAATAAACAAGGGAACTCTCCAAGCAGGTTTTTTCCCTGACACAGACCAGGCAGGTAACTTAGAGCTGGTTGTTATATGATATTCAAACGGTTAAAAAGTATTTTGTAATCCGCTCATCTCTTTTAAAGTCAGTATATAATGGAGCACTGCTACTTTTTGTAATGACTTCAGAGTTCTGCCACTTGAAAGGGACGTAGGGCACCGAGGCCATAGAAGTAAATATGCACAAACTCTGAATTTTCTGTTGTTTGGTAACAGAGTATTTGGCCCATTCTTTTCTAAAACAGGCTATTTTTAATAGTAGCTTATACTGTCAGGATATATTACAAAATGAAAATGGATTTTCAGGTGTGATCAGTGTTCTGCTGAACATAATTACAACAGTCTGGCAGCTCTTCAAAATTCTGCAGTTTCCCTCTTCAGAAAGGTAAAGTAATACAAACAAACAACTCAAAAATAGTCAACTTTTAATTGATTTTGACCAAAAGACAGCTGTGAATCTGTGCCATTGTGATTGATACAACTAAACTTACAGTTTCAGTGTTTTGTGCCATGCTCTATTTACACAAGTTAAGTGTCACTGAGATTTTATGCTCTGCAGCATTCATAAAAGTCCTAATTTGTTACATTAGTCGATCTGTTGGGGGCTTGTGGGGTTTTTTGGTGGTTTTTGCTTGATCTGTACTGGTAAAAGGAAGTATTGAACCTGATTCTAAAATTTAACAACACTAGTGTCTGTTGGGGCGTTCAGACCCACAGCCATCAGAGTCTGGTGGTGCTTTTTGCCACTTTCCAGCACTGTAGGAGGGATGCACCATTCATTCCCTTGCAAGTTCTTCAGATTTTTAGCAGCTAGTATGTCTTTCATTTTGTTTCATTGTGCCCTCCTGCAGCTTTTCAAAAAGCAATAAAAACCCTGAGGGAGTTTGCCAGTGGTAGAAGGTGAATTTGAGAATCACGTGAAGACATGGAGCAGAAAATTATGGTACACAGATACCTAATGATAAACATACCAAAGCATCCTAAAATTATAAAACAGTGTGGTGCATTAAACCTCTAATTTGCATTTTGACTAAGTCATAGCTGCATTTTTGGACTATCCCTTTAATTTGGTTCCTTTAATTACCTGCTGACCAGTTCCTGGGGTGGAAGCAGCAGGAACTATGCCTGCAGCAGTATCCTGACATAGTGGTTTCTATCAGACAGAGCAATGGGATTCCTATGGTTACTTTGAAACCTGGGGTCTCCTGCTGTAAACCAGCAGACTGACATGAACAGGAATCTAATTAAAAAGTCCAAGATATTGAGTAAAGCTCACAAATGCCATCTGTTCAGCTTTGCAACCTGAAATTGTTCTGTGAATCACAGTAGCATGTTTGATTGTTCCCTCACTTTAGTTGTACACGAATTTTGTTCCAGCAGCCCCTCATACAGGCAGAGTTGTGAAGGCTCTGTTAGTGTTAGTAACTGCTTGGACTTTATTAAGTATTCCAGCAAAGTATTTTCAGGAGGTAGAGCTGATTTAAACCTAATCTCATGAGGAAGGCAGTGATATCCAGTAAGGCCCTGCACTGATTTACCAGTTTACGAAGTGTTTGGAAAGGCCAGCACTCCATCTGTAGACTCTTGCAACAAATTGTTCCCAGGTTAAAGTAATTAAAAGCAAGGCCTGGTTATTTATCTCCTTTGCAAGTGAAAGTCTTACTCATATGGCTGATTGAATGAGAAGGTGCCAAACAAAAGTTTGTAGACCAAGGAGGGGAAGAAAACCACCAAGTTTGTGATGAAATTATCAGGAAGCTGATCAAACATGAGAAGAATACCCACCAGAACCTTCATGAAAACTATGGAATAGAGTAATCTTAAAAACTTTTTCAGTAATATGTAATTGTTAGTACCAAAAGCATATATTCAACCTTAATACAAAATGAAGTAGGGACATTGAAGAAAGCAGCTTTGTGGCTATTTGGGTAAGTCCTGTGGCTGATGTTCAGGCATAGTGTGCAATAAGAAATGTGCAAAAAAGGCCAAGGAAGCAGAAGAAAACCTTGGTGTGCTAATGTAAGCCTTGTGGCCTGCTGCTTAAACTCTGTATCTAGGAAACAATTTCTTATTGACAGGCAACAGTAGATAAACTCAGTAAAACTGAGTTACTGATTTCCTACAAAAATCAATCTGGTGTATGCATTTTTTTGCAGTGTAATCCCATAAGAAATATATAAGGCCCTAAAGGCTTCAAGGTGAGATAAGACTCCTATCTTCAAAGCTATCTGCAGTTACTGCCTACTCTTATTTTCTAGCTGTACATTGCTTTCCCTCTTTTCTTGGTATTCTCTTTCACAGCCTTGTCCACCATGACCTGACTGCTGGTCTACATCATTAGCAAAGAGCACCAGACTTACTAAAGATGACATAAAAAGTTAGGCGTGCCTGACAAAGTTTAATGATGCTACCCTCCATCCACAGGGCAGCTGTCCCTGTTACATGTATCCAACTTGACACCTCTAAAAGCTGGGACTGCTGATAGGATGCTGCAATGAAAGGAGCAAAATGGCACCTTTCTCCCATGGAGCTGTTGGGATTGTGGCTCGTGGTACCGTGTGAAGGTGAATGCAACTTCCTGGGGAGCACAGAGTGCTGATCTGTGGTCCCGCCAGGATAACTGTCAGTATGTCTGCTCTTCCTCTGTGGACAGCAAGAGGTAGGTCATCCATTGTGCTAGAGAGCCCATCCTCCTCCACTGTAACACGGGGTGGCTGGAGGTTGGGATGTGTAGGTAGTGCAGCTCATATACAGTAAGCAGTACCTCAGGTTTTTTCTCGTCTGTAAGGCCAGGTCTTGAGCAGAAACAGTGGTGCTTTATATGGGAGCAGAAAGAGGATTTGTGTTTAAATTTCTCTGAGAGGCATTTTACTGAGATCACTGTCAGTGTGGATAGATGATTGTTCTCCCACCTGAGCCTTACCACTGTCATTAGCAGGCGGGGGACATCCTTGCTTGAGGTTCTGACAGCTGCTGCTTTTTGTCTGCTCAGAGATGTACTCCCCTCCTGAGGATCAACTCTCATTTGTGCTCCATCATTCCAGTGTCCTGTGAAATCTTACAGCGTGATCTCCTGGTATATTGTCTTCTACCCTGATATATCAGAAAAGTCAATTGTTTTTCTTTTCTTCTTAAAATTATATACATCAAATATTCCTTACAGTCCTCTGCTGATTTTGCATATAGAATCAGTCTATTAAAAAACATATTATAATTTCATACTGGTGAATATCATATTTTAGAATAATTGTTTAATACAGGATAATATTAAATAGGATAGCAAAATAATCTTGGAAATCAGAGATCAGAAAATAAAATGACAGGTTGTAGATATTGAGAATCTTCACTTTAAAACAGTCAATGTTTCTTCTTCATGTGCTCATGCCTTGCAGTGCTTTGCCTTATAAAAGCATTGGGGACAATATTATAAAGAAATTTGAGGGGGATTTTGTCACTCTGAAGCACAGCATTTAAGAAAATGTTGCCTCTTTGTATTTGCTGTTGCAACCAAACTTGGTGATTAGTCCAGTGCAAATGTTGCATGCATTTGTGTGAACTGAAATTTTAATTACTTTTCTGTCTGCCTGTTGTTGGCACTGAAAAAATAATTATTGATAGAACTGAACAAAACAGGTGTGCTAAATTTGAAATTTTTATAAACATATCTAAAAGTACTTTAAAAAAGAAACCATAATGTATAATAATTAGGTAATATTAGAGTTCATTGCACTTCCCTGTAGCAACACTAATCTGGCAGAAGTTCATAACAGTGCTGCAGAGTTTGTTTTTCAAGTGGCTGAGGCAGTAAATGTTGTCTCAACTCATTCATTAAGGCCTCTCGTGAAATCTTTGCCCTTCATATACTGATACATTTGTGTTCAGGTTGCCCAGAGTGGGCAGTTCGTGTATAAGTAGCAGCTGTCCTTGGAGTCCAATATTTTATGAAAGACATTTGGCCTTTAGGTGTGCTCCTTCTGTTGGAGTCATCGAGCCATTTGATTT
Source organism: Hafferia zeledoni (assembly GCA_035583235.1). NCBI lineage: Eukaryota > Metazoa > Chordata > Aves > Passeriformes > Thamnophilidae > Hafferia > Hafferia zeledoni. The sequence continues at coordinate 55,399,421 of JAWWEV010000115.1, read as the reverse complement.
CCAGAAATGTTCTTCCTTTGAAGTATACCTGAAGAGGTGACAATATAATTGCAAAACACCCTTTATTTGGGGCTGGAGCCAAATGCTGCCACTCACTCTGCCAGATCCCTTACACACTGATCACTGAGGATCTTCTCTCAAACCTTAAAAAAACCCCAACAACCCAAACCAAAAACCCTTAAAATCCCCCCCAAACAATCCCAGTTTTAGGAAGTGCAGTGCTCTGGACAGAATCACTGCAAAACTGAGTTTTAACATTGTGGATCTTTTCCTGTACTATTAAAATGCAACTGGTGTAAGAAATGCTGTGGCTTGTTTCACTGGACGTGAAACAGTGGGAAGGGCATGGTCCTGGGAAGGGCATGGTCCAAATCTCTGCCACAGGGAGTGATAAATCAACTACCCAAGCACAGAACCTTTGGCTTGTTGGCATAGCAGAGGGAGGAGCAGAAAATGCATGATCAAAGACATCAGAAGTGGTGATTAAAGCAATCTTATTTATTGTTTTAGTCTTCTATTTCAAAGCCTTTTCTATACCCTTTTGGCCTTTCTGAGCTGGCACAGTGGATGAAATTCTCTTGCTGTTGAATTTAGCAGAAAATTTGACATCAGCTTTAATGGAATCAAGATTTCACCCACAGTGTTTTAAGATGGTTTGGGTGTTACACAGCATCTGTGTATTATTTTATGATTTCTTGATTTGTAGGTGCCACCCTGACACCTGATCCTGTCAGATCTCAAGCTAAGCAGGGTTAGGCCTGGTTAGTATTTGAATGGGAGACCTCCTGGGAATACCTTAGGAGTTAAACAGTGGGGCCAGTTCTGCACATGCTGTGCCTCAGCTAAAAAATCCACTGTGCAGGCTCGAAGGACACACCCAAGTGGGTAGAGCCCTTCCCAAATCTTTGTTCACGAAGCCCAGCCAGGATGATGATGTTGATGATGTAGGTAATAGTGAAGGTATTAGGTATCCTTTTCTAGTTATCTGAAGAAAATCATATTTATTTTTACGATGGGAAGTTTCACATAATTACAGTAAATGTTTCTCGAAACTTCCTTTTTTTGGTTTTTTTTTTTTTTTCTTTTATCTACAGGAAAGGGTGTTTTTACTGGTAGACTAACTTTCACATAATACAAAAATTGACAGTATCTTTTGACTTCTAAGTTACACAGTAGTAAAATGTATTATTAGGTATTGCACCAACTATGTGCCTTCCATGTACTTAATGACAAAATATCACATGAAATCTTTAGGAGAAAGAACTTCTGCCTCAAAAAAAAAGAAAAGGAAATGTGTCATGGAATTACACAGATGTTCTTCTGATTGCAGTCTTGAAACAGCCCTGCTAATTCCTGCAGTGGATAAGGAAAAGTATTACAAGAAATAAGTACATTTGAAGTGTCAGTGTAATCTGGTTGTGTAGACCTCTGTGTAATCAAATCAGTATAGAATATTTCTGCTCTTTTTTTTTTTCCATAGAAAATAATAGTACAGAGATATATTGATTCCCTAGCCTAGGACACCAGTGTCAGGTGTGGGGTTTAATACATTGTTTAGGGATCTGCATATGTGACTTCACATATATTATTTTCCATTAAAAAGCTATATGAAGCATGGGTGGGAATAGTACAGTATTAAGCAATAATGAGATAGTGTGCTGAGATATTTCTTCATTTTCTGGCTATTTTTAACTGGTAAAATTTACTTGGATGAAAAGCAGTTCTCTATACTGTGCATTCAGTTAAACCTCATGAGGTATGTCCCAGCATTCCTTAATAAAATTCATGTTAAAATGTTACTGAGTTCATCTGGTTTCCAGGATGTGGTGTTTTGTTGCACATTGGCAAACCTGACTGAGGCACAATTATTTCTTTGCATCTGTTGATATCTTGCTGTAACCTGAATTAAGTGCTCTTGAGGACAGGAAGTGAATTTTAATGCTGTCCATTATCTGACACAGTAGGAGTTTGTGGGAAGGGAAGAGATGCTTCTGAGCACTAGAGCAGAATAACACATGATAATGGGATGTTATGTGAATGATGTTGGGGTTAGTTCATAGAATCATGGAACGATGGAAATGTTTGGGTTGGAAGGGGCTTTTCAAGGTCATCTGCAATGAGCAGGAACATCCTCAACTAGACCAAGTTGCTCAGAGCTCTGTACAACCTGGCCTTGAATGTTTCCAGGCATGAGACATCTATCACCTCTGTGAGTAATCCAGTGTTTTACCACCCTGATAGTAAGAAATTTCTTTATATCTAGTCTGAATCTACTGTCCTTTAGGTTAAAACTGCTACCACTTGTCCTATCGCTACAGGACCTACTAAAAAGTCTATTTTCATTTTTCTTATAAGCGTCCTATCACGAGGGAGGAAAATGAGAAAGCTTCGGTATGAGTCTTACTGCAACTTTTCTTTTCCCCAGCCATCACTTGAGCATTCACTGCATATTAATCTTCAGTTTTCTTGTTTTCACGGCTGCTACAGGTCCCCCCACTCTGTCCATAGCCACCACAGATGAACCATGACAGGACTGAAGAGTTAGTACCCAATAAAACATATTTCCAGGTGGAAAATAACCAACTATTCCATAGCTTGTTGTCTCGTTCATTCTTTTCTCCTCTTGGGACCCAGAAGCCATTCTGGGAGAGAGAAGCTTTTTTGGTGCTTGTTCATTCCTTGCATCAGCAGCATCTGGGTTGTTTCAGGAGCTCAGCAAATTGCTGCACTACAGCTTAGGAAATGATTGTAAGATGTTTGTGTTGGTTTATTTCCTGTGTGTCATTTCCTGTGATATTTCTACAGAATAGCCCTTTTTGTTACAGAGACATAAATCACCTGTGCTATAATGCTTCCATAGAAAATGGAGCAATACATTACACATGCAATGAGACTGTAGTGCTGTCTACTAATGCTATTAAATATACTTTATTTAGTGGTAGATTTCTGGAAAATCAACAGTGAATTCCTGTGTGAGTAACAAAAAACCAAATTTATGGGTATTTGTGTCTCATTTTGTGATAAGTCTATATGTATTTCTGTCTTTTTAAATGCTCTTTGAACAAGTTGATTTTTTCATTAAGGTACAGATTCTCCAGCTTTTCTGTTGCCTTTGTCCTCACCAGAATATTTTTCATTTCTTCTTAAAATAATGTGAAATTAGATCAAAGTATTAGCTAATAGCATGGGATTGGCTGTATACCCGGTATCTCAAACTCAGTATTTATCCAGACTATATATAGCCAATTGATTAAAGCGGTTTCAGTTTTGTGCAAATCAAGAAGCTATTTATGTATGTTGGAATAAAAGCTGTAATGTTGAACAAAGTTTTGATTATTCACAGAAGTTGGAAGTGAAAAGATATTTGATTTCCAAGACTTTAGTATAATCAGTAAAGAAACCTATATAGTAAAATACAGGAGATGAAGGGTGGGTTTCTTAAGTTCTTTGGACTTTATGGGGAAAAACAGAGAATGACAATCTCTTAAAGAGAATGTGACCAGAAGTGATAATTTTGATCATCTGATTTGATTTCCTGAATAACACAGATTGTGTGACCAAATTTTTTCTTTCTAAATAAACAGTAGTTCTCATAGGTTTGTTTAAAAAAACGCAAAGAGGCTCTAATCCTTAACAGACTGCTTCATGTATTTCTGTAATTCCCCTCAAACCTTGCTTTGCTTCCGCTGCTGATAGTCACTGCTGAAGGTCGGTCCTCCTTAGTGGGCCTGTGAGCCTCACACACTGTGTCCCCTTCCAAGTTCTTGTAGAATGTGATGAAATAAGCAGTATATGGTGCTTTACCAGCTGCTGCTTTTCTGCATGTGTTATGACAGACAACGCACTCTGTGAAATTCTTTCCTGCTGAATTAAGTGTGAAGCCTACAGGAGAAGATGCAGCAATAGCGCTTGGGTTAGCTGAGCCCCATCTACCCCTTGGCCATCATTCTGCCTGATGAAACCCTCTTGTCTATGCACCCATCTCTACTCCTTGTCTCTTCCCCTGCCTTTGAGTGAGGATAATGATACTCCTTCAGCACAGCACTTGGGGCTTTGTTATTGAACACCCCTGTTCATTATGATAATGTGCCCTGTGCAATTGCTTGAATATACTTTGCCAGGCAGTAGCAGGTGGCATTCTGCAATAAACAGCTTGATTTTTTAACTAGTTATGATAGCAGAAAATTGTAATAATTTCCCTAAACAAAGTTTTGGCATCACCAAACACTGTGGGGATTTTACCACCATCAATGGGATTTGGGTCAGCACTCAACTACTGCTGTTTTTTTCCTTTCCGCCCCTGATGCTGGCAACTTTGAGGAATATTTGCCCTCCTGGGACAGAGATGGGATCTGTTTGTGTTGCTGAGTGTTGCCTCCTGAAACAAACAGTTTGGCTTATTAACAGTCCTGGTCAGAACCATTTCATTAGCTGAAATGTTGTGAAATTTTAATACCCAGGTTTTAAACTGAAAGGATTTGGAAACCTTAGTTACAGAGTCACTGCTTCTGTCTAGACTGTGGAAAGAAAAGAGTGAGTGTTTCACTGTGAAGTGGTAACTTAGTTTTTGGCAAGAAGTAACAAAATATTTTGAATGTCACACAAAAAACTGTCTTTCTCGTGAAGATCAGTTCTTATATAAATGCATGACTGTATTGTCAGCTTAGTGGATGTTTATTCCCAACAGTTACGCAAGGAGTGTATGGAAAATTTACTGTGATTTTTCCCATAATGTTGTCTAAATATAAAAAGGCTATTTTAAAGCAAATATAGTATTAAAAAGTTTCAAAACTGTTAGTTTTAAGCTGTGCATTATTTATTTGGAAATCATTTCTTTGCCTATTTCATGTAAAATTTAATCCAACCTACTGACACTTGCAACAATGATTTTTTGTTTCATTTTGACAGTCAGTTAGTGGAGACTTCTAACATTATTGTAAGGGATAATAATGTCATTTTTCTCCCACATTACCTTTTTTTCCTAGTTTATCTGTATATAACCTTCCTAGAGTTGCTTAGCCTTATCTGTTCTATTTCTATTTAGAAAGCTTTCCCTGACATCTACATAAAGGTTTCCTCACTGAAAATCAAGCTTATTTATTTCTCATGTATTCTTGATGAGGCTGGCCAACAGCTGATCCCAAATCTATTTATACCAGCCTTTTACATGCTGAAAGAATATTCTGTGTTCCATTTTTGTTCTCTTTTCTAAAGAGGTTTGTCTTTTCACTCTAATTTCTTCAAATTGTCTATGTTTTGGGTGTTTTTTTAAATAACTGAACAAAGTAGTTCTGCAAAAGTTCCAGACTTCCAGATGGAAGAATTATTACATTTGATCGTTCTAACAAATTAGAGAATATTTTATTTTTTAAAAAAAATTGCTGAATCATGCTGTTTTGTGTCTGTGTCTTTTTACTTGTAATGTCATTCCTACTTCCTTCATGCATATCTGAAAAAAGTGCTAAAAGAAAAAAACCAACAAATTAACAACACTAAAATTGTGATTTGCACAAGGAGAAGCCATGTAAATTAATTGCTGATTATTTAAAGAAACTGAGATACTCTCAAAGCTCAGTACTTTTTCCCATACCTGTTGCCATCATGGTGTTTTATTCTGTGACTTACTTGTAGGGCATGCTTTTCAGCCAGATAGAAAATTGTGAACTTTGTTTTGCTTCACAGTTACACCAGTGTGAAAGATACAGGATGGAGCTGTTGTTTTTCTGGTAAATATGAAGAATGTGTCACATATTCAAAGGAGTTTATCACCTAAATTCAGCAACTCAATGTGCAAATGCAGAGTGGGGATATTGTTAGCTAAAGAAAGGAAGATGCTAGATGGATGTAGTTACAAAACATCACGTTACAGTTTAGTTGGATGATGGAGCTTACTATTCCATACCCAACTTCTACAAATCAAATCTCCTGCTTTGCAGTTTTGAGAAGGAGAGCTATGCTTTCAGACCCTGTGCTGCTGTAGAGTTTCCACATGAAAATGCGTTCAGACATTTTTGGTTGAGATAATGCACCATTTGGAGACAGGCTGTGTGACATTGGGTGTGTCAGGGAGCAGCAGTGGTCCAGGGTGGGGTGCCTGTTGGCAGCTGCAGCTGCTGCCAGGGTCTGCCTGGGTCACCAGATAGCAGCCAGGAGCCGTTAGGGCATCTGCAGGAAAGGGATTCCCCCCAGGTCACACCCCTCTGATGCTGGCATCCACTGGAACACCTTCTGGTGGGAAGCCTCTCTGGAAGGTGGAGTGCCCAAACACACGAGGAGTTGTCTTTCAAATAAGCTGTTCTTAATTTCCTTAGAAAGGGACCTGACTGTGGTCTTCTCCCAAGCTGGAGGCTTTGAAGTGATTGCAGAAGAGTCTGGTGTAAGGGTTGCAGGCAGGACCATGCAGGCAGCACCTTGCTCTGCTCTCCTGTATGACGTGGTTGCACCATGGTTTGCATCACCTCCGGAGTCCCTCTGCTCCTCTTAGCTAGTGGTTAGGACATGTTTGTGCTTATCCTCTCTATTTTCAGAGTGACAAAACCCCATCAACTTGGGTGTCACAAGGACATTTAGCCCAGGAAACTTTCAGAATGGGGAGGCAGTTAGCTACAAGGGGAAAACTGATACTGATTTATTGTCTCATTTCAGAGCATCAGTGCTGTCTCCATAATTAATAAATAGTTTACATTCACTGCTGCATTTTGTTTTCTTTAATAAGCTGTTATAGTGGAAGAAAGGCTAGTATTGGGAGATTGCTCCAATCCAGCTCTGATGCCGCGGTACAGGTGGAATAAAGAAATGTAATAGAAGTCAATGCTCCTGCTAGTAGGAGTGGGCAGAGGAACTTGGAAGTCCAAGTATGTGAGTGGGAGAAGGCCCACATAAACTTCCAGGATGATGGCATGGCCATCTGTCTGTCTTACAGGCATGGACACAGACATCCTCAGTTCTCCTCATATGAGAAACTGGTAGCAGGCAGCTGTAGCGGAGAGTGTTACCCATATCCTAAGGGCCAGGTCACAAAAGCTGTGTGTGAGATAAGGGTGTGGGGGGAATTTGGTGGGTTCTTTGGCTGGGGCTGTGTGACAGAGAAGCTCCCCTTCACCACGATGTAACCCTGCTCACTGCCTGTGTTCCTGAGCAGCCAGCTTCAAAGCAGTGCCCACAGCAGAAAGCTGCTACAAGAGAACCAAGTGGGACTTGACCTGACCTGCCACGTGTGGATAACTGGATGGGGTTTGGGGACTCACTATTGTGCTGCAGTCAGAGCAGGAACAGGGAGCAGAGGAGCTTGCAGGGACTGGGGAAAGCAGCCTTGGATTGAAGAAGGGACACTTCTACAGGAGGGGGAATAGAGATGGAGAACAGTTGTTTAGCAGATAAAATTTGTGGTGCTGATGTGAGAATAAGAGAAGATGGGAAGAGGAGAGGTGATGGAGAAGAATAGCTAGAAAAATATGGGAAGCACAGGTAAGAAAAATCAATATATGGTATAGTTTGTGTTTTACAATTACTTGGTGAGCAAAAAGGCAACTGTGAGATTTGTCTCTCTTAAGGCTATTCACATACAAGACTACTCTTGTCTGTAAGTTGGACAGCTCAACGGCACCCCTCGTTGCTCAGGTTGAACATTCCTACCTGAATTGCTACTCCAGGTTATGTCCACGAGGTATAGACATTATTTGAATTTTCAATTAGGCTTTTCCTTACAGAGAGGTAATCTTTGTGTAGTAATGCCTGTATGTGCAGATGTTTCTTATCTTCTTGGAAAAGGAAGTAGAAGAGTTATTTCAAGGCAGACAGGATACTCCTATCTGGTACTCTCCTTTTTTTCAATTACTGCAAGATAACTGAAGCTAGAGAAGAGAGTTTTACTCACATAAAATGTAGCAGTTGAAAGTGTCAATGGGCATGTTACTGGGATTAAAAAAAAAACGAACAACCAACCAGCCAAAAAACCCTCCCAAAACAAACCTGAAACAGCCACAATCGATTTTATTTTATATATTCATAGCAAGAGCAGGATAGAAGGAATGCATATGTTCTGTCTCCAAGATTGCTCAGAAGAGAACAGCTAGTATAAGCACCCAGCTATCTCTTACACATTTAAAAGAGGATGAATTGCCTGAGTCTCTGAATTGCTGGGTCATTCCACTAACTGTAACAGGAACTTGGAGTAGTGGTAAATTTACCAAGTTAGCTGTGATCAGAGAAGATGAGTCCCACCTTCTCCTTGCTGTGGAGGGCATTCACTTGTGCCCAGTGCAGAAGAGCCATTTGGTGGTGTCTGGGCAGCACTTTGGCAAGGTTTGAGTTGTGTGGCAAAGCTGCTGTCCCTGAGTAGGAGTGAATGCTGGCTCTCATGCACCATTTAGTTGTGCACAGATGGAGTTAAAATGGCATCTCAGGCTGATTTCTCCATGGTTGTTTATGGCTTGTAGTGTTTTCAGGAAATGCTGCAGTACTAATTGTGCTGAGATTCTTGGATGGTGCCATTTCCATCACTTCAGGAGCCATTGTTCTGGTGTGTGAAGGGCTGCAGAGCATTTGTCTAACACAAGGACAGCCCACAAATGTTTGTGCTAAGACATACTGCTTTTTTTTTTCCCTAAAAAAAAAGCAGATTTAATTTTCTTATGATGTTTTTGCTTTGTGATCTATCACTCTATACTTCTCATAGGGCTTAATGAGTAAAGTTTAATCAAAACTTTTGGTTTCACACAGATTTTTTTTTCTTTAAGAGGTTTGAAAATTTCCAAGCTGTTGGCTTCCAATGACAATGTTTTTTTTACAGACTACAGCAGCTTGTTGACTTATTAGCAGCTAACATAAGTCTGCACATAGTGGTGAGAACCTGGTGATTAGAAGGGATCCAGGAGGTTCATGCAATTGTTCAGAAGATGAAATCTCTTCCTTTTTCAGATGCAGAAAACTTATCTAGTATTACTATGCACTGCAAGTTATTCTCAGTAGTAATACAATTATCAACATTCACAGTGATAGCAAAAACCTTCCCCCACCATTCCTGTGAAGTTGTGAATCACACTTCTGCTGAGATGCCTCTTGATAGACTGCATGAACAACCATAGTTAGACATATTTAGGATGAATTATAGTATGAATGTGAACAGTGTGAATTAAGGTATTGAATCTAGTGTTTAAAGGTATGAGCTGCTTCCTGCATAGACAGGATTTTTAGGAAGTCTTTGTTTCATTTCTGGTTTCCACTTCTGTAACTTTGGTTTCTCAAATAATATAAATCCTTTAAATTGAAATTAATCTAAGTCCAGAATGTAGGTGGTTGTTGTAGGGCACTGGTATTTTCTCATTTACCTGTACAGGAGTGGTTGTGTGGCTGTGTATTGGAGCAGGCATACAGGAACTGGATGTTTCTTCTGAATTATTTGGAAACTGATAAGGACATCATGAGTCTGAATAAATGTAATGGCTTTATAATTTACCTCTGTGAAATACTGATCAAGGCAGTAGCTTTAACTGTTGTAGAATGTACCTACCTCTTTTTTTACCTCATAAGAACCTAGAGCAGGATTACATGATGTAGTTATGGTGCTCAGAGGCACAGTATTTGTTTGGCATGGACAGTGAGTCTCCAACTTTTGTTTTTCATAGACTGGTTCCTGGTACAGTTCCCAGGGCATTTTTGCGCAGCTAGGAGGGGAGCCTGGGTGGGCTGCTGGATCACCCCAAGGATGCAGAAGTGCTAGAGGTGTAGAGGAGCAGTCTTGGCCACAGAGTGATCTGACAGGCTTCTCCCTTGCATTTTGCCACAGTCAGGAGTGGATCATCTACTGTGGCCATGTTGCTTTAGGCCCAACCTGGGGGGGGTCTGTATGGCAGCTCCTGCTTCTGTCTTCCTTTCCGAAAGCCAGCTCTTGCATTCGGGCATTCAAAAACTGACTGTTGCTGTACCCAGCGTTCTGCTGGTGACCATGCTTGGCTTGGGCCTGCTGCCTGCACATGGCTTGCTTGTGTAGTTGCCTGTTCTAGAACTGGCCTGACTCCTCTTCTTTGGGAATCATGCTTCTCCTGCTGTGGGGCTGCCCAATTAAACTACGGAGGAACAGACAGGAGGAGGGGGTGGGGAACATGAAACATTTGTTTTGCAGACATGTACGTTTTAATGGAAATTGGAATCGAATGTTGGTACGCACTTAATTAAGGGATGAACAACAAGTACAGTTTTATTCTTAGTGGTGTATCTTGTGATGATGTCATCATGGACTCATGTTGCCAGAAGCAAATGTGTAGCAGGAGGAGCAGGTAAGGCTGTGCGTGTCGCAGGGCTTGATGCCACCACGGTGCTGAGGTGCAACTGATTGTGTGTGCCCTTCTGTGCTGGGTCCCAGGTCAGACGCAAGTATTCTCTTTTCTTTCACATCATCTCCTCTCTTTCCTCCGTGATTATTCCCCTTTCTCAAGTAGGTGGGCAAAGGTTTTTGTTTTAGCAATTGCTTTTGTTTGCAGGCAATGAGCAAGGTGCTGTCACCCTGCCTGTGTATCTACTCAAAAGTCAGCTTCGGGCAGCGTATTCTTCTAGTCTTGCTTACGGGTAAGAACTCTGAGTCACATTAAACTCTCTCTTCTTAATACCCTTTGATTTGCCACGACCTTTGCTGCTCAGCACAAGGCTTAATTGGCTGGGCTGCATCCTACACCAGCCAGGGAAAATGGCAGAACGTGCTGTTTTCTTTCATGTATTATATGCACTTCACAGATATTTCTCCTGCTCCACACCATGCAAAACAATGCTATTTTGTTGTTGTGTTTTCTTCTGTCTTGGTCAAATGTTTGCATTTAAGACTTAATTAGTTAATGCACTCAGGCAAAATTAACTGAAGTATAGCCTGCCTTTTTCCAATGGCAAAACAAAGCATGAGACAGTTTGAGTGGAACTAGCGTTTATCTTGCTCACAAATGAAGGGTCAGACTAATATTCTGCACATTGTTATTGTTTTCTGTCCTTTTAGTGCTTTTGAATGAACCAAATGCCTTAATATGCAGCAGGCATCATCAAAAGCTAGCCTGACAAACAGCATAACATGCTGCTTTCAGCATTTGCTTGTTCTTAATGACTTTTTAGTAGATCAGTTGAGTAATTTCAGCAACAAATTTCCAGAAAATTGTGGATCACCCTGAGACAGTTTTTATATGTGTTTAAGAACCCTTTTTCCTCTGCTTCTCACCTGGCAGCTGGGAATGTGTTTTGCCTCTGATTAGCTCTGCAGTCTGGCTGCTTAAAGGAGGACATCTCACACTGCTGAGGTTACTTCTGTTATCGCTATTCATTAACTCTCAGTAGCACTACTTGTTCTCTTACATAGCATTTTGTGATGGGTAACATTACCCATCAGCCTAATTTGCCTTAGAGCAGAGCATCCCAGTTCCTTCCCTCCTGAGGACATTGGTGGGACAAAACCCAACCCCTCATTGAGGTGAGGAGTAGGGGTCCCTGCAGAGTAGGCATGAGGGGATGTTGTCCTTGCAAAGACTATGCCAGGGTTTCAGACCGTGAAGGCCATGTAGCCTTGTGCCTGTGTGCTCCTCTTCAGGCTTCCTAGGCTTTCCTCAGCCCACCAGGACAGTCTCCAGGCTCCTGGGTGATCAGTTGAGGACATGTTACATCTGGTAGGAAATTAGTAGTGTGTGTTGTTTAAAATAACAAAACAATGATTACAATAGGGCAAATCAGTCTGGGAACTGTCGTGGCTATAAATGTGATCCTAGGTCTCTGCTGCCTGCAAAACGTATGTTGTCCTTTTCTTTCCCTTTTTTCATGTCGAAGTAACAGACTGCATTTTTGTCCCACCTATTTATTTCAATCTGTGGAGAAATGGAGGTCTGTAGGTTTTTTTCTTCCCCCTACGGATCGAGCAGAACAGAAGAGTTGGTGACACTGGTCATGAAAGTACTGAACCAAGCTGTGTGTTTGCCTGCAGACATCTGCAGAGGTTTCTGGGCTTGATCACTGTTGCAGACTCAGTAGCTGTGTCATCACAGATTATATACAAATAGCCCCAGGAGGTTTGATTAGGGGCCTGCTGCCTCGGGTCCCTGCTAGCTACTGGAAATGCATCTGGCAGTGCTGCTTGGTCTCAGGGTGACATGGCTGTGCCCTCTGCCACCAGGGTCTCAGGACTTTGCTCCTGGGATGAACCCTGAGAAAGGGCATTCCACTTGAGGCTGGTCAGGTCAGACCCTTAAAAACTCAGAGGGTGGTCTAGGCTGTAAATTCTAGTTAATAAACACTCTGCTTAACTGGTGGAACAATGTCCAAGACCTTTAAAAATGTTTATTTGCCATCTCAATTGTACTGCAAGCCAGTGTCACCTTTTTGGTTTTATTTTCTTCTCTCTCATCTTCAGACTACTGCTGCAAATGAAGAGGAAATAATTCTGACAATCATTTATCGAAGGTAGCTAATAAAACAATGGAAGGATGTCAGCTGAGACATAAAGGGGATATTGTGACAGATGTAGATGATTATTAACCAGCCAATGCTTCCGCAAAGCATTCTAATCATAAACACAGCATGGAGTGAATCTAAATATATTAATAGCAAAGATTTTATGGAAAATCTGAATGTGGGTTTTAACATCCCATTTCCTGCTTTAATTGATAGAGTGTGAAGCTTTCATAGAAATAATTTGGAAAACATTATTTTGCATCTCTGACATTAAGTACATAGTACAGGCCAGGAACAACATGTTTTGGAAGGATTTGTTGAAAAGGACAATTACAGTGATGCTTTTTTAGAAATGTGACTTGTGACAAATGCTAAATTCAGTGATATAAAAAAAGCCAAGAGGCAGTGGCAGAGGAGTATCTATTTGTGTCTATACATGACTTTGCAAGAAAGAGGAAGATATTATCAAAGAGAGGTCATTTTGCTGCAAAACTTGTGGGCTATGCTTCCAGTTTTCCCCTGGCTTTCTATTGAACGGCCTCTTATTTACTTTCAGTCTCATGTTGTCTTGCATTATGTTTTAGGAAATAAAATGCTAGGTTTGTACTATAATTACTGAGTTAGAGTTGAAATGCTCTAAATGTGCACATTTCTCTCTTGGGCTCTGCTACAGTTTTGGCCCATCATTCACCTTTTCTGAATTTCTGAGGGGAGAATAAAAAGGTTAAACAGAAATTACCCAAATAGAGCTATGAAGACTATTTAACATCTTATACCTCAGCTCTGCAAATATTGAGTCCTGATATCATTTGTAAGCATCAACAGTTTGTTTGTCCTATAGCAGCTGATGTTTTGAAGTGTAGAGTGCTTGCTTGCAGTGGGGTAGAAAATGCTAAGGAAAGGAAATATCATTATACTTTATATCATTATAAATATCATATATATCTTATACTGTTATAAGACATTAAAAAGACAACATGATTGCCAATTCATGTGTTGTTTTGAAAATAATTTGAATTCTGCCAGTATCAGCCAATATATTTCAGATATTTTGTAACAGGAAGGGACCCACCTTAGAATTTGAAAATAAGGCAAAATAGTAGTTTAATCAAAAGATATGGTCAGGAACCAGTTTCTCCAGTAGTCCTTCCCCAGCACTCCAGGAACATGGTATAAACTGTAAAGCCAAAGGCAACCAAAGTAGTGTTAACTCATGGCAGTTCATGTGTTTTGTGCAGGAATGCTGATTGAGTCCACAGTGAAGAATGGTACTTACTGCATATGGTCTCTCCTAGCTTCAGAACCTGTTTTCTGGTGGCTAGTTAAGAAAAAAAACTTCATTATTCTTGATCTTAATTGTTATCTTTTTTTACCTCCTTTTCCCCCTCCCCCCTCCCCCCCCCTCCAAGTTGTTGCTCTGGTAAAAAAATCTTAAATTAAGCACTCTGTGCCAAGTGAATCATTCAATTATTGGCACTTTTGGTCTTTCCTTTGAATAAACAGGAGCCTTCCTGACTGCAGGGCAGTTCCTCAGGAATTCCTTTATGGTGAATTAGGCAGGGCAGTGATGAATAACTGGGAGCAAAGGACAGTCTGAGCAGCGAACCAAATTGATTACCTCACTCCCTCAGTTAAGTACTTTAGGGCAATTTTGGATGGCACTGATATCTCCAAGACATAGGTGGACCCTCATCTCACCTAGGGACCTGCTCTTGTTAATGTGTTCTGTCCTGTTATCTGCCATGCCTGTGCACAGTTTAGAAGGGCCGGAGCAGTATAATGAATTAAGGGTTTACAAGAAAGACCAGGAGCTGGTGTCTTTGCACAGTAATGCTTATGGACCCCTGGTGCACATGGCATGGTGGTGACAGAGCATGACTGTGACACACTGCCCAGCCCCATGTCACTATCTGTCTGCCTCTTCACCCTCTGCTCCCATATGAGTGTGCTCAGGCCAGGCAGCCAGTCTTGCTGCTGGTTTGACATGGTGGCCTTCCCTCTTGGCACATCTGTGCTGGTTCCAGAAAGCACCAGTTTTGCCACACAGCCATTGTCTATTCAGGTGCTCGAGGGGTCCAGGAGCTGGAGAGTCTGGTCCAGCCTGCCCCAGCACAGAGCATGCACCTACCAGGGGAAGACAGCAACACTATTTCACCATCCTGCTGTGCTTTGGAGAGAGGTTAAAGCTTCTTTCAAGAAATGTAGAAAGACCCTTTACCAGTATTTTCTATCTACAGCAAACTTGTGACCTGCCATGTCTTGTTATAGGAGAGAACAGAGCATCATAGCACAGGCTGTTTTTAAGTGTACTTTATTTGGTAACAGCCTAATGTGACCCTACCATCTTGAGAGACTTGTCTTCCCAGCAGTCCTTTCTTTTATTTTTTTCCTTCAACTCATTCTGGCTACTGGGGTTATCACTCTAACAGCAGAGCATCAAACCAGTCTGTAGGAGGATAGAGCATGATCTCCCCTCCATGTGTCCTGTAAAAAAACTAGCACTGCTGTCTGATCACTATCTTGAAAGGCTAAGGTGAATCAAAGATTGTTTATTACACATGGGGTTTTTTTCTTCTACTGTCCTTTCATTTCTTCTGAATGGTGTTCATTTAAAGTATGACACATTGATATCAATCTGGTTATGTTTGAGGAGGCTCTGCATTTAATGTTGAGTGCTGCTCCCTGATGAACACACTGGGGACATGACTGAAGATAGAGTGAAGAAAGGGAATGTGGGACTCAGGATGGGAGCAGGAGGGAGTGATGATTTTAGCCATTCCTGTTTGCACTGTCAGCTCAATGTGCTGCTAAAAAGCTATTTCAGCACTATCTGATATTTTCAGAGTTAAGTTGATGATGAAATACACAACTTTTTTTGGAAACTTTACAGACTTACTGTGAAACAAGCTTTGAAAAGGATATGGGAGTATCCCCACTGTTGCTTTCCAAAGAACATAGACTTCGATGGGTACATCTTGGTTCCTGTGCTACTAGAGCAGAGCAGCAGTGAAAGTGGTAGCAGGTCCTTATTCCTTACCTTTCATCTGAAAAAAGGAAATTCAAAGGATGCCAAACTTCAAGCTTTAATCAGATCTACACCTTAAGGTCCTATATAGCACAGATATTCAGTGCCTGCTGGCAAATAATTTTGTTTTCTGATGATTTATTTATTTTGAAGAATTTTAGTAATTGTTTTGATTTTAAATGGAGTTTTCTGGGGGAAAGAGGAGGAGCAGCATGTGGAAGGATACACAACATCAGTTTCTCTGTTTCTGAGCTCACTGGTAGCAGACTGGCTTGCACCATTTGGATGTGCTTTTGATTTTCAACTTCTTGCAATCAATTGCTACTTCCAGTGGCAAGTCTCAAGATAGCCAACAAATTTCTGAAACAGGAACTTTTTTCTTGGAGGAAAGAGGAAGGGGAAGAGGTCTGGGAAGCTGTATTTCATTATCTTGGATATATTGAACAAAAGTGAGTTGTGACACTGGCTTCTGCTTCTGGGATTAAGTTCCCAAAAATATTCTCTTAGGCAATGTGCTCTCCTCCAGTAAATATTTAAGTAGTTGCATCTTCATCAGAATTAAACAAGGAACTACTCTGCTGTATATGGCACATACTATCTTGGAATCTGTTCTTGTTCATTCAAATTGTGCATAAATGGTAGATAATGTGTGGACAGATGGGGAAAAGGGGAAAGGCTGGGTGAAAAGTAAAGTTCACAGACTGTCCTGATGCATTTTTTTTTCTTGTCATGACCTTATGCAGAAAGTCAGTCTGATGTAGATTTGCAGATTGCCTTGTACAGAGGTCACACATGGAAGAGTTTGTCACATGCTAAATTTTGTATTCAGTTTCTTTGCTTCTTAGTGCTATTTGTTGGAGAAGCTTATAGAAGGAGCATGGGAAACTTGGCTGGGCTCTGGCCAAGGAGTTGCAGCTGGACTCCTAATTAAAGAAAAAGTAAATGATATACAGGCCTGTGGGGATCTGTCGGACATGGATTTATTGGGCAGGATGGAGAAGGACTTAAAGCTATTGCCTCCTCTCAGTCACCCACTCCCCATACAGTGCACATGTGCTGAGTTTCGTGATAATTTTGCAGCCTTGCCAAAATCATCTGGAGCACCCTTCTCTCCATTCTCCCTGGTTCCTGCCCAATTTGCAGCTCCTCCAAGTTCCACATAATGGCTGCATAATGCAGAAATAACATGTAAGATAATTTTATTCATATCAGAATAAGGGATTCTGCAGGCTAGGACTGTTAAGTGATAGTCTGATTCCCTTTGCTGCCTCCTAGCCCTCCTCAGGCATCAGTAGGGAAAAATACATCAAGATTACCATTGTTGAAAACCAGAAGATCCTACGTGTGCTGGCTGTTGGAAGAGTTAGAAAGAAAACAAAAAACACAACCAAATGTTTTTCAAAAGTGAAATTTGTTGATTTATACTGATGTCTGCAATGTTTGGCACATTGCCTGGGGAGGATTAGGAAGAGGGACCAGTTCATCCTGGAAGTGTCTGCACCCTTCTCTTGAAGGACTTGCATGGAACTTCCCACATAATTTTTGTTTATAGGAGAAAAAAAAAAAGAGAGGTGGGGTGAGGTAGGCAGAAGAACCTTACAAACAAAGTTGACAAAAGTCTTGTTATCTATTTGTGCAGTTCCAGGCTTTGGTTCTTTGGACTTCTCACTGCTTTTGCCCTCCCTGCATAGTCCAAACTCTTCACAGGATCTCAGGCAGAGGTATGCAGAGAAGGCACAGGTTTTGTACCAGATACCTAACAATCTCGCAGCTCTGGGGACACTGTTTGTCCCAGGCTAATCTGAGGAAAATTCGTAGTTGGAAGTGAAATCCTGGCTCTGCAGGAAGTGACCTCATGCTAATTATAGTCTAACTGGGATTTCACTGTCAGGAATGTGAAAGAGAAAATTCTTTTTGAAGGGAGTAGACATCAGTTAAGCCTTAAGCACTAGTTCAGGGTACAGGACCTCAGTAGGATAAAGAAGTGTTTAAAGTTAAACTTGTGCTTAAAATGCCTTTCTGAGATTTATCACAAATAGAAACCTGAGTGCTCCAGTTGTGTACTCTGGCTGCAATATTCTGCAGTGTGTGCATCACTCTAACACATGTTTTTCAAAGCTCGGAGAACTATTGCACATTATGTCATTCTTCATTTTATGACACTGTTGATGCAAACCAGGACAGGAAGCTGTCTCAGATCACGATATATCACTTATTTCTTTTCTTTTTTTTTTTTTTTTGGTCTCTTCTGTTGTTGCTGGAAGGAAAAGAAACATTAAAGTGAAAAAGCATATTTTGAAATATAAATGCATAAATACTTCCCTTTTCCGAGAAACTGTACACAGTTTCTTTAGTCTTCTGTATAATGTAACTCTTGACGACAAAAAAAAGGTAAAAATTAGAAGTAGTGTTAAAAATTTTTTTATAGCTACTGTTTCCTTTTTGACTTTGCTGCCTAACTGTGATTACAGGAGAAGCTGATCAAGAGATCTCAAGAGTTGCAGCTTCCTGGGATTGTCTGTCAGAGGAATGAAGAGCAAAAGAATAACTTTCCGTCATGAAGTGTGTGCCAGTATATTTTCAAGTGTCCTTAAAAGACTTTTCTTTGGACATAATTGAATGGATTCAAGGACCCAAGAGGCCAGACCAACAAACAGATATCAGTTCTTAAGCTGTCTGGTTTTTTTGTTAAAGGAAAGTCAGCAGTTGATCTCGGTAACATTTCCTCTGTAAAAACTGGCATGCCTTTTGGTGCTGGTTTGCTATTTAGGTTGTTTACATTAGGAAGCAGTGACCTTTAGAATTAAGTATTTCTTTGAGGAAGCATTGTTCCTTTATGGTGAATATATAAAGTCATCCGTTCAGCAACCAGCTGGAATCCAGCAGCAGGAGGCAGTAGGATTGATCTTGTGCTTTTCCTTAACATCCCTGCCCGCTTTTCAACTATCACTTTACTGAGACAATGCTGTCTTGATTTATCTCAGGGCAGGGGCAAAAGCATTTCCCTCAATGACCTTGAATTTCTCCAGACTTCTCCATCTGCTGGTTTGATGTTTCAGGCTCGATGTGCCTGAAAGAGTCTTCCCAGGAAAAGCAGAGTCAACCACTGACTGGCCTTGCTTACAGTCTCTGTTTGCAGTCCTTGCAGCTCACATGTTTTGCTCCAAAAGCTGTACATGGATGAAAGACAATTATGCTCAGTCATTTGGGTTAATTTTTACTTGGAGTAACAATATTTTTATATTTATTTCCTTAGTTCTGGCAGGTTCATTGTCATGTAAATGGTGGTGCACATGCTTCACTGTAAGTGAAATTGATGCCTAGGGTATTAAGATGGAGCCCTTGAATGTTCTTTTCTCTGCTGCTGTGGTATCTCATCTGTAGTTGAGTAGCTAGCTGCATTGTGAAAATATTTGTTTTCATCTGGAAAGTTAATTTGCAAGTAGTAGTGCCATGAATTCATCATTTCCCTTGCTGTATGAAAAGACATAAAGGGACTGTACCCTGCCCTTGGGAGGGTTGTGTGCAATGTTTCCTTCTCTTTTGAAAATTGGACTTATTCTGTTCTGGAAAAATGAGAAAAATAAGTGTTAGTCTTCTTTTCAGGTGGATGTAAGATTGTTCAGAGTTAAGTGGCATTGCACATCACTGCTTTTGGGAGAGGAGCAGCCCTGGAAAAGGAGGGGTTTGGGGTTGCCTCCTCATGCCGTGCCTGTGTGAAGAGGCCCTCGAGTGAGTGCAGCTATTGTATGAGCATGAAGCAGTAAATAGCATTTCATCTGATTCTTATTATGCATTCTCATTACCTTCATGTGTGGCCTGGGAGGGAAGTGGGAAGGGAGGGCAAAGCAAACCAACCCACTTACCTCCCTGGTGGTAAACCAGAGTTTTAAATGTGAACTGATTTAGGGTAGGTGAAAGACAGACCAGCATCTGACATGTCTGACTGCAGGCTTTTGCTGTGTCCATATCCTGTAGTTTGTGGAGACTGGGCTTCATCAGCATTGGAGGGTTTAGAGTGACTTCTGCTGCCATTCTAAGGGTCACCTATGTATGGTAGTAGTGAGTGTGTGAAGCTTATTTGGTACTGGGTACTAGTTGTCTTTCTAGAGCTGGGCTGATTCTCCATGGTTATTTACCATGCAAAATTTTGTTTTGCAACTGAGAAGCTGTCATCATAGTTAACTTTTTTTTGTGGTGGCTACAGGAGGGGAATGGAGAAAGTTTATCAAAATACACAGTTATTAAACTGAACTAGCAGAAGTTAGTTCAAAAGACCTGTGGAACTGTGGCTCTGCCCTCCTTCCTAGCCCCTTCCATGCTACCTAGTCAGGGGGGAGAGAAGCTAGAAATCAGCAGAGCCCTAATGTTCCTGTCCCACTACCCACAGACACAGGTCCTAACCTCCAGTCCCTTAGGAAAAGAGAAATGGTAAGTATGGAGACAGCTGAAGATACCTGGAAGCCATGTGATGTTGGCCAAAGGGAAATTAACTGTGGAAGAAAAGGAGCAAATAGGACAGTAATGAGTATTTGAGGACAGAGCTGAGTAAAAGGTTAAAATTCGCCAGGCAGGAGATATTTTTAAAAGTAAATAAAAAGGAGGCATACTAAGATACATAGTTGGAACACCAGAGATGGTGGGTTTTGGTGTTTTGTGGGGTTTTTTTGTTTTGTTTTGTTTTTGTTTTTGTTTTAGGATATAATCTTGGCAAAAGCAATTGTCTTAAGCACTCTAAACTCTTCCCCTCCTCACACTCTATAGATGTTTGGTGAAAACTTTGAGCACTGAGCAGTCTGTGAAATTTGTCAAGGTCTTGACAACAATTTAATGGACTGATTAATGATCTGTGTTGCTGTAGTGCAGGTTTCCTTTTCTGTCTGCTTGTGGTGTAAGTAAAACTTGCACAGATACGGCTTTTGCAAAAAAAAGAAAAAACAAACAGAAAAAACTTGCAAAAAATAAACAACCCCCAAACCCAGGGATGCATTCTCTTAAGGGACAGCTTCAGAAGAGAAAGCAAAATGGAGAAATTTCCTCCCAAAAGCTGAAGAAGGAAGAATATGTAAGCCATATGATCTATAGGTTAATGTCTTGTGGCCCTTTACAGCTACTTATCTTGACTGCTTAAAGCAAGAAAAAGCAGAGTAGATACTTCCCAGTGAACCAGCAGAAGAAAGAGAACTGTGCTAGTTATTTTAGTGCTTGGTTAGGCAAATAGGATTAGTTATGGGGGATTAAAATGATCAGATCTGAATTTTACTTTAATATAAGTAGGACCATATGTCTTTGGGAAACCCCATCTGGTTTCAGTCATTTTTAGTGGGAAAATGAGACAATTTTGATACTTCTGTCATCTGTTGTGGGATTTTCTGGGATGAGTGGGGGGTTGCCGCCATTTGAATTTGTTCAGTTCATGAAGTTCATGGTGGATTAATATTCTGTAAATGAAATATTTTGGTTTTGTTTTCTCACTTGTCAGCTTTACACTGTGTTTTCTAAAGGGACAGAGACAGCCTGAAAATGGAATGTTCTGTCAAAGAATAAAGAGACCTTATAGTCCATCTCTTCACACAGCCTTCACTGTCTTCAGAAAAATCTGGTGTGACCATTTTTTCAGAAGGAAGTAGGTATAGTGGTGGTAAATAATGTAGCTGACTTACATAAGTCACGAAAATCTTCGATGTGTTCTTGAAATGCAGGTTTCTCGGTTCTCTTGTGTTCCAGGGTGCTTCATCTCATATACAGAGAAAGCAGAGAAACAGATGAAACTGTATGAAATAGGTGAATTAACTCAGCAAAACAGCTTGATTGTCCTTTTCTCCAGCATCTCCTTCTTTGCTTTAGCGTAATTGCTTTGATTTAATTGAAATTACACCTGATGTAAAGATGATAATTTGTCATTGTTATGGTTGTCTGTCTGTCCTGCAGGTGGACTTGTAGGTGTTACCAGCCAATTTGCTTTAAAATACAACAATAGTGATTTTTTTTAAACAAATAATTTAAAAGAAAAAATCTTACATATGACCTCATGGTTTAGACTTAGCCAAACATGAATTTGTGAGGTTTTGCCCTTATTTTTTTCTGAGAAGGGGTTCATCTTTCTGCTATCTTAGCCCCCAATCCTGCTATTGACCTGGAGCCTGTGGGATAATGGTATTTTGATCTGTCACCTCATTTAGATCCTAAATGGCTACATCACCTCATAGAGTAAAAAACAGCAATATAAAACAGAAGAAACAATACTGAGCGAGACTTGTATTATAAGGAAAAGTGAAAGGACCTGGTGCTTCTAGTCCCCAGGGAAGGGAGAGGAAAAAGCAATACAATGGCTGAGGAGTACAAGCCAAACACAGGAAGAAAGTTTCTCTTTATGGGCTTCCTAAAAGTACCTACATAAAGCTTTGTATAGTATGAGAAATCAAATTATACAGAAAGAAATGAAAAATTTATACTTTGAAATATGAATCTGTGCATAGCAGGAGAGCCACACAATTCTTTTCCCCCGGGAAATTGCATTTCTTGGTTAGTAAAAGGTACTTTTGGTGTCATCAGATAGTCTTTTTCACAGACTAGCAACACAATATGTGTTTCTTAGTTCATGTTGTATGCTTGCCAGAAATACCATTCTCTGAGTCTGTGCTCTGAACTCAGGTGTTTATTTAACACAACTTCCAGTATTTTTGAAAGACTGCTCTCCCTGATAATCATACTTGAGGCAAGCTTGATTGTAACTTATTCTTATTTTCTCAACCAATAAGAATAAGTGACAGAAGCATGACCAGATCTGCTGTTTCCACTCCATTCTTGAACAAAAAGTGATTAAAATAGGGAACATCTCTCATGATCCTTCTATCTTGTGCATTCATTTATGCTAATACAAAGCAAGGGAAAAGTGCTATGTACCATGATAGGTCCAATTTGATGCTCAGCCTGCACTTGCAGAATAAAAGCTAGTCTTCTGTAGGGACTGCTTGGAAGAGATCTGGATCTCCTTCAGAGGAATAAAGTCTGACCTGTAATTATATCCTTAGGAACTACACATGCATCCAGTTGTGTTTGTTCATAACTTCTTGTATTTGAGAGCCAAGGAGAGAAAGATATTTTGCTTGTTACTGCCAAAGAATGTGCTACATGTGAATAGAGTAGCTGCTTTCTTTCGTCATCTATAATGGCCATCACAGAAGCCTGTAGGAAGCAGACATGAAAAAGGGTACCAAATGTTGGTGAGACAGTGAGCTACATGTACTAGCTTTGGTTTATAGTGATGCTGGACTTCTCTCCGTACCAAAGCAGAGGGGCTTTGGCCTTATGGGGAACTTGGCAGCACAGCTCTTGGCCAGAAAGCTCTAGTCAGACTCCTGTGATGGGACTGGTCGGCATCTCCATTTTCCCATCAGCCTGTGGCAAGCAAATGGTGATGGGCATTTCACTTAGGGGCTTTTCAGCCTCTGCTGCCAGAAAGTGTGAAGATGAGTTGCTGGTTCCCTTCCTTTACTTGCATGTTTCTCTAAGTACTTCTGAATCTCAGAATCTCACCTCTTCTGCAGTAACAGTTTTCTTAAGCAACAGTAGCAAAAGAAAAAAACAAAACAACCACACACCAAACAAACAGAACAGAAACCAAACAAAAACCAAAACCCAACAAAAAACCCCAAAACACCAGACAGTCCTCCTGCTTTTCTGTCTCTAAACTCTGGTGAGACCACACCTGGAATAATTTCCACATTTGGGTCCCTCAATACAAAAGATAGAGATACTGGGGACAGTCTGATGAAGGGCCACAAAGGTGATGAAGGGACTGGAATGCCTCTTGGATGAGGAAGAGCTGAGACTGTTCAGTCTGGAGAAGAAAGGCTCAGGGGATCTCATTAATGTATAGAAATACCTGAAGGGAGGGTGCAAGACAGATGGAATCAGGTTCTTTTCAGTCATGCCTGGTGTCAGCACCAGAGGCAATGGGTGCACACTGAAGCCACAACAGGTTCCCTCTGAAAATCAGGAAACACTTTTCCTTTACAGTGAGGCATGACGTGTTAATTGACTGTTCTCTTTTACTAGTAATGGGATTTCTCAGAGTTTAATTCATTTATTTGCATGTACCTTGACCAAGTAACAAGGAACAAATTCAAAAATGTTTGCAATCTCTGCAAGGTGTTAGCTATGTTGCTCTAACAGCTGCTAACTTTATAACTGGAACTGACCTGGTTTATTAAAAGCCCTATAGTGTTGCCACACTTGTAGTTTTGCTCAATTCTTTGAATGCTCTTGGGCCTAACAAATGTCCCCACTAGAGAGGGCTTGCTGCCTTTCATGGACATTGAGCACTGACAGTTTATCTTACTATTGCAAATACAGACCACCACATGGAAAATGAGAGGCTCTACATGTGATTCTCTGTGTATCTGTTCATTTATCAATTTCATTGTTATCATCTGTAGCAGTTTGTTTTTGAAAAATGGTAAGTTACCAGGACATGTTGCAGATCTTTATATGGACCCTTTTTTCCCCCAAAAAATTCAAATTTCAAGAAAATAACTTTATCAAACACATGATTTTTTAACATTTTCAGCTACCTCCACTTGCTAAAAGTAGCAATTTGACCAGATTAAAATATTACACTGGAAGCACTTGAAAATGCAGAGCTGAAGTGCAAAGTAGACTGTGGGTTTGATTTATTCCAGACACAACTAAGTGAAACCTTGAGATCCAGACATTCCTAATTTTTGAATATTGTGTAAAATCTAGGTCCAGACTTGAATCTTCCATTGGAAGGTTGACCAATTTATGTATATCACTGGGGAATATTTAACAAGGTTTGGTTTGACCTGGAAGGTTACTATTTCTGATGAGTAGAGAGGAGTTAAGGATTTCTTGGGGGGGTGGTCCTGAGGTCATCTTGCCTTTCACAAACACAGGCTGCAAGAAGATGTTGCAGAGCGTCTCACACATTGCAAAACTAATGCCAGCACTGATAAACTCAGTATGTAGTGAGTGTCTTGGGTGAAGACACTCTGTATTTAGCACAATTAAACAAGATGATAGTTTGCTTAATGTAAACTTTTCTTGATTTAATTTTTTACTTACTTTCTTTTTCTGCAAATTTGAAATAATAAAGATGAAGTAATCTGAATTTAGGCTAAGACAAGGGATATGTTTTAATATGTTGTCTCAACGTACCTTGCCAGCCTACTATAAAGTCAAGAATGAAATATCTAAAGTTAGACACATTTTAAGGACCATTCTGAAGTGAGAAGCAGGGACTTAATCATATGGGTACTTTCACTGCTTTTGACCTGATGCAAAGCTCACAGAAGTCTTTCTATTATCTGCAGTTGACTTGGATTGGGCCCTATCTTGGCAACATGATTATGTCAGCAATAATACTTCAGGGAGCTGAAAAGGCAGCTTGATAAGGAGAGAGAGAGAGCAGGCGGGACTCAGAAATCGCTGCCACAGAGCAGGCTATTAACATAGGCATGAGTGTTGTTTAGAAAGCACTGAGCGCTGCAGAAAAACGGATCTGCAGTGGCAAATTACTTAGGGATACTGGAGTCAAAGAGCATCCAAACATTGCTTTGTGAGTTGCCTTTACTGCAAATAGAGTTAATGTTTCATTATATTTGGAAAAATGCTATACAATTCCCCTCTGGGCCTTGTGGAAAAAGTTAACCAACATTAGTTGTAACCCCCTTCTCAGATGCCAGGAAAGAGTCCTTGAGGCTGCCGTAACCTAACAAGGTATCCTGTTGAGGTCAAGAACATTTTTTACTTCCCTGATCTTTCTACCTCAGGCAAGGAGAAAGTAACTTAAATTAGTCAGAGAAAATAGAAAACACAAAACGCCGATGCTCACGTTAATTCATGTGAAACTGGGATACACATGGGGAGAGGCTTGTGTCTGTCCTGCAGTCTTCATGGCTACAGGGAACAGTGCCCTGCTCTGTGCCTGAGAGGGATGGAAGTGAGAGGGTGACCGTGCCTGGGCGGCTTCACTCTCAGGAATGCAAGAAGGACTGGTCTGGGACCAGGGTATGCAAAATTTTACAATGACCCAGACATTGTGAACTTCTGCACATTGGGGTATTAAGGATTACATCCTTAAGTGGCTTAGCTTTGAAGGCAGTAAGTATGGGCCAAGAGGGCCCCAGAAACCCCTGATCCCTGATTCTGTTTTGTCCCTGAGCTGGGAATTAAGTCCAGCTCTGCTGCCCACCATGCAGCTTAGACTGGAAATGGGAAAGGATGCCCAGTACACAGTGAGGGGAAGAGGAAATCCCTGGCCACATGACTTCATGCAGATGGTCTTAAGCTTCTCGCATAAGCCTGTTCTTTTGTTTCTTGGGAGAAACCCCACCTCTCCTTTGCCTGAGTGTAAGCATGTGTAGGAGGCTCAGTGGGGGAATCTCACTGATTTAATCATTCCTTACATGTTGTTTGCCTGTGTATGGGACAATTGAGCCTGTGACAATCAATCTTGCACGCTCTCAAATAGGAAAATGCCATGTGTGATCTAAGCTGTGTGCTGAATGTGGTTATTGAAATTAATTTTATGGCTGAATAGGCTGGCATCGTGTTGTGTCTTTGCTTTTTTGGGGGCTTTTAGGTACTTAATAACAATGTCATGATGGCAAAATATCTAATGTTTTTCCATTTAGCTCACTGACTTAATCTTCTGCTTCTGGAAACGTTTATATGCAGATGACAAAATAAAGATTTTGTTAGTAAACTGGTGGCTTTACTTTTTGATCATGTTAATTGAAAGGTTTATCTTTGTGGCATTGTTTCAAAGAATAAGAGAGGAATTTCCTGAACTCCTGTTATATGCATTAAGGTAAATATTTTTTGCTATTTCTTATTCATATGGTGGTTGCTTAGGAACAGAAGTAATAATATTAATTTGGAAGTGTTCTCCTTTCACTTGTCCTTCCATCAAATTGGCAATTCCCAATTGTTGTGTTCTGTATGATACTCTACCAAATATTTACATGTCTTCCCCTCTAACCTTTGAATGTATTTGTAAATCTCTTTCTTCTCACACATGGCCTATGTTTTGGTAAAAGAAGTCTATTGCAGGCATTCCTAATTACTTCACTAGCATTCCTTACAAAGTTTACGAAGAGGTCTGTTCAGGTCTTAGGGTTTTGAAGTGATTCCAAATTTTAGAGGTCTCCGAATGTTGTGAAGAGAACAAGATAGTTCTGTTGGTTGTAAGACTGTTGCATTTTTTTCCCATGATGAGGAATGCTAGGATTAGGTGAGATAATTACTGCTGCAGAGCATGTTTGATTGCTGTTAAGTGACTGAGAAATAATCCATCATAAGTAAAGCTGCAGTTACTAGTAGTGTTCCCCTTCATTTCTATGTATATTAGAAGTGAGAACATGTTTGAAAGATCTGGCTGTTTAGGTATGAGTGTCATTTGCCTGCAACCTCTGTGCTGCTACAGTAGTTAGTTTATAGCTGTCATCTATCATATGGCAGACGAGAAGGAAAAAAAATCAATAAATAGCTATTTTGCCTCCCACTAACTTCCCATATGTTGAGATGTTTGCTGTTGCTCACTTAGCGTTTGGGCTTCAAATGGTGTGTTTCAATTTTCTCTTTAAGTAATTTACTTCTCTACTTAGTTTGGTAGGTGTAGTGCTTATCAGCAACACGTACCCTCTTTGTTCAAACTGAGGTTTTTTAAGAATGTTGAGATGATGTATCGTGGTGCATGTATTTGTAGAAGCTGGTGCCCTCCATCTTTTGTTGTACGGTGGGGATAAATAGAAGCCTCTTGCCTACTTAACTCATGTGATTAAAATGGAACACATTGTGATGTTCTCCTCAATTAGCATGATCAGCTCCCGCGGAGCTGGCTGGGGTGGTTCGCATTTTCCTCTCTAATGAGTAGAAAGAGTCTTTTGAGAATTGCTAAATAATTCAGACCATTAGGAACCTGTCAACTTAAACAATGCCCTCTCTGACCAGAAAAATGGTTGTGAGCAGTTGGACACCATGGCAGATGTTGAACTTGTTCTCATTGTTCACTCTGCTTCAGGCAAATAGCTTTGCAGCCGCTTGCAGGATTTCTGCGTCACTCTGTTCAGGCAGTTCATGTGGGTGTAAGCAACACATGTTGGCCAGACTTCGTCATTGCTTTTATACCCCACTATTTCTTGTATTTAATTTAATGATACTGTAATAAGCTGCTAATATTGCCATTTACCACTTTTAGTACGTTTGCCTGCCAGCTATAATGAGAAACCACAATCAAGACTTTTTTTAAGAAAAAGGGAAATTACCTCCCCTCCCTAAATTTGACTTCTTTAATATTCCCTTTGTTGTGTTAATTTCTTATTTTGTATTTTGCAGTGCTTCTCTGCAAACAAAACGATTGGAGGTTTTGTTAGGCAGAATTTGCTGTATAGTCATCTAACCCTGGGATCTGAAACTTTTAGGGAAACATGCATGTCTAAAGTCATACACATATGCAGGACTTCTTTAGTGAAAATTCATTATAAGACTTATTTCATATGCCTTTTGGTTTGTGCTATTGAAGCCAACAATGTTTTGACACAATTTTCTTAGAAACTTTGCCGTACTTCTCCCTCTGTAACATTTATGTTTGCACGTTTTTCTAATTTAATTGAGGAATGATTGATCAGTATTTTAACAAAAAATTATTTAACAGGTTTTGTTAGAAAACAACCTCTTAAAGGTTCCTGCCTCCCAGCAACAGTTTGCGTTTCTGTCTTGAACAGGTGATAGCAAATAGTCGATCTTGCACAAGGAATTAGCTGGTCTGTTGGATCAGTTAATGGAAGAAGCAATGGTAGTAACACAATGTGACATAACATGTGTACTTTGTAAATATTTATGTTGTAAGATCTCCTAGTACATTCTTGTGACAAATTACTCTGCCTTCAAATATTTTTACATGTTTAATAGGCAAGGGTTTTTAATGGCGTGTGTGAAGGCTTCAGTTCTCATTTTTCGACCTACTGCACTTTCCACTCATATTTTTAAGAGATTTGTCCAAGCTTTAGCTTTTTGTTCCTGCAAAGTAACAGTCCCAAATTGGGAACATTTTTACATGCATCTATTGCAGTAAAAAAGCTCTTAATTATAGCTTGGAAGATACAACTACCTAGTTAAATAAAATTTTTTACTGTCCATTGTGTATTGAAAAAATGTATTGCTGACGTAGAGTGCTTGTCAGAAAAAGGTGCATCAGTATTGATATTGAAAGTATTTTCCCATCTTGATCTTGTATATCAGTATTTCTCACTTTGTTTTTCAAAAATGAAGCTTTTACCATAACTTCTGAAGAAAAAAAGACTATTAAAAAGTGTGACCGTCTGAAGTTGTGCAGGGCAGGCCCGTCTGTTGGGATGGGTACTACTGCTGCTGAGGGCAACCTTGTTCTCAGGGGTTAACTCTTACGAGTGTCTTGTTGGTCTCAGATGTTGCAATGAGAACCCTGGCAAAACAGCTCCTCATTTTTATTGCTGAGCATGATATTATATGGTGTGGGATATCACTTTGGCCTGTTGGGATCAGCTGTCCCAGCTGTGTCCTCTTACCCACCCCTGCTGATGGGACAGAGCGGGAAATGCAGAAATCCTCGATTTGTTTAGAAACAGTGAAAACAATGGTGTGCTATCACCACTGTTTTGGTCATAAATCCAGAACGCAGCACCATAGAGTCTACTATGAAGAAAACTAGCTCCATCCCAGCCAGTCCCAGTGCAGGATTACTGATGGACCATCGCAGACCAGGCTTCTTGTGTCCAGCTTTGTCATTGAAACTGAGGAGATAGGTTGGCTGCATAGTTCCTCCATTTTTTTTTTCCTCCTAACTTCCCATTTTTCAGTAATGCTTATGCCACCTGACTTGCCCATCACATGATCATGATTTATCTTTCTTCATTTAATTACACTGAGATTAATAACATAGGCACTAGAGGAACTTTGATTCCCCAACTATTCCTGTAACACATGAAAATAGATCATAACAACAAATAGTAAGCCCTTGTTGAGAGCAGCACTAAAGAACCATGCAAGAGTAAAGAGTAAGAGTAAAGGAAAAACTTCATCTTGCTTTAAACGTCAGGTATGATTTGTTGCATACCTTAAATGTCAGTGGATTCTCCCTATTTTGGACACTGGGAAAACCTATTTGAGGGGAGCACAAGGTGCATGTGAATAGTGTCTGTACAGCAGCCACTCACTTCTGCTGAGCTAGGCAAGGGCACACTGACTCCACAGGGAGATGGGGATGGGGATCATCCCTTTGTTCTCTTTTATTACAGCATTTCACAGGGAGAATAGGAGACTGCCAGAAAGGTAGTAGGCACTTAGGGTATTCTCAGTCTCTGTGATAACTGGGAGTATAAAATTGTGCTCATGTACATCATGTTTTCATTGCTTAACATCTATTCTGACCTATAGTCAGAGCTGTTAGACTGGTGTTGATGCTACTGTTGAGTAAGTGAAAAAACCTCCTCTGAACCAGAATTAATTAACGAATAATTTCCATCAGTTTTGTCCTTTTGCATTTTAAGATGAGACTAGGAAGCTGAGAATGTGAGCACTGGTTTGCAGAAAGTTGATTCTCAGAAATTGAGTTGATGTCTTCTAGAGGAATTTCATGGGGTGTAAGGTTTGCCTTCACCACTGGCTAAATGAGAGACCACTGTGTTTCTTTTGCAGTTCCCCTTCAAGGCCAAAGATACCAAGAATGGACCTTAAGTACAGTTTGATTAGAATATTTATTTAGCTGATATTGCATGATTCAGTCATGAGATAAATAATGCTCTGAAACTCATCATTGGTTATTATCTTGTTCACAATTACATGCAATTGTTTTTTAGCATTAGTTACACTTAGTGTAGCAGAGCTTCCCAGCTTTCTTGAGAGCTCCATTAGAGGTTTCTGATTTGAGAAAACAAATTTCCTACTTCAAACTTCTTTAATTCCTACACAGATCCTGTTTCAGAGCATGGGAACATGTTCTGGATTTCATGGGAAGATTCTGTACACATCTGCCTGTCTGTGGTTAAGCCACAATCGGCAAGATACTGATGTCTTTCCACATGTGCCCATCCAGCACCCATCTGCGGAGTATTAGTCGAGGGACCTTATGGACCAGGGATTTTCGCACAGCTCAGTTGTATCAGTGTCAAGTAAGCTAGGCAGGAGAGGGCAAAAGGCAAAGCAGAGAACTGGTCTTTCAGAAACAGACTGGTCTGTGTCTAGCAAAACATTTTTTATGGGAATGGCATGCGTATTAAAGTAGGCTGACTTTAGTAAAGGGGGAGTGTCACTGTCTCCACATGAATGTTGGGAATATGTGCATTTTCTATGTTTTTCTTCATGGATTTCCATAGCTTAGGAAACAAAACTGTGGTAACAGTGGAATGTCCTAGCACCTTCTAAGTAAAATCTAAGTTTTTGTAGTGTAAAAGGGATGTAAAAGGTTAAAATAGCTGTCTTTAATTTGGAGAATTTGTTTCTCATTATCTATAAAAATAAGTTAGTGACTTTAAAACATCTTTGTAGAGGGAGAGAAATGAATTCTCAGAATTAATACACACAAGTTTATTTTTAATTCCACTATGGACTACTCTGCACAAACTACAGTTTGTTTTTGCTGCAAAACAGATGTTAAGAGCCATTAAACTAGAAGGGACATGCATTAACAAGCTATGGAGTTTCCTCTTGCTGTATTGAAATCCCCTTTAATTTCCTGTGTGATGTAGCCGCTCTAGAAAATAAGGATAAGGGCACCCTTCTCTTTCCCAGCAATGTTGTGGGGATGATACATTTGTGGAAGATTGTGAGGCACGCAAATACTTAATAATAAGAGATTAATCTATTGTTTTTACCATGGGGCTTGCCTAACCTTTGTTTATCTCCAGAGACTATCTCATGATCAGGTTGTCCCAAGTTGATAATGGCAAGGCAGTGGGTGAGAAAAAGGGGACAAAGTGGATGTGGAGACTCACATTTTGGAGTGTAATAAAGAAGGCTCTTCATGTTGTAACCCACAACCTAGACTGTACCAAACAAGTATGCCTTCAGCATGCAGTCTTAGTGTGCTAAAAGTAATCATTCAGTACATTAGAGGTGAAATTTTGAAAATAAAATTTATTTGAAAATAAAAATATTTGGGGGTATCAACTGGAATCTTCAGACCAAACTTAATGAGTATTGATTGCCTCATCAAAAATGTGGGAATGCATTGATGGAATTGATAAAAAGCAGAAGACATAGTGAATACACAGGGGGGGTTAGAAATGATGTAGTAAATAGCTGAATGACCCCTAGGACAGGAATGATCAAATGCAGTGAACTTGAAAAAGGAGGAAGTACAGAGTTGAGTGCTTTGCACTAATAGCAAGAATGTCTGTTCACATTTGGGAGTAACTCTGAAAATGGAAGTGAAAGGGAGTGAACAGCTTTATTATCTGTTACTGAAAGATTGTGAGGCACTAATGTAATTCAGCTGGGTCCTAGGTGTTGGTTGGTCCAGGTATTTTTCATTGAGTTAAGGCAGAATCACTATTATTGAAAGGGTTCTGGAGAGACATCTTTGGGAATAGTATTCATACTTCTGAACATTCATGTCTAAGAAAGATAAATTCAACAGGGTAGGTGATGATGAAAGGCTTCTGGACAGGTTGGTACTGATTTTATCTAAGGAATCATTTGAACATTATCTGTTTAATGACCTAAGAGATGGATTTGTGGGGGAAATGCAGCACTCTGTGGTGGTAGGACTGGAGGCCAACTGTTGCTCCTGAGAGAGACCTGGTAGTTTGACTCATGAACTGTTATTGTTCCATGTTAGTCCCAGAACTAGGGTCTGGCCTGTTAGTGAGATAATTGGACCACAGCAATGCTAAATGAAGAAAATATACTGCAGTGGGAACATGAAAAAGAAAATAATCCGTTTTGTACAGAGAGTAAAGGTGTTACCAGAACAGGCAGATGTGAAGCCCCGGGACAAATTTTTAGTTGTAGAATTAGCAGTATGAGCACAAGTCACATGCTGCTCTATTAGGTTTTACAAAAACTGGCCTGTGGAACTTGCTTGTGGAAAACTTAATGGAGGTCAGTAAAATTCAAAGAGGGATTTGACCTTTGCTGTGATGAGGAGAGTGTATTCAGTGCTAATGTTGTCAACCTGTGAAGTTTGAAAAGAGATCCAAGTCATTGCTTTCCAATGGAGGAGTTGGCTATAACTGGGCTTTGGAGATGAAATAGAATTTTGTTCCAAATTACTCCAAAGCTGCTGGGTTCTGAAGTTTCCTCTGTAATGAGTCAGGATAGTGGACACAGTGAAACAGCGGTCCACTTTTAGGTGGCAATTCCTGTTACCGTGCAAATCATTATTTCATTTTTGTGGACATATATATATTGATTTGGGGCTTTTGTGGGTTATTAATGATTTTTATTACAGTGTTCATGTGTTTCTTTTCAATTGAACACGTCATCTGCAGTGTAACTTGGCTGTATTTTCACACTTGGCACTTGAATGTAACTCTGCAATTTTATTAGAATATTTGAATAAATGCCTTGTTTTTTGGCGGAGTTTGTTCACCAACTGTTGCTTCAATCAATGAAGTGTTGAGCTTTTCTGATAATAAAGCAATTGTTCATGCACCTAACTGCAGAGTTAACAGCTTAGCTCTGTATATTGAAACTTGGGGATTCCATTTGCATGAAGAGTTACTTTTTTTCTTGGGTCAGTTATTAAAAAACAATTAATTCTTTCCATGGGAAAGTATAAACCTCTGAGAAAAGAAAGTAACAAGGAAGAGAGTGCCAGAGTTTGCAGTTGTATATGTGATGCTGTTGTGCAGAATTGTTAAACACAACTGAGAGCTGCTTTTAGGAGTGGGTTTTCGTGACTTGAACATTCCCGCTATGGTTGGAGGAATTACATTTTTTGCTGGTGTGTCTCACTCAAGGATTTTAGGGATACCCACTCCTTCCGAGCAAGCTTGGGAAAGAAACAAAAAACCGAAACCCAAAACCGAACAGAAAAAAAAAAAAACAACCCAAAACCCACAAAAAGAAAAAAAAAAATAGAAAAAAAAGAGGGGGGAAAAAAGGAGGAGGAGACCCTGGAGCCACCTTCAGGCAGGCAAACCGCTTGCCACTGAGCAGCCTTCCAAAGCAGCTTTCCTGTGGAAGCAGCCTGAGGCTGAGGAATGTGGGGTCAGACAAGAGCTCAGTCACGGTGTATTCCCTGGCGGCTGCCCGGCATCGTGGCAGGCCGGCCCGCATAATCATTTCAGGCGGAAAACCGTGGAAAACCACCCTCTGGTTAAGTCTGCATCATGCTGTTCCACCAATGGAAAAAATTGAACTGAAGGAGGGTGTGTTGCCTGTAGACAAAAATACATCCAGCTTCGCGCAGGATCTGTTTTTAGTTCCTAACGGCTGAGCATTTTGAAGTGTTAGGCACAGTTTCCTGGCAATGCCCAGGGCAGGGACAGTCAGCGTGTCTGCGTGTCCGTCCGTGTTCCTGGGGCAAGACTTGGGCAGTCAGGAGGCTGAAGACAGTGCCCTGCGGAAGGTAAGTGGGACTGGAGACGGCGAGGGGGATGTTGGGGGACAGCAGGCAGTTCTTCGCTCACCAGCTGCCGGCCAGACTTGGAGCAGTGGAAGGAAAGCAGGGAAGGACTTGGGAAGCCCCGGAAAACGGAGGCAAAGTGGGCTGCTGAGGTGCCAGGACTTGCAGCCCCTGTTCTGCCTCTGCTACCAGAGGCTGCACCTAAGATGAATGGTTTTCCTCCAGAAAAGAATTCTTGGTGGCTATCTGTCAAACTGCATTGCCTGAATTGCTAAATAAACCACTGCTGGGATCATTTACAGCTCCAGTATAACAGCGCTGGATTCTTTTTTTTTTTTTTTTTTTTTTGAGGCAAAGTACGAGAAAGTATGTTTGGTAGTATTATGGTTTCTTTAACATTAAAGAACCATTCCAATACAGTATGTTGAATAATCCCTCTGAATATTTTATTTTTTTATTATTCTGACTATTCTCAATAGTACTTAGAGTGACTTATGATAAATAGTGTATCCAAGAAAGGATGTTATTTTGTACAGTGTTAGAGGAAAAAGTTTCAGTCAACACTACTACCACTACTGAACTTGGGATGGAAAACCAAAACTTCTGTGTCTGGCAGAGGTAGGTCTTGCGCAGGTTTTGATCTTTCTGTGTAGATTTTCAATACATAACTGTGCAGGAATTGTGAAAATGCTGTGTTTTGTGGCACAGACAAAATAATGACGCAAATGCCCAAGAACTGGGGAAGTTTGTTCTAACCCCTTCTTCCCCCCCCCCCCCCCTTTTTTTTTTTTAAGAGTGGTGATTAATTACTTGCGCAATGCAATCAAAGTTTACAGCTTTGTTTATGCTTGTTGCTGATGTGGTCACTGAGTTAATTTTGTACACTGGTGAGTTCATTCTGGAAATCATGCAGTTCTTTTCCTTTAGGGTGGATGATTCCATAATGTTATACAATGTATAGCAAGTTGCAATCTAGAGACAAGGGCTGAAATTTATTTTATTTGACCACCTTCAATGGGAAAAGGATATCCATGAACCATAGAAGAGAGGGCTCTCTGAATAGATCACTCTGTAGCTGTGAAGCTGCAAAGCAAGTTTTTTAGTGGGGAAACCTAATCCTCAGTGTACTCTTTTTGTTCTTTTAATGTGTGAATAACATGCTGGTACTACAGGGGTACAGGAAAGAAGCCTTAAGCTGTGTTACTGCTGTAGAGCTCTTCACATGCAAAAATCAAGATCTGCTTTCAGTTTTCCAAAGGACTGTGTCTCAAGTTTACTTTTGGTGTCTAACTCCCAGATCCTCTGTCCTGTTCAGGAAGTCCCAGAGCTGAAGGCAGGAAAGCATTTACTTTGGAATCAACACTCTCAGGTGTGTCCCTTACGAATGTGTAAACTGAAAGGACCATCCCAAACGTGGCGTGGTTGCCCTCTCCCACTTGTGGAGCAGGCTGTGTAATAGGCCGGCTGTGTGACAGGCACTGGGGAGTCCTGCTGCCACTCCAGCCCATATCTCTCAGACTGAAACATGCTGTTCTGCCAATTAGTAATGGAAGTTTTTCTCTAGTGCCATGGGTTAGGAGTTGGTCCAGCAAACTTGGAATGTGTTATGCCAAAAAGAACATTTCTGGGCAGAATGTGTTAATGCTGCTGTCTCAGATTGTTCATCCTTTCTGCCATTTGCTTCTCCTTTTGGCAGGATCTGTGGGGCTGCTCAAGGTATGGCATTGTGAGCTGTGTCCTAGTCCAAAAGTAACCTTTCTCTTACCCTCTCCAAAGCTGTTGTTTTGGTGCCTCCTGTGTCGAGTGGGTGTGTGTGACAGAATATCCCCAAAGCTACCTGCTAACTGTGGTTGTATTTGGTAACATAAAGTGGTTGCTACTGAAACAGACAAGAAAGAAGAAGGACATATGTTCCTAGTGGAGTTTTGGGAATTCTGGTTTGACCAGAAAGCCCCAGTCTACCCTGTTGTTGTTCTTATAAGTGAGGAGGGCTGAGGCAGAAACTTCTTCAGGTGTTTGTCTAAGCAAAGCCTGCAGATTTGAGTTCAGTCTCCAAAGTGTTGTCACTCCACAGCCCAGTGTGGGCAGCGACGCTGGAGCCTCGTTGTGGCTCCTTTCAGGTGCACCATCCTCCCCACCTGAGTCCTCAGGCCTTGAAATCCCCTGAAAGCACCAAGTTAATCTGCATCAGGACCTGCCAGTATGCTTACAACTGGAATAGGTTGAGAGGAAAAGATCTTTCAGATCACTGAGTTCATTTCCCCTTCCATGGTGGGAAATAGACCCCTTGACATATCAAAGTACTTTAACTACTGCAGCTACTGCGTTGAGCAAAGGTATTAGTCGGCACTCCTGGTGCTGTTTTTTTTTTTTTCCCCAACAAGCTTAATAGCTTTTATTTAAATGGAGGTGCGCTTTAGCCATTGTGTATAAATTTAATAACATTTACAAATGGTGAAATTTGTTTTTGTGCCAAAGAAAAGCAAGACTCTAGAGATTTAGATTGTATCAGCACTGGTTTAATATGATAAGGATCTTCAGGCTTGAGTCAACCTTCCATATTGCACTAACTTGAGAGCTATAGGGCTTAATTTAGTTAAGCTATCAGTGTCTGGGACCCAGAAGAATGGATTGAATAAAAGGTGGAATCACATACCAGGTATGAGATGTGTAATTCTGATGTGATATAGCTGTGATGTTGTGTAGACCTGTTGGAATTAATGTTATTTTAAGAGAATCAACCAGAAAAGAAGGGTGTCCCTTTTTTGCTTCAAGTGTGAAATTAGAAGTCCATATGCAATGTAGGTATGATTCACAGCATGAAAAGAAGTGTCTGGGGTTGTAATGGCTACTTATGTTTAATGAGAAAAATGATTGGCTTTAATTTGATCTGTAAGCTACCAAACAGTTCCTAATACAGGAGGTTAGGATTCTATAGAACCTAATGAATGAGTGAGGAATGCTGGCTTCAAATTGAATTTTTAAGACAAAATAGTCCTTTTTTTTTTAACTCAGGCATACTTGTGGTGTTTTAGTTATTCATTCTTTGAATACAGTGATATATAATGCAAAGTAGACTGCCAAGAATACCACAGTGTAATTATTATGGTATATTTTTATAATAGGAATGTGATTGAGACTGCAGGAATAAGAAATCTGCTTCTGATTTGTAGAAGCATGTGACCAAAGTGTGTAGTTATAAAATATACAGTAAATTGTTTCCAGTAAGAAACTCCACATTTAATCCATCTACAGTGTTGTGCTAACCTGTCCCCCTTATTAATTTCACATATCCGTCCATACACAGCCATGCAGGCAGGAGAGAGCAGGTTCACATTCTAGCATTCTATATTACTTTCATATTAAAAGCTAGAGTAGATTAAAAGTTAATTAAAGCTTCAAATCTGTAATTCTGTATCCCTATAAGAATTCACAAAGCAGAGTGATTCTTTTGAAAATTTATGAAAACATTGGTATCTGAAAAGTAGTTATATACAATTTCAAAGACTTTGTAAGCCATTTAAAATTGAAAGTGTTTTAACCATTAGGTGAAAGGGGATGTAGAACTAGTTTGAAAGAAAATATAGGAATTGCTAAGGCAATTAAAAGAAACAAAAAACCAACACAAAAGTCTTTTCTAGTGTAGTTGATGTACATCAAAAAACTCATGCAACATTTCTAACTTGATCTGCCATTCAAAGAAAGCAAGTTGGTAATTTCATATAAATGAGAAGGTTCTCTGTTTCCTTTTTTTATTACTCTGAAATACTTTCAGATGCTCTATTATCCCAGCTTCTCTAATCCTGATGACAGTTTCCTGTGGTGCCCTTGTGAGCCAGACACTCAGGGCAGTTGTGTGTGTAGAGACTCTGGCACTGCCTTTTCTCCTCTCCATGCCTCTCATTCCACATGCACGGTCCGGAGGTGCCATCACAGCCCTGCTCTGTGGTTGGGAGTCCTTACCTGTTCTTGTAGAAATAGAGTGTTTAAACACAGCAGAATGCACATGACTCCTCTTGCTTCATCACTGGTGAGTAGCTGATGGGATGCACTCTGCCCTTAATATGTAAAGGCCCTTTGCACAATTATTTGTGTCACTGCAGAGTGAGTTGAAGCTCTGCCTTTCTTTGGCAAATGTTTATACCCATGTGGATGGCTGTGAGGGACTGTCTGGTGGTAGGTACTCCATGTAAGAGTCCTATCCCTCTTGAAATGAGGTGCAGGTAACAAGTGACAGGACCAGAGGAAATGGCCTGAAGTTGTTCCAGGGGAAGTTTAGCTTAATTATTAGAAAAAAGAAAAATAGTCACTTGAAAGGGTGGTTAGACACTGGAAAATGCTGCCCAGGGAAGTGGTGGAATCACCAGCCCTAGAAGTGTTCAAAAGGCATGTGGATTTGACACCATGGTTTACTGGTGAACTTGGCAATGCTGGGTTAACAGTTCGATTCCATGATCTTAGAGATATTTTTCAACCTTTATGATTTTATATAGGCTCTTATTTTATAGGGATGAAGCAGCTAGCTCTAGCTCTGACCTATTTTCGTGGCTTTTAATCTAGTTCTTCTTTAAATACATTTTCCTTGTTAATGATGGGAGGTTTTAAATTTAAGCTCTTACACTGTGCATGAAAAGTTTTGTTCCTGATAACATTGAAGACTCTCATAACTTCCTTCATTTCTTAAAAAGCCCTCACTCACTGGTGCCAGTTTGATGGGATGATATTCTCATCTGGACCAATCCATACTGTTCTCTTTTTTAGTCATTTTGTTGTTCTTTTTGCCACTTCTGCATGAATGCCATGTTTAGGAAAGTGAGAATTCACTTCCACATAAATCTTCAATAGATTTGTGAGGAAGCTTCAACTTCAGTGGTTTGTAAATCACTTATTATTCATCTACCAGTAAAGGTTTGTTGTAACCAGCCACCCAGAGGAACTCAAGACATCAAAATACATCAGAGAGATATCTTTGGTACATGTGTTTGTCTCATGAGGGTAACTTCCAGACTAAAGTCTAACACTGCTATGATTGGCATAAGTTGAGCTGCTCCAGCATTCTGGATGGTGAGATTGTCAGTCTCAGTAAGGGGAATCTACTGAACCTCCCAAAGAATAGCAGCCTTTTACCTTTTTGTAACTGGTGTATGGCCACTGTGCGATGCTGACACTGACTGTGGAGCATTCAGCCAGCTGATGGCTCTGTCCTTGCTTCCCATCTGGAAGCCTGACATTTTCTGACCTGTAGTTTTAGAGAGTCTCAGCGTGGTTAATGTGACTGTACGGGAAACAGATGGCTGACAGTAGCAAAATCATGTTTGGTATGTGTTCCCACTGTAGCAGATGAGAGCAGTGCAGGAGCCCATCCCCCTTGACTGAGGTAATTCATAATACAATAATTCCTTGTTACATCTCATAAGGAAACAGTACTGGGATATTATTGTTCTGATCCAGTTTTGCTTGCAATATGGTTCGTGAGTTTAGTTTGTAAACCTTTGAGACAATAAGACTGGAAAGGAAAGCACCCCTGCATTTGCTGAGCACTACTTTTATGTGTGCTCACCTTAATTGAAGAAAGTAATTTTCTCCTCTAGGATTCATAAAGCAGTCTAATTGTGAATGAGAGAATATAGGTGGAAGGCGCTTCTCTGGAATGACACCTGAGCTTGTGTGTTTGTTTTTTGAAGTAAAAAAAAAAATCTAGAAGAACTTTATGTGGAGAAGCCTCAAGGTGGGGAAATACATTTTTAGCTCTAGGGTTATGACTGGTGTTAATGATTGGGTGTGGTGGGGATCGTGAGGTTCCTGGATTAGTATGTTTGCATAGCTGGGTTTTTTAAGGGGAACCAGGGTGAAGATTGAAAACTTCTTTTTAAAGGAATGTGGTTATAATTGAAAGTAAATAAACTCTTAATAGTCATCTTCAGGCACAGTGAGCTGCTTTCTAATTATGCTGATTATAATTGCCAAAAATATTCATAGAAACTAGTTCTTCTCACAAGAAGTATTCATGCCTCTACATAGGAAGCAAGAAAAGCATGTTGTCTTCTGCAGTAGTAGGTTGCTGTGAGAAACACAGTGGAAGCCAAACTGTGTCCCCTGCACTGTAATTTCCAGGGCTTCCACAGATCAACTAGTGTAAAACATCATGAGTGTTTGGAGTGAGCACAGCCAGAGTTTGTACATGACCACCACCCAGCCTGTATCACGCTGCCTTTCGGTATAAGCAGGCTCGCTCTTCTCCTGCTCCACCAATCGGAATTAGCAGAAATAAAAATGCTTCACGCAAGAATGAAGTAAGAGAAAGGCATGTCAGCTGATTTCCAGGGTGATGGTCTTTGTGCAGCCTCATAGATGCCCCAATGGGCTATCACAACGTGCATGGATGTTGAGCCTATCATAGCTTTCTGTATGGCCAGGATGCTGAGAAAAAGCCCTTGGGGCTATTTCTATGGGATTTATTGACTGTTGTGTTGTAGTGCAGACTGATTCCTGCACAGACTGAGACACTGTTTTGTAGACATTGTACCCTGAGATAAATCTATTCATTCACCCATTATGTGGCCTGTGTATGGGATCAGACGTGTACAATGGACCCTGGTAGCGGCAGCTCGAGCCTTAATGAATTGGAGGTCTGTCTTTTCAGGTTCATGACAGCAGCTTGCTCACCTACTCTGTTAAAAGGATTACCTAACCATTGCTCAATCACTATGGAGACCAGATGTTCAGTGTTTCCTTATGAATGATATAAGCCCTTCAAAGCCCCCTTGTTGAAAGTACTTTCTGCTCCCAGATGAAAAGTTCTGAACATAAACTGATTACTTGTTTGTGATCTGTCCCTCTTGGATATGGGAAGGCAGTTTTGCTGTGTGTTAGCAATTTGTTCGGCAGGTTGAAGCTTAGGAAGTTTGTTTGTTGTCTTCTGTTAACCTTGAATCAATAGTCTTTTGTTCAATCCAAGTTGTATATGACAGTGTAAAAACTGTCAACATAAAGGTGTGTGCTTAGCAGCATAGGCAAATCAAACCTACAAGGCAAGGGTGTCATAAATGGCAACCTTCCA
Source organism: Hafferia zeledoni (assembly GCA_035583235.1). Classification (NCBI taxonomy): domain Eukaryota; kingdom Metazoa; phylum Chordata; class Aves; order Passeriformes; family Thamnophilidae; genus Hafferia; species Hafferia zeledoni. The sequence goes on along the minus strand of JAWWEV010000115.1, from coordinate 55,358,345 downwards.
AACTGTTGAGAGAATAAGCAAGTTAAACAAATTTTTTTTAAGTGTAAGATGACATTTCTGTGGCTTACCTGTTTTGTCAAATATCTTTGTGGTAACAACCGTGAATTTGTGTTTATAGGTCTGTAGCATCTCTATCATATCTCTTCTAAGTAATTTATTTGCTAACCTTTTTCTAGGTTTGCTGTTAAGACTGCTTTTACTTCTGCAAGTTCTTCTAAAAGATTGCAGCCTTTACCTTTGTTTTTGGTAAGGTTAGAAAAGTACCTAGGTTACCAGTGAATTAATTCAAATATCTTCCAGGTTCTTATACATTAAATAGCCACTAAAAGAGTCAAAAAGAGCAAAATCTAATGTGTTCAAATCAGGTAGGTACTCAGCTGAAAATTATGAACAGTAGCCACAGAATTTAGTCAGAAAAGAATAATTTTGGTGATAGTATATTAAGAATGGTTTCTAGCTAAAATGCATGTTCCAAAACTGAGTCTTAAGATATTGTACCTCTTTTCTAGTGAATGTTTCAATCCCTCCACTGCTGATGTGTTCTGTGAGATCCAGTTTCAGTACTTTTGCTTTGAGTTGTGGCCTTTTTGTGCCAAGTGAAGAGCTGATACATTCAGAGTGTTAGGAAGAACTTGAGTCTTGTTACCTTTAGGTGTGTGTGATGCTTGGTGCTGCCTTTTTGTTGTTTTACTGGTAGATTAATTTAACATCAGAACAAGCCTAAAGAAGGAAGTTACTGGGTAGCTACTGGAGTGAACTGCGTGGTAGCCTTTTGCTGCAAAGGTCATAGTTGGAATCCAGGCATGGGGAAGGATAAACAGATGCTGTGGGACATTGCTCTGATCAGTTTGGTCCACATTGTAATGGATCACTGCACAATCCTGACAACTGTAATTGGTCTTCCAAAATGAAAACTGGAGGGCGCTCAGTCCTTACTTGTCAGTCAGATGGGAGAAGGACAGAGTTAGAAAATAAAACACTTAGTGACTTATTTGTACTAATTCAATGCCAATTGTTAAAATATGTTTATAAAAATGTATGTCTTAAGTCCAGGAGTCTCCTTCACCAAAATTCTCCATTTGTAACCTCTACCTTATTTTTTATTTTTTTTTATTAATTTTACTTACAGCTGATGTAAAGTGTAAGTTCTATTTGACTAAAAACCTTCTTTTGTCTTTTTCTTGTTTTCTAGGAAGGCTGCATGCAAACTCAATCCTGGTTTGGCAAGCGTAGCAACAGGTCACGAAGACAATGCAGAGATGCTAACTGCTAACTCTGTCTGTGTTTAAGAGTGATCCTACAGGTTTGCTCTTTGTTTTATACTACACTTTAAAAGTGCTAAGGGCTAGAAATAGGGATGTTAAAAACATATACAGACCCTAGAAGATAAGATTATGTTTCCACAGTGGCTTATTTGTATGAAATTTTAATGAGGTGGCGGTGTATTCTCCTAGGAGTGATAGTCTGAGATCCAATATGTAAAGCAGCATAGTGCCCGTGGAAAAAGCATATTGTTGTTTCTTTAAGTTACAAACTGCAGATTCACTCTGAGTAACAAAAAGAATAGAAAACTTTTTTTGTTTTGGAGTGCATTTTATGTAGGTTTGAAATCTTCAGTCACCTCACTGGAGCAATGTAACTGCTCCAGTGTGTGCCATTCACTGTGAATTCTGTGAAGAGCTGAAGAGCATTTTCCTAAGTGAACTATCAAACTGCGCTGTGCTGAATGAATATAATGCAGTTTTGTGCTGTAGTGGAAGATGAGGCTTTTCACTAACCATGCTATGTTTTCTTTGATTTTTGGCATGGGTTTTTTTTTCCTTTCTCCTAGATTAGCTCCATTTAAACACAAAGCTGGGGTTTACTGAATATTTTATTGAGGCAACACTTGGTTACACAGAAATCAATTAAGCTAAAACTGCAGTGGGATTTTCTCCTAGCAGAAGGGATTTCTTTGAAAGTACAGTTCATTTTATGTCTAAGTTATGATTATTTTGCTGTCCCCCTTTCATTATGCCATTGTTCTTGGGAGCCAGAGACTTTGTAAGTTATAAGGATGTTGCCAAGTGTGTGGGTGGAGAAAGGTGTTGACATGATTTCAATGGAGTTAGATTCCAGCTTTATAACAGCAGGGTAATGAACCATACAGAGAACAGGCTCTCCTAGTCAGCCCTTAAAATAAATTCTGTTATGAATTTAACATAGAACGTGGCTATTTAATGACTTTTTTGAAACAATTGTTTCATATCATTTTTTTAAATAGGCGTTTTCCTGTGTAAAGGGTAAAAATGGCTTGCTATTTTTGCTCTGTCTTCTAGCTATTGTTTCTAATGAAACTCTTTTTAATTTAGTGGAAAATGGGGAATTCAGAAAGCCAATACAGTCTTCAGGGATCAAAAAATCAAGCTGCTGCTACAGTTGGTGCCAAGCAGAAGCCTTGTTCTCTGAAAATCCGCAGCATTCATGCTAAAGATGAAAAATCTTGCTCTGTACATGGATGGGGACATACCAGCAGCGGCTCAAACTACAAATCAAGGTCTCTTGCCAGAAGCTGCCTTTCACACTTCAAGAGTAGTCAGCCTTATTCATCTAGACTTGGTGACACTGTGATGAAGGTCTCCAAAAGCAATGCCCATGCCAAACACAGGACAAATGCCTCGGGGGACTACTGCCAAGGAAATAATGCAATGTTTTTGCCAGAGAATGGTTTCCACTATATTGGCCTTCAAGCTGAAAGTAATCATGCTGCCTCTCGAGAATGCAATGGCCACATTTTAAATTGCTATGGAAAGAATGAGAGTCTTGTGTCAACCTCCCCATCAGGGGACAGGAGGAGTCCGAAAGTTCTCATTAAAACACTGGGGAAGCTGGATGGTTGCTTGAGGGTCGAGTTCCACAACAGCAACAACAGCAAGGTACCGACTGAGGAGTCCAATGGACCAGTGCAGTTGCTGAGGTATTCACCTGCCTTGGAATCTAAGCCAAATAACCTGCTGGATGTCAGAAGGAACTCCAGTGCAGATTGTTCTTCAAGCCATCGCCTGTCACCTACAGATTCAAGGCTTCGATCTAGTAAAGGAAGCTCCCTCAGCTCCGAGTCTTCATGGTATGACTCTCTCTGGGGAAATGCTGGGGATATTAATGAGCTGGATGGTTCGTATTTGACCAGAAGCACTCCAGACACAAGCATTCATGCGAGTTTCCCAGCAAGTGACAACAAGAAGTCCTTCAACCAAAGTTCATCTCTTTCCTCACTCCGAGATCTCTATAAGGATACAAATTTGGAAAGCACTCCTCCACCTGGGATCAGGCTGTCTGATGAGTATATTGACACTCCTGGTAGTCTAAGCAACCGTGTCTCCTTTGCCTCAGACATTGATGTTCCCTCCAGGGTAGAGCAGGGAAGTCCTGCACGTTACACCTCCTACACGCTCCCGTGCAGGAAGTCTAAGCCCCTTAGTGAGGATGCATCCAAGAAGGATACATTAAAGAACCGAATGCGACGCATCAGTGACTGGACAGGAAGTCTGTCAAGGAAGAAAAGGAAGCTGCAGGTATGTACAAACCCAGCCTAAGCATCTGAATGTTGGTTTGTAGATTCCTCTTACAAGTATATCATGTTTGTCTTTCTTGCACGATGATTACTTGCTTATCTCATTTAATAATTTGTGGAATTATGAGAAGTACTGCATCCCTGGTGCTGTCTGAAATGTCAACAGCAAAAAAAAATATATGTTCGTCTGTGCAAATTTTCCCTTGGTGTTTTTGTCACCTTTTAAGTTAACTCCAGTCTTTGCAGCTTAATGTCTCAGTGAATTTGCTTTTGAAATCATTACATTACTTAGAGTGACTTGGGAGTTTTAAGCCTTCCTTTGTTTCAACTATGAAAATATAACACTATTTATATATGCTATGAATCAGCCTGTGTTATCTAAAAGTGTAGAAGGAGCAGCAGAAGAAGGACATTGTAACTATCTTTGCAGATATTCCCTGTCTGCGTTGCTGGCTTCATCACTTACTTTACTTTCACTGTCGGTCTGTCTCTAGAAAGGCAAGCAACTGTATTGACCAGAGCTGCTGGTTCTGCCTCCACCTCCTCTGAATACATTATGTGAAACAATCTCCTCCTTCCTCTGTGTCAGCTTAGTTCACCAAACGGAAAAGCTTGAATTGCCATCTGGCCCACTGGGAGATGGCAGTGTGAAGAAGGAGATGGGAGGAGGGCAAGAGGGAGGGAAAGGATGTTTCCTTAGAAGAATTTAAGACTTAATCCCATTAATAGGAATTTAGGTTGCCTCTAGTCAGGAATGAAATGCTCATCTCTAGCTGTGGGCCCCAGAACTGGGCACTAAATACCAGACTGTGCCTGGACTCTGCACATGAGTTTGCAAGCTGAGATGGAGGACAGAGACTGTTTTGGGGTTTTTTGTAAATATTCCCTAGTGTTTCTGATACAGGAACAGTGACTGTGTTTCCCTAAAGGAGGGATGCACCCTTTCAGCAAAATTGAGGAGGTTCTGGCCACTTCAGAAGTTAGCAGAGAGCTAAGAGAACACCCACTTCTGCAACTTAGGCAGCAGATAAGCAGTAGATCATAATACATGCTTTATGTGGCATGTAGAGCAAATGCTGTCTCCTGTGCTGGAATTCAGACAGATATTGTGCTTAACAGGCAACTGTCATTGCAGTGTAAAACTCTGACAGACTCTTAGGCTCAGAAATGAGGTCAGCGTAAGGTTTGCCGGTGCGCAGTCTAGGTAGCGGCTACAGAACTGGGAAATGAAAATGAGAACCATTTATTTGGATCACTTCTTTTGTGAGTTCCTGCTCATGTGTTTTGTCAGATGCTGTCTTTTCACCTTCTTACTCAGCTGTGAAAGAGAAGACAGAAAAAAATGGAATCACTGAAGAGCCTCAGCACCGTGTTCCAGGATTCTTTATTGCTTTCAACGTCTGTAGCTGTTCTGGATTTTACTGCCAGGCTTTACATATGATTTCTGCATCCCAGACCTTTGCTATGTATTACTTAGTTATGACATTTTCATAATGGTATTTGTGGTGTGCGATTCATAACTGTTTTGAATTCACTGTGCAGTGAACTGACTTCAGACACAGCAAGGAAGTTTGGCTGGTGAGATTGCATCAAGCTTGAATCAGATTCTGGTAGAGGGAAAACAGCCCTAGCTCTAAAAATGGTGGTTTCTTAGAAAAAGGCATAGGAAATGGTTAGTCATTGATTTTAACCAGCCAAGTATGCAGCGACAGGAAGGATAAGAGGGAAGTAGTGAATGCTTTATAGTTTTGCAGTTCCTTGTGAGGCTTGCTTGGTTCTTTTCCATCTTGCAAGCTTTGAGTAACCTGCTGTCTCTTCTGGGGGTTGCTGTGTTGTAGTTTGGTAATGATTATACTCTCACTGGGTCCTTTGGCTTAAAAATGCAGAAGTATTGCTCATGATTATCATCTGTCAGATGGTTAGTCCCTGTTTTCAGGACTGTTCTCAGCAGTTGTAGTCTCTGTGCTTCTCTCTGAACAGTGTGTCCTTTCCTCTGTGCATTACTAATAACTGATTGTGAGTCACTTGGGCTTAATGTAGGTGAAAACTGGAATATTTCCCTCTAAGTGGCCCTAAGTGCTGGTGCTGGCTGAGTGGATAGGTCCCTCCAGGTACCCCAGTGGAAACAAGTCAGCCAAGCTGCCTGCTTCATGGGAGTTCAGGACCAGGAGGCACAGGCTTGGGATATTGAGGCTGGACCCTTGACTCTAGAAAGGCAGTGGAGTTTAATCCTCTTTGTGAACAAATTGCAGCTTAAACACAGGTAGGCTTTTCTGCATCTTGAAGGCTCTTTCCAAACCCTCTTACTCTAATGCTTGCTAACTGGCAGAGTAAATGTAGTCCCAGCCGGTTTTTTCTGATGTCAGCATTGCCCGCTACATTAGTTATTCTTCCCTATTAATCAATCTGTTATGATTTATTTAAAGGAAGAAATGGTATCTTTTCTTGGACCATGTTTGGGGTGCTATGCAGACTATCCTTGTTCTCCCGTGTTAAGATAGGAAGTCTGTTTCCTTTTCATTCTGGCACCCTTCCTTTGGACCTGTTTTAAATCATCCATAAACAGATTTGCATATGGGATATTCCAGAGGAGTCCTTGGCTGTGCCCTGTCCAGTTACTCAGATGCTTCCTTATGACTTGATCTGATATATCCTAGAATTGAGTTTGCCTTTTTATTAATGGTCTTATATCAAGACTTGCAGTTCATTCTGTTCCTTGACGCAGCTTTTATTGCGTAAGTGTTCCCTCAGTGCATCACTGGTACTCTGCTGAAGAGAATGTTGTCATTTACTTTAATCTGTGTTGAAGTGGCGTTGGGGTGATGCTGTATCACAATACAGTATGTGTGAGCTGCAAGGTGTATGTGATACATGTGAGACCTATGGACAGAATTTAGTCAGACTTGCTGCACAGTCAGCTACTGCAAAAGAGGGTGGTGTAAACTCAGTACGCAACTCTATAACATGGAGAAAATAAGCAAATACTGTGTAAAATGAAAATCCAGACACCAAAAACAGCTGCTGAAGAAAGGTTCTTCCAATTAAGTGAAGTTGCCTCTTTTAATGATGTCTTACCTGAAATTTTGTGACTTTATAGGCCAGAGCCCTTAAGTAGGATGTAAACAGAATTTAAAAGAAAAGTACATTGAGTCAACATCTTTATTTGACTTGAAAACTGGTTTTAGAGTCTCCTTTTAGCTTGGGTCCTAATAAAGGTAGCAGGCTGCATTGTTTGCTGTGCTGTTCTTTAGAGATAATTATTGTATGCATCACTTTGTCTAATCGTTATCTTAGTTCCTTTATCTTTTGTATAATCTCTAAGTATTCCAGAGTATATCTCAAACACTGAGAGATCTCTTGAAATATAGCGAAGCAGAAATGGTGGTAGTTTTCTATCATCAGTAGATGCAATGGAGGGAAAATGAACAGAAAGTCTCCTGGCAGGGAAACCACTAAGACCAGCCAACTTAGGTCAAACCTTTTCAGCAGTTACAGATACTGCTACAGTGACAGCCTCCACAAGGACCAACAGAGACTGCCTGACTCTTCCAGTTCAGTTCTTTAAGAAAAAAATGTAGGTGATGCTGTTACGATGAACTGTATATGTTCATTTTGGTTCCTTTGTCCATTTACTCTGGTGTGGCACTTCCTTGTTTCTGCTCTTTCTCTATGTGTGGAAAGAGCATAGGATGGGAGTAGTGGCTGTTCATGGACAGGTTGTATCCCACCCTTTTTATTGTTTGTTGTTTCCGTGGTGGGTCTTCACAGCAGACACCTTATGGATGTGTCTTGTGTCGTATCTCTTACTAGTGCTTTGGGACTGAAAGAAATACATATTCTTAATAAGCTGTATGCTAATGTTTTCTAGGGGACACTAGCACTTCCTAGAGAATAGTCAAACAATTAAAATGCAGGATTTTGGCACACAAGTACAGTGACAGTAATTAAAACAAGGGTGGAGAAAGCTTTCAGTTTCCCACTGAACTGCAGATGGCCAGTGCAGTTGTATAATCCATGTTCTACAGTTGTTCTGTGGCATTAACACATTACATGCAGGATTATTTCCTGGTTTGACACCCCCTGTGTCAATTTTCCTCCCTTTACTGTATAAAAAACAGCTAAACCTTTGATATTTATGGAGTTCCTCTTGGAGAACACTAATTAACACTCTGCAATAAGATTTGAGGAAGGATCCTCATCACCAGACAGTGATCTGAAAAGCCAGACATGAAGTTCAATGTACTAAAGGGAACGTGGGTTTCAGTTCAAACTGGCTTTTGTGAGGCCATGGCCAGCAGTGTCCGGCTGCTTGAGAAGTAGCTTGTCTGGCATTGCTTGAGAGGGCGTGCAATCCCACTGTTGCTCTTGGCTGTGTGCTGGAGGTCCTGGTGCTATCAAAACACAGCACAGCTTTTCCGCTTTAGTTTCAAAGAGCATCAAGTAAGAAGCAAAGGAACAAAAAACTAGTTGTTTTCAAAGCTGCTGGTGAGAACAGCTCACAGGAGACTGATGTTTATTTACTTTGTTCGTGTACAGTAGTCTATGAGCAACAAAATGCTTTTAGAAAGCAGTCTAAACTCAAAAGCATAATAGCTTTATTATTACTGAGAGTAATAGTTTCACTTCGTGAATCGTTTATTGCCATCTCTTTTTTTCTCTTCCCTCACACTTTTACTGCAAAAGGCAACATGGTTTTTGTATTTTATGTTTTTAAGTTTTGGTTGTTTTTAAATGACGTTTGCAATGCTTGAGTTTGGAAGACAATAAATGGCTTCTTAGGATGGATAATGTGATTCTCAACAGTGAAGTTACTCCAAGGAGCTCTGTCTTGAGTAATACGAAAATCCCTGTCCATCACTGAATCCTAGGAGTTGGGAGCAGTCAGCACATTACTGAAAAAGGCTTAAGAAAGAAAAAGTTTGATCTGTCAATAAGGTCCCATATTGACAAGCAGTGGCAAGAAATGGACAAAGTTGAAGTCATACCATCAGGCCTGAGTATTTCAAATAAAATTGGCTAGCCTTCTCAATCCAAGGGATAAAGTTGCAGAATGCAATTAGAAGAATGGCCCATCAGTGCTTGATGAGATGATCAAGCTCTTAGGGGGTTTCCATCAAGTCAGAAAATACACACCTCTGCAGTCTGGCGACTGGATTCATGCCAGTCAGCAAGCATGTCTTTCTATTTATAAATCACATATTCTGTTAGATTAGATTTTAGTCAATTGATCAATACTAACAAGCTTAAAATATTCTCAACTTCTGACCTTTTTTTTGTTGGCTAAGCACAGCTTATATGACAAATCAGCATTGCTCTGCTGAAGCTAAATCTAGCCACACTGCACAAATAGGATAGCACCAAAGTATTGAAAACTCTGTAATAATAGAAAACCTGTTGTGACACTGTTCCTGTTTGTACTCAAACTGACATGTAAGCAGTGGTCCCTGGGTTTCAGATGAGGATGTGATCGTCTCCTAGAGTACCTCAGGTTTCAACCAGTAGAAGCCACAGTAGTTACTAATGAAATTTGAGATTATTCACAGGTGTCAGAATTATGAAAGTGCTCAGACTTAGTGGTTAGGGTTTAATGAGGTTCTGCTGAAAAAATTGTGAATGGTGGCACTGGGGGTGTAACCAGCTGCTGAGGCAAAGCATAATGATGTAATGGTGAAAAGAGGTGGCTCTTGATAAAGACACTGGAGTGGCTAAACTTGAAACAAATTTAAGTGTCAAATGAGATGTGTCTTTTGATCCTAGCTCCGGTGATTGATCGCTGATAAATTCCTTTTATACACAGGAGCCAAAGTATAGAGATGGGAGTGAATACTTAGACAGCAGAACAGACTTCACTACAGACACGCTGGCACCATCACAGCTCTCCACCTTGGCATGGTCACCTGGCTCCAGCCATGTCCTGTCCCAGAGAAGTGAGTCCACCAACGCAGTCAGCAGTGATGCCTTGAGGCAGAACATTTATGAAAACTTCATGCGGGAGCTGGAGATGAGCAGGATGAACTTGGAGAATACAGAGACGTCGTCAGAAACAGAAGACTCCAGTGGCGAGTCCCTCAGCTCCTTGGAGCAGTTGGATTTGTTGTATGAGAAAGAGCAAGGAGTGGTACGCAAAGCAGGTTGGCTGTTCTTCAAACCCTTGGTGACCTTGCAGAAGGAGAAGAAGCTGGAACTGGTCACACGGCGGAAGTGGAAGCAGTACTGGGTCACACTCAAAGGTAAAAAGGTTGATCCCTCAGCTTGGCAGCAGTGGTTCTACTTTCATTCATGTTTGCTTCTGTTAGCAGGTTTAGGGGGACCAGAAAATCAAACCTACCTTTACAATGTCTACCCACCACTTAAAGTGGAGCTTGTGCCTGAGCAGCCCACTGAACTGAGGTGGTGCTCAGTTGTCCTTGGTATTGCTCATGCAGCCTTAGGTTTCATGCCACAGCGGGAATTATTTAGTCTGATTTCCCAGTTTGTGTATTCACACAGAATTGGGGATTTAGAAGATGCCTTTGGGTTATCAGAGGTCAAAGACCAAATTAAACCAAAACTGAGGAAAATACTGAAGTTACACCTGTCTTGGAGGCAGTCAAAATTTAAGGGTCAGAAGAAGTCACTGGTGCCCAGTTCCCTGTCACAGACACACAGTTCCTTAGGCTCTTCTGTGAGGTTTACTTAAAGATGGGGTAGGTTAATGTAAAAATGTTTAGTTCTTTTCAAGTGGCAATATAACGATGAGGTGAACTCCATGTGCCAGAGCATTTACACAGAGAAGTGTGTGGTTCAGGGCACAGGAGGTTGAAGCAACAGCAGCAGGGGAAGCCCTGTGGTGCCCAAGGCATAGTTGCCATGGACCATTCCCAGGGCTTGCTGGTCTACCTCCTCTCCCTGGATGGTCTTTCACCTTGCCCATTCCCTGCAATACCAACCCATTCTGGCTTTTGGCATGCCCAGCTTCTCATCTGCCATGGCTGCTCCCACTGTGAAACAGCCTTGTGGGAAGGGAATCCACTAAAAGGGTGGATTGCACACTGCAGGTATGATTGTTGTGCTCAGCACTGCTCTCTCCATGTACATGGATGGCTCAGAGGGTGCTGTGAGAAGTATATGGGTGTCAGGAAGTGTGAGAAGGAAAATAACATTTATTGTGGGGAGGGTGAGTTCATAGGCTTCTTTTTTTTTTTGTTTTGAATTGCATCCAAAGGATTTGCTCTTCAGTAAATATAATGCTAAGTTAATGAGTAAGGAAATGATCAAACTTAATAATTTCCTAGCATTTATGGGACTAGAGGAGAGAAAATAACAGCTTTCCCACAGGTTGCCCTTTTCAGAATTCTGCATGAGTGTAGACCTGAGGAAAAATGAACAGCAAACAGCAAGTGCTGCTAATGTTGTCCTTGACAGTGCTGATTTAAAAGAAGCAAACTCACTAGAATGAGGCAATTCTGCCTCATAATTCAGAGACTTGTTATCAAGGGATCAAAATGTAGGCAGTCTGAACAGTTTAAATCACTTACCCTGATCATCAACATGATTCATGCTTACAAGAAGTTGTGTACAAAAACAGTCCCATGTTTTATTATGTGTGTGTTACTAAGTATGAATATGAGTTTGACCTGCTTCTTCTAAGATTCAGTTAGTTTCTAAACAATTCTATGAAAAGTCTAAACTGAAGTACATTGTATACTGGTAGTTCAGGTATTTCTGAGACTCTGGCAAGAAATTCAGGTGCTTAATGTTCATTTTTTTAGTATAAAATTGTCTTCTTGGTGATCTTGAACAAGTTGCGTCCCTTTTTGCTACCCAAATTTCTGCAGCTTTGTAAAAAGCTGTATTGACTTCTAACATTATAAGTTTTAGATACAATAGTTTTTGCTTAAATGGTTAATATGGCTGCAGAGTCTGCATTCATGGAGCAGAGTCTCTTCCATTTTGTTAGCTGTTTTAAATATGCATTCCTCATTTCCTTGGTCTCTTACCTTTATTGTCTTGTGGAGACTTCTGATGCCAAAATAAACTTGCCTGTCTGGATATCAAGGCGTAGTTCTGTTATTTTAATATGCTATATCAAGATCAAGGCGCTCATTTTGGTTCTCCTTATACAGGATTTTGAATAAATTTGTGTTTAATTTGTTCTTGAAGTTTAAATAGCCAAGATATTTTAAACTGTGACTTAAAATAGCTACATATGCAAATGGAGATCAGCATGTTTCTTTGCACTCTGTTGAGATGTGTTTAATTACAAATTTGCAGAAGGCTTATAGCCATCGGGGTTACCTGCCAGGCTTCAAAGTATACATGTCCTGAGGCCTCTGCTCTACTCTGAGGGCCACCAAGACCCTGCACTAAGAACTCTCTTTTCCATCTGTCCTGTGTAATTAGTTTATTTTAACGAGGGAAAGTGCTTTTCCATTGCCCTCCCCCTTCAGTTAAAGTTTTGATTAAAATACTTGGACAATAATCAGTCCCAGTGGGTCTGACAGAGCTTATGAAGTTAGCTGCTTCCAGGGATCACTTCAGTTGATCCGAAGATGTACCTGGGGTGATGTAGACCTGAACATACATGCATGCATACTTTCAAAATTTTTTATTCACGTGCACATAAACTGTCCGGATAAAATATGACGTATCTTCAGTTATAGCAAGTAGGGAAAGTATGGGAGTTTAAAATAGAATTTAATATGCACTTTCTTAAAATGCATAAGTGGAAGTGGTTGTACATTCCTGCTTGCTGATTTTGCTGGTTTAGTTTGCCCTGTTACGTTCAAACAATTACAGAAGAGCCATGCCTGATATGTAGAGTGTAAAAACCATGTCCTTCTTTTTCAGCTACAGAGATCTCCAAGTGTTTCAGTGTCATGAAGAAGATCAAGTGAGGGATGGCAAGGGGAAAGGATAGGACCAACTCTATAGGATTTGTTCTTATCCAAAATAATCTGCCAAACACTTTGGACTGTAATAGGAAAAGGTGCACTTATGTGCTATAGAGGCATTTCTGTTTACTGGATTCCTTAATCTGAAAACTTTAAAGTCAAAAGATGATTTGATCAGTAACCTCTGATATGTGTTTCCCTTTCTCTTGTAACTCTTGTACATTTATTGACACTGCAGAATATGTTGAAATCCCTCTGATGGATCTCACTTTCCATACACTTTGGATTTGGTCTCTATGAAGACCAGTGTATTCCACCTCATAACTTTTCACAGCAAATGTGTCCCAAAGACTCTAATAGGCTCAGCTTTCCCCTTTATCAGACATGAGAATCAAAAAACTGTTGATTTTGATTCTGATTTCCGATTTGACCTTAGAGGAAGCTCCCCTCGAATTTACATGACTTTGGGTGATGTGTCTGGGATTTTTAATGCAGTATTAAGTGTAAATGTTAAAAAATTACTAAAATAAATGTAGGACTCTGCTTTTACCTAACTAGCTTAAAATCATCCACCAAAGAAACATTTCTATTTTTCAGGTTTAGCTGTCTCCCTTTGATATCCCATTTCCTAGGCATATTTGCGTGTGCATAAACACAAAGAGGTGTCACTCCAGGAAAATCCAGCAGATTGATAATCAGCAAGTCAACTGAAAATCTCGGTTTTGGCACTGCCCTGTGTTGTGGTGCCTCTTTGATCTGAAGGGAAAACAACAAAAAGAGGGCTGGAGAGATGACAATGCTGTAGTCCTAGCAAACTCAGACCTTGTATTGGTTGAATTTCAAGTCTTCTACTGAATATGGGTAGGGCTTGCAGCAGTAATGTATTTGTGGATTACTAGTGATCATTTAGTCTGACTTGCTATGTAATGCAGCTCCAGGTCTTCTCTAAATTCATTCCTGAATTTGAGCATATCTTTTGCAAAAGGCTTGCCTTGCTGGAGAATCTACCATTAGCCTCAGATTTTTCAAACTGCTTAGGTTATCCTCAGTTTTCAAGATGTGTTTAGAGTGTTCTGGTCTTACTTCTTCCAGGTTAAACATACAGATGTAGAATAGTATTAATTTATCTTCTATATTTAAAAAATCACCAAATCCTCTGTTGTTAAAGTGCTCCAATGAATTAAGGTTTGCTTATTTTCTCTGAATGCACAAAGAAATCAGTTTAGCTTAAGAACTTATTGAGAAATCTAGTTTATAACAAGGTTATTTTCATGGAATCATAAAATGGTTTGGTTTGGAAGGGATTTTAAAGATCATTTAGTTTCAACACCCCTGCCATGGGCAAGGATACCTTCCACTAGACCATGTTGCTCAAAGCCCCATCCAACCTGGCCTTGAACACTTCTGGGAATGGGGCATCCAGAGCTTGTCTGGGCAATCTGTTCCAGTGCTTCACCCAACCCCATAGTTTCTTCCTAATATCAAACCTAAACCTACCCTCTTTCCTTGTAAAGCCGTTACCCAAAAGGCAGAGCTGCATTGGCCAGGAATTGAACCCAGGCCTCCTGCATGGCAGGCAAGAATTCTACCACTGAACTGCTGATGCTGATGTACTATATTTGTATTTTAGTATTAATAATAGTAATGTGTTTTATAATAATACTATAATAATTTAAACTATTTTATAAGTGGAGCTCAGTCCATGACTCCTTGAACAGCCAGACTGGTGCGTTTCATAGGAGAGTGGAAGGAAGCAAAGGCAGATGAGGATAGAGAGGATGGGCCCTTCTTTAACCAGCTTCACTGCCAAAGGCAACATGGCAACATGGCATTGTAGTCACAATGCTGGGATCAGGTCTCTTCTGCTGTGCTCCAGAAATAATTTCACTTATTACCTGGGCATCATCATGATTAAGGATGAAGCTTGTTTTCTGGATACAAGTTTCATACTTCAGATACTACTCTTATTTACAAGACTGAACATGCTCAAGCTTATCCTCTTTAAACTGTTTCAAATTATTCAGAATTGTCTTAATCTCCAATTTGTAGTTAGATTCGAGGCAATGTGGTTTAAATTTGAAAAGTTTATTCACTAAACATGTTGTATGAAGACAAAAGATTCTGCAAATCATTTCAACAAATACAAAGAAAATGGCTGTTGTGAGAGAGTTGGTTCAATTTAATAAAGAAACACAAAAGCCTATTTAACTAAACAGGAGTTAATCTCTTCTACATGCCTTAACATTTTAATAGGCTGAGTTTCTTGCTAGAATCACAGAGTATTTTGAGTTGGAAAGGAGCAACTCCCTCACCATGGACAGGGACATTTTTCACTAGACCAGATTGCTCAAACCCATCCTACCTAGCTTTGAACTTTTGCATATTGAGGAATATCCTGATTTATTTTTTAAGTCCATAGATGTTTGTTGTGTCTCTATTAGATGTCTGTTTCAAGTTTTCGTTGGCAAATTCATAATTAATTTTGCCTGTTTTTCTGTTTAGAAGATCTTCCTTTTTTACCTACTTCAGAAGAGGAATGAAACTGATGTTCCTTTTCTCTGAAGGGTGTCTTAATTCACAAAAACATTAATATAGAAGGACTCAAATGGGAGATCCAGAACTCACTTTCTCCTTATGTTTTTTTTTGTCCCTCTAAACTGCAAAGGTTGTACTCTACTGTTTTATGAGACCTATGGAAGGAACTCGATGGAGCAGAGCAGTTTGCCTCGATACGCCCTGTTTGCAGAAGACAGTATAGTTCAGTCTGTTCCAGAAGATCCCAAGAAAGAAAATGTTTTCTGTCTCAGCAATTCTTTTGGAGATGTCTACCTGTTTCAGGTAACAGGATGCATGCGTAACTTTGTGGTGGTTTCCATTTTAGGATGTGTTTTTGACTCTGCACGTGTATGTATATGATTGTATACACACACACACGCATCATGCTTCTGCCTTAGACTTAATAGCATAATTGCACTCTTGTACTATACTATTATAATATTAAGTGTATGTTATGATTTCAGGTATATGGTATTACACCAAATGGCTCAGTCAATTATGGTTCAGAAACAAAAGGAACAAAATATCACAAATTTGCAAGACACTTTGGGTACCTGGTTAATCACAAGATTCTAGAAAGTCAACTTTATGATCCACTTTTTTTCACACCTATTAGCATTTCACCCTTAGAGAATGGTGTGCTCAACCCTGAATCTGCTGGCCACAAAGAGTTTACGTGAGCAATATGCTCAAAAAAGAAGGCTAAAAATAATCTAATTATCTTCGCTGCTTAAGTATACCACTGGAAATGTTAATAAAGAACAGGGTTATGTGGAACTGTGTGCCTAGAAACATGTTGATTCATAAGCACACTTGTACATATCTCCAGAGACATTTTGTGCAGATTATATTCTCTTTACCTGGATGTCCTCTCTTCACTAACTTGATATTTTTTAAGTAAGCAAATACCTCTCTCAGGTCTTACATATAAAATCTTCTCTGTTGTTGTGTTACCTGAAGAGGTGGAGGCTTATCTTTGCAATCTGGTGGGTTTTACCTTAATTATTTGGATGAAAGATGCAAGTCACATCTTTCCCACAGCTTATGTAGCTCTGTTGTGCTCCTAGGGCATACAGACTATGGAGGTCTAAGAAGCAGAAGCTGAAGTTTGGAGACAAGTCATGACAGTGCAGGAAAAGCTCACACTTCTTTATTTACAAGAAAACCTTATTTCACTTGGTTAAGATAAAATGTCTATGATGATAGTGAACCCATCAAGCACTTTATGTCCTAGAGCTGTTGATTTTTACTTTTTTTTTTTTTTCTCTTATCTGCTCATAATATTGCAACTTTGATTTCACAGGCGACAAGCCAGACAGATCTGGAAAACTGGGTTACTGCCATACATTCAGCCTGTGCTTCCCTCTTTGCAAAGAAGCTTGGGAAAGAGGACACTGTTAGGCTGCTGAAAAATCAAACCAAGAGCCTCTTCCAGAAGATTGACATGGATGGCAAAATGAAAAAGATGGCAGAGTTGCAGCTCTCCATTGTTAATGATCCAAAAAACAGAAAGGCCATAGAGAATCAGGTACTGGAAACAGTATTTTTGCAGGAGCATATTTATCATTACTTCTCGCTTTGGGCTCTGTTTCTGCTTTCTACGCCTGAGAGTAATTGTCTTGGAGATAGCTGGCATGGTAGGTGTAATTGCTGCCAATTTTCTACAGCAGTCCAGAGCAGCGCAGGAGGTAGGATCCTCAGAGACTGAACTGTTTTATGAGCACAAAACTATTACATTTCTGTGAAAATGTAATTAATTTTCACTGTTTTATGATGTACTTCACTGTTAATAATATCTGTTACATTGCATACAACAGAATATACAGTGTGTTCTGTGAATAATTTCATTTATTATTGAATTGCAGAAGAGACTGAAGTATAGGTACTTGGCAATATTGTTCTGCACCTTAAGACAGGACGTGAAGAGTACTTAGTCCTTCTTCCAACTTTGTTTGGTTAGTGTCAGACGAATCCATGTGCTTCCAGTTGAAATGCAGCCATCACTAATGAGCACTTTATTGTCTGTATGGTGGTGAACAAACATGAGGCCTTACTGTGCTCTCACTTCTAGTGTGTGATCCAGGAATCACTTCAGTGATACCTTCTGGAAGTACATCTTGTGATGTTGATGTCTTAGCCATGCCCCCAGTTTTGTAAGTAGCAACTGGCAAAAGGATGTTTAGACATGCTTAATGTTCAGACAAAGATCTCACTGCCCATAGCCTCTTGTGCACTGAATGTGTCTAGTGAGTTTAGCCTGAATAAGTCTGTGAACTGAGTTTGCTGGATCCTTTATTTTATTAGGCCATTAACAGAAGGCAACTGATCATTTGAACTTACTGACTGGTCTTTGAGAGCCTATCCTTACTTGCCTTTGCAGTCACAGCAACTCTGTCAGTACTTTAGGCTGCACATCGTAACCCCTTGGTTAGCAACCAAAGTTTATTTCCTTTGAACCATTGGAGCATAATTATTTTTCTTTGGTTAGGGAAACACTTCTAGTTTCAGAATTTGATGCTTATAATATTTAAAATTCTTACTATAATGGTTTGAACGTGATGAAGAGCAGAATGACTGGTATTGACTTTGTTGTCAAGCTCTTGTGACACACTTAATTTTGAACCTATATGAGCAGAGTTCAAATAACGTGCAGGTTTGTGTAGGCATGCTGTGCAGATGTTCATAGGCCCTTTGAATGCTCAGATGTTCAAAATTTGTTTCCAGGTCACTTTATTTCAGAGGCGAATGGGAGAGGAAAAATGTTAAGCATCCTTCCATTGAAACAGGTTTTGAGACCTAGAAGAATATATGGAGTTCTACACGTCTCGTGCTTGTAACATGGAATGTACTGAGGAAAAATCCTGATGTATATTGACTTAATTTATCCCTTCCCCCATCAGATACTCATGCTAGTAGTTTATTTGGAGTCAGCTGAAGAGTATTAATGATGTGTCTTAATATCTGCTAATTAGATGTTCTGTCCTTGAACAATTGCCATTATTTTCCAGCTCTGGAAGAATCTGGCTTCATTCTGTAGAACTGAAATCCATGACTGGGGCTGCAGAAGATTTATTCCTGTTAATCTTCTGTCTGTGCATATCTCAGAACATTGAATGGGGGCAAATCATTGACACAAAGAATGAAACAGACCATTGCAAACATCCACTAGTTAGCAAAGTATAAATTTATGAGGTTTTTCTCCATTCTTGATCCCTTTGATCTCTTTAAAATCTCTCCTTACAATTGCTGAAGGTTTATTGGCAAAGTCGCTTCTGAGAAGAGTCAGTAGATAACTGGGTTTCCTAATCTTCTGATTTGTTGTCTCAGAGATTGGATTTTGCAAAGGAAAAAGAATCTTGATGTAATTAGTAACCTAGAATTCTTTGTATACTTAGTAAGCTAATGACAGTGAGAAAACACTGTTCCTAAAGGAATAGTTCTCATACATGTAGCTCAGTTGTTTTGTAACTGTGGTTGTTTAGCTGTCTTTGGCCCACTTTGAGTAACAAGAGGAATCTAAGTTCTGAGTTTTATTTTTGATTATAAATTCATTGTAAATTCAATGGTGTTTTCAATCATGTGGCAGTTATGATTCCTCCATGCTGAAGTACATAGTATTGCCAATACTGTAGTTTATAAGCATGTCCTCCATTCTGTACTGGAAATCTTCACTAGGGATTGGATTTATTTTGGGAAGTCAGCAGAAATAGTGTGATTGACTTCAGAGGGATCATGGTGGTTTTTTACATAGAAAGATGAGGCATAATCTTGATTTGTTTCCACTGGGGAATTATCTTGGAAACTCTGATTTCTATAGCCTTTCTCCTTTTCTTTCCTTCCTCTTCCTCTGAGAAGCAACCACTCAACCTCATCTATTTTCTTCTGCATCTGTATTGATTTAAAACCAGTACTTCTCTGCTGAAGACTTAATAATTCAATAAAAATAGGGCTTTATAAGCAAACAAAACCTTTCCTTGTTTCACAGTTACCATCAGCTTTATCAGTTTTATTAAGGAAACCTGTACTTCTAAAAATTGCTATAGGTATTTTGATATACTCACATGCTTCCTTTTGGTGTTCAGCAAATGGACTGGAGAAGCTCATCTGATACTATCTTGTAAATCTGGAGAACTTGAAGGCCTGATAAAGCCTGTGCTAAATTGAAGTGTAAACAAAAAAATTACAGGGAAAATACTGTTTTTCAATGGAAATTTTTGTTTTACAGACTTGATGCTATCAAACTGGTTGGGAAATGTCTTCAGCCCTGTGGCTTATATGGGGGGTTTACTCATCCAATAATAATAATAGACTTAGTTTAAGAGAAAATGACAGCCCTTCACATAGCTATGGGTAATATTGGTCAGCTTAGAAGAGATCATTGAAGCAAGTATCTGTCACAGCAGTGCATGTACAGCAGCCACAGGTCACTGGCAGTGTGGCTGGAAATCAAGTCTGCGCATACTACTTACAGCCACATATGTTTTTATTACTATATGAAATAAATGTGTTGTGTGTGGTGGTATTCTTCCAGCATATAACTTCTGCCCTAAACTGAAGAGAATTATGATAATAGGTAGCAAGTTTGAAAATCCCCTGGTGCCAAGATGAATTTCAATGCCTGTCTTTAAGAAAACTGCAGTCTTCCTGATGTTTGACGTGCTAGAGAAACCACGGTGTTTGCTGTGAATACAAAGCTCTGTCAAACTGCTAGGGAATTCAGTGAAAATTAACATTTATTCAGAACTCTTTTAAAAAAATGTTGCACATTAAGTCAAAAGTGGAGCTGCCTCTGCCTGTAGAACTGTTTTTAGTGGGATGGAAAATCTATCTCACAGTGAGGGAACTGCAGCCTTGGGTGTACTTCTTTATGTACTTGGTAGATAAGTCTATCGTGTTGTCTCACTTCAGAACAATAGCATGAATAATAGTTGGCTTGAAAGCATATGGAGTTTTTAGATTTTAGTATGTTGATATAATCATGTTTTCCAGGTTATTGAGTAGTTTCTGATGTGATTCATATATTCTTTGCACATGATACTTACTTAACTTACTGATCTGATGGGTTTTGAGTATAGATATTTACTTGCAGGCGCTGAAATGGTGAAGCATTAATGAGAACAGGCACAGGCTTGGAGATATTTTTTCTGGAAGTTTTTATATGTATACTCCACCTAAAGGTAGTTGCCATAAAAAAATAAGGGACTCAGTAAGATGGTAGTCTGTTTATTATGAGTAGTCATTAAATCCACTAGTACTTTTCTTCCCTTCTCCATGGTGGTCCTCAGCTTTTTACAAAGAGCATAACTTCATTACTTTTTTTTTTTTTAATTTACTTGACTTTTTGTTTTCCTTTCACATTTGAAGAAAGATGATTGGAATAGGTCTGGGAATTTATTCTTCAGGCTCCACAAAGCCCAAATTTCATGTCTTAGCTTTTTATAAAACATCTGATGAAATATTGTCTGTCATTGAGATGAAAATTCACAGTAACAACACTCAAAGATAATCTTTTCAGGAAACTTTGCTAGCACATGCCAGTATTGCCACATACAAATTCATTTTGAATTGCAGTACACAGTAACTTTTTTTTCTTCCATATCCTCTTAAACAAATAAAACCCCATTGTCTCAACTTGTTACAACAGATCAGTTTGTGTGAACAGAACAGTTTGTGTGGTCTCTGAACTGGCTAAAGCAGAGCTCTGCTTCATGAGAGGTTCAGTGCAATTTCTTTTCAGATGTGACTCCTCCATAAGAATTGTTCTTCCCTACATCATTAGCAAAATACTTTTCTTTACTAGTAGCAGACTGCGAATTAAGTGAGTAGGCAGCTAGAAAGTTGGGGAAGTTAATCTCCAATCTCCCTGCACTGTAGTTTCTGTTTTACAGATGAGTGGATTTCCATCTTTGTTTTGCAAAGATTCGGCATAAAATGATGAAAAATAAATGAACTATTACTGAACGTGGAGTTGCATAACATTATCTTATATGATGAGATGGGGGAGTGTATGCAAAAAGGGCTAGAGGTCTGGGTTTTGGAAAGAGGCAGCTGGGTAATAAAAGTCAGTGGCTTTCTTACATCTCTGTCTGTAGACATACATGTGATACAACCAATTTCAATCAGATTATCATCAAGAATGTAAATTGGGTACATGTGCATGCACTTTTGTGCTATTAATGGTATTGGAATAAGATTTCCCCTGTCTGTTTTGGTTAGAAATTATGAAAATTCTGTCCTTCCAAAACAACCAAAAAGATGGCATTTTTTGGATAAAAAAAAGTCTTGTTATTTCAGGAAGATTTCATAATATTTTTTTAAGTCACAAGGCAGAATGAAGAATAAAGTATTGCTAATTGCACGCTAGTATTGTTGTACTCTATTACATTGACTTTTTTATTTCTTTGAGCTGAAAGTTATGACAGTATCTCAATGGTGTTTTTAAAGTGATGGAATTTCTTGAAGAATTGTGTTTTTGCTTCTTCAAGTTCTCCTTAGGAACTAATGACAATAAAAATCTGTTCCTTGTCCCCAGAAACCAAGTGACTTGTTTTTCCAGATGGGCACATTATGAATTGTGTCTGAGAACCAGAGACTGGAATGCAAAGAGTTTGGTGTTGTTTGTAACGTGTTTGAAAAGCTGTACATATAAAACAGCAGCAGAAATTTCTTTTCAATCCGCAGAGTTCCTTACATCAACTTGCAGACACTTTCCATCTGGTAATAAGATGTTGTGTAGGAAAAATTTTGAATTTTTTATTGCAGTAGATAGTGAATTGTTTCAGTGAGGCACTCGTGTTTCTGCATGGAATAAGAACTATTACTAAATAAAATCAGTTTTGAAGGCTTAAGCACTGAGAGAAGGACCTCCTGCCTGGACATCTTTTCTGCTGCTTTAAATAGGTGCCAAGTGAAAAACTTGTGTGTTTTTGTCAGATGAGCTGTCTGGGAAGTTTCTTCCATTGTTCTTCTAGGTCCTTGAAGTATTCCTACACTGAGTTGATATGGTAGAATTTCTGGCACTGCTTTACACCATTCACATACCGGTTTGGGTTTTATTACACTGAGCTCTATTTGCTTTGTACAGAACATGTGTTTGAATATGAAACAGTTCTTCCTCAGCCCCCCAGAAGATACTGTTTGCTCTGTAGTATAGGAAGGACAAGGACAGGGACTATCTCTGAACCACACTGTTGGCACTGCCTTTGCTGGGATATCAAGGCCCTTCCATTTACAGAATCCCTGACCATGTTCCAGCTGAGGTGGTGGTGCCACTGTAAATGTCACCTGCAGAGACAACTGTATAGCACATAGGAACTATGGATACTGTCACCTGCTGGAATCCACTGGTCTGTATTGTCTGATCTGAATATATTTACCCCTTGCCTTTCCCAAGCTCCCTCTTTAAAATTTACCTATAGAAAACCAAGCAGGTTTATTGCACTGAGAGAGACCTCTTTCCAGGCAAATTCCTTTAGCTCCTCTGTGTGCATGGTTTAAAATGTAATTAATTTTCAATTGTTTCTAAGTGTCTGGATAGATTTTTCACTAACCTGAAGGAGAATCGACTAGTTATGTTCTGAAAATTATCATTGCTACTGAAGTAGTGCCAAAAGTACCATGCTCATCTTCCTTTTTGTGTTAACTTTTAATAACTCTTTCCTCTTCTGAGTCTTGTTTGCAAAAGTTCATCCCCTTACACAGTTACTGTCTTGTCCCCACACCAGACATCCTTGCATGACTACTCCTGGGTTCCCAGGGTAAATAATTGTCAAGGCTTTCCACAGTTTACTCCTTTCTAGGTCTCTGCCATAGCTTCCTCTTTCTCTCTACCTTACATGATCCTATGAGGTTCAGTACATTTATTTGGGTGGCCCCTCCTTGCCTTTCTCCTGAGCTCTTTCATGCTGCCACTAAACCCAGGAATTCGTGCTTGGCATTTGCCTGGACTGAGAATGACACCCTCCCTTTCCTCTGGAAAAAGCCTTTAATGCTCTCACATTTTATGTGTGCTTGCTTGTTTTGATGTGACCCACATCAGGCCATATCTCTTACCTCTTTGTGGACTCACTTCATGCTGCTGTTAGCCTTTGTCACCCATTCCCACTCCAACTCTGGTGCATCCACTTCTTCCTGTTTGCTTTTGAGCAGATTTCTAAAGGGCTGTTTTGTCTGTGCATGATGAAGTTAAGTCCTTGAGCCGTCTTTTGGGCAGTCCTCCCACGTGGGGCAGAGATTTGCCTCGCACAATAGCAGAATAAGCATCAGAGCAGCTAGTCTGAAGGCTGTAAATTAACTTCGTGGACCAGGTCATACTGTGCTTTGAAGTTGTTTCTTTTTTATTTGTGTGCTTCACCCATTTAGTCTTCAAGAATATAAATCTTTAGGAAGAATTATCATAGTTTAAAAGGCTTAGACAAATAGCAGCTGGTATTGGTTCCTGGTCTCCAATTGGTTCCAGACATCACTGTTTTGATAAGACTACAAGACAATCTCAGAAATTCCTTGCCTACAGCTTTTGCTAATGCCATTAAATGTAACATTGTGATTACCAATGCTTTTGGAGCTGATTACCTAGTATCCTGCATGGCTGATAAACACTGTAATTTAATTTTTTCTTCAGCGTGCCCTCATGTTGTAACTCACTCCCCCTTCTTATATTACCTTTATTTTAAAATACAACTTAGTACAAGTGTTTAATGGGGATTTTGAGGAAGGCCTAAGAAACACAAGGATCGGCCTGTGTTAAGCCTATGTCCAATGGAGACAGGATGCTCCATTCTAGCAGTGCCCAGAACAAGCCTTGCTCTGTTCCTGCACTATTAAAAGTTGACTTGGTGCTGTACCCACAGAGGTGTCATTTCGAAGGGAAAGTCATCACCTGAGCTTGTGGCTGTTGGCTTTGTGAAAAGATGACAACCATGTTTTCATTCTACTTGGGTGTTGACACAGAGAAAGAGCTTGTGTCACAACCTCTTTTTGGAGTCGTCCCATGTGTAAAGTACTGGCAAACAGAAAACTGCTCTGTGAGGAGTGTCTGAGCAAAAAAAAAAGCAAAAGAGGGCAATGATCAAATAAACCTAGGGAAAAAGAAAGCATTATTCTTTCTGGAGTACAGAGGGTGCGTGTTTTGAATGTCTGTGGTGAGAGGTTTCATGAGGCATCTTCATTCTGTGTATGTCTCTTGTCCCTTCTCACTGGAATTACTCTCATGATAAACCTCTGTAAATTCTCTCTTTTGCTTTTAAGAGTTATTCTTTGAAAGACTTTGTAAGTGTACTGTAAATTATAATTTTGTATTCATAGCTGTACAAAATGATACATTGTCTTTCCTTTCTTCACCCTACCTGCCAAGTAAGATCACCTCTTACTTCCAAAAGTATAGCCATAGCCAGTGCCACAGTTTGTGAGCATGTGTGTAAGGAACCTGGACTGAGGAAGGGTCTCCATCACTTGTAGCACAAACCTTAGCACCATTTTGTTAACAGGGCCTTTTTCACCCTTTTATTGCTTACTTCTTCATTGTTTAAAGTAAATAACAAAGATATTTGTTTAATTCTTGTGATATTTGTCAGCATTAAAAGGAACCTGAACTGATTTTGCTTCTAGATGAGCCTACAGGTCATAGTTCCCCTGAGCTTTTCATATTTGTCAGCTTGTTTCTGAGTCACAAAGGTGCTCGTCCCAGCCTTGCCTCATCTCAGTGTAAGGTGGTAATGTCCTGTGCATGCAGGGACACTCAGGGTGTACCAGCAAAAGACAGGAAACCAAAGCTTGTTAGAGAAAATGTGATCAACTTTCTCCACAGCCCTAAACCACCTGTTGAACAGCCAATATGCAGTGATCGGAGGTGCCATTGGAAGACCAACATTGTCAGGGGATTTTACCGATCTTCAGTGCATGAACTTGGTGTATTTAAACCTAATGGACATGCCTTTTCTGCCTTGAGTCAATGTGCTTCCTGCCTTTTTTCTTTGTACTATTTATAGGTATTAGTGTATGTTGTACATTAATTGTACAATCTGCAGGACAGATTTTACCTGCAACTACCAGTCTGCAATTTGGAGAAATGAACAGCAAAATTTGACTTTGATGCAATGCGTAAGAATATGTGTTTGTTTAAATGAGCGTGTATTTACACAAATACTTAAAATCTCTCATCTAAGCCTTGATTCAGAACTTGGTCTGATAAGCACTTTGAGTCTTCACTTTTCTAGTTTTACATTACAGCTGGTTTAAGTTGTTACATCTGCATGTACCTATGCTTAATATGTATAAAAATTACATATTTACATTCCTTTTGGTCCAGTGGTTTGTGTTGGTTCTACATAGCTGGTTGTTTGCAGCTTCCTGAGCATAAGTATGTCTTACCCTATTAGTAAGAACGAGAACCATGAGTATTGTCTCCTGTTTACAGTTAGAGAAGCCATAGGATGGTAGCAAAGAATGAGCAAGACATACCACTGTATCTACTTCGTTTTGCACAGCGCGTTAATGTAGCTATGCTGCTTAGCTTTCAGCCAGCCAGCTAGACAATCAAAACAACCAAGACTAATTTCCAAAAAGGAGAGGGGGATGAGGAAAAGAAAAAAAAAAAAAAAAGCCTTCATGAACTGCAGGGTTGTGTTTTTATGTAACTGTTTTTGTGGCAGTCAAACTACCCGAAGTTCGTGGTATGTTCATCCTGTCAGTATGCATCTAAGACCACCAGCTTT
This sequence comes from Hafferia zeledoni, assembly GCA_035583235.1. Lineage (NCBI taxonomy): Eukaryota > Metazoa > Chordata > Aves > Passeriformes > Thamnophilidae > Hafferia > Hafferia zeledoni. The sequence goes on along the minus strand of JAWWEV010000115.1, from coordinate 55,332,651 downwards.
GTTTAATTTCAAGTCATCTTTTGGGTTGATGTAACACAATATGACTGAATTTGTTTTGGCAGGGAGTAACTAATCTCATCCTTATACTACCAGATGAAAGTAATTTACTATGGGTTTGGGGAAGAGCTAGGATTTTCAGTACAGCCCACAAAGGCATTTTCCCCCTTTTAATTGTCCCTTCTTATATCTAAACAGATCCAGCAATGGGAACAAAACCTGGAAAAATTTAACATGGACCTTTTCCGAATGCGATGTTACCTAGCCAGTTTGCAAGGTGGGGAACTCCCAAACCCAAAGAGCCTTTTGGCTGCTGCCAGTCGTCCCTCAAAATTGGCACTGGGGAGGCTCGGCATTTTCTCTGTCTCATCCTTCCATGCACTGGTAAGTCTGAATGCACTTTTCATGGGCATGTTACACAAAGCCATCATTAATATTGTTTTTAGATGTGGAATTGTGCTGGGATAATGCATGGCTGCACTCACATACATTGCTCAGACAGTCCTGTTACTTTCTCACCCTTTCTGCCTGTTCCTTGACTTCAAATCAATTTTCCTCTACAGGATATGGCCAGGACTTTTTCTTTGTCCCCCAAGGACTTCAGAATTGGAGTCCCTCCTAAAAATGAAGTATTCTTAGCATAGGCTAAAACTAGAGACAATTCAAAATTGTAAGTCCCTTTTTTAAGAACTGTGGGCTGTGTTTTAAAGAAGAGTGAGATCCTCAGCTTCTGTAACCCATTGTCACCCTGTCAGCTTCAAGGGAAATACAGCAGTAGCAGGTTCACCTCTGCTCTTTAACCTTACTTAGAAGGGCTGTGAGGCTGATCTTCGCAGAGAGGTCTGGACCACATTTGCTGCATGTGAAGTCTGAATAGTGATACTGAAAGTCCTGTCAGGGAATGTGTTTCTTTCTGCCTCTGTTTTTATCTTGTGTGGTTTGTGCCATTGCTTTTTAATAACTCAATGCCATAGCACATTTATCTCCCATGTTTGACAATTTTGAAAGTCTGTCTTCTTCTAGCAATTTTATATCTGAATGACAGGTTATCATGCTTCTTCAGAGCCTTTTCATTAACTTTTTTTGTTGTGCAGAGCAGTACTTTTTCAGTTTCTCCTTTTCTATGACTTCTAATTTTGCCCTGTGATAAAAAAATTACTGCACCACACCACCTAAACAAGCATCACTGCTGAAAGTTTAAAACATTGTTTTTGCAGCTTTGCACATTACATTGAGGTGAACTGAAGTAACCCTTATTTGATATCCCAGGTTGAAAAAACTGTCAATATTTTGCTGTTACGAGAGTGATACAGGAAGGCCTGTCTTTGTGTTTAAATAGATCTGCTCCAGGGATGAAGCTGCTCTCAGGAAACGTACCCTGTCTCTGTCACAAAGGGTTCGAAATAAGAAGGGTTTATTTTCTTCGCTAAAAGGACTGGACACATTGGCAAGAAAAGGAAAAGAAAAGCGACCTTCCATAACTCAGGTAGATCTTACATGCTGTGAAGAGCATAGAATGGCTTGTTTCTCCTGGGGCTCCTCCTGCAAGGTGCTGTTGGTGCACAGGGTAGATGTCTGCATCCAAAGTTTCAGTAGGTGTGGCAGACTTGCAATGAGATCATCACTTTTGAAGGATATATATCTAATATTAGGTTTCTTTGTGATAAATAACATTGGTGAATGGCAGATTTTGACCCAGTACGTTAATTATCAGCAGCACAAGACCATCAGGTTTGAATTTGTAGCAAAACTTCTCTTCTGGCACATTGCAAACTGTTTGAAAGTAGGATTTCTTTGGAGATAGTGTGTATGCACGGTCCTTAACACGATGTATTCTTGTTTCTGTCCGGGACTCTTAAAGTACTATTGCAATTCAAAATAGAGTAGCACAGGTGAGTCTTCAAAGGGAAAACAGGAGTGACTGCTGCAAAGACAACCATCTTTGACATGGCCTCTCAAAGCAACACACACTGCTTGGCAGTACGTTTTAGCCAGCAGGAGAAGACTGCTGTCATGCAGGAGGTCAGTTGTCAGTGTAGACAGCTGACAAATAATGCCAGGCCACTTTACAGCAGCTGAAGGCTTGGCACAGGTTGGATATGCTGGGTCAGGCTGGCTCTTGGGAGAGGGGCTGTGCCAGTGCCTGCCCCCACTGAAGGGCTGCATTGCTGCTGAAACCACAACATCTCACAGCAATTTTTCTCTTTGTGAAACTAATGGCCTGTGCACACATTTAGTATAAACCCCACACATCAGGACTCTGTGTTTTCTTAATAAAAGCACAGTTATATGTGAAACAAAAGTTTGCTGCCTTTTCTCTGAAAACAGGTAAATAGAGCACAGACACTTCTTGACAGTGAGGCAGAAGGCATAGAGATGCACCCACACTCAGAACACTACCGTTTTTATTAGCTTCTGACATGTCTGTGGTTACTCTTGCAAAGCAGTATTTTGTGCATTGTTCATTGGGTAACTTTGTTCCTGTCATTCATTGGCCCTTGTATTTTGATTTAATTAGACAAAGAACTATCATCAGCACTTGGAAATTGGCTGTTCTTGCATGTCTGGTGATCTATTGGGGAATATTTAAACAAACCTACCTGTACGCATCCTGCAGTAGTCACAGAGTGGATGCAACAGTTTCAGTGTTGCAAAATAACATGTAAGGATTTTTTGGTCCTGTGGTTTGTATTTTTAATAGGTAAATATCTATATGCTACACTGGCATTAAGCTTCTTTGGATGGCTGTTAGACATTGTGGCATATTGATTGAGATGTGTTAACATAGTGACATTGATTAATAAAACTCAAGTCTGTCTTAGAAAAGAAGGAACGGAAGGAGAAATTTTCTCCAGATGATCCTTTTCATGTAACTTTGCCTGTATTCCCTAGCAGGTGAGTCTGGTCTACAAGTCCTGCACCTCTATTTCTTTATTAATGCAAGCCCTGAGGAAAGGGATGTTATGCCCCTTAGCTCTGTTCCCAGCAGAGGTGATACCTTGCACTGCTTTTAACTGGGCAATATGTCTTCTCATGTGCTTTATAGCCTGTGAAGGGGATTCTGTGGAGCTCAAGAACAGGGAATCTTATATCTCTGGGAAGGAGAGGTTCCTGCTGCCCTCCCAGTGATTTTCCGAGCACAGAGAAGGGAGCCCTGTCACAGGCAGAGGTGCCCCTAGTGAGTCTTCATTCTTCTTATTCCAAACCTTGCAACCAGCTGGTCCAAAAATATGTTCATTTTCATACACGAGCTGAGATTCTTGATTTTTTAATTTTTTTTTAATTAAACATCCTACAGTAAAGTTAAGGAAATGTAAATGCTGAGTGTTGTGTATGAATAACACCAGGCAATGACTCATACCTATAAAAGTAAGGAATTTTTAAAGGCATGGCTCGAAAATTGACCCATGAACCTAGAAGGGGGTGGAAAAGAGAACCACATCCTCGCTCAGACTTGTGTATATGCACATAATTCTATATCAAAATCAGAATAGGCCTGAGGCTGACGTTTTTGTCTCTTTCAGCCCACTGGGAAGCTGGGTTATGCAGAGAAGTGGAGCTCACTTCTACGCTCATTGTGTTCCAATGTTTCTGTCAAACAATAGATTAAAAAAATGTTTTGCTTTCTTGGATTTAAATTCATTTGACTGTGGCTGGTATGTTTTAGTCTGCTGTACCCTAGCTTCAAAGTCAGATGGTATATTCTTGAAAATTGTTGTGTCAGAGAAGTTTTTAATTTTATCTTGTTTATTTTTATGGCATTACTAAAAAAATGTTCAGAGTTTCTGTGCTCAGAGGCTTTCATAAACATTAAAGAAGCGGCTCAGTCTTTTACAAATCAGTTAATAAAACTGCACTGTAGCAGATGGGGGATGTCTAGGCTCACATTATCCTCAGTTTCATAAATGCTTATCTGCTTTCTTATGTCTAAATGGTGAACTGTTTGAGAAACCATAGGCAATAAAATACTTCGATTATGTTTGTGGGTGAGACAAGGAAGTTCAGAAGTGGTGCCCTATATTTGCATTGGCAGAAGCTGGCTTTTGTATAAAATCTTGAGAGAGTTTGTTGTTGTCGTGGATTATCTGAAAGGCTTTTGTAAGTACCAAAAATTAAAAAAAAAGAAAAAAAAAGTAAAAAAAAAGGAAAAGCTCAGATGTAAGTCTGATATTGTCCTGACTTTTTGTCTGCAGAAGGAGTTAAAAAAATGCTATTTATATTTGCACCTTGGTAATGTTATTACTTGCAAATCTCAATGTTGTGTATAGACTGTATAAATCTATCAATGTGTTTTTACCAGACTTATAACCAAAATAGCTGGTTATGTTCCTATTCACTTGTTGGATTTAAAAAAATTTCATTAATAAGCCTAATATATTTTTGAGATGCTAGTTAAACTTCCGAAACAGATGGGCAATGTACATCTCAGTTTTTCCTTTCATCACTTCCAAAGTAGACACGGTAGTCAGCTATATTCATTACTTAATATTGTGGGGTTTGGATCAAGTATGCCTTTAAAGCTAATCTAAAAGTTTCAATCAATAGTGTCAAGCAAACTGCTTGGTTAGAAGAGATGAAAAACTGTAGGGTAGGAAGTTTAAGAAACCAACAACTATGGTTTGAAATAGTTCCTTGAAATCATGATGAGATTTGTAGCTGTACCTAACAGTATCCTGAAGGGTGAAACTTAAAACTTCCAATGTAGTGCCTGATTTGAAGGTAAATGACTTTAATCTTATTGCTAAATAGTAGATAAAAAAGCCCTAAGGGCATTAATGGTTTTATACATATTTGAATGTTATGTACGTTGAAAGAGAAAATCTGCTTGAATTTTCTTTATATAGAGAGAATTGTATTTATTACTTCTAGTCTGAATAAAGCAATAAAAATACAAAAAAGATCTATGGAGTTTAGCAGGTTTATAAATATTTATTAATTTATTTTAAATTTTCATTTCTGAGAGGATTTACCCAACATAAATAAGAAATAAACATGTTTATTTGTTTAACCTATTTATTTTTCTGTAATATTTTCAATAGGTTTTTGATTCAGCTGGAGGACATGGATTTGCTGGTGTCCAGAATTCAGCCAACTCTACTGAGGTAAGATATGTCTGTCTGCATATATATGCAGAATATATATTCTGCATCATCATGTTTTTAAATTTCTGAATGTATTTCACTAAGTGTATGATGGGGCTGGTTCAGAAACCCCAAAAAGGTTTATAAAATGTAGTTGTTGCTAGATGACAGGATTAGAATTCTGCTAATGAAACCACTTTAACCTAAGTCTCTGAACATTCGTGGTAGTCTTCAAAAATGCCCAACTAAACAAAACAGAACTCTAGAAGCTTCTTCACAGCACTATCTGTACAGCCTGTACACAGTATGAGAGAGATTTGGGACTGAGCTTGTTTGAAAGCATCCTTTACAGTATGGAAAATCATAGAATGGTTTGGAAGCAACCTTTAAAGGTCATCTAGTCCAACTCCCCTGCAATGAGCAGGAAAATCTTCAACCAGATCAGGCTGCTCAGTGTCTCATCCAATCTGACCTTCATGATTTCCTGGGATGAGACGAACCATAGGTACATTTCTCCCCTTTGCATGCTGCAACAGAACCTTTGTATTTTGAGCACAAAGGCAATAAAATCTCTGTAAGTCTGTGGAGAAGTGAGAATTAATGTATAGCTGGAGATTGCCCAAGTAAAGAGAGAGGATGCAGCATCCCCCCAACAGCGTTATCAAGCTGTGATTGATGTTCTCTGGTGGCTAGGAGAAGGAGCATAGCTGCTGCTGTCCCTGCCTGGCCTCAGTCGTGGTCCCTCTCCATTACTGCAGCCCTGTAGGAGCAGTGAATGCTGTCTGTGTACTGCAGGGCTTATGTAGACAGCATCCTCCTCCCTCAGTAGTCTTCTGCAGGCTCCAGACAAAAAAAACAAAAAACTTAGCCACAGGGTTTCTGGACTTCATTTTCTGAATGGTATGGCTGGATTTCTTTAATGGCAACATGTGTCAGACTCAAAGGGGTATTTTTTTTTCCCATCTACCCCCTGTCACTTTTCTGCCTTTGTGGCCTGAACCAGATAGTTGCTTGATGTGGTTTAAATCTTTAAAGAAGTCTTTGAAAAATCATTGCATAGTGCTGTTCCATTTCAGCTGAGTTTGTATACCAGGTATTAGATAAAAAGCCAAATTCTGCATTTAAAATGCAATGTTGCTCTGGAAAATGATTTGCTGTAATGAAGACCTGTATTGAATCCTGTGAGGAAGGTTTGGACAAAGTTCATCATTTCTCATAGATTTTTTTGGTGTTTTTTTTGTATCATTATGTACTACATGGTTTATTTTCTCATCAAGTGCATTAATTTAATGACTAGGTAAGAAAGAAATACATAATTATGCAGAAGTTATACTACTGGGAGCAGCATCTCTCACTGACAGCACCTAATCCTATAATGGTGTTCTGCCTTCTGAAACTACCTTCACATATTGTCTATTCTTTGAAAAAGTGTACTGAAACACCTGTATTCCCTTTGTTACTTGACCTCTTCCTTGTTATTTCTTGGAGCAGAAAAGTATTTAAACTGGATCACTACTCTCTTTTCCAAATAAGTTATAATTATGAGGTATTTCTGGTTGAAATGATCATCTGTAGAGAACACTTACAAAACGTAGCATTGGATGTTGTATGAGATGGCATCCATGTCCTGTCTCAGAGACAGCAAACACAATGTGTTCCCATTCAAACCTGTTAAAATGTGAAAAGCTTTGCCACATGAGAAGTGGCAAAATCTTGTGGGTGCAGCCCCTGAAGGTTTCTCCTGAAGGGCTGTGACACCAACCCCTCGGTTGAATGTCAACCCTTTTGTGGGTGGGAGGGTGACAGAGCTGCCTTATGCAAGAGGTTCTGCTGTGTGTCCTCTGGCCTAACAGGAGCATTTGCTCTTCTTGAACCCTTAGGAGGAGACAGGGAAATGTTTCTGAAGGCACTAGGGAGCAGGCGGAATGAAGTTCTCTCCCTTTAGTGCTGTGTTGGTGAAGGGACAAGGTCTGTCTTATTGTCCCAACCCCAAATAAAGAAGCCTTCTCCAAATTCAGGCAGGGGATTACAGCCCTGTTCCCCAGGTAGAAAGGGACCAGCAGGAGGGCAGTGGGGCTGCAGGTTTTGGGCCAGGATTTTACAAATTTAGCAGGGTTGTATTTCAAGTCTAGAAAAAGCCACCCAATTTAGGTGCTGTGCAGAGCTCTGAAGCTAGAAAAACACTATTATGCTTATTGTCTCAACCCTATTTCTAAACCCTTTTTTGAATGGGTATTAAATATAGCGTAGGCATTTTTAAGATCCTGACATTTTGGTGAATCATACGACAACTCAGAAATGATTCATCATAACTCTGAAAACCGTTACTCTGGCATCAGTGTGGTTGCACTGGCTGATTTAAAATGAAAAAAAAAACAAACCCAAACCAGAAACAGCATCAAAACTTTTACAAAATGCTGCACGAGGAGGGTAGCAAATGACAAATAGTGAAGTCTGCTGAGGAGGCTGTATTTTCCCTGAAAAGGATGATAAATAGTGGGAGGAAATGATTAAGTAACCTATTGGTCCTGGAGCAGCCTTGTGATACAACGTGTGACAGTCTGCAAATCCTGGCACCTGTTTCTGGAAAATTGGATGGGTTGTTATAACATTAGGTGGCAATGAATGAATGAACTATTGTGGAATTAGTCACTGCAGGCATAACAGGGGGAAAAAAAATCTCTTTTCATGCCAGATTTTCTGAGATGGAAAATGTGGATGAAGGAACGGTACCTTGACTGCCATTAAGGAACATAGTCGTGTTTAATAACAGAGCATGCTTGAGCATCAGTGTACATGGGAAGGAATGGATGTATCTCACGTTGTCTGCTGAGCTTTCTCTCCTGTCTTAAAAGTTTATACTAAAAGGTGGCCTTCAACCTAGTTCTCATTACCTTTAACCTCTATGATTTGAGGTTTGGGTTTTTTTTATCTTTGGCAATAGTGAGATTTATTTCAGTTACCCAGATTTGAACAGCTACTGCTGCAGTGCAATAAACCATTGTGGTAGTTGAAAATCTCTGAGCCGCTGGGAGCATCTCCCTCGTTGAGGCGTCGGTTTTCCCTGGAGGAAGCCGCCAGGAAATTCAGTCTGGTTCATTTGTGCTGAACTCTCACAGCCTGCCCCCTTTCTCCTTTCTGTTACTTACACTGTGGAGGGAGGCTGGCTTTTATTTCTGGGCACGTGATTTAGTGCCGAGAGAACTGTGCTTCTAAGGGAATTATCTCCTTCAATATCACCAGTGTTACGAGCAGTCTGTAACTACAGCCGCCAAGGTCAAACTTCACCTGGTGGAAATTTCATCACTGCATTAATTGCAGTAGCATAACATGATTCCTATTTTGTGTAAGTAGTAGCTGGCTTTTAGTAGGATTTCCATGCGCCTGTGTTAATTGAAATTTCATGTTCAACTAGTTAAAAGGGACAGTTGAGCAAGACAGACAAGATGCATGAATACCACTAGTTCATTAATATTATTCCACCAAACCTGTGTTTCTCTGACATCAAATCATTACTACGCCACACTCTGGTTGGCTGCAACCTGAATTTCTGCATTGTTTGGTAATTACCTGGATAGGATTGCTTGCTTCATCATTCTCACAGCCACAGTTGTTATTTGGAAAAACAAAGTAGTATTAGTCTCTCTGTTGCTACTGGTAGATTGTTGTTAATAACTTTGCTGACTACAACAAGGGAGCAGTCCCGGTGTAGTGATTTTACAGCAGCTTTTAATTGCAATGCACCCCTGGGCTTGTGTCCCTGTGGAGAGGAGGAAGAATTGCATAAACAAGGGTCTTTTTGCAGCAACAACCCCCTCCAAACCAACCAACAAAACAACCAAAAATAGTAAGAAAAAGCATTAGGGAGATAGGCACTCTGGAGAACAGTTCAGGATATTTTAAGATATGTCTTGGGTGGCAGTACTGCCACCTCATGTGATTATTGTCCCTTTCCAGTGACTATATGGGAAGTCAAGGCACCTTATCTGCATAAGCTCAAATGTCTTGGTATGGGTATTTAAGTGATGTGCTGAATAGGCAGACCCACATCTACATGTGAAACTCCAAATTCTGAACAGCTCCTGGTGTTCTGCTTCTTCTTGGGTGACTTGCTTTGAAGCATACAGCCTGAAGTACAGTACAGGAGAAAGTGAAGGGTGAGAAAGTGACAGGGAATTTATTCAGGGTGGATGTTGTTATTTGATCAAGCAGAGTGGCTTTGGAACGAGGGAGAATGTGAAGCAAAATGGTAAGCAGGCAAATACCCTGTGCTGCCTATGAAACAGTATGTTCTTAATCTGTAAATAGAATAGGAGCGCTTTATTCCTGCTTTAGGCCTTTGTTAAGTTATGACTAGCCTTGCTCCACAGTGCTCTCTGCTGGAGGTTTACTGTATTGTCATTTTCTGCCAAAATGACAGTGATTCTGTTTGTTATTTATTGAGTTATTTTACATATGTTAATTAGATCTTCTTCAAGATTTATTTCCACTGTGATACAATACCAGGTAATTACATATTTCCACGTTGAGATGAATCAACAATTAACATGAGATATAGGCATAAAATCCCATAATGGGAGTGCACAGGAAGTGCAACCCAAATTCTAGAAAATCAGATCTTCGATAGTGAATGACAGCAGGTAACAGAACTTTTTCCCTGATTTGCCATGTTGAAAATTCACAGCACTGTGTCTAAATACATAATCGCTGCAACCTGCTAATGTAATTCTGCTTTTGCTTGTTTGGGGATTTTTAACATCCACATATGTTGTACATTTCTCCCTTGTTTCAGCAGCAAGTTGATGATTTGCTGAATGTCTACTGCTCAGTGCCAGAGAACATCCAGAAGGAGAATGCTTGGGAAACACAGACATATGTTCATTTCTGTGACGGCCAAGGAGTGGCACTGACACTCAAGCCAGAGCACAGGGTGGAGGACGTTTTGTCTTTGGCATGCAAGGTACTTATTTTTCATGCACAATTGCATGTTATTAATAGCTGTGGCCTTAGAAGGGACATAGTGTACCAGAGGATGCTTAAATAGTGATATGATTATGACTATTGTAATAATAATAGAATAATGATAGAATATATAATATTAATATTACATAATAATATAATGCCAGCGTGTCACTGTCTCAAGGCACATTGTCTCTTTCCTTTAGTTGTGTTATTTATGTATTGTAGTCAGAGTAGCAGGGTTGTGGAAAGGTTCTCAAAAGGTGTTGCTCGAGACAGTGCACAGTGGATGCTTAAAGAGCAGACACAGTTTGTCAGGTAGTCAGCCCATGAGGAATCTCAGCACATGCCCACTCTATGTTGTCCTTGCAGCAAACCCGATTGTTCCATGCAAATTAATCACAGAGGAGCAACAGGGACTGGTTGAGTTAATGCCAGGAAATTAAGACAATTAAGACTGCTGTGACAAAGGCTATCATATATGTTTGTTTCTTAAAGGAACTTTTTAAGCTTTTAATTAAATACCAGTTCTACTTGTGAATTTCAAAGAGTGAATTCCCTTCTGAAGGTCAGTGCCAACAATTTGAGAGGGATTGATAGATCATGGGACAGAAAGCTGAGCCACAGGTTGAAGTTAAAATAGAAATATGAGTTTTAACTATAGACAAAACACCAGCACCTTTAGAACATAGCAATGTACTTAGCACTTTTGTCTCCATATGTGTCAGTGCTTGAATTTAGCTCTTAATTCCACGATTCAAGTCACTTAAATTAGGCAAGCAAGCTTTTTGGAAAAACTAACTTTTTACCCCTGAGTTCTGTTTTCTGGACAACTGGTAAATATATTTTATTCACTTCACAAGGGGAAAAACAGGAGAAAAAGGAGCACTGCACTATATAAATCCAGCTGTAGCTTTAGGCATAGGTTAGGGTGAATTTGCAGGTGAGCTCATTCAACTGGCTTTAAGTTAATGAATTTGAGGTTTCTAATGGAGAAAAGGACCCAATTTAATGGCTCTTTGCACCTGTTAATGTTGCAAACAAACAAACAAACAAACAAAAATTGTTAAGCAAGTTTTAAAAAATTTTATTTTTAAGCTACTGGTTTAAAAATTGAAATAAGCGCACTGATTTAACCAAGTCCCAGTGTATCTCCGTGGTATCACAAAGAACAAATTAACTTCTTGTGGCTTTTCCTGGTGAAGACTGAATCCTGGAGAAAACGTTTAATGCCTGGCTTTATTTTTAAAACCCTGTCAGGCTAAGGGGATAATCTGAGAAATGACTTGGCCACCGGGTGGCATGGTAGAGCTGAAACATTTTTAAGTCCTTAAGGTGGCATGCAAGACCCCTAAAGGAGAAAATAAAATTTCTAAAAGTAATATTAAGTTGAAAAGGACATTCCTTACCTCTCTTACTCCATCATTCCAAAATATTTGTAATTGTAAAGCTGAATGTTAATTTTCAGTGTCTCTATCACATGAAAATTTAGTTTTATATGATTTGATTTTTTTTCTTAAATGTTTTTCTGTTTTATTTTGTCTTTCTATTCTGTATGTAAAGCTTTTCATAAGCATTCTCTAATGCTGAATACTTTCTGCTCATCTATCCTGGTTCTTTTCCTTCTTACATTTTCATTCTGCTCTGGTGAGTGTGAGGAATCTTTCTTCTTAACAGAACATGTATGAATGTTATGTGGGTAAGGATAAAGTTCAAAGGGGTTGTTGGTGGTTTGTTCGTTTTGGTTTTTTTCCCTTCACCCATGCTTTTTTGGGATTCTACTTTTCTCAGTTCTGTTTTCTATCTGGGGTTTTTTGATAGCACATATACAAAATCTTGTGCATTTGACTACAATTGTTCAGGATACAGAAAAAATGCAACTCATAAACTGTAACACATAATAAAATGTTAAGGTAATTACTAGTTACTCAGTAGATTTAGATTTCATAAGCTACAGAGATGTGTTAAAGGGGTTAAATAACTCTCAGGGAGATTGTCATTCCTTCACTTTTAGAAATGTTGCTTCCTTCTGTTTTAGAATTATTTCTCCATTAATATGCTAAGATGAAGTGTTTTGTGCTGTGGTCTCACCAGTATCCTGATTTTTCCGAGCCTTCCATCAGGGGCTCAGCACTTTCAAGCTAGTATCCTTTTGGAATATTCCTGTTTCCCTTTGACTTCCTGTTGAGACAGGATCTTTGCTTTGACCTTGTGAAATAAATATGTGAAACTCCCTGATCACAGATGAAACCCAGCAATAAAAATAAAATCCAATAAAGACAAACTCTTAGGGAACCTGCTTGCCATCCCGTTCCCTCTCCTAGCTGCCCGTATATGCATAAACATTTTCTATATCAGAAGCAAAAGTTTCTGAACAGAATTGAATCATTAAAAGTAGTTGTAGAAAAAGGTGGTTTTGTTAAGTTCAAAAGGACAGAAAACAGTTGTGATATCTTTGGAGACTTATATTACTGCTCAGTTAATTTAATAGCCAAAATATAAGGTTTATGAAAGGATTTGGGAGGATCATAGGGCAAAATGGAAATTGTTCTTGAACCTTATCTTTTAAGCAAAGCATCTGGTTTTGTTTACAACACAAAATAGTTGGAAAATGGCTTTTTGAGGATTCTTTTGCATGATTTTAGAAGCTTTTTGTATGTGTTTGTGTGTCACTTCTTTGTCTTCTAGGATTCTGGAAATAAATAGAAAATTCCAAATTCTATTCTTTTTCTTCCTTAGATGAAACAGCTGGAGCCAAGACACTATGGTCTACAACTCAGAAGACTGGTTAATGAAAATACTGAGTATTGTGCTCCTGAGCCATACGAATACATAGTAGACCAGGAAAGTGTGGTTTCCTTTTAGATAAACTTTGTCTGCAGCTGCAGTTGAATTATCACCTACAAATATGTGAAATTTAGATCTAAAATAAGGTTTTAAAGCTGTTCTTGAACTGCATTCTGTCATCCTTGTTCACACACTTGCCTGGCTAAGCACTGCAAACACTTTCTTCAAGAACTGTTTGAAGATTTGAGTGAGGCTTTTGGTACAAAAGCAGAGTGTCAGTCTCTACTCCAGCTGGGATTTTGATCTTTAGCTTTAGTCTCACTGATAGCAGTGATGCTAACATAGTAACACAATTCTCTATGTAAAGAAAAGAAGTCTTAATGGAAAGAATAACATGCTTGTTTCTCATGCTGTATCTTTGGCTTTTGCTGCTTGCATTTTCATAATTTGATGACTTGTGTTACCTCTTTTTCCAACAGGTGTATGACGAAATAGAAATTTGTCCATTAAATGTTTATCATGTTCATCTTACAAAGACTGAAAACATAAGTGATTATGGTAAGCTTCAGGAATTCCTTTTATTCTTCTCATTGCTTACTTACTCTCTTCAGAACTTTTCTGTCTCTGAGAGCAGGTAGAGCCATCCTTGATAGTTCAAAGTGTGAATCTGCACAGGACTCAAGGCATTATAAGAAAGACCCAGATCAGTTGTTTTACACTGGAAAGTGCATTTCTTATGTTTTGGAATGGTCCACTTTCTAATTTTGATACGCTAACCAAATAATTCAGTCTTGGACTTGTCAGAAAACAAAAGTCCTTTGTCAGGATTAATAAAAGTGCCGTCAGTCAGGCCATGGTCAAGGTCTGCGATTTTTTTGGTAATGGGATCCTCCACTGGCACAGTATCAGGTGTCCTTTGGAACAGGTTCTGACAGGCTTTTTATCTGTGATAGGCAGTTATGCCTAGGAATAATTATATACCTTGCAAGGATACCTTTGTAAGGCAGCTTTGTACTGTTCTTTAGCTGCACTTCTGCTGTGAATTGTTCCTTTCTGGGCTGTCCCACTCACTGGTCTGTCCAGTTTACTGCTTCTTAGTTTGGGTTTCCAGTTTTTGGAACTGTTTGAGACACCTCTATGTGTGATGGACATGCTGCATCATTAGTGTAATGATGAGCTGTTATTTAAATGTCATATGGAGTTGAGGTAGAAATTATTTTTTTGCAACATAGTATTTTATTTTACAGCAGAGCATTACATTTCCTGGGAGTTGAAAAGTCCTGTTAATTTTAACAAGGTTTACAGTGACTGGGAAACAATGTGATAATTTCTGTATGCTCCATGGGTGTGTTCTCACGAGAAGTATCCTCCTTCTTGTGTAGAGTCTACTAAATACACAAAAGGAAAATGTTCCCAAGGAAATTTATTTGATTTAAACCTCTTTTACTTCAGGCTTTGCTGTCACAGCACAAGTTTCTGAAAATGAGCATCTCAGCCGTATCTTTGTAAGTGATGTTCTCCCCGATGGCCTGGCATACAAGGAAGGTATTGTATCATGTTTATGCTTAAAACTGTGCCTCATTATCTTTTTAAAGTCCAAAAACTTTAAGATGTTTTACTAATGCTGTCTGAAATGATTTTTGACTTTTACTGTTCACCATTTTCTTTCCTGAAGACCATGGAAAGTGTGTGATAATAAGAAAAACAGTATACACAGAATAACTGAATTATCCTTTCAGTATAGTGGGGACAGTTCTTGTTCAGCCTTGGAGACAGTCATCCAACCAAGTCCTTTTGCACAGAGGAACACGCTGGAGAAATAGTTCACCTCACACTAGTGAACCTCATGGGCTTGATCAGTTTTTATGACACATCACTTCAACTTTTTTCTGGCAATGAAAAGTAGCCTTCCTCCCCCAAATAGTTTTCTGCATATATTTTTGTGAGCAGTTTCTCCATGGTGCTGCTCAGAATCTGTGTTTTTCTTAATTGGCATATGTGAGGATCGCCCAAGTTCTGCTCTCTGATAAACAAACCCAGAAAAATGGAGACAGAGATAATAATTTGCTACTTTGTTGTTGTTGACCTTGAAAGACAGAATTTGGTACTGTTTAGATTTATACAAAAGCTGATAAAACCTCAGTTTTTATCAGTTCCAGTTCCAGTTTTGCACAAATAATTTGATTTCTGTGACTAGTGCCTTATTCTTCCCATGTAGTGAAATACGTGTTATGGTGCACTATATTGGTGGTATATATTTGTGAGAGGTGGCTCTATTCTAATCTTTTTGAAAGCTGTGCTGCTCTCCCACCCACCCTATTCTGCAGTATCTTTGCACAGAAACTACTTGATTGCTGTATTATGTGCTAACACCTATCAAAGTAAGATTGAGGTCAGTGTGTACAATTATAGCAAAAATAAAACTCCTATTGATTCTAATGGACTTGTGGTAGGATTGGGCTATTTGAGTTCAAACCAAAACCATAAAAGATGAATCGGCATAATGTTTTTGGTTTGTGACTCTTTATGTTTTATATTACATCTTTTGGGGTTTTTCCTCCTTCTTTGCTTTCACATACTCCCAGGGCTCCGAGTAGGCAGTGAAATCCTGAGCATAAATGGAGAGGCTCTGTTTGATCTCGACCTCAGGCAGATGGAGATGCTGTTTTCACAGAGAAGTGTAATGCTCACAGTGAGAATGAACCATTGTGGAACTCAGCAACCCTTACATGTGTCCTGGTCAGATGGTGACATTTCCAGGGACCCAAAGAGTTTGTTGCCCCCTCCGAATCAGTCACAGCTCCTGGAAGAGTTTCTGGATAACTTCAGAAAGAACACAGCAAATGGTAAGAGGTTGACAATAATTCCATTACTTTCACCTCACTTCCAATATCACTGGTTTTTAAAACTCAGGTATGTTTAAAATTATGTGCTTGCCTTAGAAACACAAGGACAAACTGTTGAAGTTCCATTTATGCTCAACATTTGTCTGTTATTTTATTATTTTCTAAGGAGTAGAGGTGGAACAGAATATGATTATGTCTGCAGGGAGATGATATTATTTTTATCTGATTGGCTGCACCATCCGGTATTATCAAGTGGTCTCTTAACTGTTCTGTATCATCTTGGGTACCTCCGACACATCCATTTCCCACACATCAGTGGCTGAAATGATGTGATGGCTGTCAGAAGCAGAACGCTGTTCTGTGTCTGCCATAGTTTACATGTGGTAAAGTACCACATACATTAAGAGTTCCTTTAATGCAGTAATTGTCATCACCTTAGAAAAGAGTCATTTATCTCTGCTCCCACCCATATCAACCTGTTTCTTTTGGGTGCAGCTGCCCAATGTGTAGAATAAAGCCTATGAAAGTAGGTTTTATAGGGATTATCTTGCTACTATGTGCTCATATTTCTTACTCAGTATAATACTGCTGTATTAAGCATTGAATGGAGGATGTATCCTAACAGTGCTGTGTCAGGATGTGATCCCGATGGTTTCTGTATGAGGAGCACCAGGCAGGGAAGGTGCCTATGTGGTAAGGACTTCTCCTGGATGACATCACAACCCCCTATCACCAAGGAAGTGCCAATGCTGACTTCTGGGTTGCATTTTTCAGGTGGAAATAGGAGGGGGCACGTAGAGGGTCTCTGCCACTCTGGGTGGAGGTGAGCCATGGTCACCTTTCCCTTCCTTTGGCTGATCTTACTGCACTGGAGAACTTCATCTTGTGATACCAGAGTGCTTGTAAACATCTGCCTGAAATAGAAGATATGTGGGACTCTCCTCCCCTTTCTTCCCACATCTTGACTATTTTTCAAACAAGATAGAAGGAAATTTAAGTAGTTTTTCACTGCAAAAAGTGCAGTTTCCTCAGTGTACCTCTGGAGGATGCTAGTAAAATTCTGCAGGAAAGCTAACCAGGATGCACTGCTGTGTGAGGGGAGCAGCAAGAGGTACAAAAAGGGATCGCTGATTTTTGTATATGATTATGGTGGCAAGTGTTTTCTGATTGGAATTCTTTTTGTAATTAAAAATAGGAAAAGCAAAAGAATCACATAGGAGAAGTTGTTACAATGGATTTAATTATAAAGCAATTTTATTAGGTCATCTTTTGAAATTAAAAGAAAACCGAATATAGGATTTGTGATTCAGTAAGTAGCCACTCTCTCAGGGGCCTTATTTCAATTTAAAATGCCATTAAATTGATGAGTGGCACATAATAGTTAGTGTCATAAACCAAAAATTATGATTGAGCTAATTAATTACATAATTATACCAGGGCTATCATCTAGCTTATTGGCTTGATATCATAGGCCAGCTCTACCTGGAGTCTTCAGTGTAATAAATGTATGTGTCCATTCACCAGATTCTTCGTTCCTCTGGGATAAATTTGCAACCTGTGCAAATATTCCATTATAATAGGAAATTACTGGAGTACGTATTATACTTTAAGCACTAGTAGATAAACAGACGTAGTATATTTGCTCTTCTGCTTAAAAGCAGTTAAGGAAGATTTATTTTTTTCTGAAAGAGAACAAATAGTTCTAAATTAAGCTTCATGAGAAGAATTTTTATGTTTATTGAATTCAGTGCTTAGTGTCTGATCACCTGATCAAGTTCAAATGGAAGCAGAAGCAAATGGCATTACTTTGAGTTAATAGATAATATAAAGGGTTTAACTGTTCTGTGTCCTGCTACTCACTCAGGAATTAAATAAGATTTTAAATAAGCAGAGGGGGTATTTAATGATCCAAGCAGGGATTTGGAGGCCAGGGACTCTTAAATTCATATCCAGTCTTAATGAAATCATAGAATCATTAAGCTTGGAAAAGACCTTGGAGATCATCAAGTCCAACCTTTGACTGAACACCACCATGCCAACTAAAACCATAGCACTGAGGGCCATGTCCAGTTGCTTCTTGAACATGTCCAGGGATGGTGGCTCCACCAGTTCCTGTGCAGGCTGTTCCAGTGCTTAACCACCCTTTCAGTGAAGAAATTCTTCCTTATGTCAAGCCTGAACCTCCTCTGGCACAACTTGAGGCCATTTCCTCTTGTCCTGTTTCTAGTTCCCCAAGGGAAGAGGCTGACCCCCAGCCGTTCTCCAGCCTCCTTTCAGGTATTTGTGGAGAGCAATAAGGTCTCCCCTGAGCCTCCTTTTCTCCAGGCTAAACAACCCCAGCTCCCTCATCTGCTCCTCATACGACTTATTTTCTAGACTCTTCACCAGCTCTGTTGCCCCTCTCTGGACATACCCCAGGTCCTCAATGTCTTTCTTGAAGTGAGTGGCCTGGAACTGAACACAGTACTCAGTGTGTGGCCTTGAGTGCCAAGGACAATCACTGCCCTGGTCCTGCTGGCCACACTGTTCTTGATACAAGCCAGGATGCTGGTGACCTTCTTGGCCACCTGGGCACACTGCTGGCTAATGTTGAGGTAGTGGTCAACCAGGCCCTCTTCCTCTGGGCCACTTTCCACCCACTCTTCCCCAAGCCTGTAGTGATGTATGGGGTTGTTGTGAACCAGGTGCAGGACCGAGCACTTCACCTTGTTGAAACTCCTACAATTGGCCTTGTCCCATCAATCCAGCCTGTCCAAATCCCTCTACAGAGCCTTCCTAATGCTCCAGAAAATCAACATTCCCACCCAACCTAGTGTCGCCTGCAAACTGACTGCGGGTGTGCTTGATCCCCTTGTCCAGATCATTGATAAAGATATTAAACAGGATTGGGCCCAACACAGCCCTGCAGAACACCCCTCATGACCAGCCACCAGCTGGATGTAACTCCATTCGCTGCCACCCTCTGGGCTCAATTATCCAGCCAGTTTTTTACCCAGTGAAAAGTGCAACTGTCCAAGACGTAAGCAGCCAGTTTCTCCAGGAGAGTCCTGTGAGAGACAGTATTAAAGGCTTTACAGAAGTCCAGGTAGACAATATCCACAGCCTTTCCTTCATCCATTAGGCAGCTCATCTGGTTATAAACAGATCAATTGGTCAAGCAGGACATGCCTTGCCCAAACCCATGCTGGCTGGACCTGATCCCCTGGTTAACCTGTTTAATATTGTTCTGTTTCCTTTGATAGAATTGAGTGAGTCATTCTTAAGACCACACTTTTCAAATATAATTTCTAATGTTTGCTTGTTCTGTGTTGAGTTTGTTCTTCCAAAGCAGTGCCTTTGAAAGTCAGTTAGTGCTTGCAGAGGAAACCTCTTTCAAAAATCAAGCACAGTTTGACTCAAGGTACTTACCGGGAGTTAAAAACCTTAATGTTTCTGTTGTTGCCTCCATGTTTTTATAAAATTTACTGTCTTTCTAGACTACTATGAGGATTAGTGTGCTAAAATTAACAAGGCACTTAGAAAATGAAATTTTTTAGCACTGAGTCACAGAGTAATGGCCTGCCTAGTGGCTGGTAATGACCGCTGGACAAAAGCAAAACAGAATGTATTTTAAATCATTGGCTTCATATAACTTGGGTGGTAATAGTTTGTCCACATTTGTTTACAGTTTTGTAACTGCTTAGCCTAACTCCAATGAATGTCTTTTTCCTACATATTCTGCTATGTTGAGGATATTGAATAACACCTCATGGCAACCTTTACTGTACAGAAAGGAAGTGATTGACTCTCTCCAAAGCCACTAACTCTGCCACTCCTGAAAATCATTCCCAGGGAATTTTCTGTTAGAGTGATTCATTCTCTCCTAGAGGTTGTTTTACCCTTGTATATATTTTTTATCTGTATTTTGGACCTGCCGTGGTTGTGTCATTCGATCTCCCACATGGCAACACTATGTTCTCTCTGCTTAGCTGCTTGGCTAGTAATAAGCTTATCCTGGAAAAGAAATGAGATGAAATACTTTTAAAAAATGCACTCATGAATGTGGAAAAACTAAATAACAGAGCAAATAAATTTGCTCCAAGCTCCAGTGCTAAGGAAATTAAAGAAATATTTATGTAGAATTAAAAAATCAAGTAGTTACAGCTGTGAAGTTAAAAAAAAAAAAGCCTCAAACTTTAAGAGGGCATGGATATCTGAGGAATAAACAACAGAGGGGGCACAAGAATTGAAAACTGTGTATTTAGGGCAGTGCTGTGTGGGTTTATGGTATATCTATGGAGTGCTGAGGCAGGAGGTAGGAGCATTAGTAGGTGTGAAAACCCATTGCAGAATGTGAGTTGCTGTCAGAGTTGGGCATGTTTTTTTCCCTCAGAAAACGTGTTTTTGCCAAAAAAAGCTCTCACTTTGGTTAGCTGACACTGTTGAAATCAACCCTAGTTTGTAAATAGAACTCTCTGATTAAAAGGAAGAAAAAAAAAAAAAGCGGAGGATGGTAGTTCCATGATGAAACACTTTCATCTGTGAAGGTTAGAAAGCTAAATAGGAAAGAAACAATAATTAAAAAAAAAAAAAAAAAGTTAAAAAGAAAAAAAAGAAATGGACATACTTTTTCCTGTGTAGGCTCTGGCTTCCCGTCTGGCCCATATTTCCAGAGGTGCAGTGCCAGGAGCAGTGAAGAAAGCTTGGGTGCTACTGTCAAGCAAGAGGCTTGCTCCTCCTTCTCTTCCTCTAGCCTTCCTTTCAGCCCCATAGCACTCCTCCCACCCCTGTGCTGGCAACAGCACTTATTAGAGCCCTTGGAGCTAATTAAGGAGAAATCTTTCTCCCCCACCCCAGACCCTACAAAGTCAGGGGGTTGAACTGGTGGGTGCAGAGTTCTGACAAGGGCCAGAGCCAGGTAAGGAGGAGGAGGGGGGAGCAGGCAGGTGCTGGGGGAGAGCTGGTGGCAAGGACAGTTATGCTCAGAGGTGGCAACCTCTCTTTCAGTTGACCTGCCTACAGGGCACCTCTCTAGCCATTTTGGAGGATGGATTTTTCCCTCTGCTTTTCACCCTTTCACACTAATTCCTGGGCAGCAGTGTAGTCTGGCACATGCCTGTTTGAGTCACTCCTGATTAAGCTGTTTCATGCTGTATAAGGCATGGCTTGGAGTCAGGGAGAGAGAGTCAGGCTTTGTGCTGTTTGACAAGTGGCTGGGCTGTGTGCAGGAGAGGAACAATTATATTTAAGCTCCTGCTCTGATAAACATTGAGATATTTTTGCAAAGCGCCACTGCTTCAGGAGGAGGATCGGTAGTTTGAATCTTCACATGGAAAAGTAGTTCTGTTTACCTAGACATGAGCAGCTTCTGATTTTAATCATAGTAAGCACACACAGAAGCAAAGCACATCAGTTTTCCACCAGTTTAATTTTGATGTGACTAAATTACTTTTAAAAAAACATTCTCAATAATAATTGGTTTGGATTCAATTCCAAGGTACTTTCTGTTTCAAATGCAATTTGTTGGGAGGCTTAGGTACCTCTGTAACTTCTCCAGAAAACTTTGCTCCATTCAGCTTCATCAGATACCACCGAGTTAAGGGAGGAAAAGAAAGACAGAGGTTGGCTGTGCCAGCTGGTTCTCTGAGTGTCACTGTGCACACCTTTCCAGGCAACACTCCCTACATCTTCTTTCAGCCCCAGCTTACCCTGAATATCAGAAAGACCTGTGTGTCCCACTTGAGAGAAGAGAGAAAGTCAGGAGGATATGACAGTAAGGTGGTCTCTAGCCTTCAACAGCTGGGTACTGTGTGTGCCCCACTGGCTCAGACCACTCTGCTTATTGCTATTTGGCCATAGTTTTTCATAAACATCTTTAATGTAGTGTTAAAAGCATTTTGTAAACAAAAGTAAAACTAAAACTTAACTGAATGGCATTTCTAAAATAACTTGTACTTTTAGTTTTGCCAAATCAGGTCCTGTTTGTTTGTCTGACTGCTGTTTCAGAGTTTAAATTCTCTTCATTGTGTGGTAGGGCATGTCCCTTCATTGTGCCTCATGTGCGAGGAATCAAAGAAGTCTGTTTGTATTCTTTCACAATAAATTCTTTTGAGCTCATATGGGATGAATATTGCTTCTTAGCTTCCCATGTCCCAAAGATACCCATAGTCCCATTTGGCCCTGATGTGTGTTAGCTGTGCAGGTCTGTATACATTGGTCCCTCTTACCTACTGGATCAAATGCCAACTATCTGATGGTTTTGTGTGGTGTGAGGCAATATATTAGGAAAGCAGTGCCTCTCTTTAACATAGATATGTAGTTGTCTATGCAGCATGACTGCTTATTTGCTTGAGGATAGATGACTCTGCTGGGTTTTCTTTTTTTAGTTATTACCCAGTTCAGCAGGAAGCCACATAGATGTGATACAACATGCTTGTGAGAGCAAGCTCAAGAGGCGAGGTGTGTGTGGACAGTAGTCTTGGATAACTGTGATAGGTTGGCTTCAGCTCCAGCTGTTTCTGTGCTGTTAACACAAGAGTCTTTGTCCTGCCCTCTTGTGAATCTCTGGGAAAAGACTAGGTTTGGCTTGTGACAGTGCCTGGAACTGTAGCAGTGTAGAGGTTAATTCAGAGAAAACATTTGTCTCTTCAGAAGCTGGATCCACAGGAGCACTTGTTGCCTATGCATGTTTTGCAACACGAGTGTTTCTCAAGAGTGGTGGTTTAATGAGCTCTTGCTTGACAAACTGTCCCATTGGCTTTCTGCTAGATGTGTGTGCTGCAAATTCAAAGGTTGCTTATACTATAAAATGGGACATTCTTAAATGCTCTTCGTGTGCTTTTCTACTGACAGAGCATTCTGTTCTGCTTTGCTAAATGCTGCTATGATTTAATCCCTGTGAAGTCAGTGGGCCAGATTGTTTTTCTTTTCCTGGTGTAAACTCCACTAAACTCTGTATAACTGCATTTTCTGGCTCAGTGATTTGTAGTCATATGTCATCATATTGCCCTTCCTACTGAATTCTGTACAGTGACAATATGGATAGCAAAAAGATTTATTAATTGTGATAGAGACATCCACATATAGACTGGTGTCTTAGGCATGATTTGAAGCACATGAAACAGCAGATGTTCTGTGTTTCACAGAGGAAAGGTAGGTTGAGTAATTACAAAAACTGTCTAAGCTAGCCACAAATTCTTGCTAAATTGTTAAGTAACTTTTTCCCCCCTTTCTTCTTTCTGTTTTCATTACTTTTGTGCCTATGGATCTCAGGTTGAGAAGAAAATACCACTAAAGTGGTACACTTGGAACTTGGGCAGGGCTAGCTCCATTTGCTTTCTAACTCTTCTTGGTGCAAACTACCTCTGAGAGTGGCCAAAGCCATTCCACGTGAACAGTCCTGCAGTAGCAGCAAAAATGAGGAGAGTGATTACTGATAACACCTCTGCATGTCTAACATTCACAGCCTGGAAGGCATAATGGCAGCAGCAGGTTGCAGCCTTTGGGAGGATGGTGGCGAACCGACACAGGCTCTGCTGTGTCTTTGTCCCCTGTACTGCAGTCGCACATCTCCAGTTGTTGAACTGGAATAGAAGGGTGATGCACTAGCCGTGGCTAGCACTGGCCTCCAGTGAGACTGTATGCAAGAAGACTTTTGAGAGGAAACAAGTGCATTTAGATAACAATTTGAGAAGTAGTGTAAAGTGTTAAGCTTAAAACTGAAAAGCCTGAACAGCTGTCTGACTGGTAAATAAAACTGGCAGAGAAAGTTTAGAACGTTAAATAACCCTCTAAAAACATACCACTGAGATGCAAGGGCTCATCAGGCATTGCTACAGAAGCACAGGCAGCTATTTCCTATTATGTTGCTAATTTGTATCTCCTATTGATTACTGAATTAGCAGATGAGTCAAACTGCTTTGCCTTACTGTAAGCAGTTAATGGACAAAGGAAATTCCAAGGAATCTAAAGGACTCTGGCTTCAAAATGGATGTTTCTGTAGATATTAAAAAAAAAAAAAAAAAAAAAAAGGGAAGTATAAGAGAGTATAAAGCAGCCTGCAGAAAGTCAAACTTGTACATGTAGGTGGCTGCCTGGAGCTAAGCCACCATTCAGTGTGTGACCCAGTATCTCTTAAGCAAGCTGTACAAGACAAGAATATTTGCATAAACATACTGGCTTTGTCTATACTTAAAAATGTAGAATATTTAAAGAAGAAGCCTCACTTTTGTCACTGAAAGCTGAGAACGGTGGATAAAGACTTGTCCTGCTTGAGCATTTCATGTCCTAACCAGAAATACAAGTTTCTCGTTGTGTAGGCAGTATCACATATGCAAAAAGAAGCAGCCTGGTTGCATTGTACATGAGGAAGCATGTAAAGCCCCTTCTTATGTTTCATAGTTTTCTCCCTGAAGCCAAAACATGTGGATGAGAGGGGCCATGAAGGGAACCTTCTTGCCTGGTCTGTAATTGCATGTCTTGTTTGGTAACAATTAGTCTTGTTAGTGACAGGCATCTAGTAATTCTGTGTTTAAGAATTCTGTTTAGGAAGTCTGATGTTATGACAGCTGTATGCTAATTTTCTTTTTGGACGGAACATCTTGCATGAATTCCTGAATGAGTTTCTAGCTGTGTCGAAGAGTCAGTTTTTACAACCTTGAAGATAAGATGAGAACATACCTTCCAGCCAGTCCCAAAACAGATTACAAAACACCCAGAACACCAACAAGTGATAAAAGCCAAAATATTGCGCAAATATTTAATAATTTCTGAAATACTGAATTCAGTTAGTTTTACTTGCTTTAACATGCTTTTTAGAAACTGAAGTTACTAGTACTAGTAGACTCAAGTCACGTTAATTTAGCAATGAGAATTTGAGCTAGTTATCTGCAGTTAGCTTAAAGCCTTTCTGAAGAACTTGAAAATTTCCTAGGCAAAAAGGGGAAGTTGTTTTTGAATTGATAATAAATGTAGTATTTCACTATTTTTTAACAGTTGATTAAAGCAGCATGAAAGCTGTAAACTACCATACAGTTCATAGTCACAGTTACTGCCCACAGATAAATTTGAATTTACTCCAGTATTGGAGTGTGAAAGCTTAAGTACTAATATTTGCCTGTGAGTACCACCTATGGGGAAAAAGTGGACTGGCACTGTGTAATAGTTAAAAACTTACATAAATTCCATGAATTGAGCTAACATGAAAATTCACTTAAATGTGGAAAACTTAATTGGAGATTAATAAAAAATTGCACTTGGGGTCTATAGTGCCTCAGTCTCTTGCCCAGATGCAGATAGAGATAAAAAACACAGATTTTTCATATTGTTGTACTAATAGGATATAAGAGTGCAAAAGTTGATTTGTTTATTTATTTATTTGTTTGTTTGCTGCTCTGAGTGCAGAGGAAATAGATGAATAGCTTGCCCACTCTTCCTAGGTGGAAATTAACTCTCCATGTGTCACTTGAGCTGGGCCATTCTTGTGTTATAGGCTCTGACTTTTAGTTTAGCTGACTTACCACCAAATTTCTAATCATCCTTCTCTGTTAAAAGAGAGTTTATGGGAAAAAACATGCTTTCCTGTGAAGGCCTTGAAGAACTCTGCCTCTAAACACCTCCTGATGTTTCCAGACCTGAGCCTTCACGATGGAAACTGTACAGCAACTGCAGTGTCCTCTTGTATGATAACATTACTACACCTTACCTTGCTGTATCTCCACACTTCATCTTCTAGACCCTCCTCACTTTTACTAGCAATTTCTCCAGTGCCAATGGCGGTTGTCAGTCAGTTAATGAATCTTTCATGGAATCTTCTATTGATTTTCTTCTTCCTGACCACAGTTAATGTGCTTTTTCCAACCCAGACAGAAATCTAAAAGGCTGTAGAGAAGAGTGTTCGGGCTCCTTCCTAGATGCCAACTGCTGGGTGTCCCTTACATGCTGATCCCAGGGGATAACATGAGCTAAATAACTGGAAGGTCTTATCCTCAAATAAGCAAGATATATAAGTTATTCATAGCTGAACTAATGAACCTAAACCCCTTCATATCTCTGGTGAAACTTGGATGCCTTCTTTAACAGAGATTGTGAGAATGTCTTTTGAAAGCCGTTCAATAAATTCCTTTGGATCAACTGTTACTTTTTGAAAGCTATTTCTTATCTTTCAGAAGAAAAAGGATGCAGAAGGAAATGCTTACAGTCCCATTTTTTCAGCTTCATTTCAAAAGAGTAAATTTACTGTTGAAAACCTGAAATATATTTGGTTGTATCGAACTAAAAGAAATAAGTGCATGTGTGTGTGCTACCTGCCAGGTTGAACTATTTAACTCAAGCTACGAGTGCTGGTCTCTGAGGGAGCATTTTTAGAGCTCACTGAACTGATATTTCTCTTCTCCAGGCAATGCTGGAATGGTTCACCTACCACTCCCTGTTTTTCAGTAAGTCTCAAGACATTAAGACCACCAAAGCTTTGTTCGTTTATGAGAGTTGGCTCAGACTTTGATATTGTTTGCACCAGGGATTTTGGAAATACTTGTTTTCTTCTCTTGGAAGTTTACTTGTCTCTTGATAGTAACATTGGCTAGAGGAATATATGAACTGCAAGCTTATCATAATTAACTGATCAGTCTGGAGAATTTGCACAACAATGGAAAATGCAGCTTTCCTTACACCTGGCCTAACTTTATTACCCAAATGTAAAATCTCATTTCCAGTTAAACCTTGCAGCCCTGTTAGGGAAACTCTCTGTAAGTAGGAGAGGGAGAACATTCTACATGCTGAAGATCAGCTGTGTTGTGTTTTATTGGCAATTTCTAGAACATTTGGGAATTAGTGAAAATATTGAATACATACTTAGTTTGTCTTGGAGTGAGAGATTGAGTACATTTAATTTTTCTGTGTTGTCTTCTGTAGAGGTAGAAGGAAATTTTTGTTCAATTTACTGTTGTCATTAGAGTGGCAGGTGAAAACACACTCTCTTGCCATAGTTTGTAAAAAGGAATGGTTACACCACCTACTCAGTGCTTGACATCTGATAGTGTTTGACATGCTTGCGATGGTAATTTGGTATTTTTTTGAAATCAGTGAGAGAACTCTGAAACAGAGCAAGTTCTGATGCATTAAGAAAAAAGAATTATAAAAGAAACAGAATCCTCAGTTCCTACTCTCCATGATTTTGCCTTTGCAGTGAGCAGCTAAACTGGTAAGAGCATTGCTGACTAGAAAGTAATTAAAACTTCTTCATTAATTAAACAGAAAAAGAGAGATAAGTGACATTTGCATTTGTTGATTGTTTCTTTATGGTAAATGAATTGCCGGATGGTGGATGTTGATGTTTTCCAGTTGATTTCCTTTGGTTTCTTGGCTAGGATTGCAGCACAGATTATTATTGTCTCACACATCTGCTAGAGGATGCATTTCCATTGTACCTCACTGCTCACAAACGTGAATAACTTCTACGTTCACCACTTGTACGTGTACCGTTGCATCAACATGGGAAGAGACATTCCCGTAGGCGTACAGAGCTCTTGGATATGCTGCATGTGTTTGTTTTTCTAACCAACTGTCCCATCTGTGTCCTCTGTGCCTACTTTTAATTGAATGATGAGCAGTGAGGAGCATGTCTTAGGAAGTATGTTTTCTTTCTGTTTTTACTGGTTATGTTATAACTTCTCTTGAATGATTATGAAACACCTGGCTGCAATCAAGTCACAACATTACAGGAGTAATGGCATTCTTTGTAATGCTGTTGGTAGCTAAAGGTGCTGAGTAGGTTCCCAGTACTTGGTGGTTCATTGCTAGAAACCAAGAAAAAAGTTTAGTAAGCATTTCATGTGATATAGTTAAGCTTTTCACATAATGACATTTTTTCTCCTGTAAACTTCTATCTGAAGTTCCTACTCTTCTGGATTGCAGCAAGCTGATTGCTTTGGGTTTGTGTGGCAGACTTTTGGTAGCAGAGGGCTACAGAGATGGCTTCTGTGAGATGATTCTAGAAGATTTCCCTATGTCTGATGGAGCCAGTGCCAGCGGCTCCAATACTGGACAACCACTGGCTAAGGCTGAGCCCATCAGCAACAGTGGTAACTCCTCTGGGTTCACATATTTAAGGAGCAGAAAAACCCCTGCATAATTGCAGCTGGATGCAGGAATAAGAATATATGAGAGAAATAACTCTGCAGACAGCAAGGTCAGTGAAGAAGGAAGGGGAGAAAATAGGGGAGAAAATTCTCCAGATGTAGTTGCAGACTCTGCAGCCCATGGTGAAGACCATGGTGAGGCAGGCTGTCCCTCTGCAGCCTGTGGAGGACCCCATGGCAGAGCAGGTGGATGCCTGAAGGAGGCTATGACCACATGGGAAGCCTATGCTGGAGCAGTTTTGCTGGCAGGACTTGTGACCCCATGAGGTACGCAGGCTGGAGCAATTTGTTCCTGAAGGGCTGCCCCCTGTGGGAGGGACCCATGCTGGAGCAGTTTGTGAACTGCAGCTGGTGGAAAGGAGTGATGCTGGAGAAGTTTGTGGAGGACTGTCTCCCATGGGATGACTCAACACTGAAGCATGGAAAGTGTGAGGAGTCCTTCCCAGAAGAAGCAGCAGAGACAATGTGTGATGAACTGACCACAACCTCCATTCCCTGTTTCCCCTGTGATGTTCAGGATGGGAAGGAGAGATAACTGGGAGTAAAGTTAAGACTGGGAAGAATGGAGGGGTGGGGAGGAGGTGCTTTTAAGATTTGGTTTTATTTCTCATTATCGTACTCCAATTTGATTAATAAATTAAATTGATATTCCCAAGTAGAGCCTGTTTTGCCCATGACTGCTGAGTGATCTCTCCCTGTCCTTATCTCGACCCACGAGCCTTTCATTATATTTCTTTCCCTTGCCCAGCTGAGGAGGGAAGTGATAGAGTAGCTATCCAGCTGTCCAGCCACGGGCAACTCACCACACTGACTTGGTATTTTAGTGTGTGGAGACACTCCTGTTTGCTAGACAAGAAGAAAGTATCTGCTTAAGAGATTTCTGTATCCCAGATGGAAGTGATACACATTTCAACTCACTAAACATGAATGTGTGTGTGTGTGTGTGTGTGTGTGTGTGTAAACAGGACAGACAGGTGTACAGCAACAGAGAAAAAATACGTTAAAAGATTTAAACCATGTTGTGTTTAACTCATTATTATCAATCCCACTTTTCTTCTAGACAGGTTTATCACAAGTATATCAGTAGAATAAATCAAATGTACTCTTGTAATGGAAATGTATGGACAGATTTAGTCATGATATACTCACCATTTGCTATGTCAGAAAGCCTCTCAAGCAATGTTACCAGCAAAGTAATTCATGTTTTTTAAATAGACAGACATGTAATTCTAGTGATTGGGGGAGGGGGGGAGGCGGGGGGGAGAGAAGGGCGGGTGCTATGTGGGTTTTTTGTTGTTATTATTTTGGTGGGGTCTTTTTTTATTTGTTTTGGTTTGGATTTTTTTTTATAACACTATTAAAAAAAAAAAAAAAGGCCAAGAATTGCTGATTTGACCTCAAATTTGGATGATTTTTAGGAATATATATCTCCTTGCATTCTTTTCCATGCTCATTCCAGCAAAGATCTAGAATGTTATATACTGGAACAAATTTGTACTTGAACTATGACAACATTTTTCTTAATTCTGTGCATACTCTACAGTTTTGTTGCTAGTTTTACCTGGAAGAATAGTGGTTACCCAGCCTCTAAGATAAGTTTCGCATTACTATTGGTGAACATCTTTGATAATATGAATACCATTTTAGAGTTAAATCCAAATTCGAATGTTTAAAGCAAATACATTTTTTAGGGTTTGGTTTTCTTACTCCCCTTCTACTTAGTACTAGAAGTAGAAATAATTTAAATATTAAACTTGTTGCTGTGTTTGTGTCCTTAGGCTTTGCATTTGAAATTACCCATTCACTAAGGTAATACTAATGTTTTAGTGTGGTTTGTAGGAGCAGATCCAAAGGAAGTCTCCTTCCACTGCAAAAGAAGGAAAAAAAGAGACAGGATATAGATGCTAAACTGAACAACAAGCCATACATCCTTCCTTCCTTCCTTCCCCCTGTTAGTTCTGCATGCAATGCGCAGTAGGATGTCGTTTTACACCTTGGATCCTTTCCATGTAACTTTTTTAGCTTTTGCTATTTAAAATAACATTTAATGTTGGATCCCTATCATCAGCAATTCCTTCTGCCAACAGCAAATGCTATAAAAGTGGGCAAGAATGTATAGACCTACCTTTGACAGTCCTATAGATTATAATGGAAAAACAAAGATGAGGGTGAAGAGAGTAAAAGAGAGTCATCTGGACAAAGCGATACAATATTCTATTTGCCTGCATTGGTTGTTGTTATCCTGATTTCTTCTGTTTATGTTGTCTGATGATTGTTTTAACCTATTTTAGTCTTCCCAGATTTATGCTTTCTCTTCATTGCTTGCATGCGTTAGTTTGACTACTTTGTAAAGGACAAATATGTTTAATGATCACTTTGTAAAATCAGGGAAAAAACATAGATTTTTTTTCTTATTAGCCAGTTACCTGAGGTCAAACTCTAGATCCTTTATGCCACGGAAAAGTATCTGTCTCAGGTGCATGTTGCTTGGAGGTAGATGTGGGGGAGAAGGACATTAAAATCCAGAAGGCAAGTAGAAAGAGGACAACTAGGAAACGGTAGGAAATAATATCCTTGGTATCACCTTACCTGAAGAAAATGTTATTTAAAAGTCACTTTAAGTTTTAGGGGTTAGCTTTTGTATACCCAGGAGTTGACAGCAGTGCATGTCAGTAGGCATTCCTGTGTACACATATACAGGAGAGAGACTCAAGATTACTTTAGAAGTCCAGAGGGAAAGAGAAAATTATTCAGGCTTGGTGAAGGAAGAGAGGGAAAGCATAATAAAATAGACAAGGCATCCTCTTTGTTAAGGTTTTAAAGACAATGGATGACTGTTTTGTGGAGTTGTGTAAAATGTGTTTTTCTGCTAAAGTGGACACTGTTGGGGTATGTTATATAGGCTCTGAAATATTAGGAGCCACACCTGACTCCAGGAGGAAAAGGTAAAAGAATTCCCTCAAAAAAATAGCTTGAGGGAAGAAAAGTCGTGAGACCTTGGTTCTGCAAAGACAAGGAAATGAGAGAGTAGTCAGGTCTTTGGCATCTGGGTGGAAAGTGTCAGCCTTGATGCTAAGCTTGACCTGAGCATCTTAATAACATATGGAAAAGCTAAGTGTCAAGATGACATCATGCTGAGTTATTTGCATGTCTTTCCCAGACTTTCTGGAGTCTGTCTGCCATGTTTTGTCTTCTCAGGAAGGCTCTTCATGGTCTGTAAGGTGCTCATTTGGGCCTAAAATTCCCATTTTCCTCCAGTCCATTGTGATAGGTTCCTGCTGAGAGGAGCTGGTCCTGCACTTCATGGACAGGACAAGAGCGACACCCAAGCTGATAGATTCTGCTGTCCTTCACAACTTTCTTTTTGCTAGCTGTCATGATTTTACTGCAAGATGGGTGGTATTGGTTTTAATTGCCATCCCAGTTGCTGGTGTCAGTGATTAAAGGAGTGTCTTATCTTTCACTTAAAAATACATCTCCAGCATTTGTAGATATTGAGAAAGAGTTTGAAAATGTGGTAATGTGGTGTGAATTATACTCTAGAGGTTTAAAGGCTAGGAAACAAAGCAGCAAATTCTAAACTGCCTTCAATTTATTGCTATTTTATCTTCTGAAGTTGCTTAAAATCCTCATTGATTTTTTTGGTGGCTGCTTTATGATTTTCAACTATATGGATTGATAGTACATAGATTGATCGTACTGTAGATAAAAATCTCTTTTTCACATCTAAGAATTTTAATTAGAATTGCCATGTAAACATCTCTGCAGATTTTAAGCAGCCAATTGAGGAAACACAGAAAGATCATCATTTTTATATGAATTTTCAGCATAGTTGGATAGATCCTGAGTTTACATATAAATGTTATTGAAAGCTACAGACTGTCAGTAAGTAGAGCAGGGCAGTGCTGCCTCTGTTTTTTGCATTGTGCCAGCTACTATGTAGACAGACTCCAAACTTAGTAAAATTGGTAAACTATCAGTAAAAAGAAGGGATTTTGCCTGTATCATGAATTGTGGTCTTTGTTCCAGGGCAAAATTATCTTTTCGTTTTAAATCTTTAAGGGATTCAGGACTAAGTCATGTCGAACAATGGTGTGTTCATCCAAGGAGAACTGCTGAGTGCATTTAATTATCTTCACTGAATGTCTCAGTACAGAGTGTGCTGATTATAGATAATGCTGCCTTTAAAAGCACACTGTTAGCAAGAGTGTTAGTTTTACTTTGGTAGAGCAGATATGCATATTGCTTCAGA
Organism: Hafferia zeledoni; assembly: GCA_035583235.1. Lineage (NCBI taxonomy): Eukaryota > Metazoa > Chordata > Aves > Passeriformes > Thamnophilidae > Hafferia > Hafferia zeledoni. The sequence goes on along the minus strand of JAWWEV010000115.1, from coordinate 55,300,613 downwards.
CAGTCTCAGATGTCCAGCTGCTGTTTGGAAAGCAAGAGTTTCAGGGCATAGCTGCTCCTTGCTTTCACCTCTTCTGTTGTTTTCTGAGGGGTGGGGAGGATTGCTAATTTTGTGTTCCCACTGGGCATGGCACTTAGTGCTGGGGTCTAGTTGACATGGTAGGGTTAGGTCATAGGTTGGATTTAACATGGTGTGAGAGGTCTTTTCCAACTTAATTGATTCTGTGATTCTCTCCCCCCTATTGTAATTCTCTTAGACACTGAACATAGTTGCAGGTAAGAGCAAATACATGTCCTGTTCCTGTCCTATAACTCTCTAACTTATTTATTTGTTTTCTTTCAACTGCAGATTTTAGTAATGTGCCTGATGTCACATCCAGTTTGAAAAGGAGCAGTACAGATGGCACTCTGGACCAAGTGCCACACATGGAGAAGACTGATCCACCTTTCAGGGTAAGAGCATCCTTGACATAACAATCCTTATGAAGAAAAAGACAGTGTTGTAGTGTTAATGCTCTGTGTTTCGTTGGAAAGAATTTAATATATGGCACTAATTTGGACATTTTTCCATGTATATTAACTGTACTTAGTGTTTTATTATATTGAAGTCACCCTGACAAGTCAGCATCTACAGCACAGCTGTTGCAACTCCAAGACCAGTGTCATGCGTGGAAATAGCAAACAGGTGGAGACTTACAAAATTCATCTTTTTGTGTTGCTTGAACCCTGTTCCCACAGAGAATAGTAAAGCTGCTGCAGCTTTCTAATTGATTCAGTTTGTTTTGTGTTTTCTTTTTGCTGATAATTCCAGAGCTTGCTGTTAAGACTGTAGTGACCACAGCAGTACTCATTTTACATCAGTCATTTTAAACTGGGCTGCAGATGTGGAGAGGTGCAGTATTTGAGAGCCAGTGATTTCCACTGGCTCCATTTGGAGAACCTTTACATGTCTGCAGTTACTGTTTGACATCAGCTGGAGTAATGGATGCTCAAACCTTCTGTCAGTCAGAGCTTTGGAGGGTGAGTCAGGAAAGCACCGAGTTAGTGTCCACCTTCAAATGCACTGGACTCTGAAGAGCAGTCCATTTTGCTCTGAGTCAGGCAAATTGCCACCTGTGCCCAACTCAAATAAATATTGTTTTGAACCTCCCAACAGCTAGTGTGGGTAGTGTTTTCATGTTGGTGGCTGTGATTTTACCAGGCATTGCCATTCTGGGAGCAGAAATGGGGTCTTTTTAAAATTCTTTTGATAAATTGATTGTATCTTCCAGTACATTTGTGATAACACTTACGTTATACTCTTACATAACAGGAATAAAGTTAGAGTTTTTATGGTTCTAGAATATATTACTGTCTTTTACTAAGTTGTATGAAAAATTGGTAGAGATGAGGCAGAATGTAACAATTCTTAAGACTGCAACAAGGAACATATATTGTGCCTCTAACCATATCTACTGAGAGGAGCTGTTCATCTCTTACTTTTTGAATTTGCACCCTACTTCAGTCTGATATAGATGACTTGATGCCATTTACCTAGAGAATAAGGAGAAGTCCCGTGATGGTGGGTCTTCAGCCCATCTCCTGCTGCCCAAGGGGATTCCCACAGAGAGGATCTGTATCCTGGTATAACACATTGCTTCTGCTCCCCAAAAGTCTTTGCAACCAGACAAGAATAAACTGGGTTTTGTACCCTTAGGACACATTATTCCTTTAGAAGGAATACTGTAGATTTTTTGACTGTCCTCTTTTAGGGCTTCTGCCTGGCTTTAGGGGAGGGCATCTTTGTGGGAGCACAGCAGAGGTGATCCCAAGGCTTAGGATGCCTTGATGGCTGGTTGCACCAAGCCAGATTCCCCTCAGCGCCTTGGGGTGCCCTGCTCACCAGGAGTATGCACTGCCCCCATGCACTGTGTGGATATAAATAGCTGACCTGTCCTGCTGGAGAGAAGCAGATTTTGGGGCATCAGCTTTCCTTTAGCAGAAAAACAAAGCCAATCATGATTGTCTATGTCAAATGCACCAGATGCCAGAAAATTAGAGAGAGTTCAGGAGCACTTAAATACACAGAGAGCAATTGATGTACACTAGTTGTTTCTCTGAATGCACTAAATTTGCTTAAATGGTTTAAATTACATGCTGCAATTAACGGTCAAAAAAAGAGGGGAGAACAGCCTACTCCTTACCCTCTCTCCAACCTCAAATCTGTCACATCCAGCAGTTATGCTCTTGCATGATTTGCTGAAGTAACTGTCCATGCTGTATTGCAGTTCGCTTCTTGACATGTGGGACCGCTAGTGTCATTCTGAAAATTATCTGAGGCTGTCCTAGTTTTGTAGGTATAAGGGAGGAAAACAGCCTTGCAATCAGAGGCAGCTGACTTGGACTGGAGCAGCAAAGGAGTCTGTGACAGCTCTACAATTTCTGCAAATGGTTTGTAATTGATTGCTGTCCTTCTGTTGGAGGGTGCCTATTACTGTCAGAGCATTTCATCTGACCCTTTTGATTTCCCCAATAGACATAGAATTAAAAAAACCCAAACCCAACAGTAAGTTTAGGTGGTGTATATTGCATCTGCTTTTGTGATTGTGTATGAAAGGAATTAAAATGATTTCTGTTTTTATAGCTGTGAGTTTGGACTGCTCACCAAATGAACAATAGGTATTGCTAATAAAAGCTAGTTTGAGGAAACTGTGCAGCCTCAAAAGGCATAGGATCTGGATTTGGATTTGTGGTTTTTTTCCCTTTGCCTTCTGTTTCCTGCATGTGCTGACTTGACCTCCCACGGCTGTGGGACAGCAGTAGTGCAGGCACCTCAGTAGTAGGCAGTGGGCGATGCTGCAGAAGTATTGGGGGAGAGGAGATCTGTAAGCACAGCTCTGTGGAGGAGACGGTGGTGGCGCTGAGAGGTTCTGAGCACAGCCTGGAACAACAGGCAGTTTGGGATTATTTCAGAGGAGACACAGAGATGCTCACTTTCCAGTTGACAGCAACTGTAGATATAATTGTTTGGCTCCAACGGGCAGGCTCCTTTAAAGTTTGATTGATTTTTGTCCTGTAACATGTAAGTAAATCAAAATCAAAGCTTAAAGCTTTGGATTTAATGGTTGCATGTCTGATTTCTGGATTTTGTGTTTCTTCTTGTTGAACATTTTTGTTTCTTCGTTTTTCACTATTTTCTTCATCTTATAACAAGCTAAGGTTAGACATCATCTCAACTGAAAGTACGGTAAGACATTTCAGAAGTGCCTTGTAATCTCAAAGAAACAAGTCTTTTGTTGCATGTATACTACATTGAAACATGTTCATTCAGTCATCCATTCATTGATTTCTTTTGTAGTCTGAGAAGTTAATGTATTTAGGATAGCTATATGTTTGTCTTTCATCTGAGAGCTAACAAATTAATTAGGAGGCAAGAGAGGATCATATCATTCGAGAAATGAAAGCTGTTCCTTAAGTTATAAAATATTATTAAAAATACATGGACATCAGGAAACATCCATTCCAGATGCTCATTAGTTCTGACAGCTCTGTATTCTCTGGAATACCCTATTTATATTTTAATACCATTAATACCCCTAACCTTGTTTTCCATTTTCTTTAACAAATATAGATTATATACTTTTAACACATTCTGCTGCAGCACCTTTTCAAACTGTGTTAAAATACTGTTTATGTGGCAGCAGCATCTTGTCCTATTGCCCATCTTGTCAGCTGTTGTTGGTTCTGAAGGTATAGGCGTCCTGTTGACAGAAGAATAGGTGACCTCAGAAAATTGAGAATTGAGTATGCCTGTCAGTGTAATTAGGTTTAGTTGTCTTTAATTATTTTGAGAACTAATTGTTTGTGCTCCTAGTGCTCAGTTAAATCCTGGTATGTTGACAGTTGCCAAGAATCAAGCTCTCTGTACATTAAAGTAGCGTGAAGCCAAATAAATGAAAAATGCAACTTTCCCTTCAGCTACTCATGATTTCTAATTGCAAACTGTAAAATGCTTTCTCTAGCCCACAGCTTGTTTTAAGGTGAAGTTTAGTAGTCTGTTACTAACCTGCTTATCTTTACTTTGTATTTTCAGTGTATTAAAAATACCCTTTTATGAAAGATAAGCATAGCTAAAAGGTGAAATTTTACCATATAAGTAGCTATTATTCTAAGGTCTCTTGAACAAATGCTGTGATCTGACTTCTGGTTGACTTGAATCTTTATAGTATCATCAGAGAGAGGTATTTCTGAAATCATATAAAATAGTAACAGACAGAAAGAAGTAACTTCATATGAATGCATGTGTGAGAAGAGGTAGATGTATTTTCCCTTTGAGTATTTTATAGAGAGTAAGAAAAAAAAGCTTAGAGCATACTCTCTGCAGATATTTCACATAACTTCATTATATTCTCACCTATATCCTAGAGGTCTTGGGGAGACCCAAAAAACTCCATAAAATTCCCTAGTGTGATGGTTTGTAATCATGATAAAATGGTCAATGAATGCAGAATGGTTTTATGTTAGCATCTTCAAAAATTAACATTGCAGATGCAGAAGTGGAAGCTACTGTGATGAGAAGCTTTGAATGTTAACAAGAATTTGCTTTCTAAAGAATGGCCAACTGGTTTGATTTTGTCATGGTCCTTTATTTCTTTGAAACAATGAAGTAAAATTGATCCTAGGGATAAGTTAAATATAGAAACTTAGAGAAATTGCCTTTGCTTTAGCCTCTTAAGATAGTCACTTTACTCTTAGAATGGGTTATTGATCATACATCAATGCATGTGTATGAAAATAAGTCTATCCCCATCACCTCTTAAAAATAAATGCAAAATTCTATACATTGAAGAGATAGAAAGTGAACTTTTTTCCCTCTGGGAATACAATTCTAAATGCAAAGAACAGATGTTATGGCTAAAAATCCCTGAACAACTTTCCCTCACTTGAGCTTATTCTGATTATCTCAACTCATTCACCCTCCTCTCCTGGTTGACAGCCAAGTTTGCTTTCCATCAGCTTATGCAGACGGAATAATGCAAGGGTAAAAATCCTGAGGTAAAATATACATTCAGGTCTAGGTTCAAACCTGGACGAAAGACTGTGTATCCCATTGCTGGTCTTTCTGAATGTTGAATTGTTAAAGGTTTGATTTTGGCAAGAGGAAGGGGGCAACTGTACCAGTTGTCATGGAATGGTAGGGGTAGAAAGTAGTTGGTAATCATTACTCATACAGTCCAATCCCAAGAGAAAACTTTTACAATTGTTCATTGTTTGTGAATGATTTGAATGGTATTTTATCTTCCAGAAGAATGCAAGTGGATGCTAGGAATTATGTGTTCCTCTGATTTATTACCTAGAAAACATTATACAGTGTAATCTGTAGCAGATGTGCTGT
>JAWWEV010000115.1:55279195-55294770 GCA_035583235.1 Hafferia zeledoni | reverse complement strand
TGTCTACAGCACCCAGTACTAACCGGGGCTGACCCTGCTGAGCATCCGAGATCTGACAGGATCGGCTGGCAGGGAGGAGGCGGTCCCGTGGCGTAATGGACAGCACTCCGGTCTCTGACTCCCAAGGTCACGAGTTCGAGTCTCATCATATATATTATATATAAAATATATGTTGTGGTTCTTTTTTTTATTTTGGTTTGATATGACACTCATTCACTCTCAGAGATGAGTTTGGGATCATCAGTCTGCATGTGTGTATATAAGCAGTGGATGATTGTCTTTTAGTGGGTAAATGTCAAGAAATGTTTATTCATTCCCACCAATGTGAAACAGTTTCCTACTATGACTTTTCAGTGAGAAAGCTAAAGATTTAACAAAGTATACTGAATTAGAAAGAAGATTTACAATGACATGGTGCATAAAACACAAAACTCGACAAGTATAATTCATGTTTTGATTACATTAGGGTGGTGTCGTTATGTATTATGTCTTGGATGTCTACATGTGTCTGCTAGATTTCAGAGCTATATTTCTGTCCATTTGGTATGTGGCATCATTCTTGCTAGTCAGTTTAGTGACTCCTACCCCCAGAACACCCCTGAAAGAACATGAGCATTGAAATAAAACAGTGGCAAAACTAAAAAACAAAAACAAAACAAAATAAAGAAAGAAGACATGTTAATGAAAAGACATTTTAATTTTGTTAAGCAGATTGTAAAAATTAAAAATCTTGGAAAGTGAATGTTATTATTAATCAAGTAAAGACCAGTTGTTGAGCTAGATTGAAAGAAAGCCAAGAGGAAATGACCAGAAGCTCAACAGAGCCCCAAACCTATTTCTTGCATGGAGGCAATTCCAGTTAAACATCATGATAGCTTCTCATTAGCTCTATTTTGCATTGCCCAGGCAGTTCTCACTTGCGCAGCATGTCATTAATTGCAGGAGAGCTGCCTGCCTGAAGGTTTAGTCAGCATCCATAGGACGTTGAGGATCTTTCCTTTATTTTAATCATAAGAATTTCTCTTTAGCAGTTGATGAGATCCAAAAGCTTGGGGAGTAGTCTGCAATTAACATTCTTTTTTTTGTTCTTTGTAGGAGAGGGATTAACAACATGGTACTCTCAAAATCATGTATAGCCTCTGCAATTCAAATGTCATTTTCTTCCAGATGTGACATGCATTTAGGGAATCTTAGAGCTAACATGGGAAAATACCATGTTTCTCAGCAGTGGTTTCCTTGATTCATCTGTGCCTGGAGGGGACAGTTCTGCATCGAAAGCATGACAGAAGCCTGTGGGGAGCTCTGATAATTATTGTGCTTCCCTTGCAGATAGCGCAGCCTGTGGTGAGCCCAACCAGAGTTGCTGGCTCCAGCAGTGTGGAGCCACCGCCGGACCCCTGCTGTCTCCATGTGCCTTTTGAATGGGTCTCAGTGATATGAGAGAAACTGTAGCCTGTTAGAACTCCATAATAATTTTGCTAATTAATCTAGGTTTCAGTATATTAATCTATTGCTCAGAGAAGGCACCAAAACTGATGGACTGCAGGTTACTGAAGACTTGCTGTAAGCATACCTGTGAGTGCTACTGCTCAGTCCTGGCTTTCACTTTGTTGTGTTGATCCTGCAGTTTTTCATCCCAATGGACAGCCAAAACCTCAAATATATGAGAGTTGCCTGTCTTGGCTAACATAGTTAAGGAGCTTCCAGGTCATAACAGTTAAAATATGGAAGGTGCTATCTCTAGTGTGAACCTGTAACCAGACATTCAGTCAAGCTGTAGATGAAGACCTGTGTGCATAGTTACTGGTAGGCAGGCTCAACAACAGGAGGAATGAAGACCAAATGGTTACTGTGCAGTGCTTGCACACAGAGTGTGACCTTGTGGGGCTATATTTTTTTACGGGGGAGCTGCTATTTGTTGTCTGTCCTGTGACTGAAGAAAACATCCTCTAAAGTACTGAGACACTTTTTAGTGTAAAACACGTAGATGGTTTTGATCAGGAAAAGAAATGGTATTCTGTTGATGCTCACAAAAGGAAGCCAGTGAGAGAGGACTTACAACACAGCTTTTCTTTGTAGTTGTCTGGGAAAAAATCCATAAGGCTTACCTGCAGGTGAAGAGGGAAGCATATGACAACAGTCCTGAGTCATTGCAACAGGATATGGTTAGCAGTGACTCTCGAGATGCCTGTGACTTCATTGATGAAGGGCAGGAAGCTGCCTGGGACCCCACCACCCTGGACCTCCAAAAGCAGCCCCGGTCACCTGCAGTGCAGGATGTGACGGCAGCATTTCATTTTGCAATGAAAGGCAGAGCGATAGCTTATCACACTTCTGACAGACCCAGGGAACTGGGTAACCTCTCTGCCAGCTTCAGAATATTTGGTGGGCTTTCTTTTTTATTTAATCAAGATACTGTTCTGTTACAGTGCTGACACTGACATGTGTGTTTTTTGCTTGCAATACAAAAGTACTTAAGCCCAGTTTTAGTTCATGCTGAGGTATGTGATATGACACAAAGTCTCTTTAAAGTTGCACAAAGTTTCAGTATAGGATTTCAGACAAATATTGCCTCCTGGGTACCATCATACACTTTGATGAGGCTTTGATTCTTACTTTGCTCTGTCAGGAACATGTTATGACAAAGGTAGACTGAAATGCCCAAACTGAAAAAAATCTGCTACTTGCAGCAGGTTCTGCAAAATCCAAGATAAAAAGATACCTGAAAGGATGGAAGAGAGAGGAGAATTATAAAAAATTAAGGGGTCAGTTGAGTCAGATGCACAGGGAGGTTCCAACAGATTTTCATATTTTGTTACCTGTTGTCTCCTTACTTGTTAATATACTGTGGGCAGACATAGACATCCTCTCACATGGTGGTTATTTCCTTCTGGGACAGCAGAATCCTTTTGTAATACCTAAACAAAGCCTTGCCAAAACCAGGGGAGAGGTTGATGTAGAGTTCAGAGAATCAATATTTGTTTTTACAGGGAAGTTATTGCATCTTTTAACCATTGAAATGCAGTATGCTGGCTACTAACAAGAGCAGATACGAGCTGCCTTCTCTGCCTCCAAAGGTGGCACACTACAAAATTGTGTTGTGAATCAGGAGTGCAACTGCAAAGACAATACCTCAGTGGTTGCCATAGTTTCTACTTCAACACTTGAAAAAAGTTTTTGCATTCAGCATGAAACACTTCATGTGAGAATTTTACAAATAATATTCAAGATGCTTGAAATTAAAAATAAAACAGGAATTCATTTTAAACATTTGGAATGCTAACTAATTCTTTTAACACTGGAATTAAAGCAAGTGTTTTCACTGGTCAATTATGCTTTGAAAATACATTTTGAAGGCATTTAAAACCCATGTTATTAGTATACTAGGCATGATAGGAAAATATTCAGTAAAGTCATCCACCTACAGTTATAAGAAGTAAAACAGGGTCCCTTTAGATCACTGCAGAGATCTGGAGACCAGCTCTCAACTGGGAGTTTGTAATGCTTGGAGACCACCTGTATCAAGCCTGAGCTTGTAATGCTTAGGGACCACTAATGTCACAGATACTGGTCCAGGGTGTGTGTATGTGTGTGTGTGTGTACATATATATGTATTTTTTTTGTATACAAATGTGTATACGAATTATGCTCATCTGTCACCAGTGCTTCAGATGTTACAAAGTAGCCCACAAGTGCTTGGAGTTTTCCTGGAGGCAAGGCACTGCTTCCTTTCATTCAGTGTGTATACAGACAGAGCAAAATTAGCCTTTTACCTTCATCAGTCAGGGCAAAAGCAGGATGGGAAATGAACTCTATGCAGATAAGCACACCTACACATACCAGGACAATAGAGGGAAGCCTGTATTATGGAGGATGTTACTCTTACGGTAACTATCAAGCCTGGTGCCACTGAAATGGAAAGATGAAAACCAGATGTCTGTAAAGGGAATGTGCGTTATTCAAAGTACACAGGAACAAACAACAAGTCCATGACATTTTTCCAGTGAGCTTAAAAATATTTCAAGGTGGTGGATAATTTTACATGTAAATTTTACATAGGAGAAGTTTTTGAAAAGGACTTGAGTGTTTGTTGTGTACTTCCAAAGAAGAAAGGCTAAAGAAAACATTTTCATTCGTTTGGTTCATTCTAGTTTGTATTGTTCCCTTTTTTGATTTGTCCAAGTTCCTCAGTAGAAGTTGGAAAGATTACTAAAACATAATTATCTTTTTTCTAATGAGTACCCGTTAAAAAAAAAGCTGTTAATTGGTAACATCTTTTAGCTGGCATATGGCTAGCTAATAATGCAGACTTAATTAGCAAATCTGGGAAAGAATAACTTCCTAATATGGAATTAAAAAGGCCTATCATGGTTTTTCATCAAGACTGACAATTGCTTGGACCTGAAATTTAGCAACCTTTTTTGTGTTCTAACAGAAAGAGAGCTTGGAAGTGCCACAACTAATGCCAGTAGGAAATGAGGAAATAGTACCTTTCCAGAAAGTGTACTTATACTCTTAATAAATGTGGATCTGGTGACCTGGCCTGTGTTATTTTTAAAATGCCATATGCAGTACCATAAATCTTTAATTTCCACAAGCTACTTATTTTTTTTATTTTTTGTCTTCAGACTTGCTCTATGGATCCCTGGGGTCTGTGGACTACTGCAAAGGCAACTGCTAGTGGTGGATAAGAACAGTATCCTTGTACATGCTACACAGTGGTTCATGTAATTGGATTTTTAAACCAGGCTGTACATCCATTGAAAAAATGAAATGTTATGGAGCAGGCAAAACCTCTCTTGCTCCTTCAAGACCATTTTCTCAGTTTTCTATTACATAATGTTCTCACCCAGTGAACCCATTATCTCTCCAAGAGAAAGAAAGGGCATAGTTAAACAGGTTCCTACTACTGTGATGCATTCCGCATGCCTTATCAGCAGCATGTTGTTTCAGGGCTCCAGCATCATTTTTCCTCTGATAGGCAGCCTCTCTGAGACTGAGCTGTACAGTTTGGCAAATGGTGAGCTGTCAAGTTGTGCTAATGATTTGGAAAGAGATGGATGTAAGTTTAATTGCAGTAATTAAAGGAGAAAGCTATGTTATTCCCTTGGTTGTATGAAGGTGAATATCTGAATATCCTTGAAACCTCTGAAGCAGTGCACACATAACCAAAGACATGGATCTCCAGCCTTGTGGTATCATTTGGGTTCAAGAGAAGAGTTTGCTAGAGAGTAATAGGCAGTGGCAAGGGCAGGGTTGAATGAAGCCTTATAGCTTGGCTTCATTGCACTCTAGGAGTGCTGTGATAGGGGCAACATGGGAGCTCATGTGTTTTATTATGCCACTGGTGTAGTTCTCCTTTTATTAATGAATTGCATGTCAGACTTTTGTCTCTTCAGCTCAGTGTTGTCATGTCCTACAATGTTTCATTTAAAGTCACATTGTTCTTAGAGTAATCTGTCTGTAGACCTGGTTGGTTTTGTATAAATATATCCACATCAAGACTTTTACTTTCAAGTTTGAATTTATTACTAGCCCAGTTTAAATTTCTTTTTATTGATGCAATTATGGCTAAAAAGCTCAAACAAAGGACAAGGAAAATTATATAAAGAAATCATCCAGAGAGCTGCCTCTTTGTTTTTTGGTTTATCACTGTAGAGCATTTGTATGCCATACCATTTAGCAGCATATACCCTTGACAGAACATCAGTGCTATTGATAATTCATGCTGACCTTCAGGGCAGTCAGCACCATCTAGATATTTTTAGGTATTTGGCTAACTTTCTCAAAGCACCTGATGTTTTGTTTATGCAGTAAATCTCATGGGCACGGAGGCAGGTATATTTCTGGGCAGATAAAACCCATCTTCCCTTGCCATAACTGCACTTTGTGCTGCACTAAGGCTACTTATAAAAAAACCCTTCTCATCTGGCACATTTTCCCTGCATTTGTAGCAATAAAGGGAAGCATTGCAGGTCTGTTCCTGCTCTCATACACTGCTTAGCTCTGTTGCACTGGGATGTTGTCAGTGCCTTTGATTTTTGTTAATCAGCACAAAAGACAAACTTGTGCAGCTGAGCCCAGAGAGAAGGTCTGTTGGTGGGGGATCACAACGTCCGTGGCTTCCTTCCGAGGGCCCTTTTCCTTTGGCAAAGTTTGTATTCACAAGCCACAATGCCCGCCTTCAGGAGGAGTAAAACCAGAGCTAAGAGTTTAGCACTGGCTCGCAAAACCCAGCAGCAGGCAGCAGCAGCTTACGGCTCTCTGCACAGGATGTTTTCTGTGGTGAGTTCTGCAGCGGCGTAGGTTAGGCTGGGGGGTGCTGCTTGATTAGCCTAAGGTGGTGGGGCTGGAGGAGCATGCCAAGCTACCTGTACTTGATAAATAGCAACTGTCCCAGCATTAGTAATCAAATAATTGATTCTGGTAATGTGTAGTTTGTGGGTGAGTTGATAACAGTAGTCTGCATGGGAGAAAAGGTTTGGGCTTTGTGAAGTTTGGGGGAGGGAAAGGTGGGTTGGTTGCCTGCACTGTTTGCTGCTGGGCTCAAGCAAATTGTTCTTTCTTGCATCTGTCAGAGAAATAATTAAGATCCATATTTTGACAAGAAGTGGGATGGTTTTTAAAAAGATTTTTCTTGAAATTTGGAAAAAACTGCAGCATGAATGTTTTAACTAGTTTTCCATTCTTTTCACAAACAAGTTAGTATGGTGGAAATAGCTGTAAATATACTACACAGGGGGTAGAAAATACATGACCCTTCTGCATTAAAATTGATAACATCAGGATAAGGACATGGGGAAAGAAGAACTGACAATGTTTTCACAAGATCAGGGTTTGGGAAAATTTATATTGTGTCCTTAGATATTACCTGATGAGAGTCTCCTTTTTGTGACCTGAGCTGTAAGGGTTCCTCTCTTTTTTCCTGATACTCTCATCTTTACATTTCGTTAATGTTCTGCAATGGGAATGACTTCTGTTTTGCTTTTGACTTTGGGATGACTTGGGTCAGGTGACTTTGGGGACTGATTTTAGAGAAGCTGAGCACCGCATCTCTGAACTCATTTGTTGCTGCTAGTCCTGGGGACCTGGTTGATGCTCTTGGTCCTGGATCCCTGCTGTGTGACTTGGTTTATAACTAGAGTTTCAGCCAAGTACCTCAGTCACCAGTAGTTCTCTGGTGCTCAAGGAGAAAGATGGGCATCTCTCTGTGTGGCAAGTGAGAGGGAAGATTTGCCACCATGCAAATATCAATAGCTCAGGCACCACATCAGGTGGGTCACATCTTTCACCCTTCTTTCAGGCCTCTAGGCTGTCTGGAAAGAGTTACTGGGTCATCAGTCCCTCTTCTTATTGTATTTGTGATTTCTAAATGACACTGGTGACATCTACTTGTGTTACCAGAACAGGCTGGCTTTGCTAACTTAATCTCCCTGAAACTGAGAAATTCTAACTCAAAGACAAAAAGTCATTGTTAGTTCCTTGCCTGCAGCTTTTCAGACTGTGGTGAATAGGGGTTGCTTCGCCTTCCTTAAAGCATAACTAACTATGCTTCACTTATTGCTATGAAGGCTCTGAATGGACATTTTTAACAAATACCCTTCTTTTAGCAAAGTTTAAAATGTTTTAATTAAAACACATGCAAGAGGTACAGTGAAAGAAAGCAGACCCCTAAAATTTCAGCAGTGTCAGTCAGGAACTGTTTCATATTCTGAATGGCCCTGAAGAAGAAGAGCAGAAGATAAGTGATGACTGAGCCTGCCGCTTAGTTTTAGCTTCTGTTGCCCAAAGGTGAGCATCACCCTTGCCCAGATATCTATGGTGAAAATCCCACAAGGTATTTTTCAGTAAAACTGTGCTGAAATTTTTCAGTTTTAATGAACAAATTAGAGGAGTGATGCACTGTATTAGTCTGTACCATAAAGCAAATTTTTTAGTGGTCTTTAAGGAAACTAAGGCCTGCAACTTTGTAGCTTCTTATGTTGCTTGGTTACATCTCTGAGGAGATGTCAGAATTGTCCATAGAGTGATGCAACTATGAAAAAATGGTGGCTATTAGGGCTACCTTTGCTCTGGAGAGATCTACCTTCTAATGCAGTAAAAGTGATGGACATCTACAAGAGCTTTCCTTTTATACAGAGTGAGGGATGTAAAGGCATCTCTGGCCAGTGTTCATTTCTCAAAATTCTGTGTAATTGTGTTTCTTCTACTGACTGGTGCATTCAGTCTTCCTGGAATTATGTACATCAGACAGAACTGAGCTGTTAGTTATTAATTTTTAGAGGGCAAAAGTCTGATCTGTTTCTGCAGAATGTTTCTGGCCATGTTTCTCTTAGGATAGAGAATTCAAAGGCCTATTGATCCACCCTAAAGTTGTGGTCAGTGCCCTGTACAAGGGTAGAGAAACCTGAAAACTCTTCAAAGAATATCTGAAGTTTTCACCTCACCAAGGAGTCTTTCTTAAGCTGTGTAGAGTTTTCTAAGCCTACTCAAAATATTCCTTTCCATCACTTTTTCAAACCCTGACAGAGTGATGGTACATGATATGTATAAGTGAGGGTAAAGGAAACAGCAGTGTGCAGAGACACCGTAACACTAATTGACCTTGTGCAGCATTTATGCTCCATCAGTATCATTTGATAGAAAGTCACAGGGTAGCCATGAAATTGTTGTGCTAGTTCTTAGCCCCTGCTGATTAATGTCTTCTGCTCTCTCACTGATTAATTTTATGGAGTTTTGTTGCTCTGGTGGGGATAGCACAGCCTCAAATGATGAAACGCTTGTCTGCAAGGAGCAAAGCAAATCTGCAAGACATCCTTGTAAGAGTATCTTTTTGTTTGCTTTAGGGGAATAATCAGTAATATTTTTTATCACAAGTATTATTGAGAATGGAATGTGCTTTCATCTCTATCTGGCAAGCTGAGCACCACTGCAGTGTTTGACTGTGGGTCAAGGTGACAACTATGTGGACTGGAACTTTCCCTTCTAAGGTTACTATGAGCAGTCCGCATTCACAGGGAATACTCCCTACAATATTTAGCCTTATCTGTCTGCTGCTCAGTACCAAAGGTAACTGAAGCTGCTTTCAATCCCCTATACATGCTGCTGAAAGTGGCATATATGAGTTCAAGTGATGGATTTTTGGAGGAAGTTTGTTCCTTCCACCATAGTCTCCCATCACCTTTTGTCTGTGCCCAGCTATCTTGCAGCCTTGTCCACAGTCAGTCATGTGGACTTTTCATTGATTTAAATATTTTTTTCTGATGAGCTGCACACTATAAAAGTTGGCATAAATAATTTTTTTTCCATTTACGAAGTACAGACAGTCTTGGTCTTGTGCAAATAAAAGCAGGAGCTTTCTGTTTAAGGAATTTATCACTTGCATCTGTGGCTCAAATCTGCCTGCGTTAGACATTGCAATGTCAACATCAGGGCAAATTCAGGGTTAATTTACACCTTAGTTTAAGATTACAGTGGATGTATGTAAGTATCATCTGGGCGTTCTTCTTGAGAGTTCTTGGCTTAAGGGCACTTGACTGCCAAGCTGTGATTTGACATCCAGAATGCCCAGGTGGCTTTAAAATCCTGGCTGCAGTCAGTAACAGGGCAGAGGATGAGCCTCTCCTGCCTACACATACAAGATACAAAAGAGATGTCCTTAGGGGTTGTCACTAAAGCCTTTCCAGAAAAGATCTGTTTTAAACAGTTTAAAAGAGTAGGAAGTAGTTTAGTGTGAGAAGCACAAAGCAGAGAACCCAGCCTGGGTGATAAGGGAGTTTTGGGAAGAAACGTGAAACAAGAATTCTTTTTATACCTCTCTACTTACTTGTTGCTATGAAGTTTCTCACTGGTACTAGGCTCTTTGTCAAGAAGCAGTGGTTCCACTGGCAAAATGTGTTCCTGCATCTTCTATGCACTATGTATGAGTGAATGTGAAATACTTTTGTCCTGTGATCAAGTAGCATGTCATGCTTGCTTTAATCCAAATGTAAATGCCACAGTGGGTACAAAGAGTGAGGTCTTGATACTGCACAGCCTGGAAGCCTCCCATAAAGGGAAGGACAGAGGGCAGCAAAACATCAGGAAAGCAGTGTGGGAGGCCAAGGGCAATACTTTTAATGCCAAATTTGCAAACATATTCAGGAACATATTGAAGTTGCTAAAAATCAGTGCTTGTTGGCAGTACCTGATAGGTAGTCTTGTGCCTTGGACTTAGGCCAGTTATGCAGAACAATTTCTGACACGAAAATTATGTTGCTTAGGTGATCAGAAAGTATCTGTGTTGGTGAGTGTCATCTATTTCCACATGCTTTCTTATCCAGTGTTTCTTGGTGACAGATGCAGGTCTGACCCCAAAACTGAAAAGGATATAGAAATAGCATGTGTTCCCCAATGTCTGCCTGTTCTATATGCGAAGATGGTTGAGAAAGAATAGAGGACTTCTAACTCCTCCTTTTAAAACTGTGCCTGATCATGATTCTTATGACTTGCTTTCAATAGGCTGCTTTGCATCCTTGATCCTACTGTCCTTGATCAGTCATCAGGCTGATGTAAATCAAGCTGCCTACTCACCACTTGAGATGTAGAGAGTGTAAAATCTAAGACGTTCTGATACAAATACAAACCTTTCTGACATCAGAAACAAAGAAAACAAAATTGAAGTACTTTGGCATTCAGCTGTTTGAAGTTGTTTTAAAAAAACATACATACATAACACACACACACGGCTTTGTAAATTGTGATGGGTCTCCAACCTACTAATTAATTTTATTTCACAAAATGGCTCTGATTTTTAAATACATTTCATTACTGTGCAGCTGTAATTTCAACAAACACCATTCAATTTAAGTTGCATTTTCTTGGGTCCCAATAAGTGTTGAAAATACTAAATATGTCTAAGCTTCATAGTCCTGCAAGCCGTCATTATACAGGACTGTGAAGCTGGTTGCACATATTGATGAGGAAAGTAACTTAATTTTTTTTAGAGTGGTGGCATTGTTCAAAACTGGAAGCTGTGAAGCTACAGAGTAATAGGCAAATATCTGACATTTTAACATTTATTTTCATCATATGGGTGTTTTATTACAGGAATGGTTGAGATGAAATATTACATGTTCATTTAATCTCCACCCTACTGAAGGATTTGTATAGCTCAATTCATTTGCAGAATAACTTTTGCATTTGTTGGTTTGATGGCCTAGTATGTTGGAGAACGTAGTTATACAGATAATCTGGAGTCAATTGGGACACCTGAAAAGGAACCTGTGCAATAGATTACTACACACAGTTCTGAAATGCACTCATACCTGATATTTCCCCTGAAATAAGACCTACACTTGAAATAAGGCAATATTCATGGTCCTCATTTGAATGCATTTGCTAAATACAAGGTGATAAATGACACAACACAGGCAACTGTCCAGTTTCTTAGCGAGTGTCTGAATGACAGAAGTGCTGAAGGAGAATTATTTCATGTAATATAAAGATGTGGATACTGAATGCTGTTAAGGTAAAACTGGATAATGTTAGTCTTAATTTAGCTTTCAGGGAAACACCATGGAGGAATGAAAACAGTTGAATAATTTTCAAAGTAAGCATTAAAAATTATTGCCTGCAAAAGTTGCTCTTAAATACTAGTGGTGGTCATACAAGAGAAAATTACACAACTATTTCATAGTGTCAGACATATCTCTTTTCCATCTTTGCATTACAAGATTAACTGTTGTTGATCTATCTTCGGTGCCTACCTTGCTTGAAAATTTTCTGTTTTGTTTATTTCTTTCTCCACATTTTTACAATTCTTTTAAAGAATCTCAAAGATTTATGTTTCCATTTGCCTTTTTTGAGAGCAAAAAATCCTGATATGTAGTTGTGTCCTTGGAGAGAAAGCATCTGAACATCTTTTGACAGCCCAAGACATTGGAATTTGAATCCTCTGCTCCATGTTTCATTGTTTATAAAGCAACAACAGAACACAAAACACAATATAGGTAGCAGATGATAAATTAAAGGATTATTTTTGATGCTTATAAGAGATTTATCTACAAATACTTTCTATTTTGATGCAGTATTGCAAAATAAGAGATGGAAAGCAGTATGAAGCTAGTGTCATAAGAATCAAAGTATTCGATATATCTAAGTATTCTCTCAACTTTTGCATCCCACGAGATTGTGTCTGAAGACTGAAAATAATTTACACCTTAAAATCACTAGAAAATTTTAAATTCATTTTACTGCTGTGATCCGGATCTGCTGTAAATGAAAGCTGTTCAAAGCTACCAAGATACACATCAGACAAAAAATCAGTGGCAACCTCTGGTGCCTGAATTTGGAACAGGAACAAAATTGGAGGAATTTAGAAATAATTGTAGTAGAGCTTGTATCCTGAAAACTTTGGTGCTTGTCTCTTCTCACTTAACAGAGCGCAGAACAGATCAGTGCCTTGTGCCGGAACTTCCAAGAAGTCCAAGCAAGCAGTATGGAAGGACAGAAAGACAACCAGGATCCACCTCCACGCCCACTGGCTCGCCACCTTTCTGACGCAGATAGATTGAGAAAAGTCATCCAAGAACTTATGGACACTGAGAAATCTTATGTCAAGGTAAAAAAAAAAAAACAAAAAAAAAAAAAAAAAAAACAAAAAAAACCAACAAAAAAGTCTGGCTCGCTACAGCCTTGTTTTTGAGGCTGACCATGACTTGTGGATGGTCTTGATATATTTCATATTTATCCCTATATGACCAGCCCTCTGCAAGGGCCATAACCTACAAAGTCTGCTTATCTAATCATTCCTGTTGTTCTTAGCAGACTTGCCCCTGTAGCAGGGGCTGTAGGATTTGAGTTCTAGTCAATTTGTAGTTATATTGGAGAGTGGTAATTTGTGAGTAGTAGATACCCACAATACAAAAAAGGGTTTCTAGGGGATGTTTCCCTAGTTTTCAAGATGAAAATAAATCTGGTAGAACAGTCTCCTACAAATCAGAAAAGAAGTTTAATCATGGAAAATAGTGCATAATTATTTTTGAATCAGCAAAGCTAAAAGTCACAACTCCGGTTGTTTGTAGCATCACAAGTATGTTATTTCTTCTCTAACTGGTAAGTCCGTAATTTGTTCAATGTCTCTGTGGTTCATTCCCAAAACTTAGCCCTATCTCATGGTCACATAAAGAGCAATTTCAAAATGTTACATAAAAGGTGACCAAATACTCTTTCTTGCAGGACTTGAGCTGCCTCTTTGAGCTATACTTGGAGCCCCTTCAAAATGAAACCTTTCTCACTCAGGATGAGGTGAGGAAATAACTGAAAGCTCTGCTTTTCCTTCTTTTACCTGTTAAGACCTTAGGTTTTTCATTGCTGACAGCATGACAGAAAAAGCAGGCAACAAAGATAGCAATAGGAATTACACCAATCAATGCCTTTCTGTCTGGTGCGTGTGTCACTTCTTTTTCTTAAAGGATAATTGTTCTTCTGAATGAACTACTAAGAAATCTTCACTTTTCATATGGATTTTTTTTTAAACTGGTTTGAAAAGTATTAACAAAGATGTTATTTGCCTTTGCAACCTCTTTGTGTGTTACATCTCCTTAGTCCACTGTTTTCATAAGACCACTCTTAGGTGCATGGAGTGCTGCACATCACAGCCTCATGTTTTTCACAGATGGAGTCCTTGTTCGGCAGTCTGCCAGAAATGCTGGATTTCCAGAAGGTGTTTTTGGAGACCCTTGAAGATGGAATATCTTCTTCGTCAGATTTTAATACATTGGAAACGCCATCTCAGTTCCGAGTAAATATTTTGTCATTTCATACTTTGTAGTGTGCTTGCAAATCTTTGTGAAAATCTGGCTTTTAGGAAGTTTCTGCCTCTGAGAAGTTTCATATGGTTGCTTTTATGTTTGAAGCTTTATTTTGGCTTACAGAATTCTATTCAGCAATGAAAGATAAGTGCTATTTCTGGTAGTTTTACCTTCCCGTAGCAGAAGGTGCAACGTGGGAAAATGCAGAGTAGACCTTGAGTACACTATAAACTAGCAGTGCTTGTGATGCAGAACTCCTTTGTATAATGGTTATTGTTGCTATGCTGAATTCTGCCCTGCCTGTGTTTCTCCCTGTTGTACTCAACTAACCCACTACAGACTGGGAGCTTTTCTTGTTAAATGCCATATGAGTTTCTTATGTTGTGAGGTCCAAGAAAAGGGCGTACAAAGTGTAAATGGCTGTAACACCACCCAGTACCTGCCCTAATTGGAGGAAGTTGGTCTCTTGGCGATGGAGTCATTGGCTCAGAACTGAGCTATGCTTCTGGCAGGTGTCCCGAATACTTGCTGCATTTTGTGGAGCAAACATTGATTAAAAAGAGGGGAGAGGGCTGCTCTCCTCCTTCCTCTCTACTCCTCTTTCTTGTGTTTGCTTTGGGAGGCATTTTTCTAAAAACCTCTCTCTGGTGATTCAGTCCCTCCCACACCTTTCCAACCTCCCTTTTATCCAAGAACATCAGAGATGCCCTGTAATTACCACCTGCCTGAAAAAAAGGAAAACAGTTGGAAAGCCATCCTGTATTTGTTTTACACTGTCTCTTATGGCTTTGGCACTTTCATGCCCTGCTTCCTATTGCTCATGTTTTTTTCCCAGCACAACATAGTTATAGTCTGTTGATTTTTGTTCATGCTGCCCAAAATATAAAGTAAAACAAAACATCTGCAGTGGTGTTACCTGCTCAGGAAGAAAGGAGAAAATTGCAGGCTGTGCCTAAGTAGGCTGCTCTCTATACTCAGCAAAATACAAAAACATCATTGAGTTACTACCAGTAGTATATTAATATTTTATATATAGTTATATACAAAATACAGGATATGTGTGGAAGGATAGCAGATAATCACAGCATGGAGTCTGCATGTTATGTGCCTGAATATTTATTTAAGATTCTAGCAGTGAATTAATATTTTGATTGTGTTGATTTCAGAAATTGCTGTTTTCCCTCGGAGGCTCCTTTCTATATTACGCTGACCACTTCAAACTGTACAGTGGCTTCTGTGCAAACCACATCAAGGTTCAGAAAGTTCTTGAGAGAGGTAATTTATTGTCTTCATTATTGTAATTAATTTGCATGAATTCAAATTTGCTGTGAACTACTGTAAAAAATCTTGCAACTTGATAAATCAAGGAATGGATATTGGTACAAACCAAGGACTCATCAGCTATCTTCGAACAGGAAGAGCTAAGGTCAGAGGTTCTGCTGAATTTTGGTGTAGATGTGAAGAGTAAGAGCCCTCTTGTAACCTCCAAGCAGTAGCCTGGATAGCTACAGAAACATCTTCCACAGGTTTGTGCTGTCTGCAGACCCAGACTCCAAAAAGGAAGAACAAATGGTATAATAAGTTAGGAATTACTTCCTCTGCCATTTGCTGCAGTGGCAAAATTACACTGAGGAATAATGTCACCTTGGTAAAATTGCTCTCTCAGCTTTTAAGAATGTTACTTAATGATGGAAATATGTCTTGGGTTGAGCTGGCAAAACGCCAACTGTCCGAGACACAGTGAAAAGGGTTCTTCCCCCCCCCCAACCAGCTCATGGAGAA
>JAWWEV010000115.1:55247768-55279095 GCA_035583235.1 Hafferia zeledoni | reverse complement strand
CAAGTCACCTGACAACTTCAGGCCTAATCTAAACTTTAAAGCCTAAATTTAGCCCACCTGGCCAAACCCATGACAAAATATTATGAAATGAATAGTGTATACTTCTCTGTAAACTATCTATTGAGAAGGATGAGAGTTTTGGTGCTGGGTTCAAGTTGCAATTCCGTGCTTTCCAATTATTGTAGCTTCAGTGACTTCTATGTTCAACTGACCAACTCTTTTTTTATGTCTAGCCAAAACAGATAGTGCCTTTAAGACCTTTCTGGATGCTCGAAATCCCACAAAGCAACATTCTTCCACACTGGAGTCGTATCTCATAAAGCCAGTCCAGAGAGTGCTGAAATACCCTCTGCTTTTAAAAGAGTTGGTGTCGCTGACAGACAATGAGAGTGAGGAGCACTATCATTTGACAGGTACCAGGAAGCTTTGTTCTACAGGAATGAATATGAGTTAAGTTTTATTTCCTGCACTTTCTGAAGGTACAGGTAGGCATTTTGGTAGCTAGCACAAAACTTGTTAAAACATGCAGAGAATTTCCTCCCTCTCCTTAAAAGTATTAAGTAGTTTGTTCCTGCTTTTAGCAGAAAGTCCTACTTGCTATATCCAAGTCCTTTTGAGAAGTAGATATGCCCAGGATTTGTCATGGCAAGTCGGACTGGGTTCTTCATCCTCATGCGCAGGAGCATGTCAGGTCACAGTGTTGCTTTTTTCCCCCTACTTGAGAAACATTGACCAAGGCTCCATCTTGTGGTTATTACATAGTTCTTGAAATATGTCGAAGTTTAAAAGCACCACAGAAGGAAATTTTTGTTGTTTGAGGATTTTCTGTAACTTTTGCTTCCATAGAAGAGATCTTTGTCAAAGCTTTGCAGTCTTTCCATGTAGAAAGGCTTGTCTGTCTAACGTACTTTAGAGCTGAATGCTTTTCTAGGCTCAGATGTTTGGGACTTCACCCTGGCAAATTCCAGTTCATGTCTGTCAGCATCTGGTGGATGAAAATCAAGACATTTATTTTATGGATCAATTGTCATTTTCACAAAACAGATTCAGACAAAATACATTGTCAGCAAAAAGTCATGAGGCTGTTACTGACTTCAGAAGAGCTTCTAATATTTTTCCCTTGCCCAGACAAGCTGGGGGTGATTTACTTGCAGGTCAGGATGGATGCCAAACTGCTAAAAAGCTGCAGCATTAAGAGCTGATAAATTGAAGCACCCTTCTCCAATTCCATTCTGAATTAACACAAAAATCTAATGCAATCTAGTGACATTCTTGCTTGGAAAACAAAATTTAAATGCAACCTGGTCACCAGCAGTTAATTTCATGTATACAGTCCATAAGGAACTTGTAGAACCTTGCACTTTATTTCTTTGTCCATTCTGTGGTGAGGCAAATGCAATTTGTTTCTCTGAAAACTTGTTAGATAACTTATTCTATGAGGAGTGTGGATTGCTCCAACAATCCTAGTGGCCCTGTATCTACAAGATGCAAAATTTAAGTGTGGTTACTATCATATTGCTATAAACTATGAAACATTTGGAGGCTTGTCACTAGAATGCTTATTGTAACCTTTTCAGGCACTTAAGACACCAGATAAGCATTTTTAACTTACTCTGATCAAGAAATATTCCCTACTGTTAGTATGAGCAAGCACTGATATAAACCTAAAATTCATTTCACCAGAGCTTGGGAAGATAAAAAATTATTTTACCTGCCACAAGGGGAGTTCATTTAAAAAAATGTCATGTTTAGAAGATACAATTGAATTACATAGCTGTCTATGAAATTTTTAAACTTGTAGAAGCACTAAAGGCAATGGAAAAAGTAGCAACTCACATCAACGAGATGCAGAAGATATACGAAGATTATGGCACTGTATTTGACCAACTCGTTGCAGATCAAAGTGGAACAGAGAAAGAGGTAAGAGAAAAAACAACACGTATTGACTCTTGAAGCATTATGCAGCTTTCTGTTGGAGTTTCATCTCTTCCTGAGGTAATTTACTTGTGTTGGACTTCCTCCATTATCCTTTAATATTTTGACTTTTGTTCTGTATCTGCCCGTCAAGTTTCTTTTTGTCAGTAGGCTACAGTAAAATTTTCAGACAGCTGCCAGAGCTGCCTTCTGAACTGACAAGTACTGCAAACAGAAGTAGACATAGTTCTTAGCAGGAAAAATCCTTCTCTTTTCAAAATGTTGTAGAGATTATCCATGCCCCAAGGCAATTCAATTTTATGCTATAGAGTTCCTCAGTTCTTAAGGTATTTTTTCACCCATATAAATGAAAATGACAATTGAAGGTGTTTCACATTAAGATCTGTTATTCTCATTCTCTACACTTCCAGTGCTGAGGCATCCATGGGTATTTGTCAGAACAAACCCCATTAGTTATACAGACCCTGCGCGTGCACCTCTCAGAACTGGGGCACCACGGTCTCCACTTAGTCATTTACATCAAAAAATCACTAAGCAGATCAAATCTGTAAAGTCGGATATCAGATATGAAAGATGTCAGCTCAGTTGTTTTGTTTCTTGCTAGTAAAAGTCAACTCACCCCCGTCAGCTACCTGGTTTCCCATTATTTATGGGGAAACAAAACTAACCCTAACCTTTGACAGCCTGTGAAATTCTTTGGAGTTATGTTGTATCCTATAGAAGAAAGGAGCTTCAGAGTCCAAGACCTCCATTAATTCTGCCATTGGCAGTGTCATTAATATTAATTACTCTTTAAAGATACTTACATCTACTATATCAGCCAGTTCACAACTGGCTATATGTGACAGATTATTAGATCAACTTAATATTCTTCTAAGTTATTACTAGTAAGAACTTCTATCCAGCTTTCATAACTTAGGGGCTATTACTTAGTATAGTTGTTACCCATTTTAAAAAGGCGATTACTCACACTTTTCCTGCTTTAGTTGCAGATCTCTTCCTGTACATAGAGTAAATAACAGCAAACACATCCTTAAAGTTATTGATGTATACTCATTAATGTTCTACATATGTGGGTTGCAGCACTGATATAATATATTTATACTGTTTATTTATAATCTACTGCTGTAATTTAATACAGGTGACAGAGCTTTCAATGGGAGAACTTCTGATGCACTCTGCAGTTTCCTGGCTGAATCCTTTCCCATCGCTTGGCAAAGCAAGGAAAGACCTTGAACTTACAGTGTTTGGTAAGTGTCTTCCTTAATGACTCTGCTCTTTCAAATCTTAAGATAACCACATTAAATCATCTCACAGGATAAAAGACTCAAACCCTGTTCCCTGTAGCCGTGTAATATCTAGGGTGGACTTATATCTGAAAAAATACATAGCTCTATTTCCTAACATGAGGAAAGTTTGTATTTGTTTGCTTGCTGGTACGGTTTGCTCTGTGAGCCACGCACAGCTGCTGTCTTGCCTATATTTAAACTACAGAAATACGAGATTTTTAAGAGGCTATATTATCTCTAGAACAATCTGTTAAATGAGGCTTTCAGTCATGATTTATTCTACTCTTGTGAATTCAGGCTAACTTCTGCTTTACAGCTACTGCATTGACATCCCCATCCAGATTATTTTAACCTGAAAGTGAATGTGAAAATGAGAGCATAGAAACTAAAGTGTTATTTAACAGAATAGATACACAATTAATCATTTAATCATTACCTAAGTAATTAAATCTTCTAGGGAAACAACTTAGGCACTTGTCCATTATTTTAATATTTCACTGGATGAACACCTATAGAAGAACTCCAAGCTTATGACAGACAAGTTTCTTTTTTTCAAACAACTTTATCTTTCTCCCTTTCTCTGGGAAGCATGACAGGTTAGAGGAGAGGACAGGACAAACAGAAACTACCTACCAGGCTCCTTGGATGAGCTTCTCAGTGATCCACATATGCTGGACACTTCCCAGCATGACACGTATGAATGAAAGGACTCTGGCCCGATGCTTCTTGGACTAGTTGTCTGCCACTTGAGAAATGGAATTCTATTCTCACTTCAAACCCTCTGTAGGCAGCTTAGAAAAGGCACCCAATGTGTAGAATTGAAGAAAGCTGCCAAGCTCTGGGGTTAATGCTATGCTTGCTATGGCTGCATCCTGGCTTCATGTAGAGACAAGACTCAAATTCATACTATTGCTCCTCTGGAAGGAAACACGCATGAGCAGCGATAGAGCTAATTCTGCCCTAGAGTCTAATCTGGGATCCAGCGCTGCTCTGAGGAGCCATCAACAGTTCACCTGCAACTTCAATGTCCCCATGTTTCTGTTCCTCCATAGAGATGAGAGTAAATATTTTCCTGTCTTCTTGGAGGCTGAAAGATTAGATAAAGTTAGTGAGCCACTCCTGTCAGATGTGGAAGCCAGAGAATTCCTACAGAAAGAAAAGTAGGAACTGAGATGTCTGCAGGAGGAACAGACTTAGTGTCCTTCTTTCACAGCACTCTCTGGCTCTTCATTCTGCTTGAAAATGTCTACTGATTTCGGAAAGAAAACTTTCTGAGTAGCCTACATCTACTGTATTTGTTTATGTGAACAATTAAAGGGGATAGTTTGTGGGTAGTTTCAGAATAAATGTACAGAACTGCTTCATCCTAAATGTTTGGAACAAAATCTGAGGAAAAAATACTGCCATTGCATGAAACTGTAGGATGAAAAAATAGTTGTTGTCTTAATACAAGGCAAGTGCTTTTCAGTGTTTGCTTGTCTCATCCCTCATATTCCCATGACTACAATAATTAGCTTCTCCATTCAATATTACACCTGTAATTAACAGTTTTCCTTTTTTTTTCCTTTCTCTTTTTAGTTTTTAAGAGGGCTGTAATACTGGTATATAAAGAGAACTACAAACTGAAAAAGAAAATGGTAAGTCTGGTATCAGAGGTGGGTGCGTGTTTATGATACTACTGTAATACGAGATGGACCATACGAGTGTTGAAGGGGAAGTGACTCAGGTGAAATGCCATCTTCTCTCACTAGGCTGGAGTTCTGGCTATCCCTGTTAAAACAAATGCTCAGTATCTGTGTAGCAATTTTTGTTCTTTAGGAAGGAGCAGCATCTTCTCTGTGTGAGCCCTATGTTAGTTTTGTCAGGTGGAATATGAAGCATTGCCAGATGACATGCACAATGGTCTCCCTTAACACAGTGTATAGGTGAAAGACCTCTGTTTTATAGACCCTTGATCACCCTGGAAGGAAAGGAAAAGGGGCATTAGAAACATAACCTTCTCTGTCCCTACTTACAAACCTGGAATGCTGAAGTCAGGTAGCAAGTTGTATATCCCAAGTATCAGTGGTGGTACTGCACCATGCTTATTTTAACAAATGGAGGGGCTCTGAAAGTAGCAGCAGCAGCTATGTGATTAATGTATTCTGCTAATCAACAGACTGCATTTCTTTCATGGGAAACTTGTTCCCTAGTAGTACTTATATGCAAGGTATTATTTTTATCCATTAAAATCAAATGGCTTTTAAAAGTTGAAGCAATTACAAATTCCAAAGGTTATGTCTATCCCCATTTCAACTACATTTACAAGCACATTTTAAGATACTGAAGAAAAGTCTAATGAATTTAGTGTCTCTTCTGAGGCAGGTCTTTTAAGAGCATCACAAAACACTACTTTTTTTATTCTACTTCTTAGAAATAACCTTGTTTTTCTTTTTGCAGCCTACTAATGTTCGTGCTGCACATAATTATGGGGACTTGGATCCATTTAAATTTCGTTGGCTGATTCCTTTATCTGCTCTTCAAGTTCGACTGGGGAACACAGCAGGTAATTCTCTTGCTCTAAATACTGTAGTATTCAATGCTTTTCTGGGATTCTGTTAATACTGCTTCTTTACTGCTTCTTCCGTCTTTCTGGAGCCTTTGCAAACAGGCAGGTGTAGAGAAAATACTATTCACTGTTGTGTCCACACTTGGGCGGTACAGGCTTGATGTATTTACAGGCTTTCTTCATTTGGTATGTTGACTTCTGTGAGTTCAGAAAGGTGTGAAGGAATGACAGAATGGAATTCCCCAATAACAGGAAGGTGATTTACCATAGTTGACATCCTAGACACACCCTTATGCTGTGTGTGTACTGATCCTTGTGTTGTTCTGAGCAGGCAAAGTTGTAATTTGTGGTAGTACAGGGTTGTGTTTTTATTTTCAAGTTGATCTCTATAGTCCTATCCAACTCTGTATGTTCTATAAAATGTTGCAAGTTCTTTAGAGGAAATAAATGCTTTGCACACCTTGGTGAAGGCCTTTTAAGACTGGAAGGCATGAAGAAGCAGGAAGAATTGGGGAATGTAACTCTCCAAGACAAAGTGGATCCATACATGGCTATGTCAACACTGCCTTCAGGAGTGGAGAAGCTCTATCGTGGTCTTTCTAATGCCAAAAGTTTTGTGAAGTATATACACAAGTAATGTTTCCTTCCGTGCACAGGAACAGAGAACAGCTGTATCTGGGAACTGATTCACACCAAGTCAGAACTAGAAGGCAGGCCAGAAACAATTTTTCAGTTGTGCAGCAGGTAAGCTTTGCATGGAGATTGTATTTCAAAAATCACATTAATAGAATTTAAAAAAGGCTTTCCCTATGTGACCTTTGCATCAGTTTTGATGCAACATTCACTCTTTGGAGCCAGGCAATACACTAGTGTTTAACTGCTAAGTTAAAGTGTAACAAATTCAAACGGGAGTGAATTTGGCGCAGTGACCCAACATCAGAAATCTGTCCACCTCTATAAGCACAAGTTCCAGTATGATATGGGGAAAAATAACTGATTTTATCAGACTCTCAGTCAGTTATCAAAAATTACTTTCTAGAAAAGACCAATTAAGGTAATTATTCCCTTGATATAGAATTTACCTGTCAAAATGTTTTATCTCAGTGTCCTACTTCAGAGAGGAAAATTAATTTCTGTTTTCTTAAACTTGCAGTGATTCTGAGAACAAGACTAACATTGTGAAGGTGATCCGTTCTATTCTGCGGGAGAATTTCAGACGTCACATAAAATGTGAGCTACCACTAGAGAAAATGGGTAAAGATCGCCTTGTCCCACTCAAAAATCGTGTACCTGCAACAGCCAAACTGGGTAAGAAACACCTTCTCAAAATGAAAAATACTCTGGACTCCAATACTGGCAGAAGGTTCAACAATTATTACAACTGTAAGGTGTCATGTGTCAGACCCACATATCCCATTTCTTTATTTAGGCTGGGCGGGTAGTAGTTTCCCCACCACTCAGTGTGTGACAAGGGCTAGAGGAGGTAAGCAAGTTTGCTGTCTCCCTTCCCCACACTGCAATGTGTCATTAGCTGTCTCCAGGGAAGACTTAGTAAGGCCCAACTTAATTTTGATGGGAAAGAACAGACTCCCTTTGACATGATATTAGTGTTCTTTCCTCCGGGTTCCCTTTAGTAACTCAGCCCTAGTAACATTTATAGGTAAAACAACTGGCAAAAGGCAGGGGTCTTGTTTCTTTCAATGGACTAAATCTGCACCCCAGCAGATATTCCGATTATGTATGGGCTTCAGACATTTTAGTTAAATGAGTAGGTACTAGTATTTCAAGTTCTCTTTCTGATGAGTCCTTTGATCAGATCCCCTTAACATCACAGATCTGGAACAGTTTCACTTCTGCCTACATCCTGCCCCTCCAGTGCTTGAGGTGCCTGAATCAGTCTTTCTATCCTGAAGAAGTGCGTAATTTAAGATTAAAATTTTTGGAGGATTTTATGCATATTACACATGAAGGCAAGCACATAGCCCTGGTAGGTGTAATGAAAACTGTGACATGGGATCACAGTGTCAGTATTGGAGTGCTGACACATCTGACTTGGGATGATTATCAAATGAGAGACTACACAGTAATCATAAGTGGGTTGAGAAAGAAGGAATAATCAGCTGATGTTTTGCTAAAAAAAAAAAAAAAACAACTTGCATTTTTTCAGCTTCCACAAGGTCCCTGAAGGTCCTGAAGAACTCATCCAGTAGTGAGTGGAATGGAGACCCAGGGAAAGGCACCTTCCAGGACTCTGATGAGTGCAGCCTGAGCAGCAGTACTCAGAGCAGCAGCTGCCACACTTCTGAGAGCATACAGGAGCCCAAAAACTCATCTCCTGATAAACATGTAGAGAGCTGTGCATCAGACTTTTCTAATGTTCTTGTCAAAGAATCTGATATTCTCAGTGACGATGATGAGGAGGATTATCGGAGCCTAAAGAAGGGCAGTCCTACAAAAGACATTGAAATACAGTTCCAGCGTCTGAAGATTTCAGAGGAACCCAGTCCTGACTCTCAACAGGACCAGGCTGCTGAAAATGAGGAAGGGGATGGCTTTGAGATAGGACAGCATCCAAAGCTTGTGCGTGGCCATTTCTGCCCAGTGAAGAGAAAAGTAAACAGCACAAAGCGTAACAGAGGAACTTTAACGGCAATGCAAGAACGTCACCAGTCCCTTGACAGTCACTCTGATACTGCAAACCTGGATCTGAACTCTATTTTAGAGAGAGAATTTAGTGTCCAGAGTTTAACATCTGTAGTTAATGAGGACTGTTTTTATGAAGCTGTGGAGAGGCATGGAAAATCCTAGCTTTCTAATTAGCACTATATTAAGAACATTAATTTGAAGTCCATATAAAATTCAACAACTATTTTGCTTTAAAATTAGTTAATTCATGGAAGCTGCAGGAAAACTACTATCTGATTTTGTGCACTAATACATTTTTCCACAGAAACAGCTGTAAAGGATTCTTAAGTTATTTTAATTTATTGTGGATCAAAAATAGATTAAGTTGGCCAAGGTCTGTAAATTAGTTCATCCCTTTCAAGCAGTTATTAAGATGATGTAGTGTTCTTGGGGATGGCCTCATTAGTATTTTAAGTAATGTGGAAAAGGTGCTAGTGAGTGGCAGAGGGGTTGAACATGGAAAGTAGCATTGCAAATTTAATTTTTCAATACCTTGGGCATTTTATTTCTTTGGTTTTCATGTTTGCTTTATTTAAAGCAGAATTAAGTTATTTTAATGTGTTTTAGTGCACAACAGTGCAGAAGTTTCATTTTTGTATGTTTCAATGCTGTTTATACTTTATACATATGTGTAAATACAAAAACAAAGCTTGGCCTGTAATCTTTTATTTGACTGTATTTTTTATTTTCTCTACCAGCTTGTACAGTAAAAGACAATTAAGTATTGTACTTAGCCATGTTTTCCACTATTTATTGTGCTGCTTTTCTCTAGTTGGAGCTTTAAATCCCAAATTCTTCTGCATAAATGAGACAAGTATTAGCAGACCTTGAGGCAATTGGTGCACTTTATCCTCCCATAAGCCAGTCACTTGAGTGTATTTATAAATAGAGCCTTGGCTTCTGTTTTTTAAATTACTCTGCACAGTAGGATGTTCCAGGATAAAAAAAAGCACAAAAACCCAAACAGTCTTACATGCTGAATTACAAAATGTGTTTTTCTTACATTTCAGTAATGCACTTTAATTCATACAAAACTCAGTTATTCCAGAAGGATCACAACTTAATTACCTGTCTCGCACCATACATTGTTTCCTGGTATGTGTTCTAGCCATTCCCCTGAAATAACCTGGACTCTTTTCCCTTTTGTCCGCAGCTGAATGGAGTAGAGAGAGCTGCCCTCTCTCTCTACCACTTTCTCAAAAGTAGTTCTTCCATATCTGCACAAATACAGGAATATAGAAGCCTCCTTTTACTGAATCAACACCTGTAGATCAAGGAGTTAAAACTAATTAAAAAAATCAGTCTGCTGCAATTACAGCTGATCTTCCTCTTCAGTCTGTTCAGGCCGACTAGTTCTTCGTAAATTCCTTGCCCTCTTCTTTTGTTTTAGTTCTTCTCTGTAGTTGAACACAAAAAGGCTTGGGTCTTCATCACACATTTTCCTGTATGTGTTGCAGAGATTTCTAAACTGTGACATGGAGAGCTGAAAAGGACGCAAAGTTGGATCAACATTCGCTGTCATCATCAGCTGTTCTGTTCTTTGAAAACGTCCACTTTCAGGAAACAAGGTCCTAGAAGGTGTGGGGAGGGAAAAAAACCAAATTCAAACATTTTAGACAGAAAATTAAGTTTCCCTTAAGAGTTACACAGAATTTACTTAATAGAGGTTTACTACTAACTATGTTATTTTAGCTGTGGCACTCTTAATATATTAACTCATTATCTAAACAAATCGAAACATATGAGGGTCCTTTTTCTGCAGATGTAAATTATGACACCATAGGAAAGCATATATATAAATATATTAAACACGTGCATGTATGTTCATGTTTGCTAACATTAAAGAGCTTTGAGCAAGGATATCAGAACCTTCTTAGAATTAGTCTCATATTTAGAAAGCAAGAACAGATTAAACTCTGCAAAACAGATCAGATCCAAACCATATGACTTTCTTTCAGACTGTTTCATTCCAATGGGAAAAGTATTTGTTGTAACTTGTCATTAATATCATAATTCTAAGGCCAGGGGAAAAAAAAGGTCAAGGAAGAAAAGCATATTTAATTTCCATTCAATTTCTTATATTTAGAACTTGGAGAATGTAGCAGGAGTCCTAAATTTTGGGTTCAGCTCTGTCATTCTTCACAGATAGGCGTATCAGTACATTTACTCTGTGGCCAGATGTGTTAGCACCTCTCCCACACAAGTTCCCCAAAGTTCAAGTAATTTTTAATGTCACACAAAAAATGCATACTACAAAGTGTGAACTACTGAAAGGACCAGCTCTTATTAGCAGTAGTTCTTAGTCTACAAAGGGTCAGGAAGGCATAAACTCTGCACATGATTTATGTGTGTGTCTCAATTTTCAAATTGTATCTGCGATACATACATAATATCTAAAAATGTGCATGTAATACACTGAGAGCCCCACATGCCAGATGTGTTTTGCAGGTTCGTTAGACAAACTAGTCTTGTATAATAAGTGAGAGTCTGTCTGGTGGCCAGAGAGAACACGGAGTTAAGAGGTTTAAAATTGTAAGTGAAGGATGGAACTTCTGGGAAACGTGGTTTAAAGTATGTGTTACTGCAGGCCTTGGTCAAAACGTTCCCATTAATTCAGCATCCAGGTCAGCAAGTTTAAAATGGATCAATTCTTATTTCGATATCCCTCAGGCTATTCTTTGATTTAGTAAAAGACATACCTGGAGTCAGAATTTACTGACAAATGTAAACTGATTCTATACCTTATTTTTATATAGTATATGTGATAGATAACCTTATAATGAACTTCACCGCTTTATTACACACAAAAATTTGCTATTTTTTTCAGGTCAGCTAAAGAATAAGAGGATTGTGTTTCTCAGCTGCATACTAGGGCAAAAGTATGATAAGCTGCTAGGGAATACGTGACGTCCAAAAGTTCAGATTCCCCCTCCTTGCCTCAAAAGAATGTAAAGCAGTTATTTGCAATTTCAGATTATGCAACAGTTGGGTTTCTGGATTTTTTTTCAACTTTGGCAAAGATATTGTACATAACATAGATATATGCTGATTGCACATGCCTTCTGCTTATAACTGCCAGTGAAACCATTCTTTCACATAAAAAAGAAAATTTAAAAAAAAACCACAAGCTTTCACCACCCTGTAAATCAAATACAAATCAATCTCGAGTTTGGATAGTTCATTTTCTAAACACCTCCAAATGCATACTCAAATTGTAACACAGGCAAATCAGCACTCATTTTAGACCCAATGTCTGCATCCCAACATCAATGGCATTCACAGCCTCAAGAAAAAAAACACAACAAACCAAAACTAGAGGCAAAATTGTTCACCTTTAAAACAGTGACATATAAGGCTTGTAGTTCAGTAAGGTGATACCCACTCTAATTCTAGACTGAATCACAGCCAAACCTGTGCCCAGGAAATCCAGCTAGCCCAAGCTGCAGGACCACACTTCTAGTCCTAACAGCATCTGTCACACGTTCTACAGTGCTGAATGCTGGATTTACCCATACCAAGGCAGACATGTCGCTATGTTGAGGTTTTAACAGGATCTCTAGTGAAGAGACTGCAGGTTTCTCACGTCAGAGAATGTAGTAAATACCCTCAGTAAGACATGGGGATTTTTAAAGAGCCAATAAGAACTCCATAAAAGGGCAAGCACAGAAACAAGGATCTGACCTTTTGACATTATCCCCAAATAAATTTTTTCACAGATGATGTTCTCTTCAAATTTCCATCAAAACCTCCTCACACTGCCATCTTTGATTCTGCATTTTGATACTTTTGTTTTTTAATTCAGTCATGCTCTGGTTTTTGTGGTTGGGCTATTTTCATTTCTGAGACAGGCAAGCTATTGAAAAGATAGCCAACTTATCCTAGTGATTTTAACAACTTCAACTGCACTAACAAAAATGTCAGGTAACTATTACATAATTACATCAGAAATTAATCTCCTAATTTTGTCTTCAGAAACCCTTCTGAAATGGAAAGATCTAATGACATAAAGTATAAAATGGAAGGAATAAAAGTCAAATGCATATCTAACTGATTTAGTAGCTGATGCATTTACAAAAACATGATCTGAAAATTTGTCATTAAAAAGCCTTACTGAAGTCCACGGCAGCAATATTTTCTTCTAAACTGAAAAACACTTTGAACCACTTTTTCTACTAGCTCAAAGGGCTGCTGTATCTTTGGTTGCACCAATGGAGTGAAATGCACCACAGCCACATCCACCTATATGGAAAAGAAAGATAAATTTGAGTACACATATTCCTCTGGGACACATTACTTCTAAGTTAACTGGCTAGACATCAGGAAACAGGCACAATACAGGAACAGATTATCGTGACAGGTAACACAGCTGTGCAGTGACTAATGAAGTATTAAATATAAAGATTTGGTTTAGCTTTCAAGGCCCTACAGATTTTTAGTCTTAGTTATCTACATATTTCCAATTAGTTCACATGCCATTAATACTTGGTACTTCTTTTTCCCCATGGCACTTCCTCCATCTAAAGCAACTTCCATGTAATCTGTAAAGTAATTAGCACTTCAGTCTTCAGATCCTTCCACAAGACAATTCTGACATAATACACAAATTAGACAATATTTGATATACAGGCTGAAGGGCAGCTGGAGAAAATTGGTATTATAATTAGAAATCAAACCCATTCCCTATATGTCTTCTGTTGCTCTAGGGCTTTTCTAAAATGTAAGCCAAGGAATTATGTTTCAACATATTAAAATTCTAAAATTCTACTCTATGTAAAGGAATGGTAGGTAGAAATAAGTCTCACTCAGCTTAAGTGACCACACAACTCTGTATTTACACTGTGTATCACAGTTCATCCAAAATTACGTTTAAATTATTCCACAAATGTAAGCTTGTATATATTCTTTTATAGTTCCAAAATCAGCTTGGACAGAACAGTCACTTTCCCTGTATCAGAAAACAGAATGAAGTTGTGTGTACACATTGTATGGTTTTTATATATATATATCTATGTCATGCAACTATAGAGACACTGTATTATACAGAATTGCCCTGAATTCAGACTTCTGTATTAAAAAATAGAAGTTGGGCTAAAAATCCAGTTCTGCACAGCAACGAATAAAGCAGTTCATCTTCCAAATGAGACATTAACAACAAAAAGGAAAAATTTCTGTGGAAGAGTATACTGAAAATTTATACAATTTGTACAAGTACTGGTACTGAATGACTAAAAATTTTTAAGTAACTGATTTTAGAAAATATTTAGTCTCTTATTAAAGAGTCTGCTAATATGATGGACAATCATTCATTTTTTTAAAGGTCTGACAGTCAACACTGGCATTTATAGAACAGATTCTATGTGACATTAAACTGAAGATGTGCTGGTTCTGACAGAAATAAGAGACACACTCAGGCTAAAGAGCAGCTGCCGCTCTAAGCACAAACTCAGGGTACCAATAGAGACGACCCAGATCACAAGAGTACTTAAAAAAGAAGGCGTTTTTCCTACTGCTTCAACCAAAACTGCCCACAGCAACCTCTGATGTGGACACAAGGCATATATATTGTTCTTTCAGAAGGAACAGCTCAGCTGTCAAGGACAGCTCTACAGTACAACTGTTTCAATAACAGGAAGTACTACATTTCAACAGAATCATAAAATCCAAACAATGTAAGTTTTTCATGTAGACAGAACTAAACTGAAAAAAATATCCGCTAGAGAAAGGAAAGAAAATACCAATTAATGGTTCTGATGAAAAAAAAAATTACAACCCAGAAAACCAGTAGCTTTCCAGCATTAGCACTGCTGATCTCAAGTACACGTTACTGAATCTTTACTCGTCCACCTTTTCTGAAAGCTAGTTAAAAATAACAAAATACTTAAATTTACAAAAACATAAAGCACAAGAACTTATTTAAAAATAAGAGGTGACAAATAAAACTTGACACATGGAATCAGCCGTCAAATGCACATAAATGTACTTTCCAAAGCAGATTTTTAATTTTTCAAGTGTTCAAAGCTTTTGCCTTTGCCACAGGTTGCTGTTACCTACAAAGAAGACGACAGGAATGCAGAAAACACTTGTGTTCACACTGAGTGTAAGAAAATAATTTTGAAATGAGGAAATAGATACTTCACATGTCTCATCAGCTCCTTGAACAGAAATAGTAAGGGTTTATTTACACATGCATACGTGTATTGTCAAGAAATAAAATAAGGTATTTCCCCTACAAAATAAGTGGTAAGAAAACAACCAGAGACCATATGGCATCTCCTAGTCATCTCAATTTTGCAGAATTGCTCCTAAGTAAGAAATTAGGGCTCTTTGGGAGTTGAAGTTGCATCTTTAACAAAAATTTCTGCAGGGAAAAAGAACTCAGTCTAGATGCAGTGCACTACTTCAGAGCCAAACAGCTCAGTTTGCAATCTCAAGGCCAGTGGGCAATAATTTCTGCTTCTGAAACAAAATACAGCACTTCTCTGTTCCATTACAGATGCTGTTTTCTTTGGACCCCAGGAAAGCTGCCTGGTTACTATAGCAACAGATACAGGGAAAAGCTTTTCTCTTGTAATTGGCCACTCCTTTAAAGTTATACATGCCATTTTTTCCTAACCTTTTTAGTATGTATAAAATAGAGAGAAAAATTATGAAAGCCAATAGAGTACACAAGAGCACTTAAAACAAGTTAATTTGATGATAATTTTACGAGTAACAATTTTGACCCCATCAAGTATGTTAAAAATATTTACAAAATAGCACTCAAATCTTACAAATTGAAGAATATGAAAATCATTCAACTGATCTATCCTGAACTGTCAATAGCACAGCAATTATTCACCCCTTACTGTTTTTGTGTATCTGTACAATGAAGGTTTATGTTCTGGCAGGGGTAGGAGGAACACATGACAGAGTACAATTTAATCCAGACAAGTCTGCTGCCTTGCTAATAAAATCAACACGCCAAATCAGCCTAAGCTTAAGTGAGACAGTTTTTACTAATTGTTGACAATAAAGGTCTCATAATGGGCAATACATGTATCTTGCAACAGGGCTGTATTAAAAGCAAACCCACCTAACCTTTCCTCAACTGTAATTTACTCATAGGGAACTGAAACCTAAGCAGAACGTATTACAATTTCATTAAAACAGATTGCTTGAGATCCTACTGAGACAGTTCTAAGCCAGCACTTTCACAAAACAAGTGCTCAATAGCAGCATTTTGTCTGTCTACTATAGACAAATGTTAGGTCTAACACCAGACATGCATCTCAGAGCAATCTTGTTCTGATGTGAAAGTTTAATTTTGGTTCACTTCCAGCAGAAAGTAACTATGCCACTCACTAATAGCAATGATTTCTCTGTAAGAACAGCTTTGTAATAACTCCATTCACACTAGGCTCACAAAGAGAATCACAGGAAATCAGAAGTCAGGTACAAAATCTGTGGGTATATCACTGCTGCAATGAGCAAGACTCAGATCTATCTTCTTGATTTCACACACCAACTTGTTGTGGCCATTTCTCCAATGTGCTGCCATTACCACATAAGTTTTATTAGAAGCTTTATTCCTTCATTCTTTTACACAGCCTCATACAAAGGGAACAATTTATAGGATGACCTGTGGAAGGCTAAAGGTATCAGGAATAAATAAGCAAAACCTGTAGTTGAATAGAAATGCCCTGCTGTTCCAATTACAAATTAAAATAAATTGCACAGTTCTTTTCCAGGAAATTCAAACTCTTAATAAGATTATCTACAATGAAAAAAACAACAATGACAAACAACAAAACCCTCTGGCTCTCAGTGCAACTCAAATTACTCTCTCCTCCTGCCCCCCCTGTCTATTAAGTCTGCAGCTTCTGGAACTCAAAATTTTACTTGTTTAATCACTGTTCACACTTTTCATCATAGAACCTGGATATCATTATGTATTTAGGACTAAGGGCCTCCGTCCGTTTTATTCCATAATCTCTTTGCTTTTCCTTACTGAGTGTTTTTCAAACAAAACTCACTAAACAAAGTGCTCCTTTATTCTCGGGTAGATGGAACTAAGAGAGAGAACAAACAGCAGTAATGCACTTGCTGTAGAGAACAGAAAAAAAAACAACATTCCAAGAAATTTTGTTAATACATGCCAATGCAGTTTTATATGAGAAGGGATAGTTCCATTCAAGAGAAACTGCATTTTCCAGGACATCTACAGTGAAGAAAACATCTCAGACCTCACATCCAGCAGTAAGTCCTACACAAACAGGAATGAAACATAATTGTATTTTTCATTACAATTGTAGTGCTTATACTTGAAATTATCATGCCTTTAACTTGGTTCATCCAATTAAATGTAATGTATGGCTACAATTAGTAGTGTTTTGCATTTATGTTTGCATGTTCATATATACTGAAATTTTAAAAACGAAGCAATGAAAAAGGCTGACTCAAGATCCTAATTAGCTGTTCCAGAATATGCTTTCAAATTAGTTTTGAGCTATCCGGATGTGTCAGTTCCCTCTGTAAAAGGAAGTTAAGCCATCTTTCCCACGGGCCCATAGAGCAAATGATATGTACTTGCCAAAGCATGTCTTCAGTGTCTGAACAAACCGAAGGGATTTGGAAGTAGGCTGTTCTTTAAAGTAAGATTTTTAAAATGAGTAGCCATTAATATTCTCACCTTAACTATAAGAATTTTTAATATATATATGCCGGGCAGAGTTAGCACATCCTTGAACAATTACCTGAAATAAGTTCAATATAAAAATTAAATTATAAATATATAAATTATATATTGTATAGAAGATCTAGAGGATTATATTATGCTGTTATAAAGAATAATAATACTAAATATAATCATATTTATAGAGGATAAATACATTAATTAGTTAAGTAATGCCACTAAAGACCTATAGACTATATATTGATTAAAACTTTGTTGTCTTATGCATAATGTACAATGCTACAGATATTTTGTGTTCCACTTATTTCAGTTTTATCCTTTATTATTATGGCTTTTTAAAAAAGTTGTAATGCTCAAGACCAATTTCAATATTATTGTTCATACTTATATAGAATGTCTTAGAAAGCATAATCCAAACTGAGGTCTACCCTTTGTCTATCACTGGCAAAAGACAAAACCTGCCAATTTTACAGCCCCACGTAAAAGGCAGGGCAGGGCACTACTTCTAATCCTCCTCTCAGCTCTATCAAACCATTGTTCTTCATCTGCTCTCCTAACAGTCCATCTGATGTAACAGCAGCAGTTCTGTCTTCCCAAGTGCACAGTTATCGTGCTGCCTAAAATGTTCTCATCTGCAAAATGAAATTGGATTCTTAATGCAAGAATAGCAGGGAGCTTTTTTAATGAATTTTTGACACTGCCACTTCATGGCAAATTTGCAAATTATTTCAGGCAGGTGACTGATTGAAAAATGCACTTCCACAAATGAGTTTTTTCATATCAATATTAAAAAAAAAACGTTTTAGACACAGAAGCAGATCATACTCAGTCTTATGACTTGCTCAATACTGCTGCCCTAAATCAAGGAATGGAAATCACCGATTGAAAATAAAATATTGATTTAGAAAAGTCACACATGACTCAATGGTGAAAATACTGCAAAAAATAAATTTTATCCTTCAAACCCAAGACATTTTGTAACAGTTATTAAAAATTTGAACAGGTAATATTTAAGTAACAGAAAAAGGGTTACCTTCAACCATACTTACACAAGAGATAATGGAACAGTATACGTGACTACAAAATAGTCAACAAGAGCTGACAACAGCCATCAACACACTTAAATAAGGTACTTGAGGAATAGAATGTATTTTCTAGTAGTGTTTTTCTACCCCAGTGACTTCTAATCTGCAAGTTCCTAACCTTCCATTTACATTGCATGTTTATTTAGTAAGCCTGCAATCTGTATGCTATTATCAAAACCAATTGCAGTAAAGTAAGTTTTGCTGGATGGTTTGCAATGATGTATGAAAGGGCAGCAGCTCCTTTTAACAAGCCATTCTAAAACACTGTCCACTTGCCATGATTTCTTTTCAAGTACCTTTTGTGCAGCTGCTCAGCTGCTGCAGGGTCATGTTCAGATATTCATTCAGATAGCTCTAATTTTAAATGCAAGCAGTTTTGTGTTTTCTGATTTCTTTTTCTTTCCCCCTCGCACTTCTCCCCCTCCTTTCTTCCCTATTACACACAGGGCTACAGCTTGGCTACGAAGCTACCAGTTACACTCATTTTCGCGAGAGAAAGGGCAGACAAAAGGTGACAGCAGACAACCAACATGGCATCAGCAAGTCTGCAGTTCTTTGCTTTTATTCTGGCATTGTTTGGTGTTTTTGGAGATATCGCAGCCACGCTGCTACCAAACTGGAAGGTAAATGCAGACGTTGGCTCAAATATCATAACAGCTATAACACAGATGCAAGGACTTTGGATGGACTGCACATGGTACAGCACTGGGATGTTTAGCTGCAGCCTAAAATACTCCATCCTCTCTCTCCCCGTCTACATCCAGGCTGCACGGACCACCATGGTACTGTCTTGTATCCTATCAGCTTTTGGGATCTGCATCACTACAGTTGGAATGAAATGCACAAAGTTGGGAGGGGACAGTGACAGCAAAAGTCACGCTTGTTTTGCTGGAGGAGTCTGCTTCATTCTTGCAGGAATTTCTGGATTAGTACCTACATCCTGGTACACAAGAGAAATTATTTCAAATTTTCTGGACCAGACCATTCCGGAGAGCAGCAAACATGAACCAGGAGGAGCGGTTTATACAGGATTCATTTCAGCAGGCTTTCTGCTTATTGCAGGTGTGATTTTCTGCGCTTCCTGTTTTAAAAAGCAGCAAGGAGCATGGATTTACCCTCCAAAGCAGCACCATTTCCCATCCACAGAGCAGGACAGCAATGCAGGTTATAACCTGAAGGACTATGTGTAAATAGTTATTTCTATACATTGAAGTATTCCTATCCATTCAAAGGTTTTTTTGTGTGCTAAGTGTAGTTTGATTATTTCAAAGAATGTGTAACAGATCACTTAACTTTTCCTACAGCTGGGTTGCAGTTATGTTTATGCAAAGTATTTAATTTATAGGGGCATCCACAAAAAGTGGATACTTGTCTGCTAAAAAAGTACTTTATTTTGCTGATTTTTCAAACCATGCTTTCTGACTTGCCAAGTAACTTTTATTGAAGAAAAAGGCACTATTTTCAAACATAACTGACTGTACAATTAATGTATTCATGTCTTGTTATAGCAAAGATGATTAAAAACTAACTGCTTTCTATATAGCAAATGAGGTTTTCAGTAACATAACATTTTATAGTGTATTTTACATTTTTATCTCTATTTTAATTATGATGCAAGGATAAAAAAAACAAACACAAGAAGCCAAGTCCAATGGTTTTTAAAAAGCAGACACATCTGCCTTTCATTTTCAATTGTAAATTGCCTTGGTAACAAGATTTAGTAAAAAAAACCCAATCAACCATACACAAGAAAATAACAAACCAAAAAACTCCCACAACAAAAGCCCATGGTTCCAAACCTTAAGCTGCACTGTATACTCTGCTTTTCGGGCTGAAGAATCAGCAGTACTATTCAGATCTTGCCAAACACAGCTCTCTCACCCCAAACTGACACCTGCTGTGGGTTTCATTGATTATTGTTAAAGAAACGTCAGCTGGACACTCACCAATTGCTACTGATCTATCACTGCGCAATGAATGTTAGATATGAGGAGCAATACAATAGTAAGTGTAACTCTGAAAACACCTGCAAACTGCAAGAAACAGGATACAAACTAAACTGCTGAAAGTAGCTATTGACAGGCCAAATAATACAGCTACCACTTACTGTCTTCTACAGTTCTGACCTTCTAAAATAACTTTATAAATCCTTTTAATTATTCCTGTAAGGTCTGTTCCAGACCCACTTCCATGTATTCCATGTACTCTAAAATGTAGCATCTAACAGTGATAAAGAGACAGCTTCTTCATTTATTTTCTTAACTACCTTATTTTGAGTAATTATCTTAAATCTTTTAACCTTTTCTTTCACCACACAGACTTTGTTTTCTAGTGGTCATTGGCAAAGCATGTTCTATCTAAATACTTCCCTAAACAACAACCATATTGATGAATGAAAAGAGATATGATACAAATCTTTAAATTTAGGAATATGATAATGCTGGACAAGTCTGTCAATAAAACCAACTCCTATTTACTCTGTGTATTTATACACAACTTTCATTTCCCATGTTACTAGCCTGAAATTTGCTAAACAGTATGAAGGACCATAACCATCATATGTTTATTATGTTGGAAAAAGTAAGATCTTCCATTACAGCATTTGGGGAAGTGGACTATTTTATGAACCTATTATGTAAAGAGTCTTTATTCACAGAGAGTCTACATTTTTCATTCTTTATACATAGAATGGCATTTTATCTTGCTTTTTTTACTACCATTACAGCTATTTTGAGTTTCCTATGTATTAATCAATGAACTTGTTTTGTACTATTCCTAATGCTACTTTATTTGGTATTCCAGAGACTTAAGTATGACCAAAAAGCTGAATTTTCTTTTCCTAGACACAGCATCCTATAGCATCACCCTATTCCATAAACCAAGAGCCTTTTATGTCTCAGCATTCATAGTATGGTTGAAATAATATTCATAGACTGTGAGAATTGAGATAAACAACTCATTCTCACAAACATGCATCTCCACCTTTAGTGAGGGGTTTGACATGGCACTAAGCCATGATCATTGTATGTGAATTAAAACTAATGTTTGGAAAATTATAACCAAAAAGCATTTTTCCAGGAGGGCATAAGAGAAAGGCAGCAACTGCAATCCTAGAAGCAAAATGAAGTTTTCACCGGTTCCACGCGCTGCAAATTTTTCTTCCTGAAACTTTATACAGAAGTACCTGAACTTTGTATAACTATGAAACTAAAAGCAAGCACCGAGCCACTTCATTCACAATATGCTGAAGGAGCTTTCCAAGGAAACGGATTCTATGAGAAATGGTAATATTTAAAACCACGTCAGTCTACAGCAAAACAAACAAGAACAAAATAGAAGATCAATGTACAACAGGAGTTTGAAGGAAACAAAATATACTGAAAACAGATGCCAGTTCTGTCTGAAAAAATAGTACTTTCTGCTTTTGCAATATAAGCAATTCTTGTTTTAACTTGGAGAAATACATTAAATAAAAATATGCTCGCCTTTAGTGGTACAGCTTTTTTTATTCAACAGAGTACCAACTGACTGTAGGATGTGTTTATACTAAAATATTCATCACAACTTTGTGAGTTACCTCTCTCTTGGTCAACTATCACCTTTTCAGTACAGGAAAATGGGAATACAGCTACAGCTTCCCAAATCTGAGACACAGTCTGCACAAGACTTTTGACTAACTAGCTCTACTAGTATTCAAATTGTATCCACCACTGAGAAACCACTAACATAAAACTGGAATTTTGGCCTTACTTAAAACTATTTCATTTATTTGACAGTGAGATGACATCCTGAAATTACTTTTCCTTCGGATAGGAGAAAGGAAAAAAAACCTACTCCAAAAACTCAAAGGAAAAAATAAGATTTCTTAAGCATGGTCATTTTTCTTCACAACAGACTGCTGTCAGAACTAGTAATTTAACATGTTTGAACAGTTACTTGCTCCAAAAGTATTAACAGAATTTTAATATGCACAGATAGAGGCCTTAAAATTCATTGTGACAAATGAGAGAGACAACCTTCCAAAGGTTCGTTCTCAAGAGATATGCCTGAAAAGTAAAAGGACAGAGAGTGACTGTGATAAGGGGGAAAGGAAATAAAATGAAGAGCTGAATCAACTAGTTTAAGAGGGACTATCACAAACTGCAAGTTCATTTCTGAAACAAAACAGCTGTTTGCTAGGACACAAAACAGGGTTGATTTAGATTAAAGGGAAGAAATTTTTTACAATGAAAGTGGTAAAATACCGAAATGTTGCCCAGAGAGACGGTGGCTGCCCCATCCCTGGAAACATTTAAGGTCAGATTGGACTGAGCTCTGACAAACCTGATCTAGTTGAAGATGCTCCTGCTCACTGCATGTGGATGGGCCTGGATGACCTTTAATGGTTCCTTTCAACCCAGGTATTTCTATAATCCTACGATTTCCATGTGCATATGGGGGAAACAGACCTCACTTAATGTCAGACACAAGGTTTTACAAAAAAACCCCATAACCAAAAAAACATTCTTGTCCAAAATATTGATTAATTTATTGATTTTTGATCTCTGTAATCATAGTAAAAACCAGTGGCAGTAGATAAGGGGGCAATATTAAGACTTTCCCTTCTCACTCTACCTCACAGATAGGAGGGAG
This sequence comes from Hafferia zeledoni, assembly GCA_035583235.1. Taxonomy (NCBI): domain Eukaryota; kingdom Metazoa; phylum Chordata; class Aves; order Passeriformes; family Thamnophilidae; genus Hafferia; species Hafferia zeledoni. The sequence goes on along the minus strand of JAWWEV010000115.1, from coordinate 55,256,250 downwards.
AAAAAATTGTAACTTCTGTAAACACACAGCAGGATACAGGTGACAAAGTACTATAGCAAATAGGAGGGAGTAAAATATGCTAAAAATTACTAGGATGAAACAAAGATTATAGACATGATACAAATAGAGATCTTTGACAAAGATGACAAATTAAAAGCTTGTCTTATCACTGTCTTTCAAAAGACCCATCAAACTCTCCTTTTATAAATGCAAAATGTAAAATAGCAGGCTTTGCAAAAATGCTACAATCCTAGCACACTATCCTGCCATTAAATCCTAATCTCCCTCTCCAGAAACACCCAAAGAAGAACACTGATCTTGCAGATAGGTTTGAAGGACAAAGTTAAGTTCTGAGGAACCAGAAAGAAAAGCACCTTCTTACGAGTAAGAACACTTTGTTTCTAGGAATTTCACATCACTCCACTTCGTAGTATGGAGATAGAGTAGCCATCTGTGTTCCTTACTCAAAATCAAATACATTGCTTGACTGACAAATGAACAAGACATCCCATAAAAATACAGCAAAACCTACCTTTGGCTTTGGAACAAAGGCTGCACCCGGAATTACAAAACAGTTTTCAACATTGCAGAGATGCTGAGCCATAATGGACAGTCTGCTACGCTGTCTACCTCCTGGATTAGCCGTAAGCCTCTATGGGAGAACCAAAACACGTGCATCAGTGATACTGAGTTAATCAAGTGATCAGTTACATTAAACTTTATTAATATAATAAAAAAAAAAAATCCACCACTCATATTTAATTGTATGCCCTGTTGATCTAGAACTTTTTTCTCCCATGTAGCAGCATTTCACTACGACATCCTGCTTATTTATGTCAGCCCTGCAAACAAATGCACAGGAAAAGGTGCTCCTTGAACTACAGAACTAAATGAATGCCAAAAGAATTTTGTATGAATATAGGAGAAAACAAACTATTCTGACTGCACGATTCAAAATAAACCTAACACCATCTGAAAAGTACTCTCACATACCTTCTTATTTCTGTATTAAATATTACTACTCTTTTCTTCTTCACGATGAAGCAAAGCTCCACAAACTCAAGATCAGCTAGAACCCAAAATTTCATCATTATTAACTGATCTACACTTAAAATATTTCCAAGGAAGCTGATCTACTTCACATAAATCTAGAATGCCTAACTTTGAAAGCATTTAATACTTAAAACTCAATTTAATCACTCTCTGATTTTCCCAAGAAGCTTTTTACAAATACTATCAAAATAGTAGCCTGGCCAGAAGTTTTCTACACTGTTGTGACCGAGCGAGAAACACATTTTGTGTGTTTTGCTAGCACAAACAAGATTTAAACATAAAAAGCACTCAGTAAAACAAGACTCAAGTGATAAAAACCACTACACTAACTATGCAGAAACAGATTTCTGAAGATTCCTGTCCTTATTTACCATCACTTCAATAAAAAATAAAAACTAACCCCCAATTTTTATATCTGGTGACATCTGTACATCATGTAGTTTCATATGAAAAGCCTACTCATGAAATACTGCCATGCTGATTAAATATATCCCTGAAAAATGAAACTAAATTTATTTCTGAAGTTTGCCATTTTTTTAAACAACTCTTCTAAAAGGCAGTTCAGTGCAGAGCAAATAAATACTTTTCAACGACTTTCTGGAAAGAAAGCTCAGTGATTCTTTTTGCATACACCAGCATTTAAAACTACCTTCACTGTTGTTTCACAGGAAATGTAGCAGGAAAAAAAATAAATCTATCCATCATCATTATTATTCTCTGAAAAAAACCCCCAGTCTGCAAAATCTAACCACGCAGTAAGATATGCACTTCCTTAACCTCTGCAGTGGGAATGAAACTCATCTAATGGCAACACTTGTAGTCCTTCCAATGCCAATTCAAACAAGCCAATCTTCACTTCCCCCCAAAACCACCTAGCAACTCTCAGGCAGTAAGGTCCTCCTTTTCAGCCACACAAGGAGTAACAACATCAACTCCTGGGCAGTAACATCTTAGAGCACTTCAAGCACCTCAGCAGGAACATACCTGTGCATGGCACACCTACAAGGGTCACCTACTCAAACTCCCCTGCCATGGACAGGGACACCTTCAGCTCTTAGCTTAGAGACATCCAGGGCAGACACCAAATTTTTCAGTATAAAACATTTGCATACTTGTGGTGACAGAACTCAATTGATGCCTTTTAACACACACAAGAATGGCAGCAATACATTAATAATTCTGATTGTAATTCTGATATCAAGTCTCTTGTATTTTAAATGCTTAATCACAACCAGAAGTAATGCTAATCTTTCATTTTTCCTTATTTCCAGGAAGGTGCTTAAAAAAAATTAATAAAGAGGACCAAGGAAATAAATTTAAGTGTATTTCTTGAGATGAATGAAAGGTAAGGAAAAACCGATGCAATGACACATGAATGACTGTGAAAGAAGAAAGATATTTAAAATCAGAAGACTGCTGTGCAATCCATTAATGTTAAAAAAACCAGACTTCAGAAAATAGAGTACCACAAGGAAATATAATCCTTTGTAAGACATTAAAATAATTTAATTATGTGCTTATGAAAGGATCAGAGCAGATGATTAATTCAACAACAAAATCCGTAATTTATAGCCACATAAACTAAAAATTGGAGCAAACCTTTCCTCTCTTTCTAAAGCCAACTAAGATCACGTTTGCAGTTTTAAACAAAAGGTTGCAGGTAAAACAAATCTGTACAACTTCAGGAAGATGCTAAAATCTTACCTCCCCAACTTCCTTCTGAAAAGTCAGCGTCATCTGTGTCCTGCCATAACTAAAAGGTCCATCCTTTTTCGAAACATTCTCAAGCCATTTGATAATTAGAGGAGTAGAAACACTGAAGGGCAGATTCCCAATGATATGTATATCTGGTGGTTCTGTTGACATTTGACAGAAATAAAAAACAGACAAAAAGTTTTGAGTAAGATTTTGCCAAGAAAGAACACACAATAAAAAATGTGCCTATCAAACTAGACTTAAAATACAAACACGATTTTTACCATGCCACACTGGAATTACGCCTTTCCATTTATACTTGTCTTACACTGGCAGAACTGTATTACTATTCTCAGTAATTACTTGAAAAAAAGTGGTTAGGTTTGGTTCTCACATTTGAATAAATCAGTAGCTTTCCAATGATTTTCAACTGACTGGTAAAATTCTGCTGAGCTACTCCACAACAGGAAAGCTGTAACAACAGCAGAACTACAACAGTGTTTCTTTAAACTATGACCATTAGGTAGAGAGTAAATAGCCATATTCATGTATCTGTCGTTCAACCCATTCCTTCAGGGGCATTTGACTAAGTCTTAATAACCCTCAAAACAACCAACTAACAGTGGACAGAGCTCTCCACCTGTATAGTACTCTGAAATCAAAATGTGTTTAAGTACAGGACTTGGCAGTGAGTAGTGATACCTATTTTTCCATTATGGATCATATCAGTATATGCATGTGTTGCACAACATAACGCAGGCATTTAATTAGCAGGGATTATGGGGTCAAAGCAGGAATGCAGAAGTGGACAAAAACCAAAAGCAAGTGTGTTGTTTCTTAGATACTACAACATTTAATAACATGAATGACAGTTATCAAATTCAAGCTATTTTTCTGGCACACTTTACTTATTACGTATTTTTTAGGCTGTGATATTTCTGGTATATTTGTGATATTACACACATCAGAGATGGCTCAGGACTTTTCTGAAACCCACTGGCCTTTCAGATTTTTGTATGGCAGTTAACAGAGAAGAAATATACCCTACCTCTAATTAGTCAGCTCCAAAACCAACAACTGTATGTTCAAGAAAGGGATTTTTTTAGAACTGCACTACACCCTCATACATGCATTTGCTCACATTTTTGTACTGTGAAGCACTTCCATGGGGCAAATACAACATGGAATTTTTTGAGGTGAACATAATATGCCATGGTCTTTTATGTCCTAAGTCAGAAAACAGTTTATTGTTCTTCAGGCACTGCAAAGAGTGACTCTACCTTAAGTTTAGAAATCTGGAAAAGGGGACTGGAAGGTCATCTCTGATTAATCTAATAATACTGCATGTTTAAAAAGGAGGGTGAAATAGTGTCCTATTAGAAACTCATATTAAAAAAAAACCCAAACCCACACAAATCCTGATTACATTGTGCTTTTGCCAAAGACATCCAGATGAACCAAAGCAATAAGAAAACTAAATATTTGAGGACAAATTTCCCAAAAGTTTCAAAGCAAGTTACAGAAATTTCTTCAGTGGAATAGCAGCAGTGTTGATTTCTGGTTTCTTCAAAAAGAGGAAGAAGCTTGGAAGTACACCATTTGATCTGCTTTTATGCTTTCCATGAGTTGTTATTGTACAGTCCAGATGCTCCAAGATTATTAACTGCAAAGCTCCCCACTGCTGACTAAGGTCAATGTCACACAAATGCCACTGTTTTGTCTTAGAAGAGGAAGACAATTCTATTTTCTTCCAGGAAAAAAAACAAAGTTACGTTGTCTTGTCTTATCTTCAAAATACACCAGAAGAGAGTAACACTTGCATTGAGTGAAATTCAACTTTTATCACCACACTAACTGAGAAGCCCTAAAAAATGAAATAAACCAAATGCAAATACTAACCGTCCTCCCAGTCCTTTTTTAAGTGCTTTGGAAAAGCTTTTTCCATCTTATAGGTCAGGATATCTCCATGAACAATGTGCACTTTTCCTGGAGCTGCTTCAGACAGCATCTGTTTGTAAGCAAGCAACAGAATTCACAGTGAGCATTAACCAAACTGATTTCCGGCTTCAGACACAGCAGGAATGAAACCACTGCTACATATTAATCTTCAATATAGAACACAGCACAATAGGAGTTTAAACTGAGCACACTGTTAGTTAGTATGTACTTTCAAAAAGCAAAGACTAGAAGAATGTTTAATGAGCAATTCTGTAAACACTTACTATACACAGCTGTAGAATTCTTACTAGGGAATTCAAACTAGAAAAGACTGCTAAGAGTCTCTTCAACAACAATTAACAAACCCCAGGCCACTAGCAAGACCCCACCTGATTCAAGTAATAATGCAAGCAGCAGGTTTTGAGAAGTTTTTAGATCCATTACCTATAGAAACAAAGTTCATGTTGTTTATTCTGTCCCCCCCCACAGCTTTAGGGCCTATCACTGAATTTTAGCAATATGTGATATAAGGCTGCAGAAATACTGGGCCATTTTTCCTTCTACATGAAAAAGGTGGAAGAGATTCTCTTAATACTCGTGTAGTGGTCTACACTTGTACCATTAAGACAAAGGAATTCCCCCAAATGAGGGAGTGAGTACCTAGCAGTAGAGAAAATCTCAAATATTTGTATCTTTCCAGACATTACAAAATCCACTCTGCTGTCAGCTTCTGCAGCCCACTTCTGCAGCTTTTCTAGTATTCAATAAAGGCTGATAAGCAAACTCAGAACCAGTTGTGGTTCTTTCATTTCTGATGTCAGTTCCCATAATCAAAATTAGGGTTTTTTTTAATGTTATACTAATCTTTTCCCTCACACAATGAAACTATGTGCAAATAGCACAATTCAAAGTCAAAGGCAAGTTTTTCAAAGATGACATTTGGTGCTATTTATTGATCCTGTGTCAATAAGGAGAAATGGCTTAAAAAACAATTTTGCTTTTGCACAGAAATCTAAACTCATGAACAGTTAAGTGCCAGTGGCCAAACTGCTGAAATACACTGCTTGCCATTGTTAGTGCCATCTTCAGTCTGAATGATGCTTATATGCTCAGGGGCAGAAACAGCTTTCACCAGTCTTTGAGCCAAAGGAAACTGCTGCTTTTCTCATACTGTTCATAAAATGTCTGTGTGGTACTTTCTTGAGTAAAAATTTGGGGTCTTTACTAATCAGAATAGCTAAATTTTGTGTAGAGTGCTAAACTAAAAGCATAACTAAAAACTCAGTGTTCTGTCATGCTTTAAGTGCAATTACTTCCAAACAGAAAGAATAAAACCTCAACTCCAAACCCTTTAATGGATTTTCAGCATTACACTAGCAATTATATGGCATACAAATTCACTAAGCTGCCATGATTTGTCAAATCTTTCTTTGAAGCTCTTATAAACGCTATAGCCAAATGAAAGATAATGCAAGACCAATAGTTAGAAATATACAACTATGAAAAAAATTACATTATTTTCTTATTCAAAAATACTTGGAAACCCGTTGAAGCTTTTCCCTTTTTAAGAGAAAATGTGTGCACTAACACAGTTCAGGAGCTGCTGTGTGCTAAGGACACCAGCCAAGAGTGTTCCATTACACAGACCCTCTCATTCTTCACACACAACCAAAAGGGCACAAAGAAAACATAAGGGGCATAGTTTAAAAAACGAAATGGCATTCCAAGAATCACTTTATATTCAATATACTCTCTTGCTCTCCTCATTAATCTTTCCAGCCTAGAAACTACTAGGGCATATGGCATAGGGAGGTCAGGATTCTTTAAAAGAGAGACAGAATTGACACACTCTCAGCTTGTGTAAACTTTAACTCTGGACATACATGTTGTTCCTCACTGTATTTCAGTTTTGTCATAGAGATCACAGCTTGGAAATGGAAAATCAATGAAAAATGCTGTATGCTTTACATCAGTGATTTTAAAAATATCTAAAGAGATATTTTTAAGTAATAGTCCTCAATCTTTATTTTAAATAATTTCTGAAATTTTCTCATATTAAAATCTCAAGCTTTTACAAGCATCTGGTTTTGGTAGTTTGCTATGGGAATCCAAAAAATAGGTATTACAATCCAGATTATCAGAAAAGAAAGATTCAGTATGCATCATCTTATTTGTAGGGAAAAAAGAATACCAAATCTAACAGAAATGGATGCAACGCATTTCTCGTTCATTCACATCCAACTATTACAGAGTTATACCATCTTTACATTCAATAACCTCATTCATAAATTCATTCCTCCGGTGAGGAGGTTGCTAATTAAAAATAATGACAAACATTTCTTCACTTGAATAGTAAAGATAATTATATACCAAAAGCTCACAGACCCTGGAAGGTACAGTTTTATTCAGAGAAATCTGTTGTAGCAGATGCATTATGAAAGATCATAAAAAAAGTCCAAGTACTTAAAAAGCTCTGTTAACTAAAGCAAGTGTCATTTAATCTCAAATTTTCTCCAGTTCCAAACCGGTTCTTCTAATGTAGAATTTAAAAGCTAGAACAGAAATGTAGATGCACTTATATCAACTTTAAAAGAAAGGAGAAAAGTTTGAGTGTTTTTTTGAAAATGTAAAATGTCTGTTTGCTTTATTCTTCCATATTGGAGTATTAACCCACATTGAATTCTGTTAATTGGAGTTATGCTTTCACAATTTTATAAAGCATAATTATTAGGATTAAAATGAAAATTATTACCAAAGAACATTATGTTCACCCTTCCAACTATGATTTTACCTGCATAGTAAAATGCACCCAAAGTGTCTCAACCTGAAAAAAACTAAGAGGCCTTGGAATTAATTCAGTTGCAGGATCAGTTCCTGAAGGGCTATGAGAAAGCAGGAGCAATTAATGGCTATACTGTGCATTTTCATCTTCAAGCAAATTATAGTTCTGGTTTAAGCCACAGAACCAAAACTATTTTTAATGCTGAGATCTCAACAAGACACTTTGGACCTTTCTGTGTTCTTAAAATGTTCTTATTCAATGCTGTGGATACATTTTTACAAATTATTCTCCAGTTAGTACCTGCAATCCTGGAATAAATCGAGCATCTTTTTCAATTAAAAGGAGTTGTTCAACACCAGCACTGAGAATGGATCTGGTAATTCCTCCTGGCCCAGGGCCCACTTCGCAAACATGGGCATTTTTCAGCTCCCCAGCTTGTTTCACTATCTTGTCTGCAAGACACAGAGAACATACTAAGCCTTAATTCTGCAGAAGATCCAACTCACTAAGATAAACTAATTGTTTATTGTTAAAGCACAGACATGCTTATCTCAGAACAAGCACAAACAGTGACACATCCCAGTTAAATGATCACACACCCACTAGGCTGCACAGAATTCAGATTTGTTTCTTACTACAAGATACACTGAGCTATTTAAAAAAGACTATTTTTAGTTTAATGTCTTCAGCATACATTGTGCTCATTACACAATCAAATAAAAAGAAAATACTACTCCTCATCTGTAAGCTAGCAGTATTATTGTGCTGCAAGCAAGCACTTGTGTTAACATCCTAAAGACTTGTCCTTATGTTATTTCACTTACAGTATCTCAATAAAATTTAAGATACAGTGAAGCTCTATCAAGATTATCATATGTATAGAACAATTTTGAGGGAGAAGTGGAATGAATTAAATTAAGCAAATTAAATTAACACAGGTAACTGGTAGATATAGAAAGCTGGGACAGTTGAAAGGTGAGGAAAGAATACCTATATGTAAGTGGAAGGATACAA
>JAWWEV010000115.1:55210177-55247668 GCA_035583235.1 Hafferia zeledoni | reverse complement strand
GGTAACTGGTAGATATAGAAAGCTGGGACAGTTGAAAGGTGAGGAAAGAATACCTATATGTAAGTGGAAGGATACAATATTGGAAGGTATTACAGCCAAAACAGAAGACAGATTAAGGACTAAAATAAGGATTAAAAATATAGCTAATGAAACAAAGGGATCCTTGGCATGCATGAAGAGAACTCCATAATTTTTCATGTATGCAATAAAAATGAGAAATATCTGAAGACTTGTCTACTTGAAAGGCTTACGAAATGCCTGCATTTTTATCCCAGGGTAAGAGCCTGGATTTTCAGGAAGTGGAACTAAATTTCATGTTCTGAATCTTTATCAACCTGAATCTTCAAATGTAATCAAATCATAAAGCTGTACTGAATTTCTTACTGCAAAACCCAGCCACCACCAGGCCAGTAAAGACATCCACCCACCACTGACTCAACAGTGCCAGCTTTCTCCCCCACTGCTGACATGAAGCTGGAGAAAACTGAATTGTTCAGAACAATGTAACTGGTTGAAAAAAGCTGCAAACACTTCTGATAAACTGGGACAAATAACCTTCCTAACCACAGCAAAGAGTAAACTAAATTGCACGGTAAGTTATAGTACTTTCACTCACACATAATAATCTGAAAAACCACTCATTTTTAAATTAAGCTTTCAAACTGTAATAGCACTCTAACTGTGAAAGTACTACTAAGGCTTGGATTTTTGCATTTCAACCAATAACCCTTATTTTATATAGGAATATAGTCCCTACCTAAAAATTATAATTTATAAAGAAACCTATTTTTGAGGAATTAGCAGGTAAAAACAATTTGTCTAAGCTAAACTTTAAAAGAAGTCTTCAAAGGTTCACCATGAGCTGCCATTAGTCTGACAGACATAATTATGCAAACATCATCTCCTTAGCTATACTCTGGATTCTGGAGAAAACCTGGGTATGTGTTCTTTACTTGCAAAAAATGTTAGAATAAAATATTTAACCTGTCAATCGCAAATCCAGTAGAAAGTTTTGGGAAAGTTGTCTCTGTGCTTTAAGGCGAAAGAGTTTAATAATGTCTCCAACAGTAGGCAGGGGAGGCAGACGGAAGGCTGCCACCTTTCCTGGAGCAGCCATAAGCCAAAACTCTCGTTCCTTTCTCCTAGAGAGACACTGAAAAGACGATTCTATTACAAGCAGTAAGTTGTAATTAATATTAAAAATGCTACTAAGTCTACAAACCAAGACACGATTTACACATCATTATAGGAGGGCTAACTTCCAAACATCAGTATTTCGAATACTGCATCCACTGCTTAGGGTCAGCAGCAATTCGTGGGATTTGGGCAAGTCCTGTTTTGTAGCTCCACATCACAGCCCGCTCACAACTATTCGATGCCGATCTTCCACTGCTTTAGAGAAGAACCCTTAAGGACACCGAGGTCCCGCACCACACGCAGACCGAGTACAATGAATTGCAGAGTCCCAGCGCAGGAGCCACCTGTGCCCTGCCCGCCCCGCAGCCAGTGCCGCACTGCGCATGCTCCCGGCGGCGGCGCGCGGCTGCGCAGGCCCACCAGCTGCCGGCGTGGGAGGGGAAGGCCTCGAGCAGGACCGGGCCGAGGCGGGCGCGGGGCGGGAGTGCCCCGTCACGGCGTGCGCGTTCTGTCCCAACCCCCGCCCCGGGGCCTACGGAAAGGGACCCTCCGAGCAGCGCCCTCGCAGCGCCGCGGCTCCTTACGGTGCGCGCCGGCAGCCGACCCGGAACAGGAAAGGCCGCCGCGCCCGGCGCAGCTCCGCGCTGCGGGGCGGGGCAACTGTGAGCATGCGCGCTGAGGCCGGGGCGGCTCTGAGCATGCGCGCTGGGACCGGGATGAGGCCTTGGGAGGGCGGCGTTGCTGTGGCTGCCCCCAGGAGACCCCCGCAGGAAATCACAGGATGAGCTGGGCTGGAAAAGACCTCTTGACATCATCTAATCCAGCCTAAGAACTGACGCCACCGCTGTGTCAACTAGACCGTGGCACTAAGTGCCATGTCTTGTTTTTCCTTAAACATCTCTAGGAACGGTGACTCCACCACCCTCTGGGCAGCACATTCCAATATCCAGTCACCCCTTCTGCCTCTTCTCCCAGGCAACCAGCAGTAAAACAAGAAGGCACGGGCTTAAGCTCTGCCAGGGGAGGTTTAGGTTGGATATCAGAAAGTTTTTGCAGAGAGAGTGATCAGGCATTGGAATGGCCTGCCCAGAGAGGTGGTGGATTCCCCATCCCTAGAGGTTTTTAAAGTGAGACACGATGTGGCACCGAGTGCCATGATATGGTAATCACAGTGGGGTTGGATCAAGGGTTGGACTTGATGATCTCAGGAGTCTTCCAATCCAGTTGATTCCGTGATTCTGTGAAATAATTCCTAATGTCCAATCTGAACCTCCACACGTGCAGCTTAAGACCATGACTGCAAACTAATGGAAGGCCCCATTGGAACCATCTGCTGCCAAGGATGGACACAAAATAGTAGTTTCCTGGTGTGGCAGTATGTTACCACGACACAGGTTATTGTAGGCAATGTTAAAAACCCCAACACTCTTGGCATTCATCACTGTGCATTGAACTGTAGCTGATTCATTTCTGTGGCAGTGAGTTTTGTCTGATGCTCTGGTGTACAGGTGACCTTTTACCTGCAGGTTCCAGGAACAGGCATTAAGGGTGTGGATGGGACGCTTTCCAAAAACACATGGAAGTCAAGTGGAAATGCAGGTTCACAGATTTGCAGATCAGTCTAGAATTTAACTGGTCTTCTATATTTACAATTGAGCTTTGTTTTGTTTTGTTTTTAATTGAGTGAGGCAAGAGCTAGGCTATTTTTCAGGTGGTCTGGATACTGCACGTCTTACCTGCTCATTTCTGCACATTGAGATTAATTGTAAAGTGGGATCAGAAGTTCATTTGCTGTAGTTCATTTGCTTCTATGTTTTTGTGTATCTGAAGTCTGCAACTGGAGTCATACAACACACATTCTGATCAGACTAGGAAATTAGCAGTGAAGAAAAAAATTTAATAATAATGCTCTTAAGAGTAATTATAAAATTGAGCAATTACATGTTCCAGCAGAATTTTAGTTACAATATACTGTGTCAACACAGAAGCTACATGTGCTCATATATATGTGCATGTATATTTATGGATATATTCTTAAGGGATTGTCCAGTTTTGCTCATCCTGAAATACACTGGTAGCATCAAAAGCCATTTTGGCAGAGTATTTCTGCAATATCTTTTGTCACAGTGGATTAAGGAAGTTCCCTTCTGAACAGCACTTTTAAGCAAGGATTGGATTTTAAGGTTCCTTTTTGTTTGGCCTGTGTCACTGCTAGTGTGACAATGCAACTCAATGTTAAGAAGATGTTTCCAGAAAACGAGATTGTTACTAAAGAACCAGATATAATAAAGGATATTGTTAGGTAGATGTAAAAAGATAAAGACATTAAAGGATTTGCAAAACGTAATTTCTCACTTGGGAGAATTAATGGGTGTAATTCTAAATACTTTTTTCTGCATTAGACATGGCTTTGCCATCAGTAGCCTGTTCTAGTTAAACAATAACAGCAGATGCTGTAATGTAAGTGTTGTCCTGTGAAGAATTAAGTGGAATGAGGCTGATACACAATATCTGCATCAATCTTCCTTTATAGATGTGGGCTCACTCACGTTCTGAGATCAATCAAGTTTATTTCAGTTGAAACCTGTGTATGTGAGATAAATAATACATGTGTTAACACCTGGAAACAGGTGGAATCAATAGGAATATAATTAGAAAGGGCCATGTTTACAAAAAAATTAAAATGGATCTAATTATGCAGTCATGGAAAATATAGAGAACTTTGCAATTGGTATCAGTGAGAAAAGGATCTGGCCTAGGGTTTATTTTTTGCATATAGTGGGATATTGGAATAAAATCTCATGGTCCCAGTCTTACCTGAAACACTGGAGTTTTGAGTTTTGTGAGGTATAAAGTATTGGTTTTAATATATATTATTTGAATTTAAAGTCATTATAATTTAAACATAAAGTGTAAGCTCCACCTGTTGGTGAAAATGTGGGATTTCAAATTGTATTTGTTACTAGCCCAATGACAGTAGCTCAATTCCAAAAGAGTTATACAAGAAATTAATATAATGTTGATTTTTTTCTACTTAAAATCTGCAAAAATTTGAAGGAATATGGGCTGGGTCTCAGGAGGAGTTACGAGAATGGCATGTGATCAATCAGCTTTATGACCAGCTGAGGCCCAGACTATTTTAACTCTCGAGTGAAAAAAAGACAACAGTTTAAAAGTTTTTCTCTACATAAAAAATGTCATCATAGCATTGTTTTAATAATGCATTTAATACTTGATTATCACCAAGGCTGAGCTTTTTCATCTTGCAGCATCAAATCTAGTCAGTATATCAATATTGTTCTGTCATGGTTGAAGTAAACCCTTTTTCTTGATTAGATGCACATGTATAAGTTTCCAGGTATTTCATGTGGCCATAACTCTTACTGTAATAATAACAAACTATAATAGATTTATACTTAAGTACTTGGATGGAATACAGTAACCTGTGCTAAGAGGCCTACTTATGGAAAATTTTTGGTAGAAAATCCTCTTGCTAAAAATCACAATTCCAGTTTATAGCTGAACTGTTTCCAGACTTCTGAAGTTGCTATGGGGGTAGTATTGTATAGGATTCAGAGTCAAGATGGCCCCCAAAACTCAGGAAGGAAAAGTGGATGTGTAGAGCCTTAAATCATTCATTGCATTAGTTGGTCATTTCTAGAAGGTGTCTCCAACTAAGACTTGCATATTCTGCAAGAGGAAATGTGAGCCTTCCCCGCCTTCATCTGTTGTGCTTATTCCAGCCAGCCCTTTCATGGCCTTTCGAGTTAGGTAGGACCTGCAGGAAGAGCACTTCCTTCTTATGCTCCTAGCCAAGTTCACAGAAGGGAAATGAGAGAAAGAAGCTGGAAAGAATTTTTCTATTCCTGTGACTGCCTGCCTGACACCCACCCTGTGACTGTCCTGTCTGTTTCTCCCTTGATATGTTAAGGTTGTCCCAGGAAGATATTTCTGATTATTTCCCACAAAGGTACTTGTGTAACAGCAAACAGTTGTGGGCACCATGGTTAGGACAGTCTTTAAATTTGCAGAAAGAAGCTGGAATATGGAGAGCACAACCATAAATAGAAATAATAAATCTCGAATGGCCTCTCAAGTTAGACTTTGGACGACTACATTTTCATACTGGAGCCCGGCTCAAGAATCTATTAAAGACGTTCCTAATCTATTTTCTTTCATTTCTCCAGGGTGAGAGCAGTTCACAAAACCATAAACAAAATAATACTGAATTTTGGATTGCTGGAGAAATACTTTATTTTGAGAATGACAGTAATCCAGCATCTGACTAATTTAATCATTCAGTTGTGTCATGAACTTACACATAGAGCCTGCTAATTTTGAAGACAACAAAATGTTCAGTACATATTCCACATATAAGGTAGATGCCCAGGGAAAGATAAACTGGGCATCTGAAGAAGCTCAAGATCAGGTTCTGAGATCATTGTGCAGAAATAGTGTTGCAGGATTACTTAGAGTTCTTAGCTTCAGGTGAGGTTCCCTGCCAGCGTTGCAAGGATTGAAACCAAAGTTGCATCCTTAATGATGAAAAAGCATGTTCACCAGTGGGAAATTAATTTTATAGACTTTATTAACTCATTCATGGTTACTAATTCTTTACTGGTTCCATGTTCAGGTTTTTGCAACATAAAAATAATTGCTTCTGAAAGACAGTACAGTATTACTGACCTGAAACAATTTTGTTGTTTGGGAGTATTGTTACTAGTTTTGTGTTATGGCATCATGTTGCAGAAAACAGGATTCACACCATGCTTTTGAAATGGCACACTCTATTCAATTCTGTCACAGAAAAATCTATTTGACAATTACTTTCATCAAATTAAGGTAAATAAGATGACAAGTTGTAAATATCCAGATTGCATTGTAAAATGATAAGGGAATGTAATACCCAAAGGAGGTTAGATGCAAAAAATCTTGTATTTTCCACATGCTGGAAGTGTTTCCATGCCACAAAGCCTCTATTCTTCAGCTTGCTCTCAAATACACTGGTTTCTATTGTTTGTGAAAATAAAATGTTTATTATTTCTATTACACTACCTCATAAGGATCCTAAATAGTTGTTAGGAGCCTATTGCATCAGGCACTGTACAAACAACACAGTGACTGCCCTCCCTCAGGAAAACTTCTGTGACAAAATAAAATGCTGAAGAAAATAAATTAGCAAATGGGAAGAAGTTTGGGTAATATAACAGCAGAGTACATTTGCATAGTCACAGTAATTTTAGAAACCACTGCAAATAAGTGTAAAATTGTTATGAAACCTCTTCAGTATTAACTCTGTAGAGGATCTTTAAGATGGTTTCTTACTCTTTGGTGGTGGAGACAATGCGTTTTGGAGTCCCTGTTTAGAAATAAATGTTCTACTCGCTGTAGTGTTTACATTCTATGTGAAATAAACCTGAATATTACTACACTCATTTCTTCCCATAGAGCCAAACAATACAGTTATAGGGGAATTCTTCCTACTTTTGTCAGTCTACCACTGTGGATTTGTCAGGCCACATTTGGATCAGGAACAGTATTTTTCTTGTTACCTTTTCGACAATATTGTGTAGCAAAAACGAAACACTTAAAGAACAAAGACTTTACGTTAACAAAAGATCTGACAGAAATTTCTGACCAGACTGCTATGTTTTTCCTAACATAACTCAGGAAGTACAAAGATCCATGGCTTTCAGTATTGCTACAGCAGATGTCTAGAAGTCATTATATTTGTTTTAAAACATTAGAATTTCTTTTAATGCTTGATTCTCCTGATGTGCCTTTTTATTTGTGAGCCACTTAATCAACTCAGGTCACATTTCAAAGCTCTAGCTGTAGCCATCCACACTAGTAAGTTTATTTTTAGTTGACAGATTTGACTTTGACTTGCTCATACCATTTTAGGTGCTAGGGCATTTAGAAAAAATACCAGTTAACACAAATTTTGGGTTAAAATTTGAGGAATGGCAGGAATGAGGAGAATCAAGACTAATCCCACTTACATTATCTGCTGACCTCTGTAGAAATGGGGATTTTCTCACTGCTAGGAGGGCCTAAAAACAAACCCCAGACACAGCCCTGCAAGCAGTTGCACCATTATCACCCACTGATCACTGGGAATTTTAGAGCATTGTAAAAATGGTGAACTTGGTTTTGTCCACCCAACACCCAAGTGCCCATGTTGGAGAATGTTCCCTTGAGGGTAATACTTGTTTGCATCTTAGGCTTTCTGACGGAGTGTTTTCAAAATTGATGTTCCAGTTTTAAGCATTAAGTATTCCCAAGTTAAAGAATGGAGAGTAAAAGCTTTCTTACTTGCAGCAGCTCCCACAAAGAAATTTATTAAAAGTACAACATACCACATAACTGAAATGCAGACTTTTGTACTCCTGATTGTGTTATTATGAAACATGAATATAAAATTACCTAAACCTCTGAGATACACATGAAATGTGTTCTGTCACACAGGTAACAGTATTCATTGCCACACCATGTCACCATCTATGCCTCCATTGCAATAGTTTAATTTATGTACTTGTAAAACCCATCCATGGACTGGGAGCGGTACAAAACCTGGTATATCTCCCATGAGGGAAGATGACAAAGCGGGCTCTGTCCCTGGGTTTTCCTTTCCTGCTGCCACTTTTGTTTTGCAAGGCAGTTTAAAAACATGTTTACCTCATCAGGATTACTGGACAATGTGTTAGGTTTAGATGAGGTCCTCAAACTCCTCTTCGTTTGTGTTTGTGCATTGCTACCTGATACCTCAGAAATAAGCAATACCCTTTTATACATGCCTAATACCTGTGGTAGATTGTTTATGCTCTCAGAAAAGATGACATTCAAAAACAGTAGAGAGAGGAAACCTTTTAGCTTCAGTTCCCTAGCTTCTGTCTTTTAATTCCAGAGGTGGGATTGGGGTCTGGGAGGTTGAGCACAAAAGGATTTCTGTCTTAAATATGCAGCAAGGGGATTTATAAAATGCAGAAGACAGGAACTTCGGGACATGAATGCTGGACCAAGCTCTCTGGCCACTGGGTGCCACTCTTGTTCCACGGCAAGTGAACTGCTGTGTCTTCAACAAGGACCAAAAAGTTTACTGACTCCACTGAATGTCCTTATGTCGAGTCAGGCTGCCAGAATACGAATGCCATATAGTCCGCCTAGCAGAAATAAAAAGCAGAAGGTCAGTGCTAGATGCTTATAGTAAACAAGAAAGGAAGATTCAGGAAACAAAATCCAAGCAGTAAAACCTGGAGGTTCAGGTTTGCTGAATACACTACATGAAAGGGTAGGTTGTTAATCATAGTTGCTCTGCTTTTTGGGAGCACCTAAGAAGGCAGTGTCAGAATTTGTATTTTGCAAGGGAAGGGTGAGGAGACTGATTAAAAATATTTTTTTGAAAGAAAGCATTTAATTAACAGGTTTTAAGTCAACTTTTCTCATTTAATGCAGCTGGTACAATAAAATATAGTGTTTCTGTTTGAACCATGACCTATTTTTATCATTAGGCTGCTGTAACTACCACAGCATTCTGACTGTGCATTTCTTAGGAGGCACAGTCCACCATTGCTGTAGTGTTGAATATGGGAGAGTAAAGCCAACTGGAATGATTTCTCTGTCCAGACTAAGGGAAGTGTTAAATTCAAAATCAACAGTAAGAAATTGCTCCCCTAATCAACAGTGTAAGTTTTTTCTAAATATATTGTTCTGAGCCTTTACCTGGCATAAATTGCTGCAGTTCTGTTAAAAATGTGATGACAGCTGGATGGGAATGCTTTTTAATTCTTTTATCTCTTCTTAGTTTGACTTGTTTTTAAGCCAGCATATTCTAACATCTTAGAGAATGCAACAGTGACCTGCTCACTTCCATATATATTCTGTAATACTGTGATCTGAAAATGGAGGTGGATGGGGGATAGACTGAATTCTTTGTGGCTCTTCGCTTGGAAAATTCTTGTTTGAACTTAATTTGGATCCATGACTCTTCTTGAACTGCTAATGTGTCTGTTTAACCCTCTGTATTAAACAGATACTATTCGATGTTGTATTCAAAGCTTAGAATGGATTTTTTTATTGTAGTTACACCCAGAGGGCCCCAGCAGAACTGTAGTATGTCAGAAACTGTACTAGCACAGCAGAAGATATGACCTCTGTCAGGAAAACCTTGCCATGTGAGTCCAAAAGAATAGGTAAAAGTGGATGCTGACAGATTAAGAGAATAAGGAGTTAGTAGTGGTCAGCATGACAAGCTGTGGTCTCAGCAAGGCAGCATTTTTCTTACAGAATCACAAAAGAAGGATGTGAAGGGTACAGTGAGGGAACTTTGCAGATGTTTACAGGGGGGGCAGAGGGTAAAAACCATCAAGGTGCTTCTTTGAAACATGGGTTGCTCTCATGAACCACGGCCTCTCAACAATAAGTTTCCAGGAAGCTGCCTCAGAAATCTTTGTACAGAAGCAAGTGAATGTGAGAGTTTATGACATATGTTGCAATATAAAAGGTGAAGCAGTGAAAGATGTAAAGAGAGGAGAGATCAGGCCAAAGTGAGAGGTAGGTAGATACGTGTTGAATTATGCATATGACAGGTAAGACAAAGAAGCATTTATAAAGGCCAGAGAGATGGTTGTTTCATTATGCAAGAGACTAAGAGTTGAGAATTGGATGAGAATTTAAACTACATTAAGAAAAAGTAACTTACAGAAATTGTGCAAAGATCTGGAAGACAAAGGTGGGAATTAAGCCCAATTAGAGGTCCAAAGTGATAATGATTATCTGATTTTAGGAATAAATGTGACCGCAGTATAATATTGTTGGTGGTGATCAGAAGTATTGCTAGGAATGTGCAGGAAGAACATTTTAAGGAGGTTTTTGTCCAGACCATGCCATCTCAGGCCTCATTCTGGGCACAGAGATACACACTGAAAACTTTAGGTCTTGCTCCCTACTCTGCTGAGAGTGAAGTGAGGTGGAGATGAGGAAGCACTTGTGAAAGACTCTGTATACTTGATAGCAGAAAGAATTTAGGAAAGTATTTGAGAGTTAGGAATCTACTAGAACTGAAGCTGTAAATGAGGAGGATATCTGGCTATGATCTAGACAAGCTGAGTATTAGAGGCAACCCAGCTAAGACTCTGAAGGTGTATTGCTCGAGGTACCTGGGAAACTTTGTTTCTGTGTCAAATAAAAGGCCTTAAACAGGAGTTAAAATCAGCAGGAGTTCAAGGCATGACTTTACCTGGGTAAGTAGCTCACTGACTTGTAGAGTCACAGTATTGCACAAGAGATCATAAAAATAGTGGAAATAGGACATTGGGAGACTTTGGGTGAAGGTAAGTGACTTATATTTGATGTGAGAGAAATGAAGGCTTCCTTTGATTAAACCCACAGTAACTAGGCCGCACAGAGCCTAAATACCTTTTTAGATATAAAGCCTACAGTCAATTATGTGTCACTGCTGGAGAAAAAGTCTGTAGAGACTTGAGGAGATCTCTGTGCAAAGACTCAGTTTGCAAGGTTTATCAAGATATATGTCTGAATATCCATTGTATCAAAGTACCTCATCCGTAAGTTCCACCCAGTCCTAGCAGCAGGATGTGGAATGGATGATACAGGGCCTTTAAAGGCAGTTAATGTAACTCTTGATTTTCAGAAATAATTGAGCTTGCCAGCATCCCTTCATTAACTCAAAGTTGGTTTTCAATGACTTCTCCCAGTCTCTTGCATTCTATCATTTCCAAGTATCAGAGTGGGTCAAATTCAGCTACTTTGTTTTTCAATATCTTCCTAGTAATCAGCACAAAATGCAGATACTACAAGCTAAAATAACCGGTATTTTTAATAAATCTTATATGAACTATATTCTTCAACTATTTCTTGGTTGTCTTTGATAATCACCTCACAGAGTGTTTTCTTACACTTAGGTGATGATTTCAAATAGTTAGAAAGGCACTCAGCTGACCTGGTTATAAACACATTTGACAGCACTTTGACCAGTCATGTAGCTTCCTCTTTGAGATCTATGGTAGATTTTCTCTGAGGAGTCATGTAGGTTCTCTGCCAAGTCCCATATTTGAATTACTAAGGTTAGTTTGAACTGTGCAACCTTAAACTTTAACACATCTTCATTGTTTTCCAAAATTGCAGTGGAGTATCATGGCCCAATTCCCCACCAAACAAGTGACTTTTCAGCTTCTACAGTGACCTTGGTATCTCAAGTGAGACATGAAAATTACTGACACTTGGGTGATGGTTTTCATCAGAAAGCAAAGTCTGAGCAACTTTTTGGTAAATAGCACTCAGTGCTGAATTACACCACTATTGAGAATTCTGTGTAAAGGTGTAGGTTATTGGCAAAGGATCTAGCTCTGTGCAACTTCTTCAGACTGAGTATAAATCAAATCACATTTTTACTTCTGGTCTCTGTTTTTTTCTCTCCAGGTTCCATATTCCCTGGTGGTACCTTATGCATAATAATGTATGTATGTATGGCCAGACTTCACGAATGCAGATTTGGGCAGGGCTCTCCCCACGTGGGTGGGCCCTTCCAGCCTGCGCAGTGGATTTTTTAGGTGAGGCTCAGCGTGTGCAGAACTGGCCTGACCCTTAAACTCCTAAGGTCCATTTGCCACAGCCGAGCGAGCTTGGACAGTGACAGTGGAGTCCTCGGGCACCTGGTACTAACTTAGTGTCCAAGATCTGACGGGATGGGATGGCAGGGAGGCATTTAATTGCCAGGGAGGACGGTCTCTACTGAGACTTGAACTCAGGTCCTTGGAATTCAGAGTGCTCTCCTTTACACCATGAGACCGCCCATTGCATAATAATGAAAAGCCAGAGAACTACATGGAATTATATGAAAATCACCCTGAGACCTGTAAAGTTGCAGGTGGAAAATACAGCAATGTCTTTAAAGTATCACAGAATTGTTTATGTTGAAAGGAAGCTCTTGAGTTAATGTAGACCTGTGTTTCAATTTGTGCCCATTTCTTCTTGTTGTGTCACTAGGAACCACTGGGAAGGGTCTGGATCTCTTTTTCTTTATCTTCTCTCATCAGGTACTTAAGACATACTGATAAGACCCCTCTGAGCCTTCTCCTCTCCAGGCTCCTTCAGCCTGTCCTCTCATAAAGGATGCTCTGGAGCTATAATTATTTTAGTGATCCTTTGCTAGATTCACTCATATGGTGAATCCATATCTTTCTAATTCTGAGCCCAACACTGGACCCACCACTCCAGATGTGTCTCACCAGCTCAGAATAGAGGGGAAGGATCACCTCCCTCACAGTGCTCTTCCTAATGCTGTCCCAGATGCTATTGCAATTGAATGATCTTGTCTTAAAGGGAATCAAGATTTGATGTTTGGAACTCCTGAAGTGTCTCTTCAGTATCAACGTCTCATGTGGGTCCTGTGACCCACATGGTAGTGTCCACTGCTGCATCCCATAAACATGCCTTAAGTCTGTTATTCAGCTTTGGGAGTTCTGAGTTATCTGCTACTAGTGTACTTTCATTGTAGTTCTAGAAGCTCTCCAGCAACCTTTGAGATACAGTTACTGGTTGTCAACATGAAGGAACCATAGACAGTGTGGTTTTGACTGCTCACAGTAAAATCAATTAAGGATCTCTCCTTTCTTCTAAGGTATACACACCTGTCTTAAATTACATGTTATCTACCATGATTCCCAGAGTGCATGGACAGAGAAAACTCGACCCAGCTCAGAAGGAGGGGCAGCCTAGAAGTTTAGAAGTAGTTGACAAACTTAAGAGCTCAAGACCTTAGACTTTTGACTCCTTTGGTTGTCTCAAAGCCCAAGTCAAAATTCCTATCAGTTTTCTACATGTTATATAATTTTGTCAGAACTAGAGACATTGCTGGAAGCAAAACTTTTCTTTGTATTGCTATTTCAAAATCAATGATTCATCAGAGTAACATGCTTCTGAGTGAGCTGTACAAACTCCTGAGCTGCAGTGATGTTGTCTTGGATATGAGTCTGAAAATAACATTTACTGCCTCAATCATCATCAGTAGACATCTTCACTCTGCTACAGTCAGGGATAGCAGCTTCATGCCTGTGCCATACTTGGTGCCAGTCACACAAAGACAGCCCATTCATACCCAGAACGTTTATGGGCCTCAGAGATCACTCTGAAACATCTGTAAAGAAGCTGCTGCTATGTCAGTATTCCATCTCCTTGTGTGATATATCTATAAAAGAATTGTTGCTAGGCCTCCACCTGCTTCACAGCCTCCTGTAGGTTCTTTTGCCCTATCACCCATTCTGCCACTGACCAAGGCTTTGCTGTCTATGTTTGCTCCACTTTGGGACTGATTTTCTTATCTTCTGGCTATGACAGAAGATTGTCAAAGCCATGCTGGCTTGAATCTTGTAAGTTGGCTCAATTTGCATGTCAAAACAAATGCAAACACCAGGCAGAAGAGGACAATAATCGTCCTTCAAGGCAGCATGAGAAAACCTCCCAGCTACTTCAAACAGAAAGAAGAGCCATGTTTTGATGAGCAATGGTCTCTATAAATGCTGTGTCCTCTGTTGCGCTTCCTCTGCCCCTCCCTTTCCCTTGACTTCTTCCCAATTACAGTGTGCTGGTCCCAACACAGCAAAAGGCCTCATGCCTTTGACACGGCTTAGTATTGAAAATACTAGTCTATATATGTCACATATTTATGTCATATAGATGCCTGTGTTGTGTTGAAAGTCAATGTGATTTAGCCTCATAACTCAATTCCTTTTGAAATGTTACCTTTGATATTCCCATGTATTTGATGAAAAATCTAGTTGTAAATATAATTTTGATGTAGTTGATAACCTAGACAACTAAATGTTATGATTTTCAGCAGCTGTATCATCATCTAAAGACATTAGCAGATGTGGTTTTATAGCCATATTCATCTGACCATACTCTCCCAGCCTAAACACACTTTGAAATCTTACTCTTGTCTATTTCAGAAAGCAAAGTATCCAAACAAGGGCATCGAGGAATTCAAATGAATGAGAAGGGCTTGAAAGTGTTATGATGGACGAGGCTCCAAGTTAAAGTAATTTTGCAAAATGTGAAAATAACTTGCGAATATTATAGATTCATACCCTTCTTAAAAACGATCTGTGTTTTCGCTCCTCCTAATGTAAAGGGCTCTGCTCAGTCTACCCTTGTTTTTTATTTTCATATTTATATTCTTCCAGACATCTGCACGCAAATATTATTCTGTTTAAAAAAAAATGCATAGTTCACACTGTCAGCATCATTGCTGTGCTTCGATACTAGGATATTCAAATTTTTTACTGAACCAGCTTTGTAAGACTGAGCTGACAAAAGTACCTTTTCTAGAGCTTCTAAACAGAGCTGTACAAGGAGTAAGTCTGTGGAGATAATTAAAGGATTTTTTTTGCAGAAAGCTTTTTTGCAGTACAAAGTCATTCTGTATTTAAATATCTTAGGTAATCTTTGGGGTTTAGGAGATTTTCACTTTAATTGTTCATCTTTTCCCTTCCTGTAGCACAATTTAATCATGTGCTCCATCCTTTTAAAGTGACTGGGTGGAATTTTAAGTGGTGGCATACTAAAAAAGTAATTCAGCTGTGGAGCTGCTATAATTCTGATGGTTTGGGTTCAACCCTACATGAGAGCATTAATTAGCTTCAGTTCATGAAGCAGGCTCTCAATGACTGAATTTCTAGATTGATATTGTCTTTCAGAGTAGTTTTCATTCCTCATCTTAGCGGCATGCCCCAGTGCTTTGTGGTGGTGGCAGCTAGTGGAGTTGAACTTACACAGTAAGGTATGAATTACATTTCCCCCCCCTTAAATTTATTTTATTAACAAGAAAATTTGAAAATGCATAGATCCCTTTTCTCCAATGAGCCTTGGATCTTTGTACACTAGTTAACACCAATCAAAAGAAATATGATAAAATCAGCATCATAAAATGCCTTCTGTTCTATTCCTCCCATCACAAACATTCATGAACATTTTCTGATTACTTCTGCAGGAGGTGAAGTGTTCTAAATCCTTCCTCCCCTATCATTAATTTAATAGACAATACTAGTGAATAGAATGAGAAGGAATGAATTTACTCTTGTAAACAGTATTATTGCAGACGCAGCTTTAATGTACATTTAAGCTGGGCAATAACCAAATACCATTAGTCTGGATGACTATGGAGCCAATAAGTGAGGTGATAAAAGAATCACAATGAAGACTTCATATCTGGTTGTGTTAGAATTTATTTTAAGCTGTTAATGGAGGACAAATATAAGAAATAACCAGGTTCCCCTTTGCAATTTTAGAAAATCCTCTTAGTGCAAGCAAGGTGGCGGAAATCAGAAAGCAAACAAATGTGGTATGGCCTCAAATGGTCGTAAAGGGAATGAGTGCATCCCAGGAAACTGAAGTAGAATGTTACATATTTACCTAGCATTATTTTTATTGTATATTCTTTACATGAAATGTTTAAAGAGCTGCTTTAATACACTTGAAAATCTTCTGATCTGTCCTACATGAAAATGAAATCTTGGCTTTCCTGACAGCGCAATGCTGTACTATCTGTTTTTTAGCTGTATGCTGTTACTATGTGAGCCAGCAAGCATTTTCCTGTGTTCTTTGCTCAAAGTAGGATCAGGCTTGAGTCCAACATCAAAATCTATGTTCAGATATTTGATAACATTTCTTAGTAAAAAATCCCAAATCTTGTTTCTTTTCTGATAAATATTATTTTTTGTTTGTTTTAAATCTTTGTTTTATCACAAAAATCACTCATTGTCTGCCAGAGGATCTAAGTTTCATATGAATATTTTATCTCATAGATAGAATTCTAGGAGTAAGCAAGTATGTATCATACTTGTCCTGGGAATCAAAACACTTGCTTTTCAAACAAGCCATGCTGTCCAATAACAATATTAACCATTACTACTAAAACAGAAAATAATTCAGTTCAGTTTTATGTTCAGTCAGAAAGCTCACAGATATTTTTAAGGGTCATGTCAAATATATATAACGCAGTTTATGGGAGAGGAAGATTGCAGTCACAGTTCAAGCGACAGTCTTGGTCCTGAAAGGCTGTGGTTTAATCCTTGTTCTGCCATTCTTTTGAGAGCTTGAGGCTAATCACTTAGCATTTCTATGTCTCAGTTGCCCATCTAAAACTGGAAGTAATAAATTTTCCAGCTGATGAGAATATTATGAGAAAACATACAATCAAAGCAGTTTGAACCCCAAAGGGACCACTACACCTTTTACCCTTGATGCTTAAATAGCAGCAGCCTGCAATTTGAATCCATTTACAGAGCTGCACTTCGACTTAACTGGGCCTTATTTGTGTCTGGCCAGCATGGATCTTCCAGAGTAGCACTCAGACCTCCACATAAAGGTACTTGTATGCTCTAGTAGAGTAATCGCTTAATACAGTTTTTGATGTGCTAAACTGATTGGGCCCTTTAATTGCAAGGTATTTTATAAGGTCCTTGAATATGTTTGTGACTCTTTGTGCTAATTTCTTAACATCCTCAAATGTACAACAGAAAAACCTGCAATATGCCAGTAGTCTCATCCCTCCCATGTACAAAAGAACAATTGGCACTTTTGCTTCATTATTGTACCAAACGTGTGTTTGATGAGATATTTGTCTAGTAAAGCCTCATTTTTTTCTTCGGTGTCCCTAATTTCCAAGGTTCAGTATTCTCTGAAGAAAAAAAGTCTCTTCTAATTTAGCAAAAACTTCCCTGTGAAGGTATTTTGTGTCTCACTTGAACAAAGCTCTCAAGATACAGACTGAACCTTGAGTATGTGTCTAAGCCCTTGAAAGAAACCCTCCGTTTTATGTGCTTTCAACTAAGCATAAGCACAAATGCTCTGCTAAACCGGAGCCCAATATAGCAACATTAGTAATGTTATATATATTATATATATGGATATAATTGCATCCATCCCCAAAAAGGTGTATCTCCACTTACAAACTTTATTATTCATGGCTCTCTATGTGTATAGCAATAAGACAATCAGCATGTAGTAAAGCACTGGCTATTTTATTATAAACAAATCATACAGTTTGAAGTGGTTTTTTTTCTTTCCCTTTAAAGTTCTGTTCAATATTTGCAATGTATCATTCTGCAATGATATTGACTAATTAAGCCAAGTTTCTACTATCCTCATTTTGGCAAAAACTCTGGTTAATTTTGTTGTCTGGACTCCAAAAGTCTGATTCTGCAGAATGTTGAGCAGATACAGTTTCTTTTGGTTTCACTAAAAGCTTTTTTGGTTAAGCATGCCCCAGCATCAGACCATTTTTAAAGCATTTTCAAGGTCCTTTATGAATGCACAATGTTATAGGATGATGTACTTGCTCAAATAGACATAGGGCAGCCAGCATTTGTGATTATGCTTGATGTCTGTTTCTATACATACATCTTTGTAATGCCAACTACATAATAAAATAATTGATGTACATTCCTGTCAGTGAACTTGTGCTTGGGCATGTTTGTATTACACAAAGTCCAGTTCAGTCAAATCTGTCTGTTCTTCCCACGATTTGTATTTGAAGTAACTTCTATGTTGACCAGTATCACAGCATACATTTGTTTGTTTCATCCTCAAACCTTTGATATTGCATTCAAAGTTGTCCAACTGTGCCTCTTAACTATCTTCCTCTTGCCTGCATGGTAAGGAATCTAAAAAAGAGAGATCTTATATGACTACCTCTGCATTGGTATGCATTCTGCATAGCCCTCTGAATTTCCTGAGCAGCACACAAACTCAGAACATTGCATGGATATTTTACCAATATTAATGAGCAAATGGTGGGCATTCTTCAATCTAAACATTTTTATCTAAATGTAATGTAATTGTATAGTAATGTATAATTAATGAGTGTGATGTGTTGCAGGTTGATTGTGTGCTTGCGACCTTTTGAATTCAAAGTTTGTCTTTCATTTTTCTAACCTTGATGAATTCCTAGAAACGAGAATAAATACATAATGCTTGTTACAGTGAGGAAAATGTGTGCGTGTGAGATCTAAAGCAGGTAGGTATCTGTAGATTTTCTATGTGCATCCACACCTCAACTACTGTGTGTTAATTTGGTCTTGGGCATGTGTTTTTATCTTTGCTCACAAAGTCCCATTTAATTCAGTTTTTTGACAGTAATGATTTTTGTGAGGGTTTTTGCAGACTTTGACAGCAGCATGAGGAAAAATGTTGCTTTTGTGTAGAGAACCTGTCTCAAGCAAGGGTACTGAAGATTCAGTGTTTAAAGTAGTTATGCTGGGGAATGGTCAGCAGTAGGCTGGAGACCAGAAATTCTGTCTCAGAGGAAAGGTTTGTATCTGCCCTCTCTCCTGCTTATTTGCATATATCCATAGAATAAAATATCCAGATCTGCATGTTCATCATTTGGCCAAAATAAAAGAAGATAAAAGCTCTCCCCAAACCCACATTTTTTTGCTTAACAAAAGCTGTAAGACCACTAAAAATCAGGCCTTTTATTGTAGTGTATAAGTGCAGTCTTATCTGTGTACCTTAAGGCGAGCATGACTGTAAGTTGTCTTTCATATTCAGAATTACTGTACCAGAGAAACAGTCTCTAGACAAGAATCAAGACAGTCCGGTAGTTTAATAGCTGAATAATAGAGATCAGCCTTCAGGACCCAGCCTTGAGCCTGACATCAGTCCTCTGTGCATGAGCTTCAAAGGAAACCATATTTAGTCCTCTAGGACTGTAAAAAGATTGTTTGAAGTTATTAAAGCACATGTGTAAGTATTGGCAGGCTCAGGGCTTTTATCCTCAATGAATACAAATGTCTTACCATGTTAGAAGTCATTATTGTTTAAAAATAATAGATGCAAATATTTGAAGCAGATAGCCTTTGAAATATGCTGGTTTGAGTGGTTCATTATACTATACAACTTTTGTTTCCTTGTATGTATTCTGAAAGGATACTAATGCATCTTTTAAAGAGTTTAAGGTTTTTTGTCCTTTCTTGCTTTTGAAAGGAGAAAAAGTGTGTTTCCATGTCAACTAACACATTTGTTCCCATATTTTAAGACCATTGTGTAATTGAGATTTTTTTCACTGCAAGATACGACTTGTTGAAGGACAAGTAGATTCCTGTTAAATAAACTTAACTGGTTAGAGTTTTAAAATGCAAATTGTCAGCTCATTCTCATTCAGCCGTATTCTGTAAAATGTAAGTAGACACTCTTGGAAAATGTGACTGCAGCTTTAATGAAATGGACATCCAATTTTATTCTGCAGAAAGGAAGAATTTCTCAGACAATTAAGTGGTCACAGGAGGAACTGGAGTTGGAGCTGCAGAACAGATAACCTGACTGAGGTGAGAAAGCCTCATCTCAGTGTGGTTCCAGCACTAGGAAGGTTTAGGTCAGCCAATCGTTAGTAGGGTGCCCTCCACCTTGTAAGTGGTCCCCAAGGTGACTTCACGCCTGGTACCTGATTGCCTGGGAAGTGTCAGGAGATGAGATGAAGGCCTACAGAAAATTTGCCTCTGCTGCACATAGTATTGCTCCTTCCAGCCCACCACCTGCATTCCTCATTATTTGGCTGACTATGCATGTTTCATTTAAGCTTTTGGTATTTATAGGGCAAGCTGGGTGGAAGCATCGTCACTTTTTTCTTTTTCTTTTCTCTGTTCCTGAGGAAATTCTGGTGATTTTCCCTCAAGAAAAAAACATCACAGAAATTGTTGACCAGTTGAGATTATAAATCTACCATGTCATTTACTTTATTACTTTTCTGGATGAACTAAGCTGCCTTTAAGGCAGTTCTTAGAAAATCTCCTGTTAATCAGGAGTACTCAAACATTTGAAAAGTTTGTCACTTTTTTGCAGTTAACGGTATTTCCTTTAAGCCATTTGATTCTACCTAAAAGAAGGAAAGAAGAAAGAGAGTCCTTGTAATGGTGATGATATGGCACAGGCACCACATGATGGATCTTCATTTAAGAGTGGCAGTTTCTCTGTAGTGTAAACTAAGGAACAAAATTACTTAAATAATTTCTACTACATACAATTTGGGAGAGGGGGGAGAGGGAGGAAATCCAGAACATACAAACCCATGTATTTCAATTTACAATTCCTAGTGAATAAACTTAAATATTTGTAACACAACTTCAACCCTTATAATACCACTCTTTTTATTGTAAGAACCAAAGTAATTAATCTGTATATTCATGATCCTTGTCTATGATTAGTTTTCTGTCACAGGATGTGGTGAGTCTGTGCTGTTATGACTATATTTTATTTAATAATATTTTCCTATACAGTGCTGAACACTTCCTGCTGAAGCAGCTGAATGGACAAATCCATGAAGATATCTTTCATTTTCCCTGACAGTGAATGATGTTTCCATATATAAACATAATAATAGAGTCATTACACATGCACTCACATTATCATAGCTGCTGTGTGCTCAGTGTTATTCAAAACAAGGCAGGAAGCCAAATCTTCCTAGTTCCCATTTTGATTCAAATTGTATTTGTAATAAAGGGATTTTCATTCAACCTAAATGCAGTTTCATCCTAGTCCAACAAACCTCCCCACTTTTTTTTTTTTTTAATTTTATTATTTTTCCTTTATTCTAGGTCACTCAGTCTTGATACAAGTGAAATTCTCCTCTGGTGGTGATAACAGCAGTGCTACTCAATGAACTATAACAAGGGCTCTAAATGCATCTCCTGTAGCATACCACAGTGATTTGCAAAAGTGGGAATAAATCAAAGCAGTGAAGAGATGCCATGTTGAGCCAGAAGCTAAATGTTACATCTTGTTGCATGAGGCTGGGGGGAGAACAGATCCTGTTTTTCTGGCAGCACAATATCTTTGTGCTTGTTACCTCCCATCCAACCCCATTAAAACAATCATTCAGAATCTGCAGGAAATTGTCACCTCTTTCTTTCATGGAATGGCAGCTGGTATTGGTGCCTACACAGATTTCTCATTTCCTTCAAGATTTTCAACACACATTAAAAACAAAAAGAAGCTTAATTTATATTAGAAAATGTGTCAGCTTACCCTGAGGCTCAGCACGAGCACCAAGGGAAAAAATAAAAGATAAATGCCTCTAGGTGAACTGGCAGAGACTCTAATTCTCTACTCACTCTACTGCTACACAGTATGCACCGCATTAATCATTTCACATAGGCAGGCATTTAAAAAAACTTCAACAATTTTAAAACAAAGATGCATTGCGCTAAACTTAATAATAATACAACTGTATCTTGTAGAACAATCTCAGTTCACACATACTGTATCCCCTAATATAAGATGTACCAAATAATATTTGAGTTGTCTGTCACATAATTTTTCTTGTTCTGTTTCTTTTGTCTATACAGTTATGTCCCCTCTAGTGGGCATTTTTGTGTCTGTGGATAAGTATAGATATATAATGTTGTCATTTGTTTTATTCAAGTGTTGACATACACAGGTTGTTTTCTACCTCCCATTTTTATCATGTGGCTGGATAAATGCGTTGTGTGATCCTGGTGAACTCTGTTACGCCTCAGTCCAAGCAGAATATAGTTTTTCTTTAACTTTCTGTGCTGGAAAATAGGGAAATGTTTTTTTCCCTTTAGTAGCTTATGGGAATGTTGCACGATAGGAAGGGAGTGGATGTCCAAATGAGAAAGTGGTGGACAGGGGTGACAAGTAAAGTGTGCAGGATGATGTAGACAGGAGACATGTCACATGCAACTAAACAGGGCAGAAGGGGTCCTTCCCCAAGAGTATCCGCCCAAACAAGCAAATGTCTACAGAAAAGCAGAGTGTGAGAAGATCTAGCACCTCTTCTGGAAAAATCACGGATGGATGCCTTTCTTAAATGCCTGTACACTAACACACATGGCATGGAGAGGATGCAGGAGGAATTTGATTTTTAGAAGTATCCCATGCAATATGGTCCTACAGAGAAGAGGGGTCCAGGAGAACTGGGGGATTTTCAAGAATCACCTTTTCCAAGTTCACAAAGGATCTGTCTGCTGTGGACTAAGTCAATCAAGCGTGGTAGGAGACCTGTATGATTGAACAAATCCTTCCTGACAGAACTGAAGCACAAAAGGAGCCATACAAGAGATGGAAGAAAGGGCAGGTGATGCAGGGAATATAGAGACAATGCATATGCCGGGATGGGGTCAGGGCCCATTGGAAGTGAAGGCCAAGAAGAGCTGCTATGGATACATAAATAGCAAAAGGAAGATTAGGAAAATGTTGGTTTGCTGCTGAATGGGGTGCTGACTGGTACCCAAGGCCATGGAGAAAGGTAGAGGTACTCAATGCCTTTTTCACCTCAGTCTTTACAGGTAAGGATGACCTTCAGAGACCCCTGTCTTCTGAGGCAAGTGGGAAGATCTGAAGCAATTCATACTTATCCTCAGTGAAGGAAGATCAGGTTAGGGAGATTTTAAACAACTCCATGGAAACTGATGGGATGCATCCACAAGTGCTGAAGGAACTGGCCATTCTTTATTTTTGAATAGTCATGGTGATGAAAGGAAGTTCCTGAGGACTGGAAGAATGCAAATGTTACTCCTCTCTTCACAGAATCAGCTCTGAGCAAGAGGCTTAGAGTAGATGCCAGGGGTGCCTCCCCACCTCAGCCATTCTATCATAAAACTTTTATCTGCAGTTTCAGTTGCATGTCTCAGGAGATCCATTTACTGAATGCAAAAATTGCTAGAGTGTTCTTAGTATAGGAAACCTAAGTACATGTTAGCCTATATTAGCACATAGCCACTATTGCTGTGGAAATGACAGGTTTTAAATGGTGCTTAGTTTGGTGGGGCAGAAGGAATTTGTTGGACAGTGTGCATATAAATAGTATTACTATGGCACAAAAGGTGATGTAGATATGGATGTATGTGCAGTGGGAGAGTACAGGAGTGTAAAATCAGAAGCCAGGAAGGAAAATTCTTTCAGGGCATGATTTAAACAGCAAGAATGCATCGCCTGCAATCATACACAACACTGAAGTACAGTTCTAAATGTCCATTTACTCATGCCTTTTTCCTCAAGGGTTAGTGGTTTGTGCTTGTTTTCACACAGGTGTAAAGAGATTCACAGCATCGTTCAGTAAGCAATGGCTAAGGAAGGGTCCAAATCTTTAATTGGCATTGGATAGCATTTTTCTACTGAAATTAATACATCTGTTTCAATTCACAACTCTTAATATCCGGCCTGAATGCTGCAGAATGAGTAGAGGACAGGAGAAGGTGAGAAAAAAAATACACAATTTAGTAATACCTTTTATATAGTTAAGAAGTACAGCCTAGAAACTTTCTTTGTTATAGTGAAACTGAACTCCTCGTGGATCAAGGGACGAGTATGAGTTGCATGTCTTTTGCAGGATCTTAGAGAGAGTCTTGGGTCCGCAGAAGAATACACCAATACTGTTGCTGTAATCGCAATAACAACAAAAACATGAGAGAGGCAGGGTAAAAGGATAAACTGTACCTCTTGGCTGCCTCCAGCTTTGCATCTTTGGAATTATTTTTTTGAGAAATACATTAAAATTTTGTATTACTGTATACTTTGTGTTTTGCACTGTATTAATTTGTGTTACTATATTGCAGTATAATTGTTTTAATACATTAGTGTTTACTAGGTTTTATTACGTTATTTATTAGGATTGCTATATTAGAGGTCACAAGCTGTTTTAAATGGTAGCTCTTTGGTTTTAATCTTCATAACTTTTTTTAATCAGAGAAGCAAACACACCACTTGCGTTGAAAATTTTAAATTCTTTTTCTCCAGCTGAATTTTTTTTTTTCCTAAAAAATACATTAAATTCTTGGTTACTTTTGAGTTTTCTTCTTCCTCTCCCCATTTTAACACTTTTCTGCCTATGGATGATTTTTAAATGGCTGAATTTGTAACTAGGTACTTCTATTAAAATAATAACAAGGCAAATGTAACAAACAGTTGTGTTCATACTGAGCCGTAGCCCCCAGATGTAGTAACCATATTGCACTGCTGCAGGATTGCACTAAATTTAACCTGGAGTGGTATATTCCTGCTAATCATCTGCTAAAAGACGCTGTTGCAGCCAAGGGGAAATCTGTCAACCTAGGTGCAAGGACCCAAAATTTAGTCAGCCTGTAAAAGCTGATTGCTCCATCACACTGTAGAAACTCTTCAGTTTCTTTGCCTCTTGAATCTTTGATAAGTCGGAGCAAGAAGACGCGGGGTATTTTTTTCTCATAAGAAATCCTTATTTCATGCAAGGTTTTCCTTAAAATGTTCAATTTGACGATAAACATAGGCATCTAGGTTCAGCAGCAAATGCAGGGGTTTTTGTCAGTTTAGCACCAACTTTTTAAGGAACCACCTCAATATCCAGTAAAGAAAGTTAATGCCCATCTCCCTCTTGAGCAACAGATAACAATTTTTATCTCACCTCTGCTTAAAAAAAAGGAACTAACAAAAAGTAATGTTTCAACTATAACTTAAAAAGCTCTGTTTATGCAGTAGAAGCCCTATGAAAGGTCTTTCAAAAGTCATATTTTCTATTCTTGGCCTTTTTATGGTTTTAATCTTTCATATTTCCTGATTGTATTTATTTTGACCTCCATCAAGTGGTTTCTCTATTACTGTTATTTTTGCAATTTTATGGTATTCTTGTAGCTTACTGTATTTTCTTTGATCTCCTCCCTTTCAGCTTTTTCTTGGGTCTTTTTCATCTTTTAAAAAAAGTTCTCTCCTTTTTCTTTTTATATCTCTGTCTCCCAAGAGCAAGCCTTTATTTTGCATTAGCAGGTAAATGTTTGGAAACCATAAAGAGTCACAAAGATTCTGGAATTTTGTACTGCTGAACACAAAATATTTCAAATTCTTGCTTCAAAGGCTTTCAGGAACAAAGAAGCTTTCTTTTCAGACCACTAGCAAATGCACCAGGTTTAAATGAACTGTCTTTGCCAGCAGAGATGAACTAATAACAGAATAGCATAGTCTTGCAAGAGTAGCCAAATATGTTAGGGGAACAAACATATCCTTGACATCCTAAGAAAAAAATCACAGTTTATCTCTTTAATAACCATCTTCAAGGGAAATTAATGCTACTTTGTCCTTTGTGCAGAACAGTAATTGGATTGTGTGTTTCAATTATATCTGGACAAAGGCCAGGATATTGAAATACTTCTAAATATTAGATTTTCTTGTCCAAAAATTAGATTTTATTGGCATTTTCTTTCCGAGATTTCTTCATTAAAGGCTTCATTAAGCATAAATCTTCTTTCCACACAGCAAAAAAGAAGAAATTATTTTAAAAGGGTCATTTAGAAAGGTTTGCTCTCCCTTCCTCCCGCTGTTTATGCTGAGAGAAGAGTTACCTAACAAGGTTAGAAGCCAGCCTGCCTTACCTAGGATGGTTTTCAGCTAGTTTCTTGAACTCATTGTCCCAGTTTGGTCTTCCATAACAGGTTTTCTGTCTCAAACCAGTAATTACATCCATCTTGTCATCACAGTGTAGGGCTATGTGAGTAGCCTAAAGGCAAATTTACAAGATAATAATTTAGAGTCAACAACATATACTCCAAGTAAGAGAAGAAAGCAATAATGCCACTTTGCCATGAAAGATGGAATGAGGGAAGGGAAGCTGTGTAATTATCAAGTGGTAGGAGAGGAGGGGCAAGGTGAGGTGAGGAGGGAAAACGGAAGGAGTATTCAAAAGTTCTCAATATCACTGGAACTGTAAAAAGCACTTTCAAAAATACCCAAGACCTCAGGAGGAGCTCAGTTTCTTGATATGAAATATTTGAAAATAGTTGAGATTAAATATCTGTCTTCACTGACCTGGGCCTAGTGTCTCAATCACTTCTACAGTCAGGTCTTGGATTTCCAAACCTCTTCCCAGCCTTTGAATATCTCACCCTACACTTCCTTCACTGCAGTTCCTGAAGTGACCAGTCACCATTTTAAAGCTGAGTTGGAGTTTAGGAAAGAGAGTGAAGTTTACTGTAACAGAGTTTGACTAAAAATTAGCAATTACATGCACCTTAAGTAAGTCCAGAGCATTCTGCTGCTGATGGAAAAGACAGTGGATATATCAGCTCAGAAGAGATAAAAACAGGGCCCGGTAGAGGGCCAAAAGATGATTAGTGGTCTGGAGCATCTCTCATATGAGGAGAGATTGCAGGAGCTGGGCCAGTTTAGTCTAGAGAAGAGAAGACTGAGAGGGGATCTCATTAGTGCATATGAATATCTCAGAGGCAGGTGCCAAGAGGATGGTGCCAGACTCTGTTTGGTGGTGTCCTGTGACAGGACACGAAGGAATGACCATAAACTAAAACACGAGAAGTTCCACTTCATCATTAGGAAGAACTTCTTTATACTGAGGGTTGCAGAGCACTGGAACAGATTGTCCAGGGAGGCCGTGGAGTCTCCTTCTCTGGAGACATTCAAAACCCACCTGTATGAATTTTGGGTGCCACCTGCTCTAGGGGACCCTGCCTTGGCAGAGGGGCTGGAGTAGATGATCTCCAGAGGTCTCTTCCAGCCCTAAGGATTTTGTGATTCTGTGTAAAATGCTCAGTGTTTTTTACTCTTCTCCTCAGGTGGAGGCAGATGCAGAAAGTGGATCAGCTCAGGTGAAGAACTGAATTAAGAGAGTTGCACAGCTCCCACTGCCAACAAAAAAAAATTGTGATTTTCATGGTCGTTTACTGCCCTCATCTCCTATGCTACACCCATTACCATGCTATCTGAGTACTTCCCTGATGCATTATAAACAAAACCCATCATCGCTCCTAACTGTACTGCTATTGTGTGGGAGAAATATGCTTGTTTCCACTACAGACTATCATCATTACCATCACTATCAAGAAATTACCAGAGCAAAGCCAAGTTTAAAATGGGCTTTGCATTTAGTCCAGGCTTAGCATGAACGAGACATCATTATCATCTTTTGCAGAAGCAGTTGCTGAAATTTAGATCCATTTCCTGGGAATACTGTATATTTCTTCTGCTAATGAGTCTTCCATGTTTCTTACCAACAGAATTATTCTTGTCGAGCACAGTTGTCACAAGAGGTCATGTTTCTAAAAGGTTAGTTGGTTCTTGTTAGTCTGGGCAATGCCTTGAAGGACTTGGAATAGTCTAAGAAGGAAAGTGTTGGGTGAGAGTGGGAGGTGGAAAACCATAGGATTTGTTAATTGCTTACAGCAAAATTGTGCCACTGAACAGATGAGCTATTTTTGTTCCCATTAAGTGGAACTTTCTCAGGACTTTTGGTGTTAGCCTTTGCTATTGCTCACAGCATTAAAATTGTCTAGGTATCTCAGGGACATTGTAAGGAGCAAAAGGCTGAAACATGAGTCCTCATCCAAGCAAAGGCAGACATGTGCCATAGCTGCTTGACCATCTGTTGTCAACATGGAATCTGCAAAGAGCTCAAAGCATTGAACTAACATGCCTAAGGAGTAAACACTTGTCAGTAATGAAAGGTGTAATAGGAGGTGTAAATTGCCCATCCTTCTTGGGTTCAGCTTCCCTTGACCGCTGGTATGGTGTGACAGGGAGAGAATGCAGAGAATGTAGTTTTGTTTTTTTGCTAAGAGAGAAGTAAAGTATTGTCCAAATATTACTGGTGCTGTGGCTCAAATTTTAAGGAGCAATGAACAGGAATTTACTAAAAATTAGTAAGTCCTGTAAGATGAAGGAGCTTTCTAGATGTCTGAAGAAGATGAGGCTACAGAGCACAGTAAGTTTTAGGTAATACCCTGTAATATTACTAATGCAAAGTGGTGGTTTCCATAACTGCCATATACTCCACAATGGGAGCAGATTTTTCTGAATACAGCTTTATGCACATATCCCCTTACTTGACAGAAATTCTAAGGAAAGCAGAAAGAAACAATGGGGGTTTTTGTATCAGCAGAGGCAGAAAAGAAAAAGTTCTATGAAATTTGTAATTTTTTCCCTCTCTACTAGACAGTCCTTCATTCAACAGAGACAGCAGGAAATAAAACAGTAGAGCAAAGACTTTCCTGTGAGAGATTTTCTGGCAGGAGCCTAACTGATCACCTCATGGTCTGAGTGATCCTTTAAAGAAAAGGAAAAAAAAAAAAAGAGAGAGAGAGAGAAATTCAACACATTTTGGTTTAGGTAAAGACTAAAGAATTTGAGTAATATTGACCCAGTCAAAGGATTAAGTGACTGAGGTGAGATGATTCAATGAAATTATGAGATGGCAAATTTGAAGTCAGAGAAAATGTCTTGTCAAACAACATGAATTAGACCATAGAGCTGGTTGCCAAAGTGTTCTAAGCACAGCAGGTTTCAAAAGTGCACTGGACATATATGTGAACAACAGAAGTAATAGTAAATAATAAGAGTAAACAAAACTGACATTTTTTTACACAGTCCTCCATATTTCTGTTAAAAAATGCCAGAATCTAATGACATACTGTTCCAGACATGTGGACAAAGCATCTCTTCACAAGCTCCTGAAAGGCTCTATGCACTTTCCTGTGAGACACCTGGTAATCATCTTCGTGCAAGACAAGAATCACTGGCTTGATTTCTCCATTCCTATTTTCCTAAATGTGAAGTGCCAACAGACAGCTTAGTGTCTTCATATTTACAGTTCTTTGTCTCTCTGGTTCATCTATCATTTATTCAGCTGTTCCTGTTCCGTATATTAACATACTGGAAAAGCAAGGTACATTAACTCAGACTTGTAACAGTTTCATTATTACCTGACTTTCATCCCAGCCAGTAAGAAATATATGATAACTTAGAAGATCATTTTTCCATTTTTCAGTAATTTTTGTTTCCAAATGGAACAGAAGATCAGCAAACCACTCAAATGCTGATGGGTCTCGACAAATCCAGTAAAAATAAACCTGTAACATAAAATTAGAGAGATTTAACAAAAAGCAAACTTTCAATAAAACTTCCTAATGACTGGCTCAACTCATTAGCCATATAGTGTGTGACTCTTCTCCACTATAAATTTAGACATAATTACACATCATTTTGATGATGTACTTTCTGTCTTTTAAAATTTTAATTTTACTCTTAAACTGAATGCATATATTAATGTGCTAGTGAAGATGAACAAGTGCTAGGCACTGAACAGGTTTCCCCCTGCCAGTGCATCTCAGATTTGAGTTATATTACATAGCCCTTCATTTCTTGCAAATAACTTGATAATTATTTCAAATTTTGTATTTGTTTAATTTCAGTTCCATTCAGCATTGAAGAAAGGAATTCCTGTTTCTTAAGATGTTATGCCATAGGTTAAGAGTTGATGTTGTCAAAAGAAGTTATGCTCTTCAAGTCAGATACCTTGTATAAAACAGGTGACAGAATGTGCCTACTCCTTTTTTTTAATGTATTAAATTTTTAAACTGGAGCATATGGTTCCTAGAGAAACATGGCATTATAATTTTTAAGTTGCCAAAGTGTAAAATGAACCACTATCGTATGATCAGTTTTCTATTTGTTGAAAACTTCCTCTCTATGAAAACTTGGCAGATCCATACAGATTTCTCTAGATTCACTTTTCATCTTGTTTTGTTGTCTATTATATTGGAGAGCCTGTTATTAAGATTTTGTTCCCCATGTAGACTTCAGAAGCTGGGATCAAGTAATCCTATAATCCTCTCTATAATAAACCAAACATTCCTGGGATCTGTCACTGAGAGACATCCTTTAGTCATTCCTATGGCTTATTTCTGTCTTTTGCTACTCTATCACAAATATAGAAAAGAGTTTGATAATTTTTTTAAAGAAGCTCATTTATTACTATCTCAGCATAAGGTAATGCTTGCATAGGGAATAAAATCTTCAAAATGAGATGGTTAGTCACTGTCCATATGATGATGATAATTTCTATTTCAAGAATCCTTTCTGTGGCATCTTCAGCTGGAATCACAGAATATGCTGAGTTGGACCCACAAGGGTCATCAAGTCCAACCCTTAGCCCATCCCCAAGAGTCACACCATGTGCCTGAGAGTATCATCCAAACACTTCTAGAACTGTCAGGCTTGGTGCTGTGACCACTGCCCCGGAGAGCCTGTTCCAGTGTCCTACCACCTTCAGGCTGAAGAATCTTTTTTTCTAATATCCAACCTAAACCTCCCCTGATGCAATTTCAGGCCATTCCCTCGCATCCTGTCTCTGCTCACCACAGAGAAAAGATCAGTGCCTGCTCCTCCTCTTCCCTCACAAGGAAGTTGTAACTGCAGTGAGGTCTCCCCTCAGTCTTCTCCAGGCTGAACAGACCAAGTGACCTCAGATGCTCCTCATATGGTTTCCCCTCAAGGCCTTTCACCAGTGAGACTCCACAAGAAACTTTTTCTGCTCAGCTTTTATAGCTAGCTGGCACAGGGATCACTGTGACCACTCCAGTATGTGCAACATCTATTGTGACCTATTGTCTTAACTGCGTACAAAGCACCTTCTAACTAATTTTCTATGTATAAAAGGCTGTCTTGTGTGACTCCTTCTGCAGGAATGGTTTCTGATGACCATTTGCAAATGTCATATCTGTGTGCAAGTTAAAACATTTGCAACAGGAACTGCAGAGCCTCAGGACTGGTGAGATTTCCCCCCATCAGGAGACTGATGAGACTCAGGCCCTCCTAGGCCCATCAGGAATTACCTTGAGGAGTCTTTAGCACAATCATAATTTCCCACCTGAAAATCTCCTCTAGAAATGCTGTTCTGTGGAGAGATCTGGGACCAGTCCATCACCTGGTTTCAGCTCAGTCCTTTGTCTCAGTCCAGCTGTGGAGATGACTTGACTGAGAGTTCCTGCATCACCCAGA
The DNA here is from genome assembly GCA_035583235.1 of Hafferia zeledoni. Taxonomy (NCBI): domain Eukaryota; kingdom Metazoa; phylum Chordata; class Aves; order Passeriformes; family Thamnophilidae; genus Hafferia; species Hafferia zeledoni. The sequence goes on along the minus strand of JAWWEV010000115.1, from coordinate 55,216,741 downwards.
GGATGAACATTTCAAGTTCCAGGGTTATCTGCGCAGGCACTACCCTGATCCCAGTCTGAACCATAATTACAAGACAAATCTGATTGCAATTCTTATTACTTGTGCTCTGTAGCTCTTGCCACACACTCCACCATTACTTTTGACCAGAGGGTGCCAAGACCTCAAATGGGCCTCTGCAGGCAATGTAATTTTGAGTGTAATTATTTTTATAGTTGTGTCTAAAGAAATAATTCACAAATTTGGAGAAAGTCTAAAATAAAATTATTTCAGATGAAAAAAGAACAGCATGAAGGACTATATATAAGCTTCTAAAAACTGGATAATTTGAATTTATTTTATTTTGACTGATTTTTATTTTTTTGCAAAATCCCTTAGTTTCCTCCAGCCTGTCTCTGTGCTCATCAGCTCCTCTGTCTTTTATTGTACCACAATATCAAAGGTGATCTGGAAGGTATGTCCTCAAGGCAATCATTGTGGTGGCTCTGATATCTTGGAAATTGTAGCCCCTTTCCACAGGATCAACAAGATAAAAATGCATGTTGGACCTTTCTGAAGTGAAAAACCAGAGAAAGAAACCAGAAAGCTATAAAGAGATTTCCCAAATATTTAATACACTAGGTTGTCAGACTTCTGGTAAGGTGGTGTGAGAAAAATGTGGTAATACCATGCTTCAGTGGAGATTTGGTGAAAGAGAGTAACAGTAATTTGAGATGTTTCCTATATCTGAGTGTACTGTAAGGGACCATCTGCGGTTTCTGTAAGAAATATAAATGATGTATGATCGTAGAAACAGAGATAAAGCGTTCAGGGTTAAGTAGGGAATTTTTACAACCCAGGAATAGGACTGTCTGCAGAACTTTAGTACCAACCATATTGGCTGTTTGCTTTTTCCCCTTCTGTTTCAATATTTTGCCTTAAATATGACCTCATTGCTTTATGGAGGGGGAGTTGCTGCTGATTTACACTGGCACAGATTATGAGGAAAAAGCAAACCCACTGACTTTATAGCATTTCATTTTTTTGTGGCCAACAACAGCATTATTTTAAATTACTAAAACTAGGTAAGATTTATAGCCTTAACCTTTATGTAGCTTTTTGCATCTGAATTCTGAAGTCCCCATTTGCTGTACATCCTCAGCACCTTGAAAATCAGCCCACTGAGTGCTGTCAGTCTGAATCACACCAAGGCTGTTGATTTGTAGTGAGAAATTTCTTCCCCCTTGATCATCTTATTTCTCAAGTCTTTTCAGCAGTTCATTTTATGGAGATGTATATTTAGTATGTGTTTGTGGAGAGGAGGCATGTATTTCTAAATAAATACGGAATTTTGCATTGGGTAGCAACTGGGAGCATATGAGCAGGACTGGGAGCCAAGCACATTCAGGGAAGGAGGAAGAAAAGCTAATCAATGAGTTAAGACAATATGGTCTTCAGATCAGGAAACTGGTTTCCAGACTATGGTACTTTAAGGAATGTTTTTAGCTGGTTACAGACCTAGCTGTCAGAGGAACAACCAGTCCAAATAGACTGGGTCAAGCCACCTCTGGCACAGTCCCCTCGAGAAAGGATATAGCTTTCTGAAGCTACAGAAATTCCAGAAGCTCATCCCTGGTACAGTTTTGCTGAAACAGGACCCATTGTACTGTTTGATTTTCACATGTCAGAGGTTGAGAGCATTTGGTAATGAAGAAGAGGTGTTGTTATAAGGAGTATTTTTGGCTGTGATTATAATCTTAGAAAGAAAAAAGGTAGTGAAGAAGGATGGCCTATGGGTAAAAGGAATTCATTTCCGTTAGATCAAAGAGGACTTCTAGTATAATATGTTAAAAGAAATGGTGTTTACAAAAAAGAAGTCTTCCTTTCTTTACACTGACTGCCCATAGCATAGCACAACATATTACATGTATAATTAAAATACAATGAATGCACAATAAAATTAATCCTTATTAAAACAATAGAATAAACTCAGCACCGGTGCATTTCTATAATTAAACAATTATTCTGAATCCTGTTTTTTTCTTGTAAGCCTCATACTATTAACTGACTGCAATTATTTAGAACCCTTAAAAATCTGATTTAGATTTATGTTCCATTAGTCTCTACCCACCCCACCCCCATTGACTGCATTCATCAGCTTGATGGCTTGCCCAAGTAAACTGTCTTAAATTTTCCAGTGCTCTTTTTTCAAATTGAGTTAGAGGCAGTATTGCTATTAATCAGATCTGTAATGCAGGGGTTTGAGTAGTCACTTATTTTTGTAATGCTCTGCTCCCTTGCAGTTCATGCATATTTATCCTTTGGTTTCCCACATCCTGAAATTTGTACAACTGACAAGAGCAAGAGCTCTGATACCTCTTTCCTGTAAGGTCAAAGAACATTGTAAATCAGCTGCTATCATGTGGAAAGTCATTAATAATTATCTATTGATGACCATCCGTCTGTTTCTCCCTGATCCCTGAAGACTGAGTTGGAGCTGCAGCTATGGGCAAAGCTAGCGTTTCACCAAAGGGGTGTAAAAGGTGATGAAGCAGAGGATGCCCAGGGAGGCACCCTCACCCCTGACTCTTGCTGCTCCTTCTTAGGCATGACTAGTCCTTGCAAAACCCTCTTTCACCTGCCGCTGGGCATCTCACAGCGAACATCCAGTTCTTCCTGTTCTAGAGTATACATTACCTGTGGGCTGTAGCACACAAGAAGGTAAAATCAGAGATCTTCCTCAGTGTAATTAATTGCTCCGTTTGGCCACTCCAGGTAAGGCACAGCAGTGCCTGCAGCCGGGACCATGTGGGAGATGGGCATTTGGCACCCTGCATGAGGCACTGACTTAGAGCTGGCATGGCTGCAAAGCAGCCTTTTGTATAAAAGCATGACAAGGTTCAAGAGCCCAGATCTCTAGGTCTTCAAGACAAGATTTTTGTGGAGAAAGGCTGGGGCAAAACTTGAAGCAAAAGTTTACCTTGGGCAGGGCAGTTGACCTCAGAGCAAATGGAAGAGGGTGATTTTGTTTTCTGCACAGTTCAGTATGTAACTGAACTCACTGCCCAGCATGCTGTGGTTGTCTAAGGTCTACATGAATTTGAAAAGCAATTAAACTAATTCATGGAAGAAAAATCTATGAAGGGAATATTAAACACAGAGGTACAGCTCTTGTATCAAAGCATTACTGAACTACAAGTCACTCAAAGATGAGAAAGTGTCATCACATGATTTCTCTGGTCTGTGTGTTTTTCTTAGGTGTTCATTAAGAGCCACTGTTGGAGACAAGATACTGGGCTAGATGGATCTTTGCTGATACTGCGTAGGACCTTTCTTACATCTTTTGTAGGGAAGAGAAAGTGGATGTTTGCTAATATTAGATCTGATGGATTGGTACAATTTTATCAATTTCAGCAGCAATTGATCTGAAAAATGAGACCACTAATGTGAAAAAAAATTCATATTATGCATAAGTAAAGCCAGCAGAAACTTTCCAGCCATGACTAGTAGTACTGCTCTTCCTCATTGCAAAAAATGATAGGGAAATGAGGGTTCTAAGGCTATTTAATTGTGAAGAATCAATTAGATAAATGTGTACGCTTTTTGATTTGCTGGGTTTTTTAAATTATACAGCTGCAGACATTATGGAAGCTGTAAGTATTTATATCTTCACCGTATGTGGGCAACACCAAGAAATATTAGTTCAATAAGCGTAATGATAGCTGTACTCAAATCAAAATGAAGTTCTGAAAAAAAGAGAAAAACCTCTTATTTATATCCTTAATAGACATTTCTATGGTGCTCATCATGGCAGAAAGAGAGTGCTGAATACTTTGAGGAAGATTAAATTATTTGTAATTATACCACAAGTGGAAGCTTTTAACCAATAGGAAAAAATGTGGAGCTACCCTGAGATTAATTGCTCTCACTGAGATGACTGCTAAATTTTTTTTAAGTAATAGTTTGAACTTCCCCAAGACCTTTCATCCACACTTTCAAAATATTTTACGAGCACCGATGAACTTTAGTGTCATAACACCTGTGAAAAATAAGCATTATTATTCCCACTGCACCAATAAGGAAGCCAAAATATAGAGAAAAGACATGTAGAAATCATGATATTTTTGTATTTCAGGGGAATAGGAGAAAACCATGGCAGAATGCACCATGAGTTTATCTTTGCAGGCACACTTACCCAAGATTTCTCCCTAAGCTAGGAATGAACACCCTCAGGTATACTATCAATGCATACCTAAATTCTGTTCCTTTCCTCTTAAGGGGTGAACAACAATGACAATAATAACACTTTGACTTATATATATGTGGATATACATACTGTACATATATAAAGTGTATATACATATACATAGTTCTCCCTCCAGTAGCAAAGATCATTCTGGTACTATCGTACTGTTTGCAAATACATTTCTTTCCACATATAGCACATATTTCCATTTTTATTTTCCTCTCCTCTCAGTGCCTTTTCTGCCTCACAGATCCCCCCCGGCAATTTGAACCTGTCCTCAACTCCTCAATTACTAAAATCCCAGATGCTTTTTCAGTGGCAGCTTGTCATTAAGATGCCAGTTTTAACACTCTTCCATTTAAAAAGATCAGCCCCTTGGTCCTGCAATCAGCTCCATATGTATTGACCCTCTCAGAGATCTGTCCAGTCTGATGCAATTTCAACAATTGTCCTTACATGTGAAATGTTGAACGGTTCCTGATTCAGCTTTTACATTGAAAAATGAACTAAAAGAAGCTGTAAAATCCACAAGCTACCACGTGTCATGATGGATGTGGAAGAGAATGTTTAATGCTGATTTTTTTCCTCTGTTACTTTCTTGTCTCTCACCCCAATTTATAACAGGTTAGAAAATCAAGAGTATGTTAATTGGTTCAACCATGTCTTATAGACCCAAATATAATTTTTCAACAAAATAATTAAAGTTGTTTGTGGCAGTAATGTGCATCTTGACATATACATCTCGTCCAGATCTTATAGGCTTTTTTTATTCCTTCTATGCTGGCTAATATCTTGATTTTGCAATATGCCAAAAGCAGCTAATGGTTGCTGAATGTGACATTCTGGTCCAGGACATGCAGCTGAAGGACCCTCATGAAACTTGCAGCTGGACAATGAGCAAGTATGGTCCTTCACTTCTGACTGAGATGACCTTGCAGGATTTATTTTTGGTAAGAAAGAGAGTAAACTTCTCTTCTAGCTCTCTACCAATATACCTATGAAGACATTTCACATTTATATCCAGTTTCTTTTGAAAATCTGATTCTTCAGCTTTACTAAAAATACTGCAGCTAAGGCTACCTTCTTTCTCAGGGAATGTCAGTGAATTCAGGAGACTCTCCCCCAGAATGGTTCCAGAGGCAGCTGGAAAGCAACTGGCTGCCTTTGAGCGAGTTAAAGCACTCAAGTGAGGCTCTAGCTCTGAATTGCTTCTCTGCCCTGGCACCCTATTCTGCTTGTGTAACTTTTTAATGAAGCAGTAAACTTTCTCACCTACCTTCTCCAGTGCCAGTACTGTGTTAGGGTTGCAGCATTTGTACCAAATGGATTTTAAAATAGAGGCAAATGGTGTGACTCCGATTCCTGCTGCAATGCACACACTGACTCGGTAGTGGAAGATGTCTGTGGTTGCAGATCCATATGGTCCATCCACAGCCAGTCTACAGCAACAAGACATTTAGTCAAGGGTCAACAACATATAAAATACAGAAAGGTTAACATTTGTTGGGCTACTTATTTTCAAAACTGAATTTCTGTTACAATAAAAGAGAAAAGGTGTGTGTAAGATGGCACATAAATTGCCTGTACAAATACATTTAATTTTCATTGAGTGCCACTTAATAACAAAGCAACTCTCTTTTCTGAAATGAGAGAACAAGAGCGCCCATGTGGATTTGGGGCTTGGCCATCTATTTAAGCATGCAATTGTAATTTTATGGCTTTCTGGAATGTGATTAATCATATAATTGCAGGTCCAAATTTAGCTGTGGAATTTGCATATTTAATTATGAATTACTGAAAAGCATCCTGTTTTAGAGCATTATTTGGTGTATTATATATCAAAGTAAAGAGGAACATATTATATTAATAATTTTGAAAAGTTCTGTATTTGAGTTAAAATAATAACAGAGAAGACAAGAAAGAGGTCATCATATGCAGGGAGACTACTATTTTCTCAGCTCTTTCTGAAGAAGCAGTATTTCAGGAATAAACTTCTGGCAATAATACTGTACTTAATATCTTATGTAAAGGCAAAATGTGTGAGAAGAAATGCTTGTTTATATTACTACCTCCTATAATCAAAGTTGCTGATGCCAAGAAATTAATTTTGGTTAAAATTAGAGATGAAAAACATTATTGAGTAATCAGATTCATTCCTTTAGCAATGTGGAATGTAAATACACACTGTGCTTTGTAATGTTCTTGCCAGACTGTCCTAACACAAAATACATGCTCGGGAAGATCACTCAGTCCTTATTAAAAAGGAGGTTTCCTTCCTTCCTTCCTTCCTTCCTTCCTTCCTTCCTTCCTTCCTTCCTTCCTTCCTTCCTTCCTTCCTTCCT
>JAWWEV010000115.1:55107445-55210140 GCA_035583235.1 Hafferia zeledoni | reverse complement strand
CCTTCCTTCCTTCCTTCCTTCCTTCCTTCCTTCCTTCCTTCCTTCCTTCCTTCCTTCCTCCCTCCCACCCTATTGTGGCTTTCTTAAAAGTCCTAGCAAACATTTTCCCTTTCGTTTGTACTTTTACCTTTTATTTCAATATTCCAAATGCCCTGTAAGTATGGTAGCAAACAAAAAATAGCTACTCAGGGATAACTTGGAAATCCAGCCTCAGACATTAACAAAAATTATTTTTTTAATATGCATTGTTAATTAGATTATTGCCCACCCCTGTGCTTTTTGAACACTCAAAATTTCCTGTAAAATATGGTTAATTTTTGATATATATGTAAAGTGCCTAAGAACAGCTTTCAGGTAAGCTTTCCATGTAGTTCAATGTGGGCTTGGGAGCAATTCAAATTGTTGTCAGTAGATTGAGAAAAAATTGATCTGGAAGGAATTTCAAGAGATTCTCTAGTTTGTCTCTGTGCTAAAAGACAGGTTCAATTATTTCTGAATCATTCCTTAGAGAGATTTGTCTTGTCAGTCTGCTCCTGAATCCTCAGGTGACAGAGATCTTGTCATTGGTTTGAATGCCTTGCTTAGCCATAGCTAAGCCAAATACAAAGCCTCAGAGAAGTAGGGAGGAGAAAGAGGAGAAGGAGAAACTGAGCTATGAACTCAGTCATTTGATCTACAGAGAGTGGAGGAAAGCAGGAAGACCATAAACAAAGTGTCAAAAAATTTTGCATTTGTCAAGGAGGAGTAGAAAATAGGGCTATAGATTTTCTAGGTATGGTTTGGATTGTCCATATTCTTTGTGTCCATGTCCACAATTTCATTAGAAAAAAACATTATACTTTTGGGGAAGGCAGGAGAAATATTTAGTTTTGAAAAAGTATCATTAACATTAATTAGTTTTAGAACTTAAGCATTTGCTGATCAGCATGATTGTGTAGTACTCGTGACTGTAAGAGAAGTTAGATTTTGGGACAATCTACTAAAACAGAAATTAAGTGAGCCAAAAGCCTGAAAAGGTATATATAATATAGGACTTGATTATTTTCACAACCAGCTGTCTTTGCTACCTATATACATGCATGTACATTTTATTTTAATCTTATTTTATTAATTACAAGATGCATATTCTATTTTTAGAACCTTACCTTCCCATTCAATTGCTACATCTTCTGTCTTCTGCTCACATTCTGCTATATGTTATTTTTTAATAGAGTGACCAATTTGTGTTTATCTTTAGATATTGAAACCTGAGAAAAAGACCAGTTTTTTTGCTTTATTGCTAGCTTAACTATTGAAATATTCTTTTTAGTATATTGCAAGAAAGCAACTGAATGATGTCATTAGGCACCCTAACAAGATTAAAAAGTAGAGTCTTTATATGACAGTGCTGTTAATTTCAACCCTGCATTGTGGCAAGCAACTTTTGATGAGATTTCTCTCTTTTCTCAATTTTTACACTTGCTGTCAATCACTTTGAACTATTTTTGCTCCAGTTCTGCTGAAATGGCATACATCTCATTCCAGTTGCCTTTAACAAAGGCACAGTTTTCATTTCTAATTCTTATTAAATGTTATAATACAGGGATTGGACCAAACTCTCTTCTCTGTGCCCACTCTAGTATAGCCCTGTAGCTCAATTGTGTCTATAAGCTTTCCAGGGGGAAATAAATCTCTCTGGTCCCAGGTCTTACACACTCCGCTGGAATGTAAATGATCCTGTGCTGGGCTCGTCTTTGCTTAAAATCTCCCCTATTCCTGCGAGTAGTGCAGGAGTAGAACTACACGGTTTGAATCCATTACATGTAGAGCCAGATGCTTAGCTGGTTAAGTCAAGATGGCTCCATTAACTTCAGAGGATCCCTGCTAACTTGCAACAACAAAGCATGAACTTTTGCTTGTATTAAGATGCAACAGATACAGAATTTGAACACAAATAACAATTTACACAAATAACATTTATAAAATGGAGAAGGATTTGGGAAATGGAGACAGGGATGAGGGAGGCTATTTTAAAGAAGTAAGGTTCAGGCAGAAGTTTCAGGGACCACAAAATATCTAAGTAACTGAAAGGGAAAAACTGGAATTTTGGATTGCAGGTGATGGATACCATGAGAGCATAAGCATGCAGGCACAAAGCTAGCAGATAGCTTCCAGCATCATTTTAACTCACTTATTAAACACCCATCTGTCAAAATAGGTATTTTTAGGTGTAGATTTAAATATTAGAAGTCAGGATGGTAGCAACAGAGGTATAGATATTGACATGGACTTTAAATCTTAGTCATGTTGGTAGCTGCTGGCCCCAGTTCATAGGACTTTATTTGTGGGGGTTTTTTGGCATAACGTATTTATGGACCCAGAAGTACAATATAATACTGTATCATAAATACACACAAAATTAATTAAAGTTAAAATGTTAACATTTATTTTAAAATGTAGAAATAACATTTTAAAATTTATTGTTTATTATTCAAACCTCGGTAACATCCACAATTCCTTGAAAGTTTTATCCTCTGCTCCAAAGGCCTTGAAAAGGGCTGCAGTCCAATCCCCGACAAGGCGTATGTGAACACTGAAGTAGTCATCCTCTGGAGCTGAGGTGAGGGTGAAGGGGTGCCACTCCAGCTGAGAGACAGATGGGCACTGTAGAAAGATATATTGACCCGGTCCCATTTTAAAGCCATGTTTCTTCATGTGAAGCTCAAGGACACCAGAAGAATGTGTCACCACCTAAACAATAATAAAAGGACCTTTCTTTCAGAAGAACGAATGTTCGCTTTCCTTAGGTTACAGATGACTTTGCAATTATGTTAATGCAAATTGGGATGCACAATGATTTTAACCTGCATGTTTCAGTGTTGCTGATGCCCAATAGCTTGAGAGCACGTACAGTATGTAACGTGGGACAATGTACTACTTGCCTTCTGAGCATAAGAGGCAGAGGAAAGGTTGTAACAATTCAACAATTTGTCAACTTTCTTAGTATAAACTGTGCAAAAGTGTTTCTTAATTGATTAGAATAATTCCCGTTTTATGTGACACCACTAACATGGGATTATGAAGAAAAAAGCACAGTAAGCTCAATTCTAAAATACTTTTATAAAGAGGCAATCTCAGTTAAGCAGCAGTTTTATATATCACACATAGTATACTGAGATTCTCAGATCACAGCCACTCTGTGAAATCAGCAGCAAGACTTATCCGACATGCTGTTCCACTCACACAAGATATGCCTGTTTCTGATCCCCAGTTTGATAGGTGTAGACTCTGCTTCAGTAGCAGCATTCTCCATCCAGTCTACTGTGACTGAAACAGGCCCTTGGCACACAGAGATATTTAGAGCTGGGAGAAATTCTTACAGTGGTATTAGTGAAGCTTTGACTACATATGCTAACTGTTAATATAACCCTTCATCTCCTTGGAAGCCTCCAGATTTTCAAGTACAAAACATGTACTACTGAAATTGAGGTTGTCTCTGTCATTAACTGCAGTTTTAGTTAATTAAAAAGAGACCCTCTGCACAGATGTTTATGTTATGGTGGTGTAAAGTCTGGTACTTCATTAATCAAGTTTGGTCTCATATGGAATACTGTTACAGACTTGATATTGGAATAAATGCAAAACCTAAAATCACTACTTGGTAATGATGGAAATGTTGCTCAAGCTAGGAGTGAAAAATTAGATCCTAATATAGAGGAGTTACCTAAAGATAAAGAAGTCATGGACATAATACTGTGAGTTTTTTATGCAGACATGCAAACTATGTTACATACCTTAGTAATGACCACCTTTTGTTGAAATCTCCAAAGCCTAACAATTCTTTCACAGATGTACAACATCATAGGACTTAAAACCCATTTCCAAGCCTGTAGAAAATTGCATATTAAAAAACAACATTTATTTGAATGTCTACAAAAATACTTTGCTTTTCTGGTTTAATTTAGAGAGTAGCCTAAAATGAAATTATTTTATTTTCTTTTGTGACTTTTGGTTCATTTTTCTCAATAGATATTTTTATTGTTGCTGGTGCAGTTCTGGCTTTCTTGTGGAACAGACATATGGCACTCGCTCACAAATGCACTCCAAAAGTGATGTTAATATCAATCTGTTCTCTGGCCAAGAAGAGCCCTTTAAAATATTTTCCTACTAAAAGGCAAAAAGATAAATCTATTTAGGTGTTACATGTAGATGTCATTGTACTTGAAGCCATATAGATGCATACATTTATACAATATTCCCCATAGCCTTACTATTTTTTTTCTATTCAGAGTCTAAAATATTTCAAAGAGGTCAGATAGGAGTAACTCTTATTGTCAGCTGTGAATTTTCTGATGGCGCATGAGAAAATATTAAGTCCCAAACATTCAATTAGTAAGAATTGGATACATTTCCATTTAATCCGTTGGTCAGCTCTGTATCAATAAGTGATGTGTTTTTGTTTGGTTTGGGTTGGGTTCGGTTTTTATCTGGGATACTAAGTTGATCATACCTTAAGTATTGCAGGTGATTGCTGTGCTTGTACTTGCTAATTGCGTGTACTGGACACTGAAACAATCAGAGATACTTGGCTCTTCAAGTATACTATCTGATTTCATTGAGTTGTACCGATAGCTAAGATAATTAGATATAATTAAATCTTCATTATTTAGAATTTTTTTTCCTGAGAAGACATATTGTTTTATATCCACTTTTTTAATTACACAGCTCATTCTAGCAAACTGAATACTCCACAATGTGGCTTAAAATCTCCAGAGTAACTTTACCTGCTAAAACATTGATTTTGCTCCACAAACTGGATAACAAGGGTTATAAAGTATCTTTTATAAGAAGCAAGCCATAAAATTATGTGGCCTCCTTAAAAAGTGCTAAGAGGATGGAGCAGCAATTTCCCAAGGTTAAGTCTTGAAAATTAAATTAAAAAAAAACAAAAAACAAAATAAAACCAAACCTGCATGATTTAATAATGGGAAGAAGCCAGCATAAGCCAAAAGATTCTCAGTTAAAGCAGAAACTCAACATATCCGTTGCCCCTAAATACTACAGGTGTCTCTGCACAGTGGGTAATCTTATGTCTTGAATATATTTGCATATATGAAGCAACAATAATGATGAGATCTGTTTTCCTCCCTTCCTTTTGTGTAACCTGTAAATAAAAGCATGTGACAGGAATGATAGGGTTGCAAGCTACCCTGTGAGAGACCTCAGCAGAGATTTTAAATATGCCATCACTCAGTGCAATGGAGTATTCAGTCCAAGACATCTTTTGGCTGGGTTGGGACAACAGGGCATCCACCAGGAGAGATGGGCTCCTAAGAAACACGACTCCTGGGTGGCTAATCAGGGCATCAGTATTCTTGCTCAAGTAGTGTTTCCTCCTATAATGAGAATGAACTGAGGTGGGGCAGTGATGGCTCAGGAGAGGCTGTGAGGATAAAAGCCAGGCGCCCCAGGTGCAACAGAAGTGCTTTATCATCCTCAGCAGGAGCCAGATTGGGCTCCTTCTTACCTACTGAAATATGGAGCAGGGGAGCAGATGTGGCATGACTGAGAAAGGGACTCCATCATGGTAGCCTCCCCCAGGAGCCATGGCCAGCAGGGCGTGTACTGTGGTGTCACCTCACACAATCTCAGCTGTGCACAAGGCTGTCCCCTCCCTCCAGTGCTGTATAAGTCTCGCCATGGCAATTTAGCCTCTGAATGAATTTGCGCTCTTTGTCTGTGGTGTCTAGCAGGTATCAAACCACAGCACATTACCCATCCAGCAAGGCACTGTTCGTATAGATGATCTATATGCCATATGGTATTATCACAATTCATTTAAAGTAATGTGACTTTGCAAGTATGGCCCTGGATAGGCAGGAAAGTGTGACAAAATAGGTTTAACACAGAGAAGTGGAAGTTCTTTCCAGCTAGTTTTATGATAATGAATGTCAAGACATGCTGTTGGAAGCAAGCTTGTGTCAGTATTCACGGTGTGTAGCCATGTATTGATTTTTATGGCAACATTGTAACTGAAATTTTTAGAGAGGCATTCATTTTCTCATTAATATGCAGGTTGGGTAGTGGCTAACAATAGTTTAGTTTAAGAAAAATCTATGTCAGCCATTAAAAGAGCTACCACACACTGAATGCTAATTTTTCTCTTTTTCTTTAGGATTTCCTTTGATATGTTTTCTCTTCTTGGAAGGAACAACAAAAACTTGCATATGAGCAAGCTAAATCTTGAGCTGAAAATGTTAAATGATTTTGTTTGTATGCAAGACATCTGACATACTGTACAAGTCTGCTACCTAATTACCCCCTGTGGATTTGCAATCTTGTTCTAGCAAAACCACTCTTCCATGGGACATTTTTCCTGCCTTTTGCCTTTCCCTTTCATAATTCATTGTTTCAAATTCTCTCCTTTTTACCTAACTTAAGACATCAAGGCTGGACAATATGAAGCATGTGCCCCAAAGCAAGGACATAATTTTCTCTCCAACTTATTCTCCCTTGGTATTTAAACTATCCATACTAAAGAACTATTAGTTAAAATAATAATATTAATTTGCATCCCCAGCTTTACAGTCCCATTGTGTTTTCTGTATCTCTGCCTCATATGGTTTTCACTTGCAGGCTATCTTCTGTGAAATGAAAATATCAAAGATATTTGTGATACTGAATAATTAAAAATACACAACAGATTTGAGTACAATGCTGGTATTCATACCCTTCAAAGAGAATGTTCACTAGCTAAAGAATCTTCCAGGATCTTCTACTATTAATGACACCAAAAGCGTATAAAACACTCTTTATCTCTACCTGTTTATACTTATTATAAAGGAGGTTGGGACCATGATCTTGATGGACAGGGAGATGTCATGAAACAGGAATGTGAAACTCCTCTCTAAATAGAACACTAAGTGCCAGTACTAGCGTATGCTTCAGCTCCCTAAGACATTTAGCCTCCCAAGGAAGGACATTAAATTAAAAGCAGAAGACAAACATCACTCTTACCACAGGTTTGTTGCCAGAAAACTGCGGCAAAGGGCATTGAGTGGCATTCTCCCATTCCCAGTAGTGATCTTTACAGTAAGTGACATTGTGAAGCCGCAGACTCTGAGGTGTCTGACCTCGGACAAGCTGACTTAAAACAAAAATGTTCATCAGTGATATGCCAAGGTTTCTGGGCATCTCTAGGTTCTGCACTAGCAGTCAAATGCCAATTCTGAGAAAAATGGAAGTCTGAGAACTGGCCATTTCAAGCCTGTTCTGCTCTCCTGTTCAAATTCCCTTTCCTTTAGTTTTGCCATGACTTTAACCAAAGGCAAGAACTGTATTACAGGATTAGTATACATCAATGCAGCTGAACTGCAGAGAGTCCTTTCATAGAAAATGTACATTTTACTGTATGTGGCAAAATTTGATTTCCAGGTTCTTTGGAGCAGGCTCTTTGACCTCTCTATATTTGAGCATTTGATATTGCTTAGCGAAATGATAAAATTCAATAGTGACAAACTTCTTTTTCCTTTACTAAATGCATTTTTTAAAGCTACAAATAAAGTTGGAGGAGTGTAATTAGATGTATACTCTCAAAACATATTAAATTCTAGGTTCTTTACTTCTGAGAATGTTAATGATGTGAATTTTTCCAAAGATATCAATCCTGAGCAGTTCAGTTTAAATGGGTTTCAGCTGGTGTTGATTATAGGTAGAGAAGTAATATTTTTAAAGGGAAACCCTGTTTGTTTCATACTCTTTGTCTTAATTTTCACTTCCATACTTAGTTTAGCTCTGCCACCAATTTAGGTAGAAAGACAGAGAGGGAGATAGGCTTGAGTGAGTTTTATTCTGCCACTTGGTAAGGAGAAAGAAGTGGGAAATGGATGAAATCTTGGGGTTTGACTGCTTTTCATAAATGAGGTAGTGCTAGAGATGTGCTAAGACCAGAGGAAGCTGCTTTGTTGTGGTGCACTCCCAGCCCGGGGCATGCAGCTGGTTGAATGGTATCGACAGGGCTGTTAAATAACTGTTCCCTTTACAGGGAAGTCTCTTGCTGAGGAGTGTTGTTTGTCTGGCTAGGCAGAGGGAGCTTACTAAGCTGAACGTTTTAGAGAGTTCATTATAGTTTTTTGAAGTTAGATTCTAAAAGTTTTGCTGGAGAGAGAGGGGATGAGGGGCATTTTAATCAGGCCAGGACATGGTTTTGAGCATTTGCTTGCAGATATGCCTCTGTAAATTGACTAATTTATTGGGCCAGTTTCAGGAACACTCAGAGCCAACCTGTATGTGGCAACCCCCAAACCACAAGGCAAGAGGTGAGAAAAGTAACACTCCACAAAGTATTGTACTAGCCTGTTGCCTGCCTCATGGTGGTGCCATCCATGACCTCCAGAGAACAGACACATGCACACACAGGTGGGGGTTCAAGAGTTTCTCTGTGTCAAAGAGTAAGGGTCTGTATGTACATCAGTGGTGGGCAATATCATCTAAATGTTTTGTGAAATAGACATAAAAAGTGCATTATGATAATGAGGACAGGCTGATGGGGTTTTTAACAACCTGGTCTAGTGGGAGGTGTCCCTTCCCATGGTAGAGGGCTTGGAATCACGTGATCATTAAGGTCCCTTCCAACACATACCATTCTGTGGTTCTGTGAACACCAAATAACTGCCCTCAGATCTGAAAAGCTTTACTACAGTTTGCAGCCGTGTGTACACTAGCTAGTCATCAGGGAAAGATCTATGGAGCAAAGCAATATTTGTTGAGGGCCTTCAGTGGACATGACTGAGGATTACCTAGGGCTTAGGACTAGGACTGGGCTGGTCCTGTAAATGGATCACTTGTTAGTTTTTGGCACACAGCAGTGTGTTCTGGTCAGTGTATTTCCACCCCAAACAGAGTTATGCAGCCCAGGGATTGAGTCATGATATGAGCCAAATCTAGGGAGTGGGGAAGACCGTGAGATTTACCATAAAACCACACTCACTATCCAAATTAAAATGTGAATGTAGATGCACCACTGCAGATTCACATGAACACTACTACACAGAAATGAGAAAAGAAAATGCAGGATAGCATGCAAGGGAGAAGCAGAAGATGTCAATGGAGCTGGAAACAGAAGATGGAAATGTTTTCAGCACTAAGAACCTTCCTGCTCTCACTCTGCACTGACCAAGGATTTATCAGTCCCTGAGCTTCTCAGGGATGGTCCTCTGCATCTGCTGTCTCTCAGTTTAGAAACCAGAACCCTCTACCAAGAGGACAGACCTTCCTCTTGTGCTGGGTAACAGGGAGACACTGAGCAATAGGGCAGTCATCCATGTCCATATAAGCCATCTGACTGGGCTAGTCAAAAACTTGAGTTGTTTGTTACTGTAGTTATTTAAACCTGGTTTGTAATACAGTACCTACTGCTACTACACAGTATATCTCTTTGGAGAGGAAATTTGGGGTTCTGTTCCTTCCAGAGAAAGTAGGTCAAAATAACTTTACATTTATGGATATGGAGGAGAATAGCTGCAGAGACGTCTACCATAGGGTAGATAACATGCTGAAAGCTTTTCAAGCTTCTACAAGGTTTCTTGCAAAAGCATAAATTATTAGTTTGAACCCACAGAGGTTTGATTCCTTATGTGTAATGCCCCCAGTTCCCAGGCATGAAAGTTCATTCATTGATAAGGTGCAGGTTGTAAGATGGTAGGAGAGTGGCTGAAAGAACTAGGTGGCACTTTTAGCCCTCAGAAAAGTGGTATGTTTTAATTTCAAAATGTATTAATTTTGCAATCTGTCTCCCAGCAAAGATGCCAGCAGTTTTTTAATAGGAAAAAAGCGCACAGGATTATAGATTTGCTAGATTTACATTGTGTTTCATCTCAAACTGTGTATATATACCCTATGCAGACACCTACCCCATACCATGGATTATTAAACCAGTGAAGAAAATCAGAAATAGGTGATGGGTATACCAGAACACCTCATAGCATGACCTTCTGATGAGCTCAGTGGATGAAGTAATGATCAGAATTAAAACCACAGTTATCACAACTCCAGTTATTCCAGCTATGGTGGTTAGTACTTCTCCTATTGTGCTCTGGAATAAGAATACATTATTAATATTAGTACAAGTAATAAGTATTAGTTACTGTTGTTATAATTGTTACTTTCATTACTATTTCTGTTACTGTTACTATTGTTACTGTTGCTGCTATTACTTGTGAAGCCAAAATCTAAGACATATTTTCAGCATAGTAACAAAACCAGAACAAGACCTGGAGGCAGGGCAAATCATTTCATCACAGAACAGCATAGAAAAACATCCCTCTGCTCCATTTCCACTCACGCTTCTCCCAAATGGATATGTAAATGTTTGCTGCCACTTATTTGTTTCAGGAATTGATAGGAGGATTTTAGACAATCTCAACCGTACTTTTATCAATTTCACTTATGTAAAAGGGTCTCAGAAAAAAAAAAAAAAAAAAAAAGAGACAAAAGACAAGATTAAACCAAGAAATATAAAAAACAAAACAACACGCGAAACCAGCTTGTTCATGTGAGGGTGTTAAAGTGAGGTGCTAAGACAGCTGCAACCACAAAGGTGGGGAACTCCTTTGTGCTTACTTTACTTCAAAGTCTGTAAGGTTGTAGGAGCCCCGAATGGTGCACAAAAATGGCATACTTTTATTCAATGTTTCTTGTTTACTTGTTCCTTACATTTATTTGGAGATACATTGCATAATGCTCAGGTTTATTTTTTAAAAGACATATTTATATTTACATTTCTATGCTTGTTAGTGGTGAAGCATTAACATGCAGGGCTACAACATGTTCCTTCTTGTTCATGACTCACAGACATCAGCACAGGTCTGGTACATCTGCCTAAACTCACCAAAATAAACTGAAGTGAGACTGAAGAGGTATTTTGAACACAACAGCCAGATGATGATTGCAGTTATAAAGTGCAAATTGTGAAGAACAACAATAAAAATATCACATGCAAGATGAGAATCAAGCTAAATATGCCAGCAGAGTGTAAATGAAGTCCCCATTTTGCCTGAAAACATGTATATCTGTTTTCCTGGTGCTTATGCACATGAATGCAGGAGCTCAGCATGTCTTCCGGATCCTGAGTTGGCTCTACAGCTTAAAACACTAGGAGAAAAAAACCACCCTATACTGTACTTGTAAAGTGCACTTATTTGATATGGAAATTGTAGAGGTGAAAAAATTCCACAATGCCATTTTTACAGTCACTTGTTACAGTAAAATCATTCTTTCAAATGTTCACACTTGACAGCACACAGTACATTTTCAAATTGGTACCTGTGAAGAGTGTGTTCAGATCCTATTACATATTAACAGGATTGATCTAGGTGATATTTTGAACATTTCCACTACAGTGGCTAGTTTGAATTTTGAGATGAAACAAGGAAAAATGTCAAAGACACTTAGTATATTACTTCTAGGGGGGTAGGATGAAACTGAAAAGAAAGTCTGAATTGTTGATCTTAGAATTTTCTTCTCTGAAGTTAGAAGCAATCTTTTGTTTGCTTTCCTTCATAATTTATGAATTCTGAGTGTAGCTACTGAGACACAAGTGGGTGATAAAAGAAATATAAATATTAGAAGTTAGAGCAAAGTCCAGACTGTAAATTGGAAGGTAAATGTGTAGTATATTACTGTAAGATACCTGGGAAAGGATCTCAAAAATTTCTAGCCTTCCTCCTCAAGGGTATTTAGGATCTTAATGCTTATTAGTGGCCTACATCATGATTATATCACAATGGGAATGCTTAGTGGAGAAAAAAATGCATGCTGAAAGATGGTAAGTTCCCCTTCAGAGCTGTGAGTTTTATTCTGCTCCTGAGGAACATCTCAAGCACATGCAATGAAAGTGGTCACTGGATGTACTGAAAGATTGTGTAGCTGAGCCCTTGGCTTGCTGTCTTGTTCTGATAAACCTGACTATTTTGTCTACACTAACATGAAGACTTTTCCATTCATACCACTGACTACATTAATTTGCTTGATATTCTTCAAATTTGAGAATTGTTTGCTTGTTTGTTTTGAAAGATGAAACCCCACACTATCTAAACTGGAGAGGAACTAAGAAAAGCAGGACAAGCCTGGCAACTGAAAAGTGCTATTGAATCCTATCGATGATTGTCCAGCCATCATCTCACTTTGTTTCTTGTTTCAGTGGAGTGCATTGCTGGTTGAAAGAGCCCCACTCCATGGTGTTCAAGCAGTCCTTAGTTCATGCTGACTATGTGGAAATTTTTTAAAGAGTAGAAATTACAGGTATGGGCATCTCACCAGGGCCATTTCAACCTTGTAATATGGAAAAGTATGCAACAGGATACACAAGGAAATATATAACATAAGTATGATGTATACCATAATGGAATAAGGAAAAAAAGCTGTTAACTTTTGCAGGGTTTACATGGCTACTCTGCAGAAAGGCTCTGTTTTTCTACATGTTAAGAATATTATAAGGAAGAGCTCATAATGCTGTTATGGGGTATCCAAGAAAGTGGACAGGAGGCACAGTCACTTCTTTTCCCAAAGCAAACAGAACCATTTATTTGCAAGGTTGAGGAGCCTGTAGTCCTGCTAGGCTCTGAAGAGCACACAACAGCACTAGCTTCCCACTGCACTGCTTCCTATATGAAGCAAGCCTTTGTGTTGTTTTCAATGTGCAGTGACACTCGACATGTAATGAGGCAGAATCAACCCCTAGATTGGGAAGATGCTGCACAACCATGGGAAGAAACAAATAGCAAATGTGAAAGAAATACTGTGAAGTGCCATAGCTGTTTGGGTTTTTTTCTTTCTGAAAAGAAATTGTGTTTGTTCCATGTATTGATAATTTAGTTTTGTTTTTGTTTTTGTTTTGTTGTTTTAATTCTTTGCAGGTTCATTTAATTGCCTACTATTCACAACACTCCTTTATCCTCCCCCCACCAGCTGTCTCCTGACAAACTAATTAAAATACTGTAGACATTGCTTTGAGCTGAATAACCTGAAAATTGCAGCTCTGAGTAAGTGTTTTCAGCTAAAACTGAGGTTAACCTTTGGCAGCACCTTCTCGCTCTGGTTAAAAGGTTTTGAAATACAGTTTTACTGGCAATAGAATCCACAGAGGAAAACTTTTCAGATGAGGAAAACCAAAAAGTGACAGCCTACTGTTTCATAGGTCCTGATTGGGTTCAAGTAGCTTTCATTTGGGCTCTTGCCAAGACCAGAAAGTTTATTTCGTAATGCCCCAGCTTCTTTCGACTGGCTGGTATGATACCGCTCGATGTTGATCAAGTGGGCAACAATATGAATGGCTGCATGAGAGAAAGAGTAGTGTGAAATTACAGACACACTATATGTGTCCACAGTGCCAGAAGAACTTCATTATGCATACTCTGAACTATTTGAAAAGCTTGGGCATAAACTGAGAGTTTGGCGTGGGTTAAGCTGACAATAAAAAGAGACTTTTATCAAAAGCCTGTCTAATATGAAGCAACAGCTTCCCTTTGGAGAGGGGAGCAACAGCTCCAGGGTCACCTCCCAGGTTTACAGTCAAGTGCCCTGCACTCATCAAAGGACCTTTTGAGGGTTGATAGAGAAGTGTTTGCCTCTGATTTTAAATTGTTCAAAATTAGTTAAATTTATTAAAATTCCTATTTTTGTTATTAATATAATGGGATGCACCATGGTCTACCCTTGCTACACGGGACATTGAGTTGACTGTTTTAGGCATGGACCAGTTTGCAACTTACACTATTAATATTTAAGAGATGCACTCAAAATCTGTTCCACATTAACAAGTATCTGTAGCATTACTTTATGTAGATGTAGCCTGGGGAAGCCACGGGAACTATGACTTCAAGGGAGAAGTGCAAATCCCAGTGTTAGATCTGACTTGTCCTGACCATCATATATTGCCTCTACTTCTGGCCTGCTCTCAAAAGGTATGTGAAATCATCAGTTTAGAAAAATGCCTTAGACTAAAGTAAGAACTCCCCTGTAATTATTTTACTGACTGAAAAGAGGATAACTTCAAGAGTGGAAAAGGAAGGACTTCATTTTTATATTGGCTAACATAGATAAAGTCCTAACAAGCTAGGTGCAGAGTTTCATTTTTTAATATGAGAGATTCTCAAGTCTATTACAGGAAAGTTGTAATTAATGCAAAATATTAAAAGCCAAAGCATAAAAAAATGACAATGAAAAATAATTATATGTTTACAGTAGAGCTATTAGGATATGCTATTTCTGGTTGTTGTAATTAGCTTCCTGTTATCATCTCTCCTTCAGTGGTTATATGTTTCTGTCCCTGACCATTTAAAAAATGTTTCTAAAAGACGGTATTTGTAGTAAAGCAAATATGATCTGCTTCTCTGAACAATATTCTCTAAAAAAAAAAAAAAAAAAAATTTTCTTTTTTTCTCTCTTCTCCCCGTTTTTCTCTCTTCTCTTTTTCTTTATTTTTTTATTCTTTGTTTTCTTTCCTCTTCCCTTTTTTTGGTCCCTTTTTAAAAAAATGGTACTATATACTTGAAATTAATGTCTTACTGTGCTAGTCACTGAGTAATCAAGGATGAAAACACAGGACTTTGCACAAGGACTTTGGTGTTGCTAAGTGTCTTATGTGCCTACTCACTTAGTGAGCTCCCTCACTCTACATGCTGGAGTCCAGCTCCGCTGCAGCACCTGGGGAGAGCTGTGTGCATGGAAATATGAGTTAAAGTAGGATTCTGGCCATGGAAGTGTTTAAAGCAGCCAGCACAAAAAAGGTAGAACATTGCACTCTTCCCCTCAGCAGTAGGTTATCCCGGGTGTCCAGGCTGGAGAGAGACTATTTTCACTCTACTTCTGAGGCGATTCTTCTAGAGCAGTAGATGAGCTGTGGTTGGCTGACTGTCAGGTTGCACTTCATTCAAAATGTAATGTTAGCTTAGGGACTTCCCCCCACCACTCCTTGACGCCTGCTTCACCTCATTGCCACATGCTTAGATATTCAGTGAGAGATGAAAGACCTATTTTAAAATCCTTGCTGCATTAAATGTAAAGTAAGGCTTTAACCAAATCACATGTCCTAGTCACTGGGCTGAGTGGTTATTCTCTTTTCAGCTGTGTCCTGATGAAACTCTTCATAAAAATAATCATGCATTTATTGACACAGGCATCCCAAGTGAGCATCTTGAGCACCCAAACTGCAAAATCAAGCTTCCATTTTTTCTTAATCTTTGGCCCAACAAATAAATTATTTATAG
Organism: Hafferia zeledoni; assembly: GCA_035583235.1. Taxonomy (NCBI): domain Eukaryota; kingdom Metazoa; phylum Chordata; class Aves; order Passeriformes; family Thamnophilidae; genus Hafferia; species Hafferia zeledoni. The sequence continues at coordinate 55,194,895 of JAWWEV010000115.1, read as the reverse complement.
AAGCTGCAATAGCTTCAGCAGAACGGAGACTGAATCCAAATGGGTATGAACTGCACAGAGATAAAATGAGCCTGGAAATGAGAAGACAGATTCAAGCCATCAAAGGAATGAGACTCCAAAATAACCTTTCAATAAACGGGATAATGGGATCAAGCAATCTAAGCAGCTTTCAGGTGAAGGTTGGTCATTTTATGAAATAGTGTATATGGTGCGACTGTGAGCATCAGAGTATTGGATTCAGTGATTGGGCATGTCCTGAGTACTTTCTTAGGGAGTAGGTGCTGCATGTGAAACAGTCTGGCCAGCATCAGGCAGGAAATGGTTCCCAGAGCCTGCGCATGAGGGTGCTCCCAGCACCTCAGCAGCTCTGGGATGCTGGAAGGAAGGTTACACTAGACCACAAGCAATGAGTGAGATTGTGTAGATTCAGACTGTTAAAACCCAAAAGCCCAAGAAGCTCTGAGCTGCACAGTTTAGGAGGCAGCTGTGTGGGGGCTGTGACAATCTGTTCCCCAGTGTCTAAGTGATGCATAAGCAATATATAAACACTGTTGATGTATTTAAGTTTAACAGCACTTCTAAGTGCTGAGTGGGAAGAGAGGAACTGTTCTTACAAGGGGCTCCTTTCAGAACAGATGTGTTGGCCTGGTAAGGATCAGATCCAGCTGGAAGAGAACCAAGTCATTGCTTGATGAGGACCTGATTTCTTTGACATCTAAAAGAGCTCAGTCGCAGGACAGGAGTGGGAGGTAACAGACTGCTGTCTTTGGTAAGTTGTGGAGTTACATGGTGCACATAGTCTGGTACTGGCCTAAGAGAAAGGGGAGAGAAAACTTTCAAAGGGTGGAAAGCCTTGACAATGAATCTCTGAGTGGACTTCCACTAAGCATTTTTATTTTGGCATCCACTCATGATTAATGTGATTTGGGCCTCTTGCCCTCTATACCTGCAGGATGCTCTTTATAACTATGATGTAATAGTCACCACAACCTTGGGTCCATGTGAGTGTCACACAGTTAGGATCCATAGTGGTGGTTTGCCAAGGGTTCCCTACAGACTCTCAGTTGGAGGTTTTGGACTGTCCTTGCTCATTTAAAATAGCAACATTGACTAGATATGGAAGTTTGCATCTGTGTTCCTAGCAAAATGCACTTTCTCCCTTTCACCTTCCAAACAGCAGATTTTTTTAAAGTGATGCTGCAAACTGCGAAGTATACACATGAAATGATGACATTTCTGTTGTTTCAAAGGCTGTAACATCTTGCACTTTCCTCAAAGTGCAGGGTTGTACATGATTTGTACAAACTCTAGTCATGTCAGCAGTAACATGAAATCTAGTGATGTTTGGTAGATGCTGAGTGTTGCGAGTAAAATAAGGTGGTATTTTCCTCCAGACAGACTGAGGTCCAAATTTCCTAACAGTCTAGTCTTGGACAGAAAAAAAATGGGTTGAATGGATATAGCTTCTCAAGAAGGTCTCAAGCCTAAGGTACAATGAAGAATAGTGATGTTACAACTTTTCCCTGGAAGGAGAGAACTGCTTTCTGCAACCTAACCTAGTCAGATTTTTCTGCAGGCTGTTAAATGACACTGATTTTTCTGTATGCATATTGTTCTGTTTCACTGTGTTTCTGTTAATGGAAACATCATCATACCTTCTTCTTTGGGATTTACCACATCTTCCCTTCTAGGTGACATTCTCTCAAGCTTTCATCTGACAGGTAGAAGATATTACAAGTGTAGAAGACTTCCAGAATAAACAAGAGAGTTGTTAGGGTTTTTTTTTTTTTTTCTGCAAGCTACTCTTTGGTAGATATTAATGTACAGAGTATAATGATACATTGAATAATACTAACATTCAAACTAATGATGTACTGAATATGTTGGTTTACTTGAGTCTCCCATGAACTTATATATTGCCTGGAGTGTTATTAGATTAATATGTCTGATGTTTTTTGTGTGCTGCTAGCTAGCAAAAAGGTTGTAATCTAAAAATGAATTATACCTGGATGGTAAGAGTAATGAAAAGAACTAATTCCATTTTCAGTGTGGTTCATTTAATGTAGAATAGTTGTAGCAGACTAAAAAGTTTGGCACTGAACACATTGCCATTAACTAAAATATTTTACATCCCTAAAGTGCATTATTTGAAGGTCTTTTGAATTCCAAAATTAATATGCAGATTTCTGAAATTTGAGCTTACAACAGTTAGGGTTTTTTCCTTGCACCACTTAGATAAGTTAATCATGAAAGTGAAGTTTAAGGTACTACATCTCAGGATCTTTAGTTCAATTTTTTCCTCATTGTGCATTACCAAGGAAAAACATATGGAATAAATCATCCAGTATTTCAAACAAAGTTCTTTTTAATAAGTGCTCATGAAGACTGAAGGATTTTGAATGTTGTTTTTAACAACATCTGGAACCTCTGAAGCACTTAACATCCATTAATTTGTATTTGACCCTGAGTTGTTCTATCTTGTCCACCTCTGAGATCAAATAAAAGATTTTATTGGAAGGAGAGAGGGAGGAATAGAGTTGCTATTAGAGCATGGTGTTTACTGTACGTATTCTTAAATACAAAGACATGTAATTAAATTATCTTGAAAGTCTGGTCAATTTAGCTACTCTTATTCAGCCAATTGTGCCTTCAGTGAAGCATGCACAACTCTCATTGAACTAAAAAGAAATTGCATGTGTTTATCTGAGGAAAGAATTCACTCTGTTTTTCTGCATGCCTGTACAGGATAATAATCAAATTGGACCTTGCTGCTAGCAGTTAAATGTTTTGGTTAACCAGCCTATCATGATAAAGTCAAAGGGTCAAATCCTGGCCTTTCTGCCCACAGTGAAGAGAACGGCTTTCCAAGCAGATAACCCAGGCATGAGGAATTCTGTCCCCAAGCAAGCTTGGGTTCTTTCTGCCATCCACTGCCTTGTGCTATTTCTAGTTAAACAGAATCCTTAATTCAACTTTGTGTTGTCTTTGTAGACTAAAAAAAGCACAAGCTGTGTAAAAATTACAATAGTGACCACACACATATTTGCATTGGAATTTTTTTAGGAGTGGTTATAAACATCAAAGAAGAACATGACTTGGATCATTTTTTATAGTAGCTGGAAACCTAAAATCTTTAATTTAATATAGTTTCCTTCCTAGTGCTTGCACTAAGTCTGGATTTAAACAATCTGACTGAAAAATAGTTTAATGGAAGTTTGATTTTCTCTACTTTCTGGAAGTATAACACTGAGATACCAGCTAAACCTCTTTTGAAGATAAGCATCTGGTTCCCTGAATACTTAATTGCTTACACAAAAATGTGACTCGAATCACCAAAGCCCTTCACATAGTCCACCAAAAAGTGGTTGAAAATGGAAAGGTTTTCTGGTACTTTTAGCTATAGATTTTTCAGTGTTTGTCAGGAGCCAAACACACCTGGTATCACTGTACTTCTCTCTACATTTTGCATGTTTTTAAAGAAAATCACACTGCTGGAATTTTTAAGGAGTTAGAACCACCATTTCAAACAGCTTCACTACAAACAACCTTGCTGTTCTTCCCCTGTTTTTCCTTAATTGTTTAAAGTTTATTAATATCAGAATTTAAAGGTTGTTGGGGCAAAATGTCTATATAACCTTTCTGCAAACATCAAAACAATGCAAGACTCGGTTTGTTCTTCAAGATCTGCACAACATGTCAAAGTAAAAAAAAAAATCCCCTCAATCTTGCCTACTTCAGAAAATGTATGAATGCACTTTCTTAAGAGGGTAAAAGCAACAAGAAGTAGGAGGTATACATAACATTATTTATTATTTCTTGTAGGTATCTTTAAGTTTCAGACCACTGCCTCTCAGTTGAAAAGTCTCTTTTGCATTAGAAAGCACAGCATTATTTGCACTGATCAAACTGAGAGTGCATGAAACTCTGATTTTATTCTAGCAAAGTTACTGGTCTATAAGGAAGATTTATTAGTGGCTGAATAACTCCCAGACAGCTCTTATCACAGACAGGCATGCAGAACACAGGAAGCCAAACTAAGCAGAATTCCCTTTACTGAATTTTCAATGATGCCCTTGATTATAGATAGCATTGTTTACTCGCTCTCTTTCCTCCAACTTCCCTCTTCCACTAGTCTCTAATTATATCCCTTTATGACCTGACCAATTAAAGTCTGCTCTTGAATTTGTATTAGAGCTGATGAAAAATTAAAGGTACAGATGTACTTTTCCCAAGGCCACACACACCTCAGCTGAGCTGGCTGCCTGTTAGAAGTCAGACAATACTAATGTTGCACTGACTATTTTTAGTATGCTATTAAATAAATACGCTGGAATAACACCACCTGGCAAGATGAGAATGCATGTTACTCTAATAATAAAGGAGTCTACAATTTTATTTTGGGAGGTTAAGCTTACTGATCTGATCTTCAGATTGGTTTAATTTCTTGCTGCCACATTTAGGTTATTGATCATACAGGGGACATCATTCATTTGACTAAGAATTACTAAATTACAATAGACTAATAGGAATTGACTATGTTTTTGTGTAATAAAAGGCAATATAGGTAGTACTTGCATAAATAATGTGTCAGTTGAGAGGAAAACAGCATCTATTTACACATCATTTTAACACTGTTAGATTTTATTAAAAGGGATTCACTTTACTTGTGGGGGTACCTCTATTCTGAAGCATTCCCTTGCTGTCCCAGTTCATGCTGTAGATTTTTTTTAATGCATTTGGAATTCAATTTCAGACAATTGAGTTTCTGGCTATTGTTTACCCAAGTCTGACTATACAGTGGTGTAATGTTTTCCCAAATATGGGTTGTTTCTCACTTCCCTGTTAGGGAAGCATGAATTCATAAGTTATTATGCTTTGTTCATTACATTTCCCTGTACTGTGTTTTCTTCCTCAAATATCTCATCAACTATTTGTCTATTTGATATTTTAGAAAAACAAACAAATAAAAAACCAACCCAAATAACAACAACAAACACTCACTTTCTCCCTAGAGAGTGATAGAATTAAATGATAATTCTTTCTGTCGTTTCATGTCAGCTCCTGTGTCTTTTTCCTTGGAATTACTGAAGCCATAAAGTAATCACTTTTTTGATAGAGTTGCACTCCCCAAATTGTCCACTTTAATGCACTAGCAAACATTTTAATATGAATGTAGAAACCAAAAACATAAAAGGTGTGAGTATGCAGTTTTACTTTCCTTCTGGAGCCTGACCTATTATACACCGAGTGGAAGTTGGTTAATTTACATTTCAGGGTTGTTTTATTAATTAAAGAAGCAATGTTGCATTCTGTAGGAATCTGCTTTATGCTGAAACTGAGCTCTAATAAATGAATGGCCATGACAGATAAGTAAATCATCATAATACACTATAGGATGAATGTTTGCATCCCCTAGCTATCCCCACTGAATTCTCTAGCACAACATGCAAAAGACAAACTTCAGCTATTGATTCCTATTGGCAATCCTGACTTCATATTCTTGTCTCACTGCATGAGGACATTAATAGCCTATACACTCAACAGCAGCTCCCTCATTCAGGCTGAAAAAACATATTGGGACGAAGATCCACCCTGACAGCCTGGGGATAGAACTGTTACCCTGCAATGTCTTATGCTTGCAAGTAGCCCTGATTAATTCCTCTGTCTCCTTCACATTTTCTGAGAGAACTATCTGCCTCAGATACCTCTCCATCTCTATGTGCTCATGTCCTTTTTATTGGCTTTTTGTACATTCTTCTCTGCACATCCCTCTTCTTCATGCTTTCTCCTGCTCCCCTCATGTCTTCTGAATTCCTACAAGCTTCAGTCTTCCCCATGTCCTTTAACTACCTGGGCAATAGGAAGATGCTATTCTTCTTCCCAGACAGGTGAACAAACACCTATAGCTCAGTAAGTCACTAGGGCCAGCAAAACAGATTCATTTTGATCTCAAAATGCTGTTTTTCCCTCAAGGGGGCTATTAGTTCCCCATACCCATAACCCACTTAAAATAAATATTTTAGAATTAATTGTTTTTGAGACTGCTACCTCTTTCAAATTCATATTAAATTTATTACCTAGTTGAAAAATTATTGAAGATGTATAGGTGAACAGATGTGTGATGGGGCTCGTAAGCACCATTTCCTTAGGAAATCAGACAGTAGTCCTATGTCATCCCCCCAAACATGTACCCTTAAGGATTTACGCAGAGTTATTTACACTAAATGTTAAGAGCACACAAGTTGGTCAGGTTAATTAAGTGGCAACTGGTAGTTACAATTCAGATTGAAGGTTTATTGCCTTAACAGTCAAACTTTTTTCAAGCAGAAAAGGTTATAAATGGTTAATCAGATGGGACTCCTACACATATTTAAAGCTGCAGTCAACAAATGATTGCACTAAAATAGCATGTCTCAGAGCTGGTGGGGATTACAGCATTAGGCAAAATCACTGTGAAATTCAAAACAGTTCAAAGGCAAAGAAGAAAAAAAAATAAAACGAAAAAAAGCTTACTTGCATTTACAGCTATTCCATAGGCAACCATCTTGTGAAATGTGATGTTTTTGTCAAGCTGTCTCCTCAGTGCTCCTCCACAGCACTTGGTGAAAAAGCAGAACTAGTTTTATAACATTCTTTTAGTGTTTAGAACTCACATTTTGAGAAGAGAAGAGTTCAGCACATTTAAAAATGGAACATTGAAGGAATTCAGTGGAAGTTTTGGGCTAGTTTGGGGTCTCGGGTAACTCTTTCCCACATAGTGACGCTCCAGGGTTCCTGAAGCTATTCACCCTATGTAAGTGGCTGAAAAGAGGGCTTGATAAAGCTCTGTTATTTTTAGCTGTGATTTGTGAGTGGTTTATCTGGGCTGGCAATTAATTCGTTTTCTGTAAAAGAACACCAGACTGAGCCACCACTGCTTTGCAAGCTCAGGTTTAGCTGTATGAGCACAGCCAAACTGCTGGCAAAGCCAGCATGCAATGAAAACATTTTCTCTGCTTTCATGAAGTGCACACCCCGGAGAGTGAGGCTGTCTAGACCTCAGGTGGCTGCATGCTGATGTGTTTCTGAGCAGGCTTCCATTATTGGAAGTGCTCGGCAGTTGTGTGCTCATGGCCAGCTGGATGCCTCTGCAGAGCCAGCCTGGGGCCGGCCGGGGACTTCAGTGGCCAAAACTAACATGCTCTGCTGGAACCTAGACAGCCCTCAAGGACAGAATTCAGTCTCTGAATGGTGGTGTGGGTGTCTGGATTGCTCACATGACCTGGCATGATGCCATGCCAAAGATCCTTGGATTTATCCACGTTGCTTCTCAGCTAATAAGTCTTCCAAAAATCTAGAGCACTGCGGGGTGCAATGTCAATATCCACAGCACCTCCTTGGAGAGTCGCTGGATCCAGCCTAGTGCTGACCATGCTGGAGCCCGTCAAGTTGCTCTGTACTAGGGCAGAATACTGTCCAGAAGAGCAAAGTATTATCTGTGAGAAGAGTTCCAGTTCTCTGAGTTCTTACTCAGCATCTAAGTGGGCACGCATATATTTTATGTAAATTCACAAACTGATTCAGAAGGCCAAGACAACTGTTTTTTTGTGAAATGCTCAGCTCCCGTACTCAATTATATAACAGTGTTGCATCCCAGCCTAAAGACTGCTTGACAGCTAAGTCTGACAATCAAGGAAAAAAAAAAGAGGCAGAACTGAAACAAGAACCAGCTTACAATAAAATAACTGAATGTTACCATTTCTAAATTTCTATTGTTCTTGGAGTAATGAAGTGATCAGTGTTTTTTTTTACCCAAGTGGAAGCTGTAGTTAATAGAACTAAAGTGTTAAGTACTTCCTATGAGTGATCCCAAGGTTAATGTTAATGTCTGAGCAGATGACCACTCTGTTACAAAATCAGGTTTACCAGAAACAAAGACCTGACTGGTGGCTACTCAGACAGAAGGGTTTAAACATACACATTATTATCCTTAGAGCATTTTTATCTATCTGTACATTTTCTTTCTCCAATTTTCACTTTGGAGCTACACCAAATGCACATGATGGATATATATTTTCTCTATTTGGCCAAGTTGTATTATTATGTTCCTTTTTTGTAGCTTCTCACTTTTCTCTTCATGACACCATGCTATGCAGCAGCTGCCAAAATCAGTGTTGCATTTAGAGCACTGTGTTAAACAAGCCATTTGTTTCTCTTCAGTCATGAATACTGACAATTTAAATGGTAATAACTAGGCAATAGTGTACAGACTTCTCTATCAAAAATTAAAATTCCTTGGAAAATGTTGGATATGGATAATACTGCTGAACTACAGAAATAAGAAAGAGGATAATATGGCTATTTGAGAAATTGTACTTACGATGCTTGCTCCTCTTAAGAATGAAATAAGGTTTCTACAGACTGGTAACAGGATTAGCATGCAGTTAAAATTAAGGCATGTTGCAGAAGCTCTTGCCCAAGCCAGGGTTGACTGTACATATAACAGTATAAAGAAATTAAATTACAAGCTTGGTATAGGAAGTGCAAAAGAAAAAGTATTAATATAATACTTATATGGAAAAATTACTATTGAAGCGTCAAAAGATTTATGAAGGATGCAAGTAAAATCAGACTATGAATACAGTCTTACTGCAAAGCCCTTTAACAATCAAACTCAAACTTACTCCCAGCATAATCCGTGTATAAATGTAAGCATTGTCATCTTCATACCAGTGGAAGGTATCAACAAACAAATAGAAATTCAGTCCCAGCCACACCAGCTACAAAGCAGAGAGGCTACAGATTAGTGACACTTACAGTATTTTTTAATGCATATAAAACTGATTGCGGCTATAGTTTTAAGAGTATCTCAGAGATGTTTCAAAATCAGTGCACAATGCACTTCTTGATCACAGATGATAGAAAGCACAAATGCCTAGTGGAATGAGGCTATCTTTTAGCAAATGCAGGATTACAGTCCTATCCCCACATCCCCAGCAGAGGAAGGATATAAGAGACGTTTACTGTGTCATGGTAAACTTGCTCTTAAACATGGGGTTTAACCTGGTCTGTAAAAGGCAATAAAAGGTAAAATTGAAGAATTACACAAGTGGACGGAGTTAGGAGCTGAGAAAATTCCTTTCTGCTCTCCATACTCAATTCATCAAAGCTTCTGAAAATAATTCAGAATATCATTCCAAATAGAATTGCAAACCGCTGCTTCCTTTATCTGGTGACTAAAGTACATGGACTTAAAAATAATTAAAAATAAAACAGTAAGACTTTAAATTGTTTTTAAGACTAGTTATAAAAAGGCTGCTGAATATTTCATAGCAAGTTTTACATTAAGCTTGGGAGTATTACAGTAAGCAAACCATAAAATGTCTTTTAAATATGCTTAAAATATTTATATATATCCAATTAGATTTTTAATGCTAAAAATACTCACTAATAACAGCACTGAAAGTTTTTCATTCGAGATCCAGCATCCCATCCTGAGTGCCTCTCCCTATGCTAGCAGCAGCTGACTCTTGCCTTCCAATGTAACCTGAGTTCTCCGTCCATTCCTTAGTCTTTTCTATTAACTCCTTTTGTCTTTAGTTTTTAATAAGCACCTAGTGGGAGCAGGAGCTCTCTCTAGGAATTTTCTAATTAAAGACTGCCTGACAAGAACAGATCACCCTAGTGACATGTCTCATGGCCTGTGTAAATAAAATGCTGGTCATTGTCCAGTTCTTTCTCTCTCCAGAGTTATTTCTCAGCAAACGAGAGATGCTGTCAATTAATTGTCCTTTTGTACTAGCATGTGTTTGGGTGGGTTTTTTTTACTTTATTTTCATTGCTTGAACAGAGTGCAGCATTTCTTCATGATTTGTCTTTTAATTCAGTAGCAAATCACAGCATCCCTATGTATCTATAAGATGGGAGTGTGTCCTGGTTAGGGCACTGCATTTACCCTTGTCTCCCCTTGCCAGAAGCTCTGCAAATTCTGCCTGTAGTAATCTCATTCTTGCTCTAGTAAAACCTTTTCCTTAGGGCTTTGATGACTTGCCTGTGAAGGAGACCTTTCTGTGACAAAATAACTTAGAATTTCTTAAAGTTGGAATGCTATCGAGCTCAGCTACTTTTTAAACCAGTGCTAATGACCATTGATATGAGTTAGCAGAACCATGAGAATGTGGTTATGAATGCTCTCAATACAAGCATTTACAAGGGATTTACTTTGAGCTTTATTTTTCTTGCATGGTAAAATTAAGTATGATTTATTAGCAAACTTTATGACAAACCATGTGCAGTAATGGGCCAGTGTCCATTATGTAATTTGATATAGGCTGTCCCCACAACCACCCTTACCCTTTTTATGGTAGCTTTGGTAATGCAGGAGCTAACAAGACAGTGAATCTTGCTGTATTTTTCAGAGGTCAAAAGATGAGAAAATAAGGGAGAAGGGAGTAAGAATGTGCAGATGGTGATGAGAAATACTAGTAAGGTCAGATGCCAATTTTAACTACTTTAAAAAAAAAGGAGGGAGAGAAAACTCACTATCTGGATTAGCTGCACTTCAAAGGGAAATGCTGCACCACGATGTTCTGCTTTGAAGTTCAGCCGATCCAGACAGCAATTTTCTAAACTGAGTTAAAACTGGCATCTGAAATAGATTTTTTTTCAGAGTACAGCAGATTCATATGCTGGTTGAGGCTCCAAAATTTGTCTGGATCAGCAGCTGTACTTCAAAGCAGCACATCTCAGTACAGCATTTGACTTTGAAGTGCATGTGGTCCAGATGACAGTCCTCTTAAAGGAGCCAATGAATCAACTGCACTTTAATTTTTGTCTGTTGAAACAGCTATGTTTTTTCTAATATATAACAGTAATGTGTGTGGTCTACAGTATGGTATCTATCAATAAAAACATAAAGCTAACAGAAAAGCTCTTTATTGCTTCATTTTGTACAAAGGAACTGGTCATCATCATTTTATTGTACTTATTTGCAGTGATCTCAGCCAATTTCAAGCAGAAACTGTTCAGACAAGACTCAGGAAAGGACTTTTTATTGATTTAAGTTGTAACGGTATTCCATTTTGTTATTGTTTTTTAGGAAGCTGCAACTGTCCTAAAAAGGGTTTAGAATAAGGATGAAAAGGGATTCATTCTGGCAGTTGGGTAAAAAGCAGTGCTGGGCATGCTGAGTCCCCATGCAAGAGACAGACAACTCGGTCATTAGCTTAAAAGGTCAGTTTTTGCATGGAAAGAGGTTTATGAGGTGCTGAATTCTTCCATGTAAGTATCTCAGCATTAATGTCAATGTTTTTGTCAATTACTGCTACAGAGCTCAATCACATTTAGCTCTATTCTATTTGACAGCAACCTCTATCTGAGGTTGTTAGTAATTTTTTCTAAGTACTTTCAACAGTGCTTACCCTTTCCAAGCCAAATTAATTATTAGCATGAGACTGCATATATATATACCTATATGTATTTCATTTTGCTAGGCAATCCTAATTTTACTATTGGATATGCATGCCTTGTTTCTCAAAGGCAAAATAATTTCAGTTGACTCTGAACTCTGCCCTAGCCCTTACATAGTTTTCCTGTGTGCTTGACTTTATGTCTGTTAGTAACCTGGATGAACTTAATAAGCTTCACTATGATACTTACAGAGATGGAAATAGGCAAGCAAGTGATCCGGAGGATCAGACTGCTTTAATTTTGCAGACCAACTGAAGCCATTTAATTGCTGACTGTATCAGAGGGTATGCTTTGTGTTAGGCAGCACAAAATGGTGCTGCTGCTGTGTTCTCTAATTTGCACGCTATTTCCACATAAAGTTTCCAAAAATGTTTAAGAAGCATGAGGCATATTTGCGTCTGTTGGATGAAGAAACTATGCAAAATATCGGATAAATAATTCAAACTTTGTGGAGAGAGAAACTGCTGAAGTTGATCTGTTGTTGTTGGGTCTGGGGGATGGGGGTTGTTTTTTGGCTGGTTTTGGGGTGTTTTTGGATCTGGCTTTTTGTTTTGGTGGTGGGTTTTGTGGGATTTTTGTGCATGTTTGTGGGGTTTGGAGGGGTTTTTGTGTTTTTTTTTCTTTGTTTGTTTTTGTTTAATTTGGTTTTTCCCTTGAAAGACAACTGTGAAGGAGCACAGATAAAGGTTCAGCTTTGATTGTTCTTCTGTGCTCTGATTCTAGCTTTGCAAAAGAACACTGAATGTCTGTAAATAGTGGCTGAGTGAGTAGCAGCAGAAAAACAGCTATATAATTTTTAGAGACTTTCTTATAGTGGGTTTTATTTTTTTATGTTCAACTACCTCATTAATGTTAATGGGTTTTTTTTCTTTTATGAACTGTACTCACATTATGAATGGGGGAAATGTTGTGCAGTTTGAGAACATTCATAAAATCCCTAAAGCTCTGAAAGACTAATGTAATATCAGCCTTGTCAGTGCCAAAGATTCAAAAATAATCAGATTATTCTAAAATTTATGAAAGTAAAAAGTAGAGAATGTGTAGTTTGGGGGAGAGTACTGAGTACTGAGACTGCAAGGGCATCTGGCTTCTGATTTTTTCAGTAACAGTGTGTTTATTTTTTAATAAAATATTAAAAATCTTGTCCCTAGAAGTGGGCTTGAACAACAAAAATACAGTTATTAAAACACTTGTGATGCAGTTGGCAGAATTAGCAAGGGTATAGCAAGTATTGACTACATCCACAAACCCAGTCATTTGTCACAATGCACAAAATTGAGAGAAAAACTTTTGTCTCTATCCAGAAAAGCAAAATAAAATTTCAGAACTCCTTTAAAAAGAAGAAAATGCTTCTGGTTGTAGGTCTAGCTCCTCTTGAACTCTATAAGCCAGTGCAATAGAAAGACACAGTGCAATAAGGTTCTTTCCCTCTCTTAACAGACCTGATACTAATATTAAGGATACCTCAGCTGGTGGGCAGTGCCAGGACCTGGAACTGCAGTGTATGCCAGTGATGGTTGCAGGAGTTAAGAGCAGGAGTCAACTGAATGGCAAAATGCAAAGCGTCTGGAATCAAAATCAAAAATCATGTTGGAGGCCAAAAGGCAATTTACCACTGACCAGTGTGGGAACAATTGTTGTTTCTGTCTGAAACAGGGCTTGGCACCCAGTTTGCAGAGGGCAACCCCAGCTCTGACTCTTTCCTCAAGCAAACAGAAGGGTTTATCAATGAGAAACCTACAGCTCTAACTTGAGAGATAATCAGTTCCCAGCCAAATATTAATATTTGAATCCAAATCTTTTCTCACTCAAGGGACTATTTTATTGCCATGCACACTCCGTAATCAAAATATATTCAGGAGCAATTTCAGATGTTCAAAAGCTATTTGTTTCAGTAAGTTCCAAAATCTCCCAGCTCTTGACTGTGCATTTCCAGAAATAGAGTATCATACCTTCCTAATTATATGTGCAAAATGCTGGTTTTCCCACAAGAGCTGTTTTCCAGTTTAATAAATTGGAACACCTCTTCAAAGCAGTTGAAATCTTATATGAGTAGATGTATCTACAGGTTACCGAGAAGAATTTTCCTTTTAGCTATTTTGAAAGTAGAAAGCTGTGGAAAACAGTTAGTTTAAGCTGTTTAAGTGTTGAGAAAAGAGAAGAACAAGGAGCAGGAGGAAAAAAGGCATGACTAGCATCCATGATTCCCCTCCCCCAGAGTCAAGGCATCACCAACACAATGGAGAAAGTATTGAGAGAAAGCCCATATGGGTATAAAGTGTTGTTCAGGTTCCACATCAGCACACAACAAATTCCTCTGTATTATTGCACATACATAATCCTCTCTATGCTCTCCAGGACTGGCCAGATCAGGGATGAGAACTGTCGATAAAGGACATGGCAAAGCTGAGATACTCAATCCCTTTTTCCCCTCAGTTTTACTGGTAAGACTGACCTTCAGTTATGCCAGGCCCCCAAGGCATGCAGGAAAGTCTAAAGCATGGAAGGTGTACTTTTGGTGGAGGAGGGTCAGGTTGGGGAATATTTAAACCAATGAGCATACACCAGTCTGTGGAACCTGATGGGGAACACTCAAGAGTGCTGACCTGACTGGTGTCACTGTGTGAACTCTCTCAATCCTCTTTGAAAGATCATGGCCATTTAGGGAGCCTCCTGAGGGCTGGAAGAGAGCAAGTGTCACTCCTGTCTTCAAGAATGGCAAGAAGGAGGGTCTGGAGAACCTGAAGTGGTCAGCCTCAGCTCAACCCCTAGGAAGATGATGGACCAAATCTAGCTGGAAACCATTTCCAGACACCTGATGGAAAAGGTGACTGGGAGCAGTCAGCATGGTTTTGCAATGACCTGGGCTACCCAGGACATGAAGGATGTGTAATGTGTACTTGCTGAAATGAGTCCAGTCAGGGCCACAAAAATGATTAACAGACTAGAAAATCCTTCATGAAGGGACAAACTGAGGGAATGTTCAGCCTGGAGAAGAGCAGATTCAGGGGGATCATGTTAACATGTATAAATGGCAGAGTTCAAATAAGACATAGAGTCTTCTCAGTGGTGCCCAGTGACAGGATCAGGGGCAATGGGTGAAAACTGAAACTCAGGGAAGGGAGGTTGAACAGGGAGATTTTCAGTGGTCCTTTCCAATGTCAGACATTTTGGATGTCTGCAATTTCACTTTAGTTTTACAGAACAAATTATATGGAGCATTCTGAAGTTTTTTACTCTAGACTATCAGCATACTTAATTTAACTAAATTAATTTGTCTTTTGTTAAAATTTTCATGAAGAAGTTATTAGATTAGTCTGATTTTATTTCTGCTCTAATTCAGAACTTTGTGATCCCATTAGCAGTCCATTTTTATGTGGGTGATATGTTTTGCAGTGCTAGATCGAATATTTTCAGTAGAATATTTTACAGCAATTTTGGTTGATGCAGTCTTCAATACTTTCAATGCATACACCAAGGATACATATTTATAGTACTTAAGAGACTTCATATACCCTTAAAATGAGTAGCAATGACGCTAATAAAGACTTCAATTTAATTAATATAAGGACTTCTATATAGATATGTTTTTACAACTGTGTGCCATAAATAATATTTTAAAAAAACACATCACCATGCATATTACTAATTTGCATAGCAGTAAAGTTACCAGAGTTGATAAAAATGTATGTTATCTGAATGGTTTTCAGTGAATGATTTCTCCTCGTTCAGACCTTATATTCCTTCCCAAATTCATTCTGAGAATATTACTATTAAATCAGAAATGAAATACAGTTTGCCCAACACAGGAGCATTAAAAGGTCACTCCTGTGTACTCCTTGGTGTCAGTAATCATATGCACATGCAGGAGAGTAGCAACATGTACAGCCTTTCCAAAAGCCTATTCACAACTGTGCACAAGAACAGAGGTCAAGAGCTAAGAGTTCACCTAGTTGAAAGCATTTTTCTAGCATGTTCGAACTGGAAATTGTACTTTAAAGTAATTACAGGCCATAATTTTAACACTGCAGTATAGCAATATATAAAAGCATAAGCTGTAAGTGTTCTGGATTCACTTCTCTGCCACTAAAATGTTATTTGCTTCCATTACCTAAAATTCAAATGAGTCAGTGGCACTGTCTGTGAAGTATCTCTGTGTTGTGAGAAGAAGCCATGAAGAGGCATAGGCAGAGGTGGAGAATAAAGATTGAATATATCAAGAAAGAGGTGAAGAAACTATGAATAAAGATAAACTGAGAGGATGACAGATATTCAAAAAGTATTTCCATAGTCTAAGCAAGAGTACTCTTGTGAGCAAGAGTTTCCAATTGATGCCTGATTCTATCTATTTCTCCTTTCAACATTTTCTTCCCACATCTTTCTCCTCTCTCCTAAATGTATTCTAAAAGCATTGTAAGTTTTAGCAACCAAAAATAATTAGTCTTATGCTGCCAGACTTCTCCAGTGTCTCATGGCAATAGTACACGTAAGTAAAAACTCTTCTAGTTGCAATTTGTGATGCATTTAATGTAACTTGCTATGGACAAAGCAATGAAGTTTTAGGCCATAAAATCTATCACAAAAGACCAAGTAGTTGCACATGTTTAACGCATCTCATCATTTGGTCTTTGCAGTTAAATTTTGAGTGATTCCTTCTAATAAGACCCCAATATCATCCATTTGCAACTGTAGTGAATTCCCAGTCAATGGGGGTCTGACGTTGTGTGGAGAAGAAAGCAACAGACCAGCTCATGCTCTTTTCTCCCCTCCCCTTTGGGCATGGTGTGGGGACTTCCTCCTATCCACAACATATGCAGGCTGGTCTCCTGCCATGCTTTATTAAGAAAACAACACAAGCAGCAAAATCAGCTTCCATCTCCTCCAGCCAGGCAGTGACCAGCAGTGTACCTGCTGATGTGCCATCACCACAAGCACCAGCCCATTGACTTGGCCCCACGGCCTTAGCCTGGCCATACCTGCTCTTCACAGGCATCACCCCTCACCAGAGCTCCAGAAAGTCAGTTCTTACATAATTTTGCTCCAAATGTAGTTAACATTGCAAGTGCTTCAAGGCTTTGAGATGCCTGCAGTTTCTGTGGAGCTGTAAATTTGCCTTATTGTAAGTGTGAACATAAAGGTAACAGCAAGGATGTGGTGATTATAGTATTTAATGGATGCCTGTTTATATTGTAGTTGCAACTTAAGCTAATTAATTCAATTTTTAAAAGGTTTTTCCAATATAGTGCTTTAAACTAGAAGAGATTAAAGTTCAGTTATGTTCAGATATTGCTCATTTCAGATCTCATAAAAGTTCTAACAACTGCTTATGGTTTGAAAATAAAGAAATTAAAAGACACTTAAAGGACTGTCCATAAACTGCTATTAATTTAAAAGTTGGGCAAAATTTTTAAAATTTATTTTATAGGAATAGAGCCTTTAGGGAAGCCTATTTACAAACCATGTTAATTGTTAAATTGTTTTAACAGAAATTTAGTTCAAATGTTCTGTTTCATTTACTTCGATATTTACTTGCTAGTATTTGAATTATATATATTTTACTGTATAATGATATAATCTTATAATCCTATAATTTTATCATATAATAAGTAGTTTTTCATTCAAAACATGTATTCATTTTTTGGTAGCTCTTGCCATACTAAAAGTGCTGTTCCAACATTTGTATTTAGTCTTAAACTCTGTAAGGCAAAGTTGAGTTATTAAAAGAAAAATCAGAAGGGAAGATTAAGTAACTTCCCAAAGAGTCACAGCAACTGCTAACAAGGTCATGTCTCATAACCAGTTCATGAGACTTTTACTATTTTTTATGTTGTTTTGAAAAAAGCTGAAACATTCTTTATATATCAGAACATTAAATTAATTGTGATTATAGTGGAGCAAATTATGTGTTATCACTAGATTTGAATGTTTTTAATGTGATTTGATAGATTATATGAGAGAGTGGCAGTGAGAAACAAAATGGAAGATGACAAAAGATTTATTGATTAGTTCATTATTTGTCTTTGAAGTCTTTTTTCATCCCATGTGTCACTACTTGCTAACTGGGAAGCTGCTACCTTAACTTGTGAGACCTGGTCCAGTGTCCCTGTCCTCACATTATGGCTATTGCTGGCTTTGGAGATTGGGACCTGCCCCTGGGGCAGAATCTGCTGTGTAGGGAGCATGTCCATCCCCTACCCAGCCTGGGGAGGGTATGCCAGCCACACTTGCAGGCTGGTTCATCTTGCAGCCTTGGCCATTTCAAACAAAAAGGACTCTGAATGTTGATCTCTGTATGTAACAGTGAAATTGTATGCACAGGATGAAGCTTTGTTTTTTGGCATGCAATGATTTCAGAAAGGTTCATAGTCTAGAACAGAAAACTGACTTGTTCTCAATTCCTAATACAGTGATTTGGCTGAGTGAAACTATGGCTATATGGCTGTGGAAGTACTGAGCAGGAGAAGGGATATGACATGCTTTAGAGCATCAGTAAAATCAATGCGTGAAAATGCACCCAAAACTGGTAGACAAAAATGATGTGAGAAAATTGGTAACAATAGAGAAGATGGCCACAAAGATCAGGACTGAGGATAAAGCCATCGTTCAAAAAACTTTTGCACAAACTCAGTTCCAAATATTTTTTCTTCGCCAGGAACACTGTTGAAGAATCTCAGCCTTCAGTTGATAAATAAATAAACTACATCCTAGGCTTGTTGTGGTGATTGCCTTAAAAATATAAATCAAGGGTAAACTGATATAGCGATGCTTTTAGGACCTTAAAGACAGCATAGGATGATTGCTGAGGAACATGAAATGTCCTCTATAATAACTCAAACCTACAAATGACAGCCTATGGTACATTGAAAACTGAAACTATATGGGCAATATGCAATAAATGTAATATCAGACACACCATATAAAACATGCTGTGCACAACAGTATGGACTGCTATATTTAATCAAGCAAAATAATCCTTAAAAATAAATATTTGCCATAAAATTCTTACTGCATTTCAAAAATTGTAAGTAGTTTTTCTCTAATTGTGCTTCCAGAACAGATGTGGTAAAATAGTGACTCTTCCATCAGAGCTGGCTTAAATTTAGTGACATCATAAGAGTGACAAGCTGTAGACTAAGCCTGTCACAGAATAGGTGTATTTATTAAAACATGTAATTTATTCCTGAATTTAGGTACTGTATTAAACTTATGAAGATTGAATAAAATGGGGCAGAAGAGCCTAAGAGAGAAAAGCAATGATGAGGGTAGCTAATTAAAGTTCTAAAGGAACAGATTTTGACTTAGACCATCCCATAATTTGCTTTTCCTTTAATGACTTCCTTCTATCTCCTATACATGTAAATTACACTGTCTGAATGTCCACTGAATACTAAGTTGTACATTTTTTTCTACTTCAGTCCTTTTTCATTCAAAATCTGGTCTTCAAACCATTAGAAAATCTTTTGGTATTCAATTTTCCATCACAGAATACTATTTGGTTGAATATGTATTGGTCAAAATTATAATATTATATTTGGTAATATTTGTTTACACTGACATTTTGTAATAAAAAGATGTTAAACTAACTTTTTTTTCATTTTCATTTTTTATTTTTCTCTTTGAAAAGAAAAATTATCAGGAATTACATTAAAACAGCCAAATGCTCAGATGCTTATATTTTACTCAAATAGCCAGATGTTTATATTTTAGATAATTAAGGTATTTTAACTGTCTTAAGAAGATTTAGAGATGAGTTTCGTTAAAATTGTTTCCTTACCCAGTTTAGAATATTAAGCATTCTACATTCTGAATTTTTTTTGCAATACTGTTTATGTGCAAAGAATAACTGATAATTTGGTATGTTTGATAAATGTGACACATCTCACTAAACGTGACACCTATAGTCATATGCTGGATAAAGATTTCATAATTGTGACTCTGTGGTTGTTTATTACTTTTGGCTTTTATCCACTTATTTTGCAAATACTTTTTTTTTTTTTTTAGTGTGAAAAGTACATGCAAGAACTCAAGATAGGACTCAAGCAGGTTATGCGTGCATGGTGTCAATTATTTTCCTGTTGAAATTGAACTGGTCTTGGAATTTCTGCTTAAAATTTTCTTTCTTTTTAATGGCTGGACTGCAGGTGAGCTGGTTTGTACCTTAGATATTCCTTGCCCAACGGGCAATGAGGGATATGACCTGACCTGATTAATGACAAGCTTGGGACAACTAATTATGGAACCTGTCCCGGTTTTGACTGGGACAGAGTTAATTTTCTGCCTAGTAGCTAGTACAGTGCTGTGGTTTGGGTTTAGGATGAGAATAATGCCAGTAACATACTGATGTTTTATTGCTGAGAAGCACTTACACTAATTCTAGGAGTTTTCAGCTTCTTATAAGTGCCTTGCCAGCAAGTAGGCTGGGAGTGCACAAGAACCCAGGAGGGGAAACACAGGACAGCTGACTGCAACTGGCCACAGAGGTGGATATTCCATGGCATATGGTGTCATGCTGAACAATTAAACTGAGGGGCAGCTGTCTGGAGAGAGGTGGAAGCCTGCTGTTCATGGTCTAGCTGGGCATCACTCAGCAGGTGGTAAGCAATTGCATCACTTGTTTTATATATTCTTTTATCATTATTATTTCCCCTCTTCCTTTTCTATCCTATCTTTATCTCAGTCCACTAGTTTTACCTTTTTTTTTCAATTCTCTCCCCATCCCACTGAGAGGGAGTGATCACATAGCCTGCTGTGTGGTGGCCTGCTGGGATAAACTGCAACCACAGCTTAGGAGTTAAGACTGATGCTAAGAATTTTTCAACAAATTAACTTGAACATAAAGCCAGTTTTTTGTCCTAGAGTATTAAGATTGGAAAGGTATGGCCACTCTCTATTTGTGGATGACAGGCTATGTGGCAGAAATTAAAATTGTTGACATTTTTGGTCTGTGTTTCGGCCAGCCATCTGGGCACAGTTTATATTATTCCCTACCTTGTTCCTAGTAACTAGTATAGATAAAAGAAGAACTTCACCCTTGAAGACCGGACTAACTATAAACTAAAAATAATTGGCCTCTTTTGGTTGGCTAGTTGCATTTGGAGGTCGTTTGAAGGAGAAACTGAGGGAGAAGAGGAGGAAGGCTATCCCCTAGACCCAAATAACTGAAGACTCCTGAGCAATTATGCGCGTGCTCAGGGACATTCCAATGCCCACGCACATGCACAGAGAGAAAATTATTATGTAACAAATGGGTGGGGCTGGTGACTTCAGCCTAGGCGATATTAGGGGCAGTATTAAACACACCTGCCTAGTCAGATGTCACTGGCCACCTGTTTTTTAAGGGCAGATGACTGGTGCACAGTTTGGCTTGCTTGCCGCACGGGAAACCTTGTGTTTTAAAACAATGGGAGCACATGTTACTGCAGTGAGTCATCTGGCGCACATGGTCTCGGCTTCCTCCTTTGGAAAACCTAAGCATGTGTGTGTGTGTACTGGTAAGACCTTAGTATCAGCGGCACTCCCCTTGGTGAGTGGGGGGCATTTGCGCACCTGGGTTTACTGCTCTTAGAGGGGTTTTTCCCTTTCTTTTCCACCATAAAACTCCTGTTACTCAGAAATTTCTGTTAATAAAAACCCCTGTTTGTTAATCTCTCAACAGCGTGTCTGTTTCACTTTCTGGCAATCCTTTGAACCCACTCTAAAACAGGCTAAGAGCTGTTTGTCTGCATAGGTCCTCTATGAGCCAAAACATCCTTGTGAGAAGAGGAACTCAAGTTTTATGAATTCTCCTTAGCATCCTATTACCCAGCACCTGTTTGTTGGAGGACAATAGGCGATGGAGTCAGACTGCAGGGGAAGTGGGTTATGCAGTGGTGCAGGAAAGGTGTATACATAAAAGACGGGCACAAGCGGTTTCATTTTTACTTATCGTTATTTTGAATCTTGCTCTTTGGACAGAGAAGATTGCCTTAGGTTCAAGATTGCCTTGTAGCTGGGCATGATAGTATGGAGCTGATAGGCTCCAATATGTTGTGCAAACGAATACCCCTATCTGCATATCCACCACGAGTTGTGTATGCTCCATTAAGCCTTGGGGAAAACTGAGCACATCTCATTGACTCCCTGCAATGGCAGGAGGTCTCTTTGCATCTGGTCTAAAGAAAGGTGCCTCAAAGGGACTGGGTTGAACTAAATGCAATAATTTGAAAAGTAGTCTCAAGATGATGAAGGAGAAAAGTGGAGAACAGACCGTGTAGGAAGTGTTTGACCTCTCTTTTATGAGTATTACGCTACAAGTCTTTTCAAAGACAGAGCAGCAAAGCCAGGATTTTTTTTTGCATCTGTTCTTCAACATGAATGGATAAATTGAGAAGGCTGAAATGGCCCAAACTGCTCTGTTTTCTGGAGCTTTGTTTTTGAATGACTTGGTAGTTTTATCTTTCTGAATAATAAGTAATGATGAGACCAAATGGAATCCATTATGGCAATCTATGATGCATCTGTATCTACCTGTATCTTCATTTCCCTATTTGCTGTATGTTTATGGTATGTCTTCTAGAGATCTGAAGTTAAAACCAGTCAGCTCGCGGCTTTGACAGGAGTAATGGGTAAGGACAGATTTGTCATATGGTGGAAGAGTGATAAAAACAACTAGGTGACAGGAACAAGGCAAGAAGACAATGTCTCTTGAGGTAAAAATCGAGAGAGGGTCCTAACCAGCACAGCAACATCCTCTAAATGAGCAGGGGCAGAAAACACAGACAGCATTTGGCCTCTGTTGAAGTTCTTGAGGCTTAAAATACTTGGGTGATGGAGTAGCTGTTCTCCCTGATGGCAATCTCGTGATGAGATAG
Source organism: Hafferia zeledoni (assembly GCA_035583235.1). Classification (NCBI taxonomy): domain Eukaryota; kingdom Metazoa; phylum Chordata; class Aves; order Passeriformes; family Thamnophilidae; genus Hafferia; species Hafferia zeledoni. Next base: position 55,172,597 of record JAWWEV010000115.1, on the reverse strand, counting down.
CAGAGAGTGCTAAGCCAGATGCTCTTAGAAAGGTATGTTTTCAATGCAATAGCTAGAATTGTGCATCCATTTAATTAATGGGTACTGCTTACAAGGTTGACAGTGTGTGCACCCTTTAATCTTTAGTTCTATGCCTTTCATAAATATATTGTGAAAAACTTGCCATAGATTTATTTTTTTCAGATTAAAAACGGCATTTGCAACTTACTTTTTAAAACTACTGTCTTCTCTTGGGAAATTCTGAAAACATTTTCTATAGAAATAATTCTATTTCTAGAGCATATATGTTTTTTTATCACTTTTCCCTATTGATTACCAGAGATATTTGCATAAAAATACGCACATAGGAATTTATCATCTGCTGCTGCTTTTTTCTGACTTGAAATAAAAATCCCTGTGGAACAAATGTACTCCTAAGCAACAAAAATTTTCATAGGAGTATTTCATTTTAAATAAAAACAAGCAGAGAAAAAAATACCCTGAAAATATAACTTGCTACTTTTGGAAAATAGTTTTTACTAATGGCTTCCACTAAGCTCTTAATACAATAATCATACTTTCAAAGCTCTCTGCTAATTTACTTGCAACCATCATAGTTTCACGCAGAAAAATTGATAGCCTGTCCCACATTAGTACTGTTGTGGTCTCTTTGGAAATTCTTGCTCTACTTGCCAAGACAGTCTTGCAATTAAATTTTTGTCCTACATCTAATGCTGGTGAAAAGAGTAATTTTGTGAAACTGCCATGCTGGGTGGAAAAATGGAGCTAAGTTTTATGAATATTTTCCTATGATATATTTTCAGTATTCTTATGTAATCTGTGAATGCCATTCATTAAGTTCATGTACAAGCATTTTCTTGTCTGAGTGGACCCAAGTCTTTTTAGTTATTTTACATTTGTTTCTTTAATAATGACTTAGCACAATTAGAGATTCCTAACTAGACAAGTTATTTTCAAATCCTTTTTCCTTTTCCCCTATTACAAGCATTGCTATTTTTTTCATTCTTATCCTAAACAAGATCCTTACTCATAGTCCTAGACATATAAGGCAAAAACAAATCCAGAAAACATTTAATCTTGAAGATTTCTAAGACTTAAAAAAAAGAGCTAGACCATATATTACTTCTAGCTTCATATAACCTTCCTGACTTTGCACTGGCAATGATTCTGCTTGCTGACACTTTCTGCAACAACAATTTAAAGAACTGTTCCTTCTCCTCTCCACACAAGCTCCTGCATGATTTCTCTGCCAGCCCACCCTCAGGGCTGCTTCAGGGGCAGCCTGCAGGCACAATTAGAGGACAAAGTGTAAACCTTCTGACAGTGTGCATGATGGGGGAATTAACACTGGTTTGGCACAACTTCTCCAGTGAACTTCCATTGATTAGAAATGAAAGCTGAATCAATATAACACTCCCTAACTATCATAGACATGATGAAGTTTTGATCTTGGCAGAAATGTCACATGTCTTTGGGAAAGTCTAAAGACTAGAGCACACCACAAAATAAATGACATATCCTAAGAAAGGTATTTAAAAAAAAAAAAAAAAAAAAAGAAGAAGAAAAGAAAAAACAACAAAAAACCACCACGACAAAAAAAAAAAAGAACATGAAAAAAGGAAAAAAAAAGATAATGACAACTGAGCCCTGAGCCTTCTCAGGCTCCAGAAATCCGAAGAGCAATTGGAAATAATTTCACTGTGTAATGTCAGGTGACACTTTCAAAATCTTACCAGAGTGATACAGATAGGAAATGTCAGTACTTTTCCCTGTTTAAAATTTTTGTGTAATTCCCCCCCCTTTTTAAATTATTTACTGGTTTATGGTCTATTATGTTAAGTTTGAAAGAGTGAGTTCTTCTAAATTTATTTATTTTAGGGTATGAAATAAATGTATTATAGTTGGATGCTAACAGACTAATGAAGAAGTTTCATATACAGATAAGCTTAAGGCAGAGGTACATAGCAGGGGGCTTATCCTCCCACTGTCTTTGAAGGTAGTCTCAAAAAGGGGAAAATAGTCAAGTTGTCGGTTCTGTCAACAAAACCTGTACCAGAACCATTTCTTGTGTGTGCTCTGGAATGATGGCACTCATATTCAGCTCTTCCCTGCTTTGGAATATCTGATTACAACACTACCCTACTTCCAACTGTTTGATAGGCAGCAGAAAAATTCAAGAAAATGAGGAGAAAAGAAAATCTCTCCAAGCTTCATTCCAAAAGCACAGACAAAGATGGGTGATGATTCATCATCTCCATCTCTACTGTAGCTGATGGAACTAAACTACATCAGCTCCTTGACCTGCTAAAATGTCTGTTGTGACACTCATTTCAATCCCTAATATTTATGAGGGAGATGATAGCTCATGGATACTTCTTGGTGTGCATTCCAGCTGATAACACCAACTAAGGCTTAAATTATTTCCTTGCAAGGAATCACTTGTACACTGGAAGAAATTGTTCCCTTGTATGCTGATGTAACTTCACAAAAAGATTGAGATTATTAAATGAACTTTTCTATATTGTAAAAAATTATTATAGAACTCTCAACACTTGAGAACAATCCAGGAACTCCTGTTTTTAATGAATTCTAAAAGGAACATTGATTCTCTTAGTTCCACTTACCATCAAATTAACCAGATGGTTTTTATATGACTACTAATTATACCTAAAACAAAGTGTAATTACATTTTGCAATTAGATTACTGATACAAAAACCTTAACTTGGCAATTCTTTCCTAAAATGACAATTTGTAATGTTTTTCAATTCAAGTAAACAATAGTGGGTATCTTTGTGTTGTCTACTTCAGTTTAAGACCAGTTGAAAGTATGTAAAAGTAATAAATGACCTCATATACTGTTTTTATCAGAACATAACCTCAACAAGGTATATTTGGTGAATTACTAAATGAAATAATTTCATCCAATTTTCTGAGATCCTGCAAAGTGAAAGTGGTATATTTTGTCCTTCATATGATACAATTACCTGGCACTACTAAGGCAGTTCTTTTACTCTTTGGTGGCTAAAAACAAATAAAACCTGGAATATTAAAATTCTGCAAGACATGGAATTTTTTGGTACTCCACACAACAGTCCACTACATCTGTGGAAGTAAGATGTCCACAAGAGGTTTCTTCCCAGATTTTTTTTGTTTGTTTTCACAGCTCTGAAGTCAGTCATACACCAGGCATAGTACTGACAGGCTTTGCCTGAGTTCAATCATCTAAAGTGATCTGTAATCTCTGTAAAGGCCTAAGATAAATTCAAAAGTTTGGAAATACGAAGATGTTTCTCTCTCTTTGTGAAATTAATACATAATTCTCTAATAGCTAAAGTCAGATGGGAAAGAACACACCTATGGGTTTTGCAGCTATACATGTCAACTAGAGGGTTTTGTTCAGTCATATTATCTGATTTTGGAATCATTGAATGATATCTTAGTCATTGTACATTGTGATAAAAAGCACATAGTAAATTTCCTAACGAATTAACAGTATACAGGGTGCAGAGTCAAACTACAAATATGAACTACTCACTTTGCTGATTTCTGGTACTATTTGCACAGTTTAGCACCCCACTTTCCAGTCACAGTACTTTATCTGGTTTTACTGAAGATCTGCTTCACTATGATAGCTTCAAATTTGGTAACTCTTCAAATAAAAACCAGAAGGATACCTTTTATTCCACAATTTATCTTCATTATGAAGTGGTTAGGGAAAGATCTTGAGTTAATGATGGTCCAAATACATGACTTAAATTAATAGCATTAAACAACAAGTCCAGTTAATGAGTTTTCACACAGGAAAAGAGAAAAGTATTGACTCAAAGCTGGAGTTAGGAAGTTATTTCTATCAGTATAAAAGATCATAAATTTGACTCACAACCTTTCAGCAATTTAGATTTGTAATTGGGCCTTCAAGACACACTCTGCGTTGACATGTGTAATATTAAATTACTATCACAGTGATTTAGATACCTAGCTAGTAGTTCTGTGAGCTACTAAGTATAAACATTGAATTTCAAAACATGCCCCTACACGAAGTGATTGAAATTCTCTTAACTTTATCATTGACTTAAGCAGAACAAAGTTATCACCCAGTGGTTTTCAGCTTGCCATTAAAGTATCAGGGCTTTAAGAGAAAATCAAATTACATAAAACTGGTGAAGAAATTGGAGAAAAAACTGCAACTATTCCAGTATCCATTGTGAAAAATGGCAATAAAGGAAAAATGTAAAAAGCAACATTTTTAAGCCCCTTAATTTCTGAATTGTAAGTTCTTTCAAGACAATAGGTAACCTTAGTAAGATTAAAAGGTACTGAATAGCATCTCTTGAAATCTGATAGTTAAGTAATTCTATTGTATTCTGTTTTACAGAATAAATCCGGTAGATAAGGCTATGCCTGTGTTCTTTCTGCTTCATATTGTGTGTCACATGGTATGCTTTGGCTCTGGCATTTCTGGTATTTCAAAGGGTAATGTATCATTAGATTAAATTATGTCCTCCTGAGATAAATAGAAAGAGTATTAGTTCAGAAACCCAAAACAATGAAAGATACATATTTAACTACAATTCTGCCTTTACTGTCGTATGGAAACATTGATTGTAACACTACTGAGCTTATTCCTGAATACTCCTGTAATTTGTATGCCTTTTTGGTTTAATATTATGGTAATATTAATCTGTATAAACATCTAACTGAATCTAAATCAGTTAGGATAATATTCAAATGTTTAATTTTGAATTAGTTCTATGAGTGCTATTTGGCTGAACAGGTACATTGGTTATCCTAATGTCAACTTACCTGAACTGAGCAGTGGGAACTTGATAGAATTTGCCCAGGCAGGCATTTCCACTCCCCTTTCTACCCCAGAATTTAGAAATGTGATAACTGCAAGTGCTTCCTAGTAGCAGAAGTGCTTTCGGAATTTCCATGGGGACGCTCTCTCTCTAAGAAATAACTAGAATGTGTGCGTCTTGAGAAAGATTCCAGGAGCTGATTGTTTTGTCTGAAAAGATTTGGGGATGCTAAAATGAGGTTCAGATGTGCTTCCTATCCTGTGGAGAGAAAAGAGGAAGAAGGAGAGAAAGTTAGGACTTTTGGTGGCAGAACAGCATTCTCCAGTTTGAGAAGGAAATATTTTCAAACTTGGGCTTTGGTGTAAAGTAAGTGGCAGATTTGACTAGATGACCTTCAAAGCTTCCTTCCAACTTAAACTATTCCATGATTCTATGAAAATTGGATCCTCAGCCTTAGTTTGTGAGTCAGATGCCATGATTCATTTAAGAACTAGAAATAAATGTTTTATGTGGGAGCCTTCTAGATCTTTTTCTTCATGAAAGTGCACCTATTATGAAGGGAAACCACATGCTGATGGAGAAAAGGTACAAAACACCAAGAGGTATCTCTTTTGCTTTTCATCAGCCTCACTGCCTTTGGCTGTTCACTCTAAGTGAAATCAGTGCATTAGAGAAATTATTATCAATACCAGACTTTGTTGTCCTCAGAATGATGTACGGAAAGGAGCACAAACTGCAGACAGCTGCATTGACTGGTAGCACTGCTCAGAGTTTCTCGTAAATTACTAAAAACCATGACAGGTTCCTTGAAATGTGCAGATCAGGAGAATAAAGATCTATCCAGCACCACTCTGCCAGACTTGTACTTCCTCTGAGTTGTAATGTACAGCCTACAGGTTATACATTAACATAACGGAGGCAGAAGACTCTGTTACATCATGCCCAAAGGAGAAGGAATCCAGAGGATGTATCACTGTTGTTGGATGATGCACCTTCCACTAACTGGAAAAGTTAATATTTCTTGTGATAAGCTGTCCCTACGAATAAGTCTATGTGAAGTGGAATTAAATGATTAATTTTACTGATACTGTGTCTGCTATAAACTTCAAGTCTATTTGTTTTAAAGGGCAACTGATTACAAAATCACATGTCTGGCTTGTACCACATGCTTCAAATTAAGAGTGCCAAATATTGTTTGGAAGTGATTTTGAATTTCTGTACCACTGATTCCTAGGAAAAAGAAAGACTATGGTATATGCAGTTCAACTTTGGTGGAAAAGAGCACTTTTGTGAATAAGCTTGAGACTTCTTGCTGCCTGAAAAAAGAATAAATCTGCCTTTCAGCCTCTGTCTACACATACAGTCATTTAGAAATAAACATTTTACCTCAGTGTGTTAAGACCAAAAGATCGAGAAGCAGAGCTCTACACGGGGGACTTCAGAAGAGACAAATTATTTCATCTACTTTTCCCACTTCAAAAGTAGATCCGCTCAGACACCAGGTTATGATTGAGAATCTTGCACAAATAAATGGAGAGGTTTATTCTGGCTTCTTACTTTTTTAAGCATTTCTGGACAGGAATTGGAATGGATGAGACATTAAAAATAATCCATAATACTTTTAAACTGAGTCACAGCTTCTGCCTTCTTCCCCTCTATCTTCAGCCCCATTACAGAACATGTATATGGACCTCCCCCATGTAGGAACAGATTAGTTCTTTCTACTGACAGGTGCCGAAAGAGTTGACACTGCTTCCTCCTGCTCAGCCATTCTCCTCTTTACTAAAAAAAAAAAAACAAAAAAAACAAAAACACCAAACAAACAAACAAACAAAAAAACAAACAAAAAAAAACCAGAGGGGAAGTGAATACATGTATTTCTCACTGGTGACCTACATATATTTCAGCACTTGAGTAACTCATCCTCTATGTGGTTACTATTCTGTAAACCATAGATTCATTTATACGAACAACTGCATTCACAGCCTCTTGTTAATAACAAATCATTTGCTTAAACAGAGGGCACAGTATACGTCTAACTCACACTTTGGCTGATTTGTGAAAATGTCACAATTTCTTTATAGTATAAACGGTGTTGTTTTCTTTGCTAGGATTTAAAGTCAATATGAACAAATCAAATATAATATCTTATCAACTAATCCAATCTGTAAAATAATTATAAATTGCATTGGCAAAATTTTCACATTCACAGAACAGATTTCAGACCATATGTCTGTTGGTGATACAACTGAGAATTCATCTTTAGTTCTCAGACAAGGTATGTTGAAAATTACTGTGTCATATGGCTTCTAATGTTAGGCATTTCCATAACAACATTGTCATGCCATCATTTCAGATGCTTTCAGTCATAGGTCAAATTCATCCACTGACCATGAATTCACAACAAGATATTTTGGTGCGAGAATTGAAAGCTGTAATCCTACATTTCTGTAAATATTCTGGGGGAAAAAATGAAAAAAAAAAAAAAGCTACATAATTTCTGTCAAAAATCTTGCTGCTTCTAAATAAGGACTGCACAGAGAAGGGAGATGCTGGGGTCAGACCCAGACAACAGACCACTGAAGTTGTTGAGCCATAGTAATTTAACTCCATTTTGTTGCTCCACCTGAGGAAGTAATTCCAGTACTTAAACAATGTACTAATGAACTATTCAAGCATACCAAGCAGGGTGAAATATTTTGGTTTACTAAACCAATCTACTGTAGGATTCGTAGAGATAGGACAGATTTTCCATTTGCAGAAAAGCTACTAGGGTTTCTATGAGAGTCTTTAAGGAGTGCAGCATTCTTGAGAAGTCTTTTAATTAATAAAAATAATTTCTTATAGTGGAGAGATGTTCAGATTTCACTGAAACCTGTGGCTAATTGCCTTGCAGGTCACTTTCACTGGGGAAGAAGAAATGTGTCTTTCCCATTGTTTCCACTTTCCTTGTGTTTTGTGGGAAATTGTAGTCAACTTTTCTCCTCCAAAATAGCCTGATTATTTGGATTTTCAGAGCTCCAGCATTTATCCAGTCATAATATCACTGCAAGAAAAAGAAGTCATCTTTGAGACCCATGAGATAATTCTATGCTTGCAACCAAGTTTTGTGCACCTGTCTGTAGAGACACTACATGGTCAGGACTTGTGCTATGCAAATTTCAGCCACCTTAGTTTTGATGACCCTAATTTTCCTGGCAGCTGAAAGAAATCTGACTCTGATAGCTAACAGTCTGATCTTTCTTCTTCTGAAGCTCCTAGTGATGCTGTCAATTTTATCAAATGCAGATCACATCCAACAAGTTAAATCATTAGCCATCATTTTTTAGCATTTAATTTTATACATTCTTGTGTGCAATACACTGTAAAGTGTTTAATGTTATAAAGCAAATTCCTGTGTTCATCCAATGAAAAAGGAAAGGATTGAACTGCTGCTGATTTCTGAATTTTGACATTTTTCTATAATCCTATTTATCTAACATTCACTTCACAATTGTTTCTAAATACATGTATTTGGAATGCTATAAAAACTAGTTATCATCGGCTCACTAACAAAGGTAAAAGAACACTTTTATATTTTTTCTGTTAATTATTAGTAATTCATAGTCATTTTCCTAGCATGCGTTTTAACTTAAACAGTACAGCGATTACTGGTAAATGTACTTGAAATAACCACATTTGAAAACTGGTAATTTCTTAGCACTTAATAACTGCTTTGCTTGATCGCTGAAAAAAAGAGCTGGAAGTAAGATGTTCTAAGCTCTATTTATAGTTGCAGCTTCATAACTTTTTTATTCATCCACTAAGTATTTTTCCTAGTAGTTTCTGAACTATGACATTTTGTCTCAGTGTTCAGTTAGGGACACTCCAAGGGTTTTGGTGCTAATCAGTCCCAAGAAGTGTCTAGGACCTCAGTGAGGTAAACTTGTGCATGTAACTGGAAAAATGTAGAACATTCACCTTTGCCAGTGAGCTGATGGAAAGTAGGGGTTTTTTAGTCTATCTGTCTAAAACGTATCCATAAGTCTATCAGTTAATTTTGCTGTTTATTTTATTTTAAAGATTTATCATGGCATCTCTCCACAGAACTTGCTAGATATGTCTGAAAATTATTTCTGCCCTTTTTATAAAAATATATTGATTACCCAAATACTCTCTGTTGCACAGAGAATTTCTGTTGGAACAGAAGACAAGTTTAAAGTGGTTTTATTTTGTTACATATGGCCGTCTGTCAAGGAATCATAGCTTTTTGTTATTCTGGGAATTTTTACTCTAATAAGAAAACACTGAGTCTTCAGTAACTTCAAATCAGCATACACTGCAAGCCTTCTTGTGTCAGTTGCACAGTGGCACAAAAGAAAAGCAAAATGTCACTAGAGCCAGTTGTGCAGAAGAAAATCTAGTGTTGGCTTCCCCGCAGCCACCCTCCCCTCCTGACTGTGAGACAGTGACAAATTTGGGCTTGAGATACCCATTCTGCAGGTTTCATTTCCATTCCTCCCCTAGGAGAGGAAATTTTATACTCAAGAGTCTGTTTTTTTCATTGAGCAGTAATACTTGATGGTGCCAAGTATGTTTGAACTGACATTTTCTTGTGAGGACTGGTGTGAAGGGAAAAAAAAGAAGTCACTTCGAAGCACTTCAGGTCACTAAAGCCTTTGGGAGTCAATGGAAGTTCAGGAGCTTGATATTTGAAGATATTTGAAGATCTAGGGATTAGTTTATAAGTGAATGGCCTTTGACTACAAATTTCTTTATGTATTCCAGCATTTACAGAGACTGTGGATACGAGCAAAAACTTCTGAGACTTTAAAGGAAAAAGGATATGAAAGTTTCCTGACTTCGCCTTATTTAGTGAAGGGCATTGCTGTGCGTTTTGACGTGTATCCAGGAAGTATAATGAGATAACTTCTGCTGTTAAGGACTACAAGGCTCCTGTAGCTCTTCATTTTAAATTGAACAGATGCATGAACCTATAACAAACCTTTCAAAGTTTTTATGTTTTAATGGAATTTAAATTTAAAAAGTTTAGTAAATAAATCATGCTCCCCAAATGCACATAAGGTGATGATTCAATGTATAGATGTATTTAGCAATCTAGAGCCACAAGCAAGTCTCCCAAAAAGGGAATATTTAAACAAATGTTGTCTAAGAATAGTTTCAACACTCATAGAAACATTCTGTCATGCAGGTGCTCATCCAAAGGTTGGCAGACATTCAGTTCAGTATCAGAGGAATCCTGAGGAGATAAAAATACCAAGATGCCTTCCACCTACCTAATAATGTGTAAGTTTTTGCTGCATAACTTGCTATAAGCACTTTGAGGCATAGAAGGTTCCCACAGAGGTTAGGACAGGTATGATATCTCCCCTATTGTTTAAGAAGCGATTAGGGTTGTCTAAGCAAAAAAATATGTGCTGCTAACAACCCCTCATTGAAAGCATTTTTAATGCTAACAGAGTTCCCAAAGTCTCAATTTTTTACATTTTAATATGGAATATTTCTCCATGCTATTTTTTGCACCTCCTGTTGCAACATTGCTTATGTACAGGATGTGTGCAGGCACAGCACAGATTTATATTCTCTGACTTGATTCAGCTGCATTCAGTGCACAGTGGAAGGTGGAGTATGCAAATCGCCCTCTCCTGCTGTGCCCACAGCCCTGAAAGAAGCAGTCAGTGCATTGCTTCACCCGAGCTGCGCAGCTTTCTTCTGGAAACCTCCGCTCCAGGGGGCTGTGAAGGAGCCTCCACAGTCCCTGGCTGCAGCTGGCTGCTTGCCGCTCTCTGCATGAGCTGGGCAGGCAGCAAGAACCAGTGCCAGAAACACTTCCATGGTGCTTAATTTTGGATCCCTAAATTAAAAGCACTTAATATGAACTAGTCCCCTCAGGTATAAACTACAAATTGTTTGCAGAGCCTCGTCCATTTTCAGCCATCCTTAGAAATTAAGAGCTTTTGTCCTCTGGTAGGCAGCCTTCAGCTCTCAAAGTGTCCTGAATACTGATTTCATACAAAATATGAAAGGAAAAAGCTTGATTCATCTTAGCAGAAAATCAGATTTGAATTTGCTATAAAGCAAGAAGAAGAAGGGTTAAATCTGTGTACTGTTAGTACAGCAACAGAGAAACTGGGATGTTTGACCTAACATTTTATAGCTGGGAAACAATTTGTTCTGTGGAAATAATAACTTAATTAGCCCCTTCTTTACCTTAGAATTTTTCATAAATTGTTACCAAGTATCTCACTGCACTTCTGGTACTACAGTACACATTCCAAGATGTGCTAAATCTTTTTTACATTTTGCAGCAATACCAAAACCTCAGTATTCAAGTTACATTTGCTAACGCTGTTAAATCCTCATTAATGAAGATGAAATACTGACTGTGTATAGTTAACACATTTGCTGGATACTACCTTTATGTTGTTTTTCACATTTCAAAGCACAGTTAGTCCTTTCCATTGATTGAAATTATTAATATATGTAGAAAATCAGAGGTATTTAGGGATACAAGGCTGAAATAAATTAAATATATAGCAGTGTCCTAAAATGAGTTTCAAATGCTGATATTGCACTCAATAAAAGCCTGGATCTGTTCAGTGGAGCCCTAGTTACTTACTGGGAGATCAGTTTATTTGGGCATTAATAACTGTAGATCACAGGCTGTATATCATATTACTCCAGAATTGTTGACAAGTCAGAAATGAGTTCATGTGTGTTTTTCTCATTTTCTTCTGTGATAGATTTTTGCTTTTTGCAATATTATTTAGAAGATTTCTTTAGCATTACAATATTAAAGCCTTAGCATTTCAGGTTTGAAAACATGTATTTTTCAGATTTATAAGTGGTGTTTGTGTGCACTTATGTACATTTTTGCTTGCAGTAAAAATAGAATTGACTTCAAAAAATAGTATTAAGTTTCAGGATGCAACAACTGGAGAAATTTAATTCCAACCAAAGAGATTTTTCCAGTTTATAATGTCTCAATTTTTAGCCTTGTAATTTGAAAAAAAAATATTACAGTATTAGCTCTCATTTAAGCTGCACTAGCAGTTGATGAGAGCTTTTCCTCTCACTAATCTTTTGTTTCAAGTACCAGTTGCAATTCAGCTATCATTTTGAAAAATGTATAACATGTTCCTGTGTAAAATGAGATAGTAGTGAATCAGAGAATATAGATCTGTGATTTTCTATACATTTTAACATATGACCATGAATTATTCAGTATATTAATTACTCTTTAACATCCTCTTTATCTTGCTTCTGATGTATAAGAAGTATTTTTTGCTATTGAAACAGTGTCTTCTCCAACTTGTCTTTCAGAAAGAGGTTCTGCAATGCTTTGAAAACAAACATGAAAGGAAGTGTTTGAATGAAGAAATGGTTGGAGAATATCTACAGTGGGTTAGCTATGGAAGGCATCATTCACTTTGTACCGTGATATTTTTAGGTCTAGAATTAGAGTTTGTTTGTGTAGGGTGGGACTGTCTGCCAACAAATGCTTTGTACAGAAAAGCATTAACAGGACACATACAATTTTTAAGTGAATTTGCACTTTGAATACTGAAAACTTCTATTATTTCATGACTCAATGTGTAAACCTGTATCAGATGAGCTAAAGGGGTGAGAATGTTTTCATTTCCTCATGGATTTGCATTCCTTTATTAGAACTGAATTTGCATTGTGGAAAAAAGACTTATCCTAGGTTACTGTTCCTAAAAACTGTTATGTATTTTAATGTAATTGAAATAAAATAAAAAAAGCATTTATCATCAGCAGAAGACTACTTAAGCATCTCATAACTTTCTTGTAGTTTGCTTGGTCTTATTTCATACAGAGAATGATGCTAAGTGAAAGATACCTCTGAAAATCTAAAGTATTCAGAAATTAGCAAGTGCAAGTTTTGCCATGCAGTCATATTCCAAATCCTTTTTCATCTGCTTTCTGATAGCCATCACATATGCAGTCTGTGATAGAACCACAATTACATCTAGCTTTCCTGGGCTTTCATCCTCTGCTGTAACAGAGGGTGCTTTTTTTTCCTACTGTAAAACATTCTTCCTTTAATCACACTACATTCTGCACACTTAATGAGGTAGGGGTATGTTATCATGTCATTAAAGACTATATCATAATATATAATAAATGGGAGCTGATTTAAGACTGAATCACCTTTGATGTGCTCAAATTTGCAACTGTAATTTTCTTCTTTTTGTATGTTATGTAAATATAGAACCAAATTCTGTTATATGAAACTATGTTGAAACTACATAGATCACTACCTGATTCACTCAGGCTACTTCCATGGTTCTTCATGGCCTTTGGAATTTCATAGGTTTGTAAACTGATTAACACTACATAGTTTCCTATAGTATTGCCCCCAAAATTTTTCCATGGGTGACCATCTGCCTATATTTATCTGTAGGGATTTTTTTTTTTTAATAGCTTTCTGTCAGCCTCTTAAAAGTATAATTATTTCAAGATAAACAATGGTACAAATATTATACTGAATTGTCCATAAGGTTTGAGTCAACAGCATCAATTCCTCAGTGGCCCTAAGGAAAAAGAAGCTTAATTAGAATGATGGACAGATTTTGGCACTGGTAGAAGCATACTTTACTATGGGGAGGTCCTTCTCCAAAGATTGGCTTGAAGATAACGTGTAGACAGCCAGAGAACTAGTTTGGTGCTGAAAGGGTACATCCACAGGTACACAGGGTAGCTACATCCTACTCTATCTTTCAGAGAAAAACAGCTTAAATTTAGGTTTACTGATCTTGTGTTGAACCTTGACCATCATGCATAAGGATTGCTTTTTGAAAGTATTTACTTTATATCTACTACTTTATAAAAATTAAACTTACAGGAAAAAAAATAAAAGTGGAGAGGAATGAAGGGGAGACACAGAGAATTTGTTTAATAGGTAGAAGTGATTCTCTTTTGTTCTCATATAAAGCACTGTTTTTCTCATTGCCAAAATGTGTAGAGCAAGAAACGGCAAATGAGGTCTCTTCTTTACTCAGTCATAAGTCTTCAAGAATCACCTTACCCAGACAACTGAAAACCAGTTCCAGCATTAATCCTGAGTCCAGGGATCAGAAAGACTTCTAGCAACACAGAATCTAGAATAGTGAATTATTTAGACCCCAAATAGTTGAAGTACAGGACATGGAGGTACTGTGTTAGTAAAACAACAAAGATACGAAAGAACCTCTCAAAACCTTGCATTCCTTCTATCTAATCAGTATTTTTACTATAAATGGAAAACAGTTATTAAAACAAGTTGTCATATTTTCAGGACCTCCATTTAGCTATTTTCTTTTGACATTTTTAAACCACTGTTTAGCTTCACATTGTTTTCAACTCTAAAATTAAATCAACAAAAAATGTACCAAATATACCTCAATCACTCTCATTTTATTTCATCCCATCTTATGTTTTCAGATTTATCACTTGCATTATTTTCATAATATTTCAAGTTTGTCCACAGTATTGCTTTGATGCTGTACTTACAGTAATTGTTTTATTTCTGAATCTTGGTTGTCAAAAATGACCACTTGTGCATTCTTGTGTACATTTGACCTATTGATCTGGATATAGGAGGTACAGTGACAATTTAACTACTTTTTTGGCATCGAGTTCTTGATTAAAAATGGGCAGTGTACTCCACATGTCATTTTGGGCAGGATATTGATACAAATTCTTTAGTCAAAGAACTTAATTCCCATATTAGTGGAAACCGTCTGTGTCACACAAAGCTGTTTAATGATGCATGCTCCTCACAGGTAGCTTCGCAGTATTTCCCTCCCCTGCTTTGACAGGCACAGCTGTAGCCTGTCCATCTCCAGAAATAGCTCTGCTAGTGCATGCATCACTTTTCTGATGCTTGACATACCCACCTGTACCTGTATCTGTTGCCTGACACAGATCAGTGACCACAGACACCTTTCCTTCTCCTCCCTCCAAGAGGAGGGTGTCCTAGGGGAGCCAACTGCCTTCTCTCTTTCTCCCATAGGAAATGTTGCCTAAGTTCTCCAGGCTGAATTGCCTGGTGAAGTTCAGGACACAATAAAATGAGCTGATGCTTTGAAGATGTCATTTCAATACTGTAATGGAAGCAACCTCTGGAATGGACTGAAATAGCTTGTGAAAAACATTTTTAAAAAGCAGAAGCATTATTCCCAAATTAAATTTATCATTGAGGATGTTGTCAGCACTTTTATGTGTGGTGTAGATATAATACTTGAATTGCTTTGAAAATAGCTCCATGGCATTTCAAGAAATAGTTTTAAGTAAGACTAATTAACTTCAAAGAAAGAAGGAGTAAAAAGGGTTTTCTTTTTTATTTAGGTTTTATTTAAGTGCTGTCTCAAATTAAATGAATCATGAAAAATTTAAATTGTTGGAGTGCAACCCCTATAATTTGATCACAGTTTAATTTGATTTTTTTGTTTTATTTAATCAGAGCCACAGGAACCAGCTCATTTGTACTGTAAATTACACAACTTCTGCCCTTTATTTCATATATGGTTGATCACTTTTGGCAGATAAGATTGGATTATCTAATCATTGGCTATATGAAATTGCCATTTAATCAATAAGGAAGGTCAAAATTTCTCAATGTGATCCTCAAGCAGAGTATCTTAGGAACCTGGAAGCTGGTAAAATGCAACTAAACTTTTACATGTCTGCAACATTATTATTTACTATAGGATCATTATTACTCTAACAAAAGGCTGTCTGTCTTCTCTTCCCACTTACAGTTTGTTGTCCAGACTTATGGCTTTGGTAACTGATTATAGCTACTGAGGATTTCATGAAGTTAGCTCTTTTGCTCATCAGTGTCTTTAGTTGTTGTTTGAGACAAAAGATAATGAGGTTTACACTGCCTTTTCTGCAAATATGTAGTTAAGGGATAGACATCTTCAGTCACTGAATATGCTGTGAATATAAAGCTAAGTTTTTACTATTTAAAAAACATATCCAAACTTTTTTGTTTTTCAGTCCACAGTTAGCAACAAACTGGTAGAATATGCTTCATCTCTATTGCTCCATCAGCTGTCATGCCAGCCAAAAATAAGAGAGCAACCTGCACTCTGCCTTTTGAGTTGAGTTTATCCTAGGATGAAGCTTTTACCCCTTGTTATTTGACAGATATGTTTAACTTTTTTCAGGATGGCTGATATTGTTCTCAGGTTATGCTCTGGTTAATGAGCAGACTTAATGACTTCCTCTAAATTCTATTGCACATCCATTGCTTTGCCAAATGTTTGAAGTGTATGTTGGGATGTTTAGTTTGAATGGGTTCTGCTGTGTGCACCT
This sequence comes from Hafferia zeledoni, assembly GCA_035583235.1. Classification (NCBI taxonomy): domain Eukaryota; kingdom Metazoa; phylum Chordata; class Aves; order Passeriformes; family Thamnophilidae; genus Hafferia; species Hafferia zeledoni. Next base: position 55,156,475 of record JAWWEV010000115.1, on the reverse strand, counting down.
AGCACTCTGATGGCATTTATTTCACACCCTTTTCATCAACAAAACACCAAATATACTCAGATAAGTGAGTCTTGGTAGTCCATTTTATTTCAGCTATCCTCAGCTGGGCTTTTTAAATTATTATTTTATATAGTATATGTGTTTGTAAGAAGGTCCGTTAAATACGACACTGGCACAGACAGGTGAATAGATGTCTGAAAGCTCAATTATCACAACAAACACATCTGGCTACCCATGCAGAGGATTTTGCTGGCCTACAGAGGCAGAGGAAAAGCTTTAGTGACTACTGGTAGAGAAATAAATTGTTTGGGGAAGAGTCTGTTTCTGGCACATGTATTGTTTACTAGAGTGAAGGATTAGGCATAGAGACTGCTGGTTGCTTTTTGAAAGTAAACGTAAGAGACACAAGTTTAGCAGCTGAGCTGAGAAGAAAATATCTGTACTGGTCTTGTTTGAAATTTTCTGAAGAAGAGTTTGCTGTTTAATGACAACCCAAGATCCTTATGTGTCCTACAACTGTTTGTGGAAGTACGGGAAGAAGGAACTGAAATGGATTGTAACAACAATGATGAGAGAGTTTTACAGGAGCAGTTCTTGAAGCTCCTGAAGATTTGTGTGCCTTATTCAGATTTTTCTGTGTAAACTGATGTTCCAAAGGCAGCAGATTATATGAGTCAGAGGAGCAGAATCATCCTGCAGAAGAGAAAGGTGATGACAACAGACCAGTGATGATAATGGAAGGCAATGACAGCTGGATCATAGCAAGTATGTGCTCTACTCTATGGCTATTCTTAGGAGATCTCCATATCAGAATCTCTTTCCAAATTCATGGCTAAAATGGCAGTTACAACAATAACAGAAGGATTTTGGTTTGCCTTCAGACAACAGCTGAGGCTTCTCTGAGCACAGAAATTGCTACTCCCACCTCTATGGGCCTCACAAAGTGATCCAGTGTCTGTAGGAGTGTGTGGAGCTAAGCCAAATGGCAATGGAATATGATAACAGGAAGACAAGTCATAGGAGTCAGACACGCATGTTTCTTGTTTCAGCTCTCATAACATCCTGCCTTAGCTCCCCATTCACCAAAGTAGATCTTTTAGTAAATCCCTATGTTCCTCTCACTTCAGGAACTTGTTTCCTCATTTACATGTGTTTTAACTTGTAGGAACTGTGTTAGTAACCAAATGCCTCCATTTCTAAATCACTGGCAAATACAGAAATATATTCCAGTTTTTCTTTCCAAATTACCTACACTCCAAAGTGGTTAAATATAAATAATTACCTGCTGACATCACATGCAGTCAGAAACCTGCTGTGCTTATTCTGGACCAAGTTCAACCACAACATAGTAATGTCTCTTTGGTCTGAATGAATTCAGCATCTATTGTATTTTCTAGCAATTTTTTTTTCAGATACTTTTCCTAGCATGAATTTTGTTGTTTTGTTTATTTCTGGAGCATTGCCTTCAGAGTACATGACAAGACGAAGAAAGAAAAAAAGTAATTATATATATATTTTTAAAATACTCTTATATATACACATTACTAAAGCCATCTACCTAAAATTTATGTGTCTCATTTATTTTAAGGATAAAACTACTACACAAAAAAAAAAAAAATCTGCTGAACTTCTCACACTTTTCAAATGATAAAAATAGACTGAAAAAACCCACAACTGTGTATTTTCTACAAAAGTTTAAAAGATGAACCAACAGGTCAAAATCAAGTTGCAAACCTCTCAAGAATAATAAGACAGTAAACTTGATGTTGCATGATATTTGACATACAGCAAATGACTATTTACATTTTATCCCAAAACATTTACCTGAGAAAAGGTCATGGTGTTAAATTTGGAGACATTTGCAGCAATTGCCAAATGTTTACTATCTACATGAATGTCATGCTTCTTAGTCAAAAGAAGGTTGATGCGCTAAATGTCAATTATTTCAAGTTGTTTGATGGCAGCACAGATTGCCAAGCAATAGAAAAACAGGTTTAATAAATACTATATACATTGTTAACCATTAATCTTGCCTAACTCTAGAGGTTAGGGTTTCACATAGAGAGGATTTATGCCGAGCGACTGTGCAGGACATTAAAACTCAATTATTGCTGTCCTGGATTGTCATTAAGTTGTGGAAGCAGTACCTTGTTTCTTCTGATACTGCTGTTTCTTCTGATACTACTTGGGAAAGCATCAGGGGCAATTAAATTACTTTGGGAAATCATGCCATTATGCTGCTTCTTGCAATATTTTGTCCTTTTTAAAATAAGCAATGGAAGGATTAGTCAATAACCTTTGCAAGAAATCTAGAAATTCAAATAATATCTTCTATTGAAGTGTGAGCAATTTTTTTTTGCTAGGACCTCCTGTTCTTGGAGCAAACCCAAAAGTTACACCTATAGGAATAGAGATTAAGGACATCAAAATTTTATATCTATTAAGTAAGTGTATGTCTAATAACTTACACCTATTCCAGAGCAAATATTACTATAAAACATTGCACAGAGGGGAGTAGTTGATCAAGTTAGAACAGGAAACATCTTGGAAAAAAATGTAGAAACAAAGTAAGTGGAGTTCAGCATTAGAGTCTGATTCCTATACACAGGGTAGAGTTCAGAACATTTAATTGACCTGCTACACAAGTCTGAAGTTCTGGCTGATTCCTGGTGGTGATAGAAAATATCATTCCAAGAAGTCTGATCAGAGTATTTAAAATATATTTCTTTGGAAAAATTTGGTTCCTTTATTAAAGACTCTCATGGTAAGTTGTAACATTTTCTGATAGTGTAACTGTTGTGGTGGTAAGTTTGTTTGCCACTTTTTCTTGGAATCATGTTTTTTTCTTATTTTGATCTGACAGCCTCTGGGGAAGTCATCTTTTGCAGGTGATACCCACAACCACTCCAAAGCTCTTTCCGACACCTAGGCCCCCTATACAAGGAATTAGATGTCTCTTCTGGTATATGAACTTTTGGCTGATGAAATCTAGATTTCTTAGGTACGGAATTTAAAAAATCTGATATGAAATGTTGACTGTTCAATTTTATCTGGAAAGTTTTTATCTCTTTATCTAAATATATGTACTGTATGTACTGATATTGATATGCACTATATCTGTACATAATAATTGTGGGTCATCAGTTTACTTGTGTAACCTAGTGACTGCAGCCTTTTTTTTTTTTTTTACTCTAAATTGATTATAGCTTCAAATCCTTAATCTAAATGTTGTAGCTTACCTTTCTCACATTACCTTTTTGTTGGAAATTTAATCCAGTTGCCAATAACTGAGCAGAATACTCAGTGGCAGTGCTTGGTGATGAGTTAGGAACATTCTATAAGATACAATCAGCAAAGCCAAAAGAAAAATAAATGCCTGACCTCCCTTCTGAGTTTTTTACCATGCCCCAAATTCACAAACATTGTGAGACCTCCCAGTGTTAATGCCTCTGAAAAGAACATTTTTAACCTGTTAGAAGACAGAATAACCAGCTACCACAGTGATCTCTGCTCCACAGCAAAACAATGTCAGGGTAGCAATGTTTACCTAAAAAATTATATTCTGTCTCTTACCATTAAATAATTGAGCAGGTATCAAACAACAATGTTTCAATTATTCATTAAGTTATTTCACTTACTAGAAAGATGGCTGTAGGCAAATAAGTGTCATTTGTATTAAACTATGAAGATCTTCATGAGGTTCGATAATCAGATGTTCCCTGCTTAGACCACAGAGAATCTTTATTCATATAGAAAACACAGTAAAATTACTCAGTATTGACCACATAACAATTCTGATAACAAGTGGGATAGTTTTCTCTTTCTTATCTTCCTATCTTCTGGTAGATAAACTTAAAAGTCTTGTTTACTTGCCAATATTTGAATGGGTATGAACCTTTCCATAAAAAATTAAAACATTTCCATCCTTCCCACCCTCAACAACCAAGCCTTTTAGCATAGGGATCCTATGACCAATAGGGTGAAAAAGTATTTTTCTACAAGACTGAAAAAGTACTATTTCACTGTGTGGACTTGTGGCCATAACTACACTAACAGACAACAGAGATCACAATCTGTTCCCTGGCCCTCTGGGAAAGTGCATTTCCTGGCTTACATCTGTCCAGCAAAACTCCCTCCTCCCTGCTCCAAACCAAGTGCTTTCATTCATACTGCTTACTGGATCACTTCCTAGTCTGAAATACCCAGCAGTTCAGGACAGGGTATTGCCTGGGAATATGGTATCTGGCTCAGACACAACATGATACAGTCTGCTAAAAATTATACATTTGCATGGCAGTACACAGCTTTGGTCCTACACTCCAGTTACTGCAATACATGCAGTCTGTATGTTCACTTTTGTCTTCTGTTGAACACCTTGTCTACTCCAGTCTAAACAGTATAAACCCACTTCTCTTCTGCGTTCTGTCTTCTGTTTTGTATTTTACAGCATTGTTTGCAGATTGTTTGCAGACTTGATTTACTCGTTCTTTGCCATATATAAATAGCCACACATTTTGATAGTCTGTGATAACCAGCCTCCTTTTCCAAAGAGTTTCTTCACTTACCTAAAAATGCACTCTTTGATAGCTCAGGTCAGGACAGTATTGGAAAAGTCAATCTACACCTGTTATAGTTGAAGCTGAACAGCTTTACCTGTTTTAATTTATTCAGAGAACCTTTCTTAAATTTGCACTACAGCAGTGGGAGGGCTGGCAGAAGGTTAAATAAGAATAACCCAGGACACAAAGATAAATCATGTACAAGCAAATAATATCCATGTCTGTTGCACATTTCATTGCATAAACTATCACAGTGATAGGCTCACTGTAGGATCCTGAAAAGAAATCTTTGAGCTTCTGTCCTTGGTGAAATTGTTTATGGCTTTTCCTTAATTATATTAGCAAACACCTACATTAAAAGGTAGTAGATCAAAGCATTCAAGAGTGTGAAAATATAAGTCAGAATTCTCCACAGTCTTAACTCTACTGCCTTATTTATATGCATGTATACATGCTATTGTTTCTGAAGGATGCCTTTCTTCTTGAGCAGGATTCATTTCTGTGTAAAGCTTTTGGATTTAGTTGTTTTATGAAAGATAATAAGAGAAGGTTGGACTTTAGGGAGACAAAAAACTACCTGTTTTCTACCAAACTTAAACCTTTAAGGACTGTGGAATAAACAGAATACAGATTACTTACCCTTGACATAAAAGCCACCTTCTCTTGTTAATTGGAGTAGTAAACCTTATGATGTGCTGACTTGTTAGAAGTGAAATGTGTTTGGACTATATCGAGAGAAATATTGTTTTGACAGTGACAAAATGTGATGCATAATCTTTTGCATCTGTGTGATATATATACACTATGCTCAATAATGATAACACTGTGATTGTAATGATTCTGTGCTGAAAGTGCAAAATGAATCTGTGCTTTGCCAATACAATACTGCAGCTCAGTTTATTGTAGACTCATGCTTATGGTATATACTAATTAATTGATAGATCATTTAGTTGATTTGGAGACTAAAATAATAGTTCTTTGAAAATACTCCTAAGCTGACATCTTAATACCCAACCTCCCTGATAGATTTGTTAGATGTGTTTAAACAGCATGTAAAAAAGACATACTGCACAGCAAAAAGAAATGTGTTAGTTAAAAAAATCTTCATCACTAACATCAAAATACTAACAAATCACTCAAGTTCTCCTCAAAATCCTGGCTTGACAGAAACAAGATGCAGGCCATGTATCAATAATCACAGAAAAATTTAAAACTTTAGTGAATTCTTACATATGTAACAACATAGGTCTGTTTTTAAGCAGATCATCTAGATACTTTTATACTTAATATATAAAAAGACACTTTTAAAACATGATCCTTCAAAAATTGAGTTCCACATCAGGTGAAATTAATTTCTCTTTATACTTCTTTCTGTCCATCTATTCATCAGGTGTAAAGAAACAGAATGGTGACTAGTTCCTGATGCTGCAGATTTGTAAATTTAGTGAGACAAATTTGTCAATTTAAATATTCGGTAGTAAGTCATAAATAAATGTTCCATATTTATTATTTCCCTAATAATGTTGTAGTTTAACAAAGGATATTACTGTATAATAAACTACCTGCACAGGCAGCTTCTTTTGTGTGTGCCCTAAAGGAAGGAGAGAAACTACTGTACTAGTGCATGTGTGTAGGCACCAATGTACACTCCTTTAAAAGTAACACACTAATGTTTCTATAAACTGCACAGTACACTTGTTCCACCAGGAATTCAGACTTCCTTCACAAATGCACTGGAAGTGTTTACAGCAACTTCAGTTTAAAGTTAGCTAGAGGGCCTGGCTCCACATGAAGGCAAACCAAGAGGTATTCTTCCTTATGGCTTTCTCCAGCCAGCAGAAGGATCTTCTCTCTGAGCCAGGAAGGCCAAGGAACAGTTTGCAAAACTATTCTGTCGTCTCTTTTTAACATGCCTAATGTTTGGAAAAGTGTTGGTGCTATGTTCATCCAGGTTTATATTTTGTTCCTCCTCACCCTCCCATTTTAACTTCTTATTGTGCCCCGTCCAGACGGATAAGTGTTAGAGAAGAAATGTTTTAACAGATAGTCATAAACTAAGTCTATGGAGGCTAAGTCAAAGCAAATTGCTTACCTTTGTCAGAGGAAGAAGAAAAAAGTTTAATTTTTTTGGAAGATGGGGGATTTTAATTTCAAGAGCTTTCTGCTGTTTACCTTGCCAGGAACTGTACTGATTCCACCTTAAGTATTTGAATCCTTCATTGTAAAAACTCCCACTGATTTAAAACAGAGTTTGAAAGAAGTGAGGACTTAATTATTTGGCAATTGCAGTGTCTTGGTTTAAGGAACTCAGCAGAATGAAGATCCATTCAGGATCAAGAAACTAAACAAACCATATATTAATAAGTTCTTTCAAATTTGCTCCTTCCTCTTACCTCAACAGAGTCATCTGTTTACACATATGCATGTGTAGACACACATACAAGGAAGATATAAGGATCTTATTTCCTGGGCATCCCTTAAATATACATCACTCTTCCCTCTAAGTTAAAATTTAACAGTGCTGATGCTAATGCTTTTCTCACCCCATTGTTAGAATACCTTTTTGTCCAGCCATGTTTGAGGGTTGCATTTTCGCCATACATGGGCTTATTGTGGCTCTCTATACTTTCCGAGGTACAGTTCTGATGGCATCAAGGGCTATGCCTGTACTGGTCTTAGAAGGGTTCTTTCTCTTTGGTCTTTGGTGAATTGCTGTCAAAGGCTGTTGAGATCATGGTAGTCCTACCACATGACATTTTTCATTTGCTCTGTTGTTAGTAGTTAGTGTCAGAGAGTTTGTTAAGCTACAAGGCTAACAAGCTGTGGTTGTTCTAGTCTATGCCTGGTTCAGGCAATATGGCAAGACACCAATAATTACCTGGCATTTTTGTTATTATGTTGGAGTGTCCAGTGAAGAAAGAACTTCACTGTTTTGACATTTACAGTTTAGTGGCATTTCTGTCCTTTTCTGTGTATCCAAGGGGTTTTGTTTGTTTTGTCATGGTTTGCACAGTTTAGATTATTAGGCAACACTGTCTGATGAAGTTTGCTGATTTATGTCTTCAGCTTATATATCTGTAAAGTGAAGCCTGTGGTTAGGTAAATGTCTTTCTGTAGATTAACAAGATCAGCTAAGCCTCTTAACTACTCTCATTGCTTTGCTTGTACCAGTTCAGACTGCTAGTCATGGGCATGAGGTCTCAATTCTTTGCAACCCAGTAGAGTTCCTTGATTACATATGGTGAACAATTATCTGAAACAAGCTCATCATGAAAAGCTAGTCTAGTACACATTGCCATAGTATGATTAATCCTAGTGCTGAATAACATGGTTGAATCACTTTTAAAATGGATTTTCAATAATTAACCAGCAGTGAGAATAGTTTTCTTTTGTTCAGACAAGTCAGTCTATGGTCAGTTGTTACCAGGCTCTGCTATATTCATTTCAAACTATCTAAGGTCCCTTGCAGCTTTGTCCTGATATTTTGCACAAAAGAAATAGTTCTTCTGACTGTGCATTCACGCTGCCAATAAGAAGTTTGTCTTGTCCATTTTTTACCTAGCAGCATGCATAGGGATTTAAAGGCATTTTCTTTGGGGTCACTGTTTAATCTTGCATGAATAATAATTTCTTTTAAAGAGGAAACCTGTTTTTCATTTGAACATGTTTTCAATGTGAAAAGAACCTGTTTGACGGCTGAGAAAGTCTTTTAATTTTCTTCAAAGAGATTCAGTATTTTGTTTCTTCCTGGTTTTGTACTTCTCACTGATTCCATCACTTATGAGTCTGGTTTATGTACATATACACAAACGTTCTGTGGTATCACGTGACTCTCTTCCTCCTGAAGTCTTCCTCCACTTTTCAAAAAAGTCTCATCCTCCCATTAAACTTGAAGGAAAATATCTGTTAGACACCACTTTCTTTCTCTTTTGATACACTCACCATTTCTTATTGAGATGCTTTTTACATAGTGATCATACTTTCGGAACCTCTTTTCTGAACATGGAAAGTATTAAAAGGATAACCCATTGCAATCATTCCAGGTGAGGTAGGGCTGGAGATCTACAATGCTGAATATATTTGCTGTGAAAATCTTATTAATAACACCACTGAAAGTGGGGAAACTCAAGCTTTGGCTACATTGGTCCAGAATCTCTTATTGAATCTCTGTGTTCATCTTCACTATGACCTTCCAAGACACCTTTTTGAATGTTCTTCCTGTTGATAACAATCATCTGGCTCACATGCAATAATACTCTTTGAAAACAGACATTAACTCAGGCAAAACCCAGTTATGCATCAGCCATACACGGATGGCAATAGCTTATCAAAACATTTCATTATTTCATTGGAATAATTTCATTATTTTTCCTTAACACACTGGGACCAGGATTTTCACAGAGGATTTTTGTACTCCTACTTAGTATTTCTTTTCTCCAGTCTATGAAGAGCAGGTCTTTTATTGCCTCCTAGTCTCTCAGATGAAAGTGATGTTAATGATGTGGTAGGAACATATGGCATAGAAATTTATCTTTTCACTGAGATGGGTCTTATTTGTACAAACATGGCAATGGGTTTTATGGAATTTTGTTCTGGTTTTCTTCTGAACCTAAGAAATCAGGCTTTCATGAATGTCTGTATTGCAATAGAAACATTATATGTTTAATTTTAGTTATGTACCATTAAAGACAAAACTCTCTGTATATATGTTGCTGTCTTTTGGAATTCACTCTTTTTGTCAGCTCACACTGGATAATTCCTTCAATTATTCTGCTACATCCATTCTCCAGGTGGGTTCTTGGTTTATCACACAATTTCAGTTTCACAGAGGAAGTTACTCAGAAGGCAATAGGCTCATTTATCTCAAATAGCCCATGTGGATTTCTCTCTCATCTGTATCACTCTGCAAATATCAGGAAAAGGGAAGAAAAATATTGGAAATGAAAGCCAAGAGGGCTTCATATCACCTTTCTGCTGAAGATGTGGAAAAGGACAGTTTCATTAACATTTGCATAGTTTTGTTCTCAGCAATACAATTTGAAGTCCATGAGCAGTATGTTATTTCTTTTATAATTTTGATATCATGTTTAAATTGCCCACAGGAATGGGGATCCACATAGAGTAAATGAAACAAGCCTTTTGTTGAAAACTTCTCAAACATAATCTTTAGTCCCTGCCATTCAGTGCCACATATAACATCACAGAGTTATTTCCTGTGCATCTGCTAAAGTATAAAAATACATCAATTATCTAACTTGTCAGTGCTTAATAGAACAGTTATAATGTCTTATTCAATAGAAGGGGAATCTTTATGAAGCTGAATGTATATGTACCTGCTTGAGGATTTTAGTGAAAATAATTTTTTAAATAATCAAATTATGTATATTTTCAGATATGGAAATTTATAAAGCAATTGATGTTAAAAAAGATAATCCTGAAGCTCCATCCATTCTTATATAGCAAAAGTGAACACTTCTCAAGTAAAATATGTCAAACTTCCCCTTAAAAAACAAAACATGATCTTTTGTTTTTATAAGCTACTGTTTAGGACTTGATGTTTTTAATGAAACTTGGACAGTCTAAACTTCACTTGAACACACTAGTTAGCACTAATATAAAAATTTTTCTATTTCAGGTTAAAACAAAGGTCTGGGCCATCTTCCAAATCACATGAAATATGTCCAGGGGACTGGTCCTGAACTTGAAACCTAAACACCTAGAATTAGGAGTAGATAAATCACTCACCAAAACCAATATTTTTGTTTCTTTGCCTAATAGCAGCTCACTGTATGGTCTCACTGAGAAACTTTTAGAGCAAAAAGTGATAGACCACAGCATTGTTCCAGAATGTGCTGAATTATTGTTTTGGGTCCCCAAACTTGAACAAACTAGTCTATTTTTCTCTGATAATTTGTGATTCCCATTGTTACTAATTAGGACACATTGCAGCACATTTGGTGGAAACCTTTTAAAGACAGACTTCATTAGTCCCTCCTACAGAGCTGTATGAGAACTTGTTGGTAACAGTCAGTTGATATTGTACAGTACTTATGTGAAATTTGCACAGGTGGTGTTTTAAGATGCAGTTTCTGTTTAGATAATCAGGGAAATCCAAATGCTAGCAATTAGGATATCTTATTGTACAGCTTATAGCAACATGATGCTAAGTTTCCCTGTAAGCTAAACTCCTGGCAGAGGTAATGTTAGGAATTCCATTCCAAATAAAGCAATCAATCGATTTCCAATCTTTAAAAGTGATGGTTACACTGGTCAGATACATTTACTTAGAACAGTGAAAGACATTCAGAAAGTCCATCCAATTTCTTGATTTATTTGTTATTGATGCATAAAATAAGCTTGTCTGTGAAATAGCCATGTTGAAATTGCTATTCTCATGCATTTTTCATTGTTATTATTCGGCTAGACTGACTCTTGAGGGTCAGATTAAAATTCATTCATCTGAAGCTGCACAGGTGACAAAGGATAGTCTCAAATTAGCTCTTCCAGTTAATATCTGTACCAGCATTTGTAAAACCAGTAGTACTGAGAATATTCTGATTGGGAAGTGCCTGTTTTAACAGAAATTCTTTTAACCTTCTGTGTAATGAAAACTTAAAAAGCGCTGGTTGTTATTGTAGGCATTTGATTCAGCCTATGCCAGCACAACATTGTGGTCTTCACAAAGTCTTTTATTATTGGTGATGAGAGGTCATTGCTTATTAGATAATCACATCCCTTCCCTGCAATACTGGTCATACACATTTAATACAATTAAAATGCTTAACACTTATATAGTGCTTTTCTTCCAATTGCTTTACAGACATTATATAATTAAATTCTCAGCATTCTTGGGAAATAAGCTAACTCTTTATTACAAACAGGGCTATTGGGCCAGAGGCAGTAGCGGAATTTTCAAATATAGTCTTTAATTTTTAAGCTGGAAATTGGAGCTTAGCATGTCTGAAGGTCAGGCTGTGTGGCGCCAAGATTACCAGTCATTTTGAAAGCTGTGGCATAAAATGTGCTACAATAGGTCACTGAAGTAGCTGGGGTGAGAAATTGGATTGAAAATCCAGTCTTGATTCTTCAGCCTTAGAATGAGATACTGAAATCTTTCTTTCATGTAGATGGATTCTACAATCTGTATTGAGGAAAAATGCCAGCTGCCTTTGACTGAGTATATACAGGCAGACACTGTAGAAACATCCATCACTTCCATCAGGAAACCAAAAAGGTTCTGATAAACAGTCTTAATGCACAAACATGTGTCAGCTACAAGACAATTTATTCTGAACCTCACTGAATCTTTGCCTTACAGATAGCATAACAGAGAGCAGAAAGGAGGACAGAAGGAAAGCAAGCTCATGTCCCATATATGGAGCAAGGCTGCTCCACAGGAAGCAAAGGAGGCAACAGTTGTCTGGACGTCCAATCTCCACCCCTGATCATTGTCTCTCAGCATCACCAGTTTTGACAGCAGCAGGCACAGGAGAAAGCACTGCCTTCTGTGGGAGCACCAGCACAAGAGTGGAATCTTCCTCCTCCTTCCTCTCTGAGGAAAACGGATGAACCAAACTGAAACATTTCATGGGCCATATTGAAATTACTGGCTGGCAGCTGAGCTGTCCAGTATCCTTTCAACTCTCTTCTCCTAAATAGCTCCATTTCCAATGTCTTGTTTCCTCTCATCCTCTTCTTCTTTTTTTTTTTTTTTTTTTTGTCTATTTGCTTCCAACACATCCCACTAGTTCACAACACACATACTATGTTCCCTGTTCCCTATGTTTCCTGCTTCCCATTCAACATCTGCCTCTCCCTGAGCTGTTGCTCCCTTTTGTTCTTCTCTTGCTTCTTCAAAGTCCTTCTTGAGACAGTTTCCATTATGTTAAAACAGATTAAGTAACTAATACCATCGCTGTCGCCAAATGCCACCTCCATCCTCTTTGATTTCTTCTTGGATTTCAATATTATGGTAACTGCCTTGAAATATTACATTCTCCTTTTTTTTTTTTTTTCACAGCTCCATCTTCTTCTGTCTCATCTCTTACCTCTCAATATTTATTTAGGTCTCTATTCAGAAAACTGATTAGATGCATTTTTGTTCAGGGCAAAAATGAATCATATGTTCACATGCTCAAATAATGTATTAAATAAAGATGCCTTTCTGACCTAGAACCCAAGAAGCTGTTTGAATGTTCCTCTTTGCCATTCTTGCCTTTGGGATCACTAATCCATTGCTCTGCACAACACCTCTCAGTATTTCATCCTTAAGAAAACTCCTTCTCTGCTCCCCTCCTGCTCCTTCTACCCAATGCAAGTGTCAGAGGGAGACTCACTCATACATCTTTGTGAGTTTCCTTTGCTGATTTAATCTTCTAATGGCCAAAATTGAGCTCTGCCTTCTTCCTTAAGACCTCATTTTTTTCCCTTCACTTTCCTCTGTGAAGAGAGTTTTCGTGGTCCTAAGTCACCCTGTGGGTGCATCCTTAGTCTAAAGTCATTACTTGAGATTATAATAAAACAGAGAAGATTATGTTCTTCAGTATTGATTATTTTGAGGCTGTTTATCATGTTCTAGTGTTTCTGTATTGTATTACTCGTTTCTGTCTAGTGCTGTACTGTAGGCATATTTTAGGCAAAAAATGAGAAAAAATATTCCCTGGCCTAAAATCTTATACTCCAAATTGAAGCACATCAGTAAACAAACTAACTTCTAAACTCCATATTGAGGCAGTGAGCATTGCAGAGTTAGGAGTCTGCTTTGATCCCTCTATATTTGCTCTGCTGCTGCTTTTTCATTATTACTATTTCTGTTACATGTTTTCAAATATATATCTATATATATACATATACATATACATATATATACACACACATATATATACATATATATATACACACACACACATATATATGAAAAATTCATTATGGAATTAGGATAGGCTAGGAGTAATGACATAGGGAAGAAACTAGATGTCAGGAGTTTCAAATCCTACTGAAATCAGTTAGTGACTCTATTCCCTTCAGTAGGCTTTAGATTGTGTCTCAAGACAGTGAGAGGTGTGCCTTAGGACCTAAGTGCCTTAGGATGGAAAGTCTACTAATCAACTAAGCTGAACAGTTTCCCAGCAAATGTAAAGGACATAGAGGATTAAATTTTCAGAGGTAGTTAAGTATGGATATTAGGATGCTACTTAATAAATTAAATCAATGTTAGCAAATGAGTCTCTGTGTGAAAAAAAAAAAATTGCATCTGAAGCAGCCCACACTATGAGCCATAGGTGTGTGTGAGGCAGTTAGTGTTGCTTTGCCTGAGCTCAGGAGAAGGAGTGGAAGGGATGGAAGGACCCAGTGAGGTGACCAGGGAGCATATGAAAGCTCCTTATACACTGCCATAGAATTTCGGCCAGGTTTTTTTTGGCTTTGCTTTCTTTGAGGCATATCCAGCATAGAGCAGTGAGGTGTAGGTATGGCTGGTAGGTGTCCCCAGTACACACAGTCCATCTGCATGGTAAAGCACAGTGCCATGCAGACCAGTAGATTTATGCTAGCTCAGAAGTGTTCCAAAGTCCATGAATCGTGGCACTTGGACTCAAGCTGCCTTGTAATGAGCCTCTCTACACCAGTGTCATTGTTCCTTCCTTTGGCTTGGGAAAGGTGACAGAGGTAGCAGGATGGGTTCCATAGTGTGATTTACTGCATGTTCCCTGCTAGTGTAAAAGTCATGGCTAAAACTTTGGATATAAGGTTAGAGATTTAAAGATGCCAATCTGAACTGGAATCTCAATTATTTTTTTAACATATACCGAAGTGTAGGTTATATAACAGAGCAAAAGCGAAGCGCTAATGAAAAAGTGTTAACGCTAGTGCCATCTCGTGGTTTAAAGTTGCTTCAACAGACTTTTCTGCACGGATTATATACTCCCTCTGATGTTCTGTAAACATAACACATTTTCAATTAAACAGGCGAATCAAAGTGGCACAACACAGAAGCAGTGTCCAGACCTGCACATCAGAATCAATTACAGAAGTGGAGAAACAATCCTGTTTGTCTAGAAGGACCAATCACGTGGAGAGCCATCGGGAGCTGAGAGCACACAGGTCATTATTGAATGAAATAGCAGTAGGCATATTTTGTTCCATTGAAACAAAAGGACATTTTGCAAAAATAAAACATTTGGGTGAATATCTTTCATTTTTATTCAGAAAAAATTGCTCATGTATAAAGCGTGAGCCTGTGATGTTTAAAGCAAATACTGCTCAGATTAAAATGGTGGAAAATTTGCTGTTTTTAAAAATTAGTTGTATATTGCATAATATTAGATACAGAATACTACATGTCTTAATGAATTATGTTTTTTCCTTTGTTTTCTAGGTTTTTACCTGCTCATGCAACTGGTCCTCAGCACTTTTAGAAATAGGTTACAATGATAAATAGGGAATGCTGTCCTAGATCAGATGAATGATCTGTGTATTTTACACAAGAAGCTCATTGGAAACCTAATTTTGATTGATTGTTTCACAAATAATTTAATTTTTGTAAATTTTTAGCTGAATAAATTTTAAGAAACTATGTCAGACCAGTAAATTTTATTTTTGTTTTCCATATTCAGTAATCAACAGTTCAAGAATAGAACTGGGCAGGAAACCATGCCTTTGCCCCATTGAATAGTGATTTTTCAAGACTTCTGCTCTGTGCTTAACAGACCTTAGGTCCACAGAAGTTTTTTTCAGACACAGTAGAAGACATTGGCTATTGGGTGGCCAGCAGCCTTGTGTTTAAAGCATTTGCTTGAGATGGTAATAGCCAAGACAAAGGTCCTCAATTGCTCTTCTCATAACCCTGTATTCAGTATAACATTGTTCTTTGAGACATTGTTCACTCTTATGGGATTTTAATCTCTGCTCTTGATCAGAAAGCCCAGCCAAGACAGAAAAAAAAAAATTTTTTTTTTTCCATGCAAAGTTTGGTTTCGTTTGGGTTTTTCATTAACTATTTTCTTATTCCTTTTTATTTAGGAAAAGTTCTCAGCTTTAACAGAAATATTGTAACAAACAACATGTGGACAATTTAAATAGAGCACAAAACACTGATGGCCAATGACCTAAAGCTATACAGTTCAAGTATTAGACATTTTGATCTGTTTAGTAATTCCATTTCGGCAGTTTTTTTTGTTTGGGAGCACATTAAAACTCAGAGTTAATTTATATTTATGCACATTATGAACTCTCTCTTTATATATCCATGCCTCATTTATTTGAGTGTTTGATTTCTTAGAACCTATTGAAGCCCAAATCCTATCAATCGAACCCGTTTGATTAGAGTCCTGAATTTACCTTATTTTTCTGTGACAAAATCTGCAATTGCATAACCTAGTATAACATCTGTGAATTTGAGCATAAGGAAGAAAAGAGTACAACATCTAAAATGTACACTATTCCTAGACAGTTCTCTTTTGGAAAATATTTGCCCTGGTGAGATTAGTTTGTATGCAAATGCTACAGTGATTTTTGCTACTGGCATGAGTCGCATACTTTTCTGTGAAGGTGATGTTTAGGTTTCTTGTAAGATATAGGTTACATTTTTGTTTCATGATGGCCTATTGAGGCTGCAGCCACCACAGCAGGTAAACAATATACCATCTGAATTGAACCAAATCCTTATCATCATCTAGATCCAAATATGAATCTGTACTTAATATGACAGCACTTGCTGCTTCTGGAATGACACCTAAACACAAGCTACAGAGGGCCCAACAGAAGGCCATCTAAGCTAGCTGATAGCAAATGTGAAGAAGGAGGATGCTGCCCTCCTGGCAAACAAGAGCATCTTCTTCCACATCAGGGTCATTGTAATAAGTCACCTTCC
Source organism: Hafferia zeledoni (assembly GCA_035583235.1). Lineage (NCBI taxonomy): Eukaryota > Metazoa > Chordata > Aves > Passeriformes > Thamnophilidae > Hafferia > Hafferia zeledoni. The sequence goes on along the minus strand of JAWWEV010000115.1, from coordinate 55,140,047 downwards.
TTTGGCTAAGCAGAAGGAATAATGCCTTGGTTTCTACATAGTATGGGTTTTGGGGAGATCCAAGTTAGATACCCTGCTCAAGTAAATATTTGTGTCTCCTAAGTACATACAGTAAAACAGCTTTTATGAGAAAATTTAAGAGTAGTTACTTTGCTGTGCATCAAAAGCTGGTGGTCTGAATGTGCTCCTAGGAGTTACATGATGTAAATCAGCATAGGAAGGACATAAATAAATCTGGGTCACTCTCATCCCAAGCTTCTTCGCTTGTGTTTTGCTGCATTTAAGGGCTGATCTGTCAGATACATCCTAGTTGGTAAAGTGAGCAATCCTTGTTGATGAAATCTCCTGAAGTCAAATCTTTGAGTGCATTGAGAAGGATCAACACCAAAAATTTTCTTCCTTGGGACTGAGACCTTCCAGTGTTAAGCAGACACTGCTTGTGGGTTTGGACAATCTTTAGAGTTTTTCTTCCTTTATCAGTTACTTCCTTCATAGACCACCTCTGCATAAAGAAATACACAATTTTTAAAAATGCACCTTGTTGAAATTTACTGGTCGCCATTGTGATATTTCAAATATTTCCATCAGTTTCAATAAGAATACAACACTGCACCTGTGGCTTGCTCATGGACACAGAAGACAGTTTACTGAAACTCACACTGAAGTTATGGATATAAAAATGGATTTTGCCTGTCATTCCAACACCTATGGCTAACACATACTACATGTACAAATCAAAAAACAGATGACAAATTGCAGATTATGGATGAATCTGTTGAATTGCAAATGGAAGATGTAAACTACAGTCTACAATTTTTACTCCAATTTTCAAAGTAGTGCATCCCATGAGCAGATCAGAAAAGAGACCCTTAAACACTAGTTTCTTCTTTAGTCTCTTTTAAGTCTCAGGTCTGTTAGCTGATGTATAGAAAGAAAAGTAGAGCTATGCCAAGTGCTTCTCCATTGCAAGTTACCCCTCATATATTGTAACATGATGGTGCATTTATAGCAACCCTCAGTCACTTCAGTGGCTCTCTGTCTTCTGGCCTCTTCACTTAAACAGAGCCAGGGAAGGTAGAGTCTGTAACAAGACAGCATAATAAGTCACCTGAGCACAGAAGACGGATGCCAATATATTCCTAGGGTATGACATCAGTATTGGTAAATTTTCAAACATCCCCTATTGCTATCTTGCATTCATTTAGAGATATATCGATTCCAGCATGTGCTGCAGTATATCTAAACCTAGGAGTCTGATGGGGATTTGCAGCACATGCTTATTTAATAATACACATTTCTTACATGTCTTTAGACAAAGCCATTGGGGGAAAAAAACCTCTTTGCGAATTGTGTGGGGTTTTTTGTTTTGCTTTGCTTTGTTTTGTTTTGTTTTCCCCTGATGTGCTGCCCATTTTTCTAGGAAAAGATCCTTAGTATTTCAGAATATAGCATATATTCTTTACACTTTCAACAAGTATCATTTGTTGGTTTAGATATTATTCTGTTGCTAATTCAGTGCCAGAAATTTTTGATGGTTGCCTTGGGAAAAACACCTACTTAACCTGGTATATAAGGCAATAAGGATTTTTGCCCCATTTCTCAGATAGTTCATTGCTGTAGAATATAAAGTATTGCCCAAAGTTTCCCACATTAATATGAAGGTGAGAGGAACAGAAATGTGGTGTGTTATTTTCAGTATAATCTTATCTGTCTATACTAAAAATATAGCAATGCCAGTCCACCTTTTAACACTTAGAAGCTACTGATTTACCACTGATGCATGTGGGAAAAAAAGGTGGCTTCAGTTTGGTGGACAAACTGAACAGACCAGTCTAGCTAATGGCAATCCAATACACTTGAAAGATATTAATTGTAATTTCATTATTATATTTAGAGTTCAAAGGATGTTATCTTGCACTGGTAGAACGAAACTCAGACTGAAGCCCTCATGACATTTTAATCCCTTTACTGATTACAATATTACTAGGGAATAAGGATTTTTTTTGTTTCATCTTGAAACAAATGCAGTATATAAAAAATAAAATTATCCAAATATATTAAGTATTGATTCCTGTAGCCATAATACTGGCCTAATATTTTATTACAGTCTTAAGACTTCAAGTAACCATGCACAAAAGGCTTGTGAAAATTACAGCATCACACACTTTTGTATGAAAATGGCTAAAAATAAGTTGCTAAAAATAAAGTTACTAAAAATGTCATTGAATTGTAACTGGTCTGTGCAGGGGTAAAAGGATCTAAGTAGCTGTGCATTACTTACTTTAGGTAGTTATTTTCAGCAGAAGTGAAAGGAATCAGTCAGTGATCTCTGAATAAGACCAGAAAAGAGTTCTGCCTTAGCTGCAGTTTATACATTCAGGTCTAGCAAATATAGACTGCCTTTTAAACTGGGACAACAAGAGTTCTCCAACATGCAGAGAATTAAAAATACTGGAAATATATAAGCCTAGCATTGTGCATTTTCGAAGACCCCAAAAATTAATTTTTTTTTTTCTCAAAAGATAACAGATTTTTCATCAGGTTCCTGGAAAGGTGCCATTTTGGAGTCCACATGCTTTTTCTTGCCTCTTTATATCAGAAAAATAATTAAAGATTTTTCTTTTCTCCACCATCCCATCTAGGACTTTCCATAATTTCTTTGAGTAAAATATGGTCATGTCTGTGCCAATTTGAAAAAAATAAAATTTTGACACAACCTTTTTTTTATAGGTTTTCATTTGTGTAGGGTTTTTTTTCTTGTTTTGTTTTGTTTTTTATTTTTTGGTTTCATCTGGGCCTGCCATAAAATTCCGAAATGTGTGAACTTGTCTTTCCAATTAAATGACTTCTTTTTTTCCTAATTGGGACTTCAGTGTGGATATGGCTACCACTTAAATAACAAGCAGACCCATTGATAGCTTCTCTATAGGGTTCACAACCAGATGGTTACAAATACCCCTCTTCACTCAGACTTCAATAGCTAATCGTTTCATATGCCTTGGGATGCACTTTTTAGTGAGCAAAAGATGTTCACAGTATGATTGAAAGGACAGGAAAATGCCTTGGCTGAATCAAAGGGCTAATTTTTAACATTTCAAGACTCTTCTATCCAAAAAGCAACAAAAGTGTGTACCAGGCCAGATACAATTCTTATGACAGCTGCCTCTCACACACACTGTGTTTCTTATTTCACAGAAGTAAAGCTGGTTTTTTAGCTCTTTGGAAGAGGGTTGCTACTGCCTTGTAGGAAAACCTGCCACTACCTTTTCTAAAAGGTTACAAAACTAAAAGTAGACTGTTCCTAAAATGAGGCAGTTACTAGGTGAAGAAATGCATGGTGAATTCTTAATCCAGAAAGCAAGGATGATTCCCAGCCATTTGCAGATAATCATATTTTCTCAGACTTGTGTGCTCTGAAAAATTTCCTTTTATACTGTGTACTATGTGCTAAAGAGAGAGTGATATGCTGGTGCATGCTGAATTGCTACACAGTACTGTGGATTAACATCCTTCTTGTTTGCTTTCCCTGCTGAACGCAAGACATTGCAAGATGTTGAATATTCCCCAAGTCTACACAAATTACTGAAAATCTCAGACTGGTAGATTGAGAAATTGACACAAAATTGTTCTATAAATAGTCTGGGAACAAAAGTGATACAAATAGAAATTTACCACTTTGCTTAGAAAAAAGTCAATTTATAGTCAATGAAATGTTTACTTTATTGAAAGGGTTTAACTGCTGAGACAAAGCAGAACACCAAATTACCCTGAGCATTTACCATTTCAGACCTTTCTGAAAGGCTATTATAAACAGAACAGAAGTCTCCTCCTGCTTCTTTGTTAATGACTGCAAGAACCTAAGTTGTAATTTGGAGAAAAGACTTCCAAAACAAGTGGTGTAAATGTATTTAGTTTGAAATGTAGCTTCATATAATAATTTGCATCTTTTTCAAAAGCATTTTCTTACATTAAAATGGACAGTGTTTTACTTCTCTGACAATTGGATCAGTTACTTGCAATGCACATTAACATTTCAGATAGCAAAAATGTAATGTTTCCAGAAAGATTTTTAATGGAAAGTGAAATGTTCTACTTGGACAACTTTGGAAGAAGTGTATCAGTTTTGGCAGGCTGATAACACCAACAGATTTTGAGCCAGTATACAAAGAAAGAATTGGAAGAAATGTAACTTATTATTACTGTTGCAATGCTTTCCCTTTGTCTCTTTGGTTTAATAATTTGTCAAATTTCAGAATTATTTTTCTTATTATCAATATATGTTTGTAAGGGTATATGCAATAATGACTACATGTCTTGCTCAGCCACAACTTTTATGAAAATGTATGAATATAGTGGGATCAGGTTGTTATTCAACAAAAAAGTCTTAAACATGTATTCATTGACATATTTTAGACCATTTTGAGCCTATTCTCTTTGATGTGTTATTCCCAGGTAATTTCTCCTGTTTACAAGTGTAAATTGAATCATTGGCTGTTTCATACTGTGCACTCAAAGATGGTTAGTACCTCACATTTAATAAAGTTAACATCTTTAGCTGTAAAACAAATAACTTTTCTTCAATTTTGATGGGGAAAAATTTGCCAGCAAAAAGATAGTGTTAAGTGCTTTAACTTTATTACAGTCTCAGAGGCAGTTCACTTGAAGAAAACAATGATTTCTTCACCATTGTTGGAGCGATAAGCTTGAATGAGCCCTTAGAGTAAGAGCTGAGCCAAAACACTGGGCTATCCATGAGAAACAGTTTAACAATGCATATTAGCAGGGTGCATTTTGTCTCTTAATCTAATTCTACTGAGGAAGAAATACATCATGGCTTGGGAAACAGTTTATCCCTGGTGTCTTGAAGCCATGATAACACTATGCAGCCTGTCACAAAATTTTATAAATATTCAATTACATCATGTTCTGCCATCATTTCTTCTCTTTATGGTTTTCATTCTGCCTACCTCTAAAAACATTCTAAAGGCAGAAAATATGTCTGTGCTAAGTGTCTCTCTCTGCTTTAAGACATTGACTTGCTTCCTATTTTGCCTCAGGTTTGCTGTGTGATCTTAGGAAAGTCATTTAGTCTCTTTGGTCTTCCTTTTTCACAGGTCTTAACTCACAAGAGGTGACAAAAGATGTTTGCACTTAGTGCTAGAATCACTTTATCATGCTGCAGTATGTGCAAACCTTGTCTTGGCCTTTTAGTTAGCACTGGAGTTACATGCCTCCCAAAGCCTAAAACAGGAGGTCTGAATATGCTCTTCTCTACATCTCCTTCAGAAGCACTTCATCTTTGCACTAGCAAAGCAGCAAGAAAAATATATGGATTTGTTTATTTGCTTGGTTTTGTCTATTTCTTTATAAATTGAAGCTGTCTTAAGAGAGCTTTTCTGCCAGAAGGGAAGAGAAACTGTAGCCAATATATTGAAAATGCTTCTAAGCCTGATCTATGAGTACCTTAGATTAAACTCCAGTGTCATCACCCCTTGCCAAACAAGTAACAGTGCTGTGCATCTCATCAGCAGGCTGGCAGTCCCCTCTTTCTGGTAACAGAAATATCTTGTTTCCATATCCGCAAAGTGGCAATGTCACTAATGGGGGAATGCTTTTCTTGCAGGTTGACTTTCATAGACAGTGGAGCAGTTATTTGCATGGAGCAGCTGAGAAAGTATTGCAGAAGAGATGAATAATAAGGCAGAGTGTGCAAGATACAGCCACTGTGGAATTTTTCATCTGGTTCATAGTACTGGCTGAATATTAATACATCATGTATTTCTCTGTGGTTGAGAAATGCTTGTAGTTGAAGACATGACAGCATTACCTGCTATATAGATATCACTAGTACTTATATTTATTAGTGTATAGCAACCCTAAGAATTGTTTCCTAAGATATGTTTTGATTGTCTTTTAGTCATGCTATCCAGTCAATAAGTAGCTGTCTTTTCCTACTTTTAAATGACTAATCAAATGAGTAGATAAAGCATTGCCATTCTGATGCTAATGCAAATTTTGTACATGTATTTCTGAAAATTTCAGTTCAGAGATTGTCGTAAGAAACTCTTCTAACATTTCTTCTGAATCTGCTTCTGAAATACATTAGTGTGAAAAAGATGGGGCAGCAGATTAATTAGTGAGTAAGTGAACCAGTTAATTAATATTACAATTAAATCTGCCTGAGGTATGCTTATAGCATCCTTGGCACTTTTCAAGTAATGAAAAGTGTTTGCTCTCTCCCTCATTCTCAAAGCTCCACTGAAAATACGGCTTGTCTGAAACAATGCTTCTGTGAAGCTGGTCAGGATGAGGTAGATGAGTGAGTTATCATGGGGTCAGAATTATTTTGTGTCCTGTCTGTGATAAGGCTGTTCTGCTGTTCACAGGACTGAAATGGAATAGAAAATTTGTAATTATTTTCAATATGCTGCCAAGAGATCAACTTTGTTGCTTTTGGCAATCACTAATGATTTTTTATTTTGCAAGAGCAGCATAATGTTTTATTTCTGCCCCCATTTTTCATAAAAAGTTAATTTGCATACATTTCTACAAGAGTGAACCATGTTACTATGGGAAAAAATGCTCTAAGAATAGTCTGAAACAGAGAGGATTTACCACAGTCTGAAACAGAGAAGATTTACCATAAGTAAAAAACAGGGTAGGAAAGGTGAAATAAAGTCATGTCACATGTTTCAGGCCCAAACATTCATGCTACAAAAAGGTTATTTTTCCCTCTGATGGTAAATTAGGATCCTGGGTTTTGTGTCTGGTCATCATAATGTTGTCTGGGGGCTAAATCCACACTGATGAGCTAGGATCAGTACTGAGCTCTGCACATATGCTCCCCAGAGTGCTCCCCAAGCTCCATGTCTAGCACAACCTGACCCTGGAATTCACTGAGGCCAGATAAGCAATGCATTGAAGAGTGTTTAGATTCCTCTCTTCCAAAAATAGTAACTTTAAGCCCTGGGGTGGGAGCAGCCACCTTCCTGGCTCTGGCATTCAGCACCGTATTCAGATCACACAAACCTTGAAAGGCAGCAGCAGCAGCAATCCCTCCTGGTGCTGTACTGATGGGATTACAGCAGTTGTGTGCCTCATGACCATACTCTGCATTTCCTACCAGGGTCAGAGCCTTATCTTTGTTTCTGGACATGCAGAAGGGTACAACCAAAGCTCTAAGGGATTGCAATCAACTTATTTGTTTATTTATTTAACTTTAATTTAAAAATTAATGCAATGAGTTGGAGTAAAAAATCACTGGAGAGAGGGAGGGAGAGAAGGAAGAAGAAAGGGAGAGAGAGAGGGAGAACAATGGGCTTGACAACCTTGGAAAGGTTACAGTATTTCACATATACTAGTGGCAGTGCAAATGAAGATACCAATTTCTGCTGTTCATTTGAGAAACGGGGCAAAGGGAGGGTAAAAAGTGTTTTGTTTTGCTGGGTTTGTTTGTTTGTTTGTTTGTTTGTTTGTTTTAAAGAGAAGAAAATATATTATGTCTTTCTGTTGGTATTTGTGAAGCCCATTGGTCAATCCACCAACCAGCACAGTCTGGTCCAGCACACATTCTCCTACTGGTGTGATGTGGGAGATGTCCCAGGACTGCAGCATTTCCACTCGGGAGCCTTGTTTAGGTGTGCTGCAATGCTGACATAGCATAACTGCATCTACCTCCATCCAGGATTGACTGTCCAGGAGTTTCAGGGCTGCTGCAAAATCTGTTTAACTCTCAGACCTGTACCAGTGACCAGGCAGCAACCTGAAGAGGATTTTACAGCTGAAGAGTCTGAGCCCCTCTGCTCTCCAAACAGTAGAGTTTCTGCTCGTAAAATCTGTTTCCAAATTTTCTCTTCTTTCTTTTGTTCTTCACAGTAATTATGTAAAAAGGATAAGCAGATGCATTAATGTGAGTCTTAAGCTTTACCATAATCATGATTATTTGCCATGCTTTTGTCAGAGATGATAGTTGTACTCCATATGAACATCTAAAATATACATACAGACAACTGGGTAGAGCAAGGCTGAATTTAACTCAATCTCCTTTCCACTGCATCTGAAAGGCTGTTGCAGTTGTTACCAGAATGATGCACAAGTCACCAGAGAATTAGAGGCAGCTACATAATAAGAGATCAAAAAGATCAAATTGAAAATATTTTATTGGAATTTGAAAACTTTTAAAAATCCTTGACATTTCTATACTTTTTGTTTTCATCTTTTAAAACAAAATTTTTATTGCCTACTTGCAGTCTGAATGATACTCCAAGACACTTCCTCACTGTTTAATCCTGTGAGCCAGCTCATTTTCCCCTTGCTGATCCCTTTCTCTTCCCATTGGGAGCTAGGGCTGTAACTTACTCTGACCAGAAGAATAAAACAGCTTGTCTTTCAGACGGTGAACCAAACACTGGTGAGACATCCATATTTTAGTAAAGCTTTCCCCACAACACTCCCTTCTTATTGTTACGCCAGAACATGAAAGAGCATGCAGAAAGAGAAGCAGGACCTGCAGATATAATTTCTGCTATACACAGTTTTTTATGTGACATGACCTCTATGGGTATCTGCTCTGCCTGCTTGTCTGCCTCTTTTGCTTGCATTGTTAGGTCTTAAGGCTGAGCATTGGGGGATACTTATGCTCCTATCACAGGATTTTTCCTACCCTAGCTTTCTCTTGCTCTAGTAGGGAATTTGGGGATTTGCCTTTGATTCAGGTTTTTGAGAACCCTAAGTATAAACTAATATACTCATAAAACTGATTTTCAAATTTTTTTCTAAATTAATACAGACCGACAGGACTTATCCTTCTTCCTTAGTCAACTATCAGAGTAAGCAAGAACTGGTTGTTTGGAAACTGAATCCTGGCAGTTTGTATTCAACCCATTATAATATTTCATGTTTTCCCACTACTTGTCTATTGCTTTTCACTTTTTAACACTATTGTAAAAGGAAATGTTCAAATTATGACAAGTAAAAGGTGTGAATGACTGAATCAATGACATCATTGATTTCACTTGAAAGCAGAATCAAATGCTCAGTCAAACCAAACACCTTCGAACCTTATCTTGCACACTTCATTCAGATTAAATCCTCATTGAAAACACTGGGGAATTTGGTGTAAGCCTTTCATTATCAGAAACCTAGATTTCCATTGCAAAAACCACTGCAAGACTGCTGCAGGCAATTAAGTCTGCTCTTTGCCTGGGATAAATTCTTCATATAAATTGTTTAAACTGAACCTGCTTTAAATATATGTTTCGAGGGATGAGGACAGGGAAAACAGCTTTATTGAGGCATAGGGTGTGTCTGGCAAATTTTGGGGCTGTGCAAAAAAGTAGTATAACTAGAATCTGTGAAAAATATAATTCAAAGCTAAAGCAACTGCTCACTTTTTGGTGCAATGTAGCCATATTTGATTTTCAGATCCACCAGTCAATGAGACATTAATGATTAACTTAAGGCATCTGGTAAACAATAAACTGGATCTTTTACTCATACATACTCCAGATTAGGCTTTTTGTATATTCAAGCTATTTTTGTTAGCTATTGATTTATGTTCTAGAAAGTATAATTGCATTTCAAAAATATACAATGGCTACAAATCCTTCATTTAGGTGAAGAGAAAGTGTCTAGCCAGTTGAAAATAAGTTTTACTTAAGCAACAGCTTTTAAAGAAACATTTTTTAATTAACACAAGTGGTACAAAAGATCTGAATATCATTCCTCTATTGTAAAGCATAAACTATTGCAACTACCTATGTAGATTCTACAATACCCTTACTGTATGAGCACTGATGAGATGCATTTTGCAAGAAATACACTTTGCATATGACATTTAAAGCAGTTGATTAAGGAAAAGGGATAATTAAAATTTGATAGAAATGTTGAATTTTCATTTGTGCACTTTTTATGTTTTATAATTGCATTAGTGTTATACAAATGTATTCCAGCATTTCTGCAAGCATTTGGACTGACTTACTAGAATAATTGGAGTGAAAATATTTTAAACTATCTCTTGAATCATGTTTCTTAATATTAAAGCCTAAATATTTTTAGAGGTAGTTTTATTTATTAGTGTAGTGCACTTGCCAGCATAGAGCTAGAACATGACTAAAGGGTATCTGTAAAAAAACCATGGTCAGGTGTGTCCTGGTGCAGTGAATGCTAATATGACTTCAGTAGAAGCACATTATGCTTTTATTTCTGACTGTATTCTGAATTATTTACACCTTCAAGGCAGCTGATTGAACTGCAGCATCAGTCAATTAGCAAATCAAAAATTTATATGATTCCAATTTAGCATGGAGTCCTTCTCTCTCTTTTTTTTCTTTTTAGATTTTCACCCTGACAGTGACAAATTACTCCTCTGCTGGCTGAGATTGGAAATTAAAAGCATTTAGAGCTGCTCATGCATTTATGCTAATGAGAACTTCTGATATGATTTGCATGCAAAAGAGGACAATCTGAAAGCTCATCAGTTTTTCATGCTTCTGCATTTTGATGTAGTAGGATTTTTTCTGTTTTCTGCAGAGCAGAAAAAATTTTCTTGGGGAAACAATACTCTATGTGAACAAAAAGAGTTTTTCTTTTAAGTCAGAAAGTTCCTTTTTTTTTTTTTTTTTACCCTCCAGATTCTTGTCAAATCATTTGCCTTGCTGTTTCAGAACTGCAGCCCACATTCATTAGCATTTTAGATGTTTATCAAAGGAACGATCCAGTATCTGCCATGCAAGATTATAGCTCCAGCTTCATTTTAAATTCAGCAAGAAAAAAAGACCCGAGGACTGATGAGAAGAGGGACGTGCACTCTGACAAGCTTCTTCACAGATACACCCGAATTAATCCTATTTAGAGCAAAAATTGATTAATCACCAGAGATGGTAGCTTTAAGTTTAGTGAAATAGTTAACTCTGACAAATTTTGGGGACCTTTTTGGCACAGCCTTTCTAGAATGAAAAAAAAAAAAAAAAAAAGGCAAGCCAGGCAGTATAAATGAGACAGCAGATAACTTTAAGACTATTATTTTAAAATCTCCTGTCTAGTAAATAGATTGCTGTCACATTTAGGCATTTAGTTTTGCTTTTGAATTTGCTATAACAAAAGGCAACATGGCAAAGAAGGGTTGAGAGGTAACAGAAAACATCAGTGTATTTATTTTTCTTTTGCAATACATGGAGTACTCTGTGCAGCTCCAGGGCCAACAGCAGAAGAAAAATGTGGACCTCCTGGAGTGAGTCCAGATTTGGGCCATGAAGATCATTGCGGGGTTGGAGCACCTCTACTATGACGAAGGCTGAGACAGCTGGGGCAGTTGAGCCTGGAGAAGAGAAGGCTCCAGGGAATCCCATAGCAGCCTTCCAAGTACCTAGAGGGGACCTGCAGCAGAGTTGGGGAGGGCATGGAGTGATAGAACAAGGGGGAATGGCTTTAAACTGAAAGAGGGTAGATTTAGAATAGATAATGGAAAGAATTTTTTCACTATGAGGATGGTGAAGTACTGGTACAGCTCTGGAAATGTTCAAGGCCAGGCTGGATGGAGCGTTGAGCAACCTGGTCAGGTGGAAAATGGGATTGGAACTGTGTGGTCATTAAGATCCCTTCCAAGTCAACTCAGTCTATGATTCCATGATTTTTTTATCCCACAGGGAGTATAATTAAAATAATTTGTAAAGTAAAAGGAGATAATTGTTTCCCATGTTTGAGAATGTTGATCAGGATATATCTGTGTATTTTTGAGTTTTTGTGCATGTGCAGATTTTGTGTTGGAAGTTTTCCTTTTGATACTGGTAAATTGAAAGACCCTAACTCTTGTCCTGCATTTGCAAAAAGTTTTGGTGTTATACTACTTGCTGAACATTACTATAACCCATTAATCCTTTCAGCCTCCCAAAGCTACTATTTAGAGTTTTAATTGTAGTGATTCCTTCCGTCTTATCTTTCAATTGATCAAGTTCCAATGTATATTTTAGTAAAAGAATAGCAAAATATGGGTTATGTCTGGACCTCTGAGTTAAAATTAAGAAATTAAATTCAGATCATAATATATTCAAACCATTCTTCCATAATACCCTTGACCCTTTGAATCACTTTTTATCCCCAGGTACATGAAGCAGCACTGAAGACTTCACAGGTGTTACTGAAGAGAATTTCACCCATTAACTTCACCGGCATTGCAACAAGGTGCTTTACAAGCAGTCAAAGGCAGCTAACAACAGGTGTATATTATTTTTTGATAACATCTCCTGTCTTAAGGCAGTATTCTTTCTTCATGTACTTGAAAAATAGAATATCCATTTCTTCTATAATTGCAGCAGTTCCCCTTTGTCTTTTGCTGTATTGATGCCTGGTAGTAGATACCTTATTTCACCCCTTGATGAAAAACAGAGGGATGTGGTAGGGTAATCATGAAAGGCAAAGAAGTATGAAGGGTCAAGAAAGGAAATTAGGAAAGAAAGGGTCATGCAATATTATAACTCAGCTTTGCTTGTCCTCTTTGACACATTAGAGGTTATGGTACAGTGGAAAGTGTTGATACATTGGTATCCTTCCTGAAAAAACCCTCTGAGATAACCTATCAGAAAAAAAAATATGTAGTGATAGGCTTAATGACCTTAAACTGAAACACAGTAGGTTTAGATTAGATATTAGGAAAAAATTCTTGCCTGTGAGGGTTATCAGACACTGGTCCAGGGAAGATGTGGATGCCCCATCCTGGAAGTGGGCCAGACCAGGCTGGATGGGGTTTTTAGCAATCTGGTCTAGTGAAAGGTGTCCCTGCCCATGGCAGAGGGATGAAACTGGATGACCTTTAAGGCCCCTTCCAACCATTCTATTATTCTGTGATTCTATGATTCTATGAAAATACTAAATTAAGAACATTATTTTCCTAATTTGGCACCTCATGCTATCTTATTTGTCTCTAGAGCTGGTTTCCTAATCTCTGCTGAGACTCACTTTGTCTGCACATAGAATCAAAGGACTCCTGAAACAAGAATCTACTTTTTGTGTTCCCAAGCATTTACTTTTATCCTTGCAGAGATATTGCATTGTATTGCCTATTCTGAATTCACTTCTCTTTAGCAAGAGGATTTGCAAAGGCTTACATTTGATAACACTCCCAAGTTATAATTGCCTTGTTTTTGAGTGAGGTATTTTTGCTTCATTGTCCTCAATGATTACTTTCTGTGGTAAGGAGACATTTTTGCCCTTCAGATTTTTTTCCCAATTGCTCCTACTCAATTCAGATTGGGTAGTGAGACCCTTGAAACCAAAGCTTACAACAAAGAAAAATAATACTTTTGGAATAATTTGCATACTAGGTCAGGTTACCAACATAATGCAGTTAGTTTCTCATCTATGGTAAGAAAACATCAGTCTTTGCTGTTTACAGCTTAGGTACATTGAGATATATCTCTCTCACTCTCTTGACAAAGCATCACTATCACAGTGTCTTCTTGACCTGTTTTAGAGGGCAAACCAGTACTTCTTCATCCTTCAGCAGACACCTTTGTAAATCATCTTTTGTCCTTCAGGGAAATATGCTATCAACAAGTATTGGAAAAGAATTCAGAAACCTTTGGTCTGGAGGAGTCAGCCATCTTGCATTACTCTGTGAATAATCTTCTATCTTCTCTTGGGTCACTTCTTTGTCAGATTCTACTTTTCCAGGCTGATGAGTTCAACATTTTTTGAGCCCTGGAGTTGATTCTCCTCAGGATTTATATGTTCATATGCTGGTGGACCACCTTCCTTGAGGCTAGTTCAATGTTCTAACACATTTGTTCTCAAATGTAGCAAATGAGCAATAAGTCCCTTTGTGAAAGAGTGCTTCAACCATTAAAACTAGTGTTAGATGATCTAATTGTACCCATAATCCTGTGTTCAGCAGGGAACTGGGGATATTTGACTACAAATGTCTCCTTGCAATATACTGTTTGAAAATTGCTTTACAATCATGTATTCTTGCTGTAGATTTCTCAGCACTTGCAATTTCCCATTCATAGTTCAGTTTTGGTCAGTTATTGCTGAATTTGATGTTTGCCAAGAACTCTTTATATAGATTTCTATCTTGCCTGCTTCTGTAGTGGACTTTACTGGCAAATATTTTGCTTTCTCCTGTTCTGGTAGGAACCCTAATGTTGCAAATTCTTTTTGTCTCCATAGCACACAAAGTAGGGTACGACAAAAAGAATTACTGAGAATAATTTTCCATTCTTCAGTTTACATCTTAACACCAATGTAGACAGTCATGAATAGTTATAGGAAGCACTTTAGAAGTGTTGTATTATAGTGCCATGTTCTCTGTGTGAAACTCCCCTTGAAGTCAATAAGAGTTGTGTATGCTATTCAGTGGCATAATCAGGCAATAAATTATGAAAGCTCTGCAAACACCAAACATAACAAGCCACAAACAAACGACATTAACAAGTGACAAAAATACCCAGTGTTGTGCTAGCAAAAGAGTTAAAGTTAATAGTTCTGAATGTGGTAAAATTGTCATGGCTGGTAGGATTTGGCAACCTGTAGTAAATGGGTTAGGAGCAGAAGCTTACCTTGTACACCTGCCTGTTGCAGTGTTTCCAGACTCTTCCACTCAGACAGTGAATCTCAACTGCAACTATGATGGAAAACAGGGTTGAATAGAGACTTCCATGCTCCAGCATTGCAGCATCTTCCTGCTCCATGTCTCCTCATAGTGGCTTTGTTGGGACTCAAATTTAATTTTCAGAAGAGTTTAAAACAGATCTAACATAAAATTATGCTTTAAGTCATGATATCACTAGATGTTTGAAATCTTCTTTCAGAAACTTCAGGAAAAGCTGTCTGCAAAAAGTGCATTTGAAAGCACACTCTTTTTTTCACAGTACATTTTAAATAAAATGTTGAAATAGAATTTTCCAAAATGACCACTTTAAGACTATAATCCAAAATGGAATTGCTAAAAAATTTAGAAGATCTTGACACTTGCAAATGGGACTAAGAAATGTGAGCCTTGTATTGACTAAAGATGACATTCTGAAATTTTCCACTCAGATCTTAAAAACCAATTAAGAATAAACAAAGGATCCCAGAGGTCTGAGATTGCTGTAGGCTTTAGAGCGGAGCCTAACTTACAAGAGATAAGATCTTTATAGAATATAGCCCTGCTTCTCCTTGGAGTATTTTTAATGGCAAGATGAATGTGTGCTGAGATGCTGCCCCTGTTATCAGTAGCCAGAAGTTTATCACAAAGCAAAGGCAAAACTGGTTGTCATTGCAATAGTTTTTCTGCCTTCCCATTTGGGAGATGTACTCATGCGACTCCTTGGACAGTAAAGGTTTTTGACTCTGTGAAATTATTCCTGCTTTACCCTTGTAGAGCAATTCTGAAGCCCAGGCTTCAGAAGGGGATGTGGAACTCCAGCCAGCCCAGCTAGACTGTAGTGCTAGATAAGCCAAAAATTGATTGGGTTGATTCAGCCTCTTCTGATACCTTTCTCTTTTTGCTAGAATAAGCCAAAACTACTTTCAGGTTATTTCATTTGAAGTAAGACTCATGATGTCTTCCTTCTCACTCTTCCTTACTGTAAAAAAGGAAACAATGATGCAGAAGAGGCATTAGTCTTCCAATATCCTCCACTCTTTCCCCACCAAAAGCCATTGAGTTACTGGGGAGGTGTTGGGTTCCTCTGTCAGAATTAAGGACATGTGGACAGTGGTTTCAGCATTAACTCCTATCACAGCCCAATGAATCAGTTTACTGTAGGTTTGGGTGCCACCTGGAGAGGAAGAGGATACAACAGAAAGCAAGGAGGAAGGGCTTCACCAAACCAAAACCAAAACCAAAACCAAATCCAAAACCAAAACCAAAACCAAAACCTATCTTGGCTTGTTTTAAACTGAATCTGGTACCACAGACCTCATGTTCAATGATGAAAGACAGATTCAGCAAGCATCCCATTCTATGCCAAATGGTCTGTCTCTCCAGATCAATAAATTACACCTCCAAAGCACACAAGGCTCAACCTCCCTCATCCCATGTACACTTGCTTCTTCTCCCTCAGGGGGAGCAAAAGAAAGGATATGCTCTCTTATTGGGAAGGTCCTTCTTTGCATCTGAAGTTTTCCTCGCTCCCCTTTGGCCTCACTGTTGCGTGGTTCAACTCTCTGTTTGCAGGTGTTATCACTCCCATGATATTTTGGTTTAGCTTAAAAAATTTGATTTTGTAGGCAGATGATGAGCATTTTTCAATTCTTGCAAAATCAAGGGCTCTTATGGGATGAAATCATAGTGGTAAACATTGCTTTCTGATCATTTATCTCTTGTGTGCAGGAAAAAAACATAGTAGTGTGTTTTCTTCATTGATATTCATTTGGCCTTTCATGATTTACTTCATTTCTTTGAAAAAATAAAGGAGGATAGAGGGAGAGGGGAGATATATAATTCCCACAAAATACTTCATAGATGGATATTTTTTTTCACAATCCAGTGGTGTTGACAGCGAGAAAATCTCTAATACTGTGTTAGTAATTACAGAAGCACTCTGCTTCAGTCTACAGTTTCAAAAAGACAGTGTACATTTTTCATGTCTGAAGAAAATTATTGTGGACATTTAGCCAGCAATAAACTTAGACTTATAAACAGGCTCTACATTTTTTTGAATTACTTTTATGTGTGCCAAGAAAAATTTGGCTTACCTTTATATTTCTGTTTACCATTTACTGGCTTATACTGTCACAGTAGTTGTTTTATGTGGAAAGGAACACTGAGTATTTTTTCCTTTTCTGTGTCAGTAGCTGGTTAAAGGTTTAATGCATGTATTTCATAAGCACTCCTGAACAGACTAGAAGGCTAGGGCTGGACACACATATGACTACTTATATTTCTTAAAAGGTACTTCACATCTGCTCTGAAGTAACTTCATGCCTACTCCAATATACCACTTTTTATCATTCTATTTCCATGACATTTAGATTCGTCTCAATATTTGGTGTTACTTGCTCTTGTCCAAGCTGTCCAGAAAACAAAGCTTCTGTTCTGTGAAATAGTAAAGCTTTAGAAGCTGGGATTGTTACATATTTGGATAAAAACAAGATCTTCAGAAATCTCTTACAAAAATGAGGTGGCAAGTCTGAGCCATCATTCATTAGCCAGCAGTTCACTGGTTATCCCACTCACCTGCTTTACTCAGAGCACGAACTGCATTTTGTCCTCTTCCACCCCACCAAAGTGCAGGGCCTTGGTCTTTGCCCTCAGACTGATGATTTTCTCCCAAGCAGGACTTGAGAACTTTTGCAGAGATTTCTGAAACATTTGTTAAACTATCCCAGGCACCTTTTCATCATTAGCTCATGGTTAATTGCTTTGATTTTTCCACAGACATTCATACAAAAGTATTTCATATATGTATGTTTTCTAAAAGTGTCTCACATGAAACTTCTGATGAAAGTTTCATAGAGCTACTCAATATCCTATTTTTGCTTAATACAATTTAGATTTGATTCTTCAACAATTTTCTAGGTCTCCCCATAAGAATAATCTTTTGAAGGCATGCTCAGAGCATAATTTGTCATCTGGTTTCTAAATAACACCAGTGAAGCTCCTCTGCTCTTTGTGAAGTTGACAAGTCATTTGCACATGTTCTTAGTCTAAATGAGATATATTAATCTGAATCCAGCCTATTGTCACCAATAAAGGGTTAAGGGGGATCATTTATTATATTCTCTTCTTGGATTTATGTAACTCTATAGTTGAATACAAGTTGTTGCTTAGTTTGTAGTGACTATTTAATGAGTAAATAGAAAAATGGTGAGGGAGAGATGCTTCATCTGTATATATTTTCTGACATAACTGACAGCTAGAGTGATATCTTCTCCTTCTTTCTTCTTTTGTTACAGTGGTACTAATCATACCACACAGAGACACATTTGTCATTATATGTAATTATGTGCAATATGTTTATATTATAATATTTTATATTGGAGAGGCACAGGTTTCATAATGTTTTTACTCCCAGTTCCTTTCTGATACAGATTATTTCAGTTTATGCATATTTATAAATTATATTTGAAAGTACAATATCACATTAATTATAATAAAATGTTGATTTGGAAATAGCAGCAACTAAAGAACTGATCTAGATGGCTGCATAAATTGTGACAGAGGGGCAATGTTTTGTTAGGGCTTGGGGAGATTTATTTTGCCTCCCTTAAAATACAGAGAATGACCAGAAATTATTTGGAAAGGTTGCTATTTCTTATGTGATTAAAACATGTCTGAGGAAACTTTGATTCTTCAGAAGCCTTTTGAAGACCTGTTCCTCTACGGACCTGTTACTGATCCCAACAGCAATGGGTTTTAACCCTCTCTCATCACCGCTTCCCTTTTTTCCACTTCCTCACCGCTTTTCTCCAACCCAATTAGCAGATTAGCCAGCAGGCTGTGAAGCCTGAAGAAGTAGGAATTAAATCAACTTTTATCACATGCCAGATTTACTGTGGAGTTACCCAAGAGCAGAGCCATACACTCAGAGAGTCTTGTCCTCAAGCACCCCCAAGGGTGAGTAAGGAAATCAAAGGTGGCATCAAAGACTCCTTCAAAGTCATAACATTGTCCTCCACTGAAGCCCTTCCTGGTGGTGCACAGAAAAGGCCCTGATGGTGCAGTTGGTGACAGATAATGGGGCCAGCAGCAGTGGGAAAATGAGGCACGGCATTAGTGCAGTCAGACCCTAATAAGGGGCTATTGTAAGACTGGGCAGTGCAAGGGAGAGGCAGAAAACAGCAGTAACTGCAAGTCAAGCACAGCTCCTACACACACTGCCATTAGCAGAAGGAAGAAGGTACTTAACTGTGGGGGTTTTTAACAGTGTAGTTGCAAAGTTGTGTAATATGACAGTGCTGACAAGGCAGATTTAGTCAGTAGGTTTTAACAGATTGAAGAAAACTTCATTATTTAGGCAATGAAGTATGTTCTAACTAGAGCCATTTTTCTGTGTTGGTATGTTACCTCACATTAATGTGATAAATATTTTATCTAAATGTGAAATCATCTTCTGAAGGCACTGTTGTGCAATTCAGGCAACTTGTACGATATACACAAAGGTGAAAGGCATACACTACTTTATCCAGGTCTCATTAGCTGTTTCAGATCTTATTTTGTATAAAATTGAATACATGATTATTATCTAGATGGTAAAGCAGTGGACAGACTGATATACACTACGTGAGCTTCTCTTACAAGTGAAGAACAATTCTTATATTCTTAAATTATTATGGACCCTGTTTGGGTCCAAAAATGTTTTGTGATGTGCTGTATAAAATACAGCTCCATAAAGTGGCTTGAAACAAGCTGTTTCTGAATTTAAAGAAATGAATATGACTGGGGAAAGCAAACATTTTACCTCCACAAAAGAGGAGTAAGGAAAGGGGGAGCACTTCAGCTATCGACTGCACTGGAGCTGCTCACCTCACACGTGCTGCACTCTGGCATAACCCTAAGATCTACCGCACACTCTGAGTATTTTCACCTCAAAACCAGACCATCAGATGTCTGCCTGCACACAGGGGGTTATAGCAATGGGGAGGTGGTTTCTGCACACAAAACAACTGACAAGCCTTATCTACCCTGTGGCTTTCCTCTGACTGTTAGATCTGAATATTAATGATAACATCCTCTGTAAAAACAAATAAAATAATTGTAGCACAAATACTTTGCTAATGAACTTTATTATTAATCCAATCATGCTGATAAAGAGCATTCAGTGTGAATATCTTGCCAAACTAATTAAGATTTGAGGGTTTATTTTTTTCTTATCTTCATTAAATCAGGAAAAGAGAAGATCCAGGAGTTGAAAAGATCTCTGAGGAGAAGAGCAGAAAAGCTGAATCACAAAAAGTGAAAGCAACAAAAAGGAATTTTGAGAGAGCAGGAAGGTAAAGGAAAATTATCAAAATAATTTTTCGGGTATAGTAGAGAGGAAGAATTTTATAGTACAACCATACATATTTATACTTCACTGTGCATTTTTCTGTTTTGGTTTTGCATTAATTTACTTTAAAATTATTGTACATATTTTGACTGCATGTTTTCCAAATAAGTTTGAAGAACATGTGGGAAAATTCAGTTAAGCAACTGCATTCTGAAAATTTCCAGTGGTCCAAGTGATCAACACACAGAAGGTCAAGATAAATATATAGAGAAACTTAGAATAATTTACCATAAACCACAGTAATACTGTGTTATCATATTACAGCTATGGAGAATGTGCCACCAAACTCTGGGAACTGGCTCATTTTGAGCTTTAGTGGGAAAGGAATTTTATACCTCTACCCAACCACATACTGTATGATGTTCTACATCTTCTGCTTCATACAGGCTGCTGTGGCAACTTATTACATGTATGCTATACAGAGAAAGCTTATTTTTAAAATATATTTATATGTTATAAAAGTTAATTTTTAATGGGACACTGATGTTAATCATCCCTAAATGGTTGCAGCTTTCTGTGATACAAAGAAAATAGAAAAGGATTGTAAGGGTGACTCAATTTATACCCTTCTCCTGCGGTATTCCACTTGTTCTTTTCATTTCCTTAACACAATTATTTAATAACAGCCTTTTATAAAGTTTTACACCTAAAGCATTGTCATAAAATATTCAGAAGTTACTATATTTTAATACTGCTGAGTAAGTAGTTTGCTTTAATTCTCTGATGGTTACAGTATGGAGATGCATTGCTGTGTGAAAGACTAAACAACAGTTAAAAATTACAGACTTCATACTTAAAGTTTGGCAACAACATGCACACACACTTTTGAGGGCATGTAAGGCTTAAAATGCTAGGTACTGCCAGCAGGTACTCTGGCAAGTTGAAGTCTCCAGGGAACAGCTCACTGCGGAATAGAGAAAGTGGAAAACTCTGGCTCTGCCACTTTGTAATGAGAAGTGCTGTATGTGTCTGCTCAGGGAAGACCTGCTCTTGTTGGTTTTCTCTTCAACATCCTTACTGCATCAGACCTCAGCTGTGGGTCCAGGCCCTTCCATGTACAAAGGACACTGGATAGGAGGATGACACGATGCTTAATATTTGTATAGATACTTTTAAACACTAATCTGAAGGAGCACTGCCCCTGCAGAGGGGTATGAGGTGGGGATTGCCTGCTAGTTTTCAATAGATGTGCACAACTCCCAGAAATCCATTTCTCTCTTTTTTTTATGCCTCTGAATGCTGCTGCCTTGAGGATATTTTCAGACCCTTCCTTTATGTATAATGGCTAATGTTTTTCTGGCAGTAAACAAAGAATTCCTTGTAATACAACAAATATTACCTACAGGTTTTGTCTGTGGCAGGTTGAACTAGTTACAGAGAAGAAACCATCTCCATTGCCCAGACTTTGGAAACTACAAAGAGGTTTCAGTTTTATGTGCCTTGTCTGGTTAATGCCATGGCTGTGCTCATAAGGCTGAGATCTGGTTTTTTAGAATTATATATGAAAATAAATGAATGAAGGGGTTCTCACCCCAAGCTCTTGGTGAAACAGAAATTTCTAAGTAGAGACCATTTCTTCCATCAGGACAAATCTGGAAAATGGAGTGCTTCCACCCCCTAGTCAATGAAGAGGACACAACACTAATAGCTGTTCTGCGTGTGAACCGGAAAATTTCCCAACTGGTTCAGAGAGGCCACCTTCAAACTGTCATGGGTGAGCTGAGGCTCAGAAAGATCCTTCAAACTGTAGATACTAGAAAGGAGAAGCATAATAAAGCCTAACAGCAGAAAGCAAGTCCATTTTAGGTATTAAAAGGAGTTTTGATAACTCAGTGATCACACAACCTCTCTTACCCAAGTCCCCTCTGGTTCTCCTGGCTAGTATTGAATTTCTGAGCCTGGAGGGTTGCTCTAGTTTCCATAAAATTTCAAATGACAATGCAATATTCTGGATGGATGTTTTAATGAAACATTTTCATGTGGTTCTCAAGAATGAAGTCCAGATCAGCTTTAAACAGGGTAATTTTTTCTGGAGACAGTAGTTCAAGAGTGATTGACCTGCAGAGGTCTGTCAAAGCATGTGAAGTTCCACAGTCCCACAAATCCTAAGAAATTATCAAACAAAATCTGTTATGAGAGATTCAGGACTGGGGCACAACACTGCACCAAGAATTTAGTTCTTCATCTTTCCATTACCCTAACATTAGGGAGAAAGACATCTGCAGTCCTTCCTTCTAACTTCTTGCCTTTTGCCAATGCTGTCAACAGTGCCTGTCAGCAGTCCACAGGCCTTTCATTTCCAGCAGATGCTGGACACAAACATATTGCTTTTGTTCTTAACCAAGCACAATAGGTTAAAACCTTCACCCTAACATCAGTGGTGTTAAAGCAGAATGAATTCCCATGGAAAGTGTGATATTCAGATGTGCTGACACCTTGAAATAGTTATCAAAGAGAACATCAAATCATTATCCAGCTGCATCTTGATTGTCTTTAAATGTGGTTATTGTTATGTTTTTCAGTGAGAAAAGGTTTTTATAGTTACAAAGACACCTTTTCCAAATCATATTTTGATTATATGTCATTATCAACTTAGGTAATTATGGTTATTTGAAATGAATGCAAGTGTATATTTTTCAATATTTCAGTTTTGTTTTCACCCTAGTCCTCCAGCCCATCCTGTTGTAGGCTGCTAGAACAGAACTGCTGCAAAGATTTTTTTTCATAGCCTTTTGAGGTTTGTTGTTTTATATCAGCAGCACCTTTCAGTCAAAAGCATAAAGAAGTTAGGACTAACAACTTTAGTTTTCAGGCCATCTAGAAATTAAAATATTTGAAATAAATGAAATGAGTTCTCAAATAATATTATCTTTCTTTTAAGGCTATAAAGTATTTTGAAAA
This sequence comes from Hafferia zeledoni, assembly GCA_035583235.1. Lineage (NCBI taxonomy): Eukaryota > Metazoa > Chordata > Aves > Passeriformes > Thamnophilidae > Hafferia > Hafferia zeledoni. The sequence goes on along the minus strand of JAWWEV010000115.1, from coordinate 55,117,176 downwards.
AAGGTATCACTTTTCACACAACAGATATTGAGAGTTCTAGTTTTCAAGATGAGCTAAAAAACAAAAATATAATTTTGGAGCTTTGACCAAAAATATCCATTTCACCTCATAGAATGTATTTGTCAATAGTATAAATATTGAGTGATCTTTGTTTCAAATGGAATTTTTACATGGATTATGCAAATAAATAAAATTTACCTTCATGTTTATTATGAAGAGACTTCCTGTTCAGGGACAGTGCTATTTGCAGATTTCTTCTCTTTTGCCCAGCCTCCCAACTGCCTTGGGAATTGATACTCACTGTTTTCATCTGCTGTTTACTGTAAAGGAGTTACTCTTGAGTTACAAAAGCATAAATACAACGAATTATGTGCTTTCGTGTCTCACTTTGCTGCTCAAGAAAAGGAGAAGAAATGAAAACCTTCCCAGCCCTGGGAAGGTGCTGTTTACATGTTGCATGTCTTTCCAAGCCTTAGAAAGAGGCTCTGTTGTCCAGAGCTGCTAGTGATGAGGAAGGATGCTGAACCACCACACAGGGATGATTCTGCCTCTCCCTGCAGGGGTGGTTCACAGAGGAATCCTAGAGGAGCTCAGCAGAAGCCCTTCTCCCTCTGCCTTTCCACTGGCTGTGTAAAGCAGTAGACTCCAGGTCTGCAGCATGTGCCAGGTCTGCTCCCCTCCCAGCATGACTTGATGTTCCCATGCACCTTGCAGAGCTCATTGATGTGCTGCTGCAGGCCAAGTCTCTGCCGCTTGGCCATGGCAAGTTTGCAGAAGAAGTGGTGATCCAGGAGGCTCTGCCTGTCACCAGAGAGAAAATCCATGCCCGTCTGCAAATCAGTCTCTGCCTCTCAGATTGGTGGGATCCTTTCTATCTCAGGTAAGGCCAATGCTTCTGACTCCTTGCTTTTGCTGAGTTTGGCATATGTGGCCAAAATATCACCCAATTGCCACAACCTAACAGCAGGCACAGGGCTACACAGAAAGAAAGCTATAACACTTACCTGGAAAAAGGCTGACACAAAATAACAACTGTATTTTATTGAGATAAACAGAATTTTAAAAATCTTTTTTTACTCACTTTTTGGGAATGAGGTTATCCTAGTTACAGTGGCCAGGACCAGCTTATCACTGTGTGAGTGTAACCAAAACTGTGTATTCTACACCCTCCATATCATTTCTGATAAACTGTTAATAATGGATCATTTGCAGCAGCTGCCCAGGGCACACCTAACCCCTCAGACTACCAGCTGGGTGTCAAAGAACCCTGTGAGACACCTGTTCCTGTCTTCACACCAATCCTCAGCCATGATAACTCCCCTCTGGGCTGTCGTTAGCGCCTTCACATCCAGCCTGAGGGGTCATGTCTGCTAATGGGCCATCAAAGATTCCAAAAGTATCCCATGACTCACAGAGTTAAATCACTGTGTGAAACTCCCCGCCCTGGGGGAGGTCCTGGGCATTCCCACCTGAACCTGAGCATATTCCTTTGTGTTTTGGGACTTCTGGTACCACTCACTGGATCCAAGGGAGAACCAGAACCTCAACAGGATTGCGACTGCCACTCTCGACCAGGCTGTGACCATCATCCTCACCAACAAGTTTCCCTTTCCTTTTGCTTTGTATGCAGGGGGATCACTTGGGGATCAGCCCAGGTGCTAAAAACACCATTCTGTTTGTGCTCCAGGCTACTGGGTTATTCATGTGGGTTTTGTGGGTTAAAACCAGTTTTTCCCCTCTATCATTGTATTTATTGTAATTTTTTTTTAATTTAAATTGTAATTCTGACTTGTAATCTCTTTTTGAGTTGGGTTTGTTTCTTCTGCTGGTTTACCTTTAAACCTGCACAGAGGCGCTCAAATGCAAAATTATGTATTTCTGTGATGGAAGATTGCAGGAATACCTAAAGAAGATCACACTGATGTGACTGCAGAATTAGCTCTACCAGATCCTGTGCTTTGCAGGAGAAACCATCCTCCTTTCAGAAGGGTTGCAATATTTAATGACCATTAAGGCATCTTTGTTGAAAGTGAAGTTTAGAAATGGAGTGCTAGGACTTAAAAGAAAGAAAATTAAGAAAATGAAAGAACAAAGCCAGTCATTTAGTTCAGTACACAACAACCTTATTTCTGATAGTGTCTTTATTTCTTTCTCTCCTAAAATGTACTTTATATATGTCTATGTGTGTGGAGATTTATGTGTGACACTGATCAAGGCATACACCATAAATGGACTTGCTGAGTTTAATTGGATTTACTGAGAATTTACAACCAATGTGCTCAGATCTTGTTTTCCATCTTCTTTAGGACCTAAGACCTACGCAAGAAGCAGCTGCAGTGCTTTAAGAAAGAGTTGTTGCAGAACACAGGTCTGACAGAAAATCCTGCTTTCCAGCATTGTGCCCATCCTGGTATCATGTGGCCAAGCAAATACGGCTGATACACTCGTAATCCCAGAGCCCTTCTTGTGCCTTCCAGTAATTGTGCCTTCATGTGTTTCAGTATCCATGTAGCAGTGTAAACCAGCAGTCATTACTCAAAAAATGCCTGGCATGATTTCCTAGAGATTTGTGCCTGGTAGTTTACCTATGGTGAGGGCCTTTGAATAAAATTGTTACTTAACATGATTTTACATGTCAATCAAAATATGAATGAATGTAAACTAATTTGTGTATGTGTATGTATAGCTACAATTTTTCCACTTAACTTGATCACCTCCAACAGTTAAAAAAGTCAGATAATCCTGCTGGTGAAACTGTATTTTAAAATGAAGCAAAGAGTAGATCAAAAGAATCTCCAGGGACAAAAACATTGCAAAATATTTTCTGTAAAGCTACATATAAAACTGCATTTATTTTGTGGAAAGCTCTAATCTGGATTACTGCTCTATTGTGCTTCAGAGAAATAAGATAGGAGAAGGTAAAAAATAGATAGCAATTTCAAAGACAAATTTTTATTAGATGCAAGATGGCAAAAAACAATGGATTAGCACAATATAATGTGTTCCATTAGGATTTATCATGGAGAAATAAATTGTAAATATATAGGACAAACAGACAAAAGTTCCATAGAAAGTTCCAAGTTCCACACAAAAAGCCCACATAAAAGTGCAGTACTTGTGGCTCAAGCAATTCTTGGTGATGAAATGAGACTTTCCTGCAGTACAACAACAATATAAAGCTGAGGCCTTCAGGCATACTGGTGTAAGGGAATCCCTCTGCTAATTCCCCAATAAGGGTGTCTGCATGAAGAGGCAGATTAGCAGTTACACCTGTTTTAGATCTGCCACTATGAGTAACACTGATGAGCTAGAGCCCTTTAAAAGTTGCTCTTTGGTCATGTGCTCTTGGGAGAAGTGATGCAACACTGAGTCAAGTATAAGGCCAGTCCAGCAGCTGGGATGATTATGGTGAAGTTTCCTAGGAAGGTGAAGGGTAGTAGCTTTCTGTGGTAATCAAAATGTGTAATACTCTCTGCAGCTACTTCTCTTTTCAAAATGGCTTTATTTTTCTCTAAACCAAACTACATCTTTTTTCCAAGTGCAGTTTTGCAAATACATTGTCCAGAATTTCCTTCCTTAATCTTAATTATCCATCAGCCAGCTTCTCTCTTATTAATTAGTACTCAAATTTTAGCAGCAGCTTGAACCGGGTCACTGTTCACACTTTGAAACAACAGATGCAAGGGGGTTTGTGAGTGACAGGATAAAAATTAGGCACCATCTTGGCATGAAGTTTGAGAAAGATGTTAGGAAACCTCTCTGCATTTCATATTGGAATCTATTCCACATCTCTGAGTACTGTATATACTGTACAAATGCTTTGGTTTCAGTCTGCCAACATTGCTTCTCCAATTTGTCAATCCTGGAATTCTTTTTAGTAAGTGCTACAAATGTAACGACTCATCATTGTTATTATGTTCCATTAGAACATTTGCCAGTTTTGAGTTCTGTCAGATATACGCGATAGCATTTGATAAATCACTGCTGAAATGATCCACTACAAACAACATCCAATTTTTTGGAGTGCTTTCTACCAGTATTGATAAGTATCTGGGGTTTAAATGCAATGCTGCTTCTACACTCAGTCATATTGCTTATTGCAAACATTTGGGATGAGTTTGCTATTGACTACTTAATTAATCATCTTGGCTCATACTTTTTTCTGTCAGTCAAGGATTCACCAGTCTACTGTCACAATGATATCTTGTAAGAGAAAATGTGGCACATTCAGTTTCATGACTGATTTTGCAGCCTGTTTCCAACAATGGGGTACTACAACTACAGCAAACCTTCATTTGTACTTGAGGCTAGCATTTCTTTCATTTGTAGGGTGTGTTCAGCATGTAGGTTGCTGCAGTAGACAGGTCAAGACTTCATAAACATGCACCTAAACTGTCTTGAGCAACTCATTGATCCAGAAAATGTCCTGTAGAGCAAAATCTGCAAAGAAGAATGCCTCACCCTGTAAACATAGCTCCTCAGATACAGCCTTGTTTATGTCTTGGGGGAGGGAGAGAAACAAAGAAAAGCAAGTATTAAAAAAAAAAAAAAAAAAAAAGTGAGAGGTACAGCTTTGGTAAAACTGGGATATCTCTGTATTTTACTTTTCATTAGAAGTGAAAATATTTCAACTAAAAAGTAACAGGATTTTTGGAAGGATTTCTATAAATCACATAATCTTTATCATAAAAATTTAGTTGAGTAGCAAGCAGTTAGTCTTGTAAAATACATATAAAAATTAATAAAAAATTCTATTCCACAATATATTGCAAAGGCAATATTTTCCCCTGGTTGTACTCGTAATTACATAGTCAATAATTTTTTGTCACTTCCTTGTTGTTAACGAGGGTTCTCTTATTTTTTGGCTGACCATTTACTCATTTGTATTACTTTCCCTTCCCTGTAGACTAGAAAAGACCTTAGACTTATGATGTTAATTCACTGTATTAGTAATGCCCCTAAGAAATCCATGGAAGGACCAGACTCCTGAATGACAAGGCCCTGCCCATGAACAGGTGAAAGGATGGACTGTGACCCAAAAGACTTACTACCTGAATATAAGGCAGCATCAGTGCAAGAGCATGAAAAGATCACAGACAAGGGAATCAGCTTCATTTTCAGTAACAAAGAGGGAAGAAGCAATCAAGGGATTAAAAAATTCCTTTTTGCATTTCTTTGGGAGACAGATCTTGAGAGTTAGAACCATGTGAGGTTCAAGAGGTCAAGGAAAATGACATTTTAAGAGCATGATCGACTGTGCTGAGAGAGCCTCAGCTTTTACAGAATAAGGACAGACTGAGAAACATAAAATACAGATATTAAAACTGCACCATTTTGTAGTGAATGTGTAGTAAGTAACTCAGTACTTTGTGAAGAATGTTAGGGCTAACAAGAGTAAAAAAAAAACAATATAGCAGCCACATCTGGAAAACTCAGATTTTTTCCTTATTATTGATTATGAAAACATTTGATAACTTTGTGCGTTTTAAATACCAGTGTTATATTCGGACAGCTGAAAATTCCGCAAAATGAGATATATATTTACTTAGATGTTGAGGAAATTACATATCTTTTAAAAAATTCAATTTCCTTCTGTCCACTCTTTACTTAATAAAGTAAAAATCTGTCTTAAATCTCTAAGCTGTGCTATTACTCTTTCTGTCATTAATTCTTCCTACAACCCATCACTGTATTATTCTAAGTAATAAGCCTTTCCTGAGCATTCTCATTTCTTCCACCATTATACTACCTCTTTTCTGGGAACAAAACTATTTAGTTTTCTGCATTATAGAAGAAATTACTTCAGTTTTAAAGGTCTTGAACTGACATAAATAAATTCACCATATATCTGTGGTGCAATTCATATCAGAATCAGGAACACATCTTCTGAAGACCCCTTTTTCTGCCAGCCTCCAGCTTGAACCACTTTTCAAGCCCTGTGCAGCAAAAAGTATGGAATAGAAACATAGACGGCAAAGGAAATGTCTCCAAAGAAACAAGAAAACATCACCTGTATAACTACCTTAAACTATTAAAATACACCACTGGCTTCAAGCAGATTTTAAAGCTACTACCTCCTGCAATTCAGCTTTGAGAAATTTTCCTTCAACAATCAAATTATACCTCTTTTCTCCTTGATACACAAGGATGTATAATTTTCACTGCCATACAACTTAGTCATGCTGTGCCCTCATCCAAATCACATCTTAAGTGCTGTAGCTTGTTGAAACAAGATAGAAAACTAAGAGGTCTTACTCACTGGTAGAGTACCTCAAGGCATCCCTTGAAGTGCCTCAGCAATGTTTTCTCCCTTCTGCAAGCCCCTTCCTGGCTGCAGCTCCCTCACTGATAAATGGCATGTTTAAAACAGGTACAGACTGTGCAGTCACCTAACAGCATATCTATCCACAGTCCCATTCAATTGATGTTCCATCTCCTAGTTAAGTACTTCTGACTTTTATTTCCAGCTTTATCTTCTGCTATTTGCTTTCTCCTTATTCTTTGAATCATCCTTTACCTAGTTCTCCTTTTTCTCACAGTTTTTTCCTCATATTTTCAGGTCTGCTGCCTAACAGCCTGCTGCTCATTACTGGGAGTGAGACAGTTATGATATAACAGTAAGTCAGAAGGTAAGTGTGATGTCATCAGCAAGGTTAGCCATGGAGGCAGCCATGGAAATCAGAGTAACTAGGCCCTAACTCTGCCTCCAGGTCTGATCTAATCCAAAATGATAGGTCATTCCCTGGGACCTTTGAATCAGACAGAGATACCTGACTATCAGTCTTTATTTCTTGCACTTTCACTCAGCATGTGCTACACTCTTTGTTCCTTTAGCTTTTTCCCTGTGTGAACCAAGACAGCCAATGTTGTTGTAAATCTGCAGAGGCAAATGCACTTTTGATCTGCTTAGAATTATGGCAGGGGGAAAAGGAGCTATATTAGATGCAACAAGTGCAATGGGAAATGTAGCGCAGGTGTAGTTATAGAGTGCAGCATTTTTGGTTAAGTGAATATTGTCAAATCTGCATAAACTCAGAAGAGTATGGGAGATTGTGGGCCACATATCAGAAAAAGACAGCATTTATATCTAAAGTATCATCTTCTCCTGTTTTGCATAGGTTGTCAGCATTGTAAGTACTTGACATAGCTGCCAAAATTAGTATTTTGAAAAAGGTCTTAAAATCCTCCTGCAGCTGAGGTTTTGGACCTGTCTGCGTGTTTAGCTTTTGCAAGAAAACCTCACAGCATGGAAACACACCTTATGCTTGCAAAAGACCACTTATACCATTCTGGTGGCAATATAACACCCAGTGGTTCCCCCCCAAAGTGTGAAAAGATCACATACTTTACCAATACAAGGGCTTCAAAACTTTCAAGCACAGATGAAAGCAGGGGGAAAAAAACCCCTTTGAGCTAGGTGAAGGAATGATCAAAGTTCCCTGAACATAGAAATGGTTCTGTCATAACCTCAATCTCAGACTGAAAAGATCTGAAGGTAAAAATTACCTGTATCTGCACACAGGTTTACTGGCATGTTCCACACAAATATGGTATCTTCAAAGAACATTGAGCAACAAGGTAGAGCATTTGAGAACCAGAAAATGTCAAGATAGTAGAATTATTGTTGTAAACCAGCAGAAGATATAGTTTCTATTAAATAATTCATTCAATAAGGAAATTAGTTGAAAAAGTGAAGTTGTCTTCAGCAGCTTATTAAATAAACTGTAATCAAGTAACCTTACCTTGCCAAAATTTGACCACAATAAAAAATCCCCCCAAAGATAATATGTGGAATATGCCTGGGAAAAAAATAAAATAAAAAAAGGGCAACTACCACAAGGCTAATAACTGGTGGGGTTGGTATGGTAATGAAGAGCAACCACAGAAGTAGGTGTACCACCATCCAGAAAAGGTTTCCATTGAAGACGCTTTGGATCTCATCCCCCCAGGAGGAGCCAATATCCTGTGAAAGATAAAGAGAGGGATAACAAGTTGCCTTTTGAAATCCAAATCTGTTGCTACAATGTGAATAAACAAAATGCTCTTTCAATTTTATGACCTAAAAGAAAGGAGGGGGGAAAAAAAAGAAGAAAAAAGAATTCTCAAAGGCAAGTTTAAATGTGTCAAGTAATTAATTAGCTGATTGGTTGTATCTGAATATGTCATTGAAACTAATGCCTTTCTAACAACATGCTCTATAAACAGACCAGTTTTCAATAAAAATGTATCTTCATGTTCCCATTGATCCATCTTTAAAAATATTAATATTTCATTATGGTGCAGTATTTCACTGAAAAAATTCTCAGGTGGAAGAAAAAGAGTCTTTCATGCATAGTGCTTGACTCGGATTAATATTCATCAAGTTTATCACTTTTGAAACCTTGGTTGTTCACGCGGCATTAAGCTGGACACCACTGACATTTTAAAGGATTTCCCAAGCTTTTATAAACCATCTAGAAGTTTAAAGAAGATGGTTTTCTCTTTTTAATTTCATTTAATGTCCTGTAAGATTCCTTGAAGACTCTAAGTAGATTGTTAGCTAATTGCAGGACAGTTGTAGTTGTGAAATGAGATGCAGAAGAGTGATATATGGATGATTAAGGTCCACAGACATTTTTTCTGTTTACAATCTGTCCCTTTCAGAGATGAATACAGACCCAGGCATTTAATGTAATAGATGGGACAAATAATCTTCCCTATCTTCAAATGCCAAAGACCAAAAAAACCCCACCAAAACCCAAAAAATCCTCATAAAACTTGGACTGGTTTGAAAGATGCCTAGTGTATTGAACATTTTCAGATTGAAACTTTATTGCACTGTGTTTCCTTTTACACCACCTGTATTCAACATTGCAGTAATCTTACTTTAAAGCATGGAAGGCTTCTAGAAACAGTAGCCCATCTCAGCAGTCAGGAAACAGGGAGCAGTCTGTCTCTATTTCAGGAAAAAAAGGCACAGGAAGAATTAACTGTATTTAACTGAATTCTATTATTAGATGGTTTATCACATTTAGAGAAGATATTGGCAATTCCTGACCTGTAAGCCACAAACAGAGCAGGGTAATTTATTTATATTTTGGGAAAACAAATTTATTATTTTCCTGGGTCTGAGCCATGCATAAATGAGAGTCTTGTTTAATTAATAGTTCTACAAAAAGCAATCAAAAACCCCAAATTCCTGTGCCAAAAACGTTCATCTTAAACATTTCTTAAAGTTTTAAAACCTTTGAATTCAAGGGCTAAGAATTGCATGTATATTTTAATGCAAAGCAAAAAATGTAAAGGATCTTTTCACCATTACATAAAAGAATATCTTGTTTGGGAAATGAGAACATGCCTCCTCATCTTCCTCAGAGATTTTGTACAGAAGTTTTAAAGCCAGCCTTTACTGTCCTTTTTAGCCATGGACTATTTCACAAGACATTCAAAGAAGAAAACTGAGACACTACCTACAGGAAGGAAGGCCTGTCTTGGGTTGAGTTGGCAAAACACCAACTGTCCAAGACAGAGTTAGCCTCCGGCTGAGAAAAGGGGGAAAGGAAATAAAAACCTCTAAAACTCAAGTTTATGCTGAAAACTAACTATATGTATTTATACAGAAAAGAGGAAATTAAAACTACAATATAACACACACTTACACAAGTTATGTATAACAAAAAAAAACTTCCCACTCCCCAATTAATACAAAGTCTATTACTCTAAATCTATAAGCACTCTAAAAGACACCTAGC